>BTPG01000004.1:43627587-43730087 GCA_036245525.1 Semisulcospira habei
TCAGAGAATCAACGACATATGGGAGAGCTAGTTTTAGTATTGCAGTACTAATGCCGTCATGACCAGTTGATCTCTTATTTTTTAGCTGAGATATCGTTTTACCAACGTCATAAACCGTTATAACAGGAATGTTGAAAATACTTGACTTGAGCTTTTCGGCACAGAATTTATCAAGTACGTCTGATATTTGTGACATGTTTGGACAACTTTGTAATAGGACATCAGCAGCAGACAGGAAATGTTTATTAAATGTATCTGCTGAAACACTGGTGCATGCCGGTTTTTGTTTAGATTTTGTAAATGTGTTCAGGGCGCGCCACACTGTAACTGTGTCCCTTTTCTCATCAATGATCCTTTTAAAGTGACACTTTTGGGCTTCACGAACAAGATATTTTACCTTATTTCGCTGTTTACGATAGGCATCAAATTCCTTGTGCTTTTTAAGTTCATTACGAAGTGACATAGCATCCTTGATAACTTTATTTAACCACAAGGGAGAGAGAGAGAGAGAGAGAGAGAGAGAGAGAGAGAGAGAGAGAGAGAGAGAGAGAGAGAGAGAGAGAGAGAGAGAGAGAGAGAGAGAGAGAGAGAGAGATGATGATGATGATGATGATGAATCGATTTTACTTACTTACTTACTTACGCCTGTCACCCCTCCCCGGGTATAGGCCGTCGACAAGAAACCTCCAGCGACTCCTGTCCTGTGCTTCTCCTTCGATTTTACTCCAGGTGGTTCCCAGTCTCTTGATGTCTGCTTGGAGGTCTCGCCGCCAGGTGTTTCTCGGCCTGCCTCTTTTCCTCTTTCCCTGGGGGTTCCATGACAATGCCTGCCTAGTGATGCTAGAAGCTGGCTCAATCCATCCCCATCTTCTTCGCCCAATTTCATTCTCTGCTGTTATCTGCTCTGTTCTCTCCCAGAGTCTGACGTTGCTGATCTTCTCTGGCCAGTGGATTTTCAAAATTCTTCTAAGGCAACTGTTTATGAAGATCTGTACTCTGTTGACTGTGGTTTTTGTCAATCTCCAAGTCTCTGCTCCATATAGGAGAACTGCTTTTACGTTGGAGTTGAAAATCCGGACTTTGGTGTGTTGTGACAGCTCTCTGGAACTCCACACTTTTTTCAACTGGAGAAAGGCTGCTCTGGCTTTACCGATTCGTGCTCTGACATCTGCATCAGTGCCGCCTTTTTTGTCTATGATGCTCCCGAGATAGGTGAAGGACTCCACCTCCTCCAACGGGGTGCCAGCAAGCAAGACTGGTTCTTCCCTGGTTGTGTTCAGCCTCATTGTCTTTGTTTTTTGTTTGTGGATGGTGAGGCCCACTTGGGACGAGATGTCAGCAAGCCTCGTGGTCTTGTCCTGCATTTGTTGATGCGTGTGGGACAGTAAAGCCAAGTCGTCTGCAAAATCGAGGTCGTCAAGCTGTGTCCACAGTGTCCACTGTATTCCACTTCGTCCGTGCTCTGTGGTCCTCTTCATGACCCAGTCTATGGCCAGTAGGAAGAGGAACGGAGACAGCAAACACCCCTGCCTGACACCGGTTCTGGAGCTCCCTGTTGAACTGCCCTTCGTGGATCACGTGACATGTCATGCTATCGTAGCTGCTCTTGATCAGGCGGACGAGCTTTGTGGGTACACCGTAGTGTCGTATGAGTTTCCACAGAGTCTCTCGGTCCACGCTGTCAAATGCATTCTCGTAATCCACAAAGTTGACGTATAGCGGGGAGCTCCAATCCAGAGACTGTTCCACGATGATGCGGAGAGTGGCGATCTGGTCTGTACATGATCGGTTTTTCCTGAATCCTGCTTGCTGGTCTCTCAGCTGGGGGTCAACGGAGCTCTTCATTCTCTCCAGGATGATCCTGTTGACCTTTCCTGGTACTGACAGCAAGGTGATTCCTCTGTAGTTGGAACACTTACTGAGGTCGCCCTTCTTGGGAAGCTTGATTATGTACCCCTCCTTCCAGTCAGCCGGCATCACCTCCTCTTCCCAGATCTTTCCAAACAGTGAGTACAGCATTTCTACTGTTGTCTCTCGGTCTGCTTTCAGAGACTCCGCTGGGACGCCATCCGCTGGTCCTGCTGCTTTGCCGTTCTTAAAAAATGCCACTGCTCTTCTGATCTCTTCCCGGATGGGTCAGTCACAGCAGATGGGTAGGTCGGTCTCTGCTGGCTGGATGTCTGGGGGGTTGGGTGGGCTAGGTCTATTGAGTAACTCTTCAAAATACTCGGCCTATCTGTCGAGTTGGTCTGCTCTGTCTGCAATAGGCTTGCCTTCTTTGTCTTTTACTGGTCTTTCTGTATGGCCATACTTGCCCGACAATCTTCTGGTAATGTCGTAGAGCTGTTTTATGTTGCCGCTGCCTGCTGCCTGCTGCCTTTTCTGCCTCTGCTGCCAGGCTGTCTGTGTAGGCCCTCTTGTCTGCCCTGATACTCCTCTTCACCTCATGAAACGAGTTTAGTCAGGATAAAAGTTTTAAGTATAGCAATGCCTATCTTCCAAAATGTCCTGGGGGATGCGGGGAGGGGGGGGGGAAGAGAGAGAGAGAGAGAGAGAGAGAGAGAGAGAGAGAGAGAGAGAGAGAGAGAGAGAGAGAGAGTGGCGCACAGACGTACGCACGCACGCACGCACACGTACACACACACACGCGCGCACGCACACAAACATGTACACACGCAAATGCCGGCACATACCCCCTGCCCCCCCTCCCCCCCTACACACACACACCCCAGAATTTTCACGACTCAAACACGAAATAGCAGGTGGAATAGGAAAGCAAATCTTGTTAGTGGAGATCACGAAGAACCGTCGCAAAAAGATTTGAGTTACAACAAGCAAACAAACTGCAGGCATCCTATGCTAGCCAAACGTACACTATACGGCCTATACCAACATAAACACAATCGCAAATTACCTTCTCTGATGGAGGAACAAACCTAAGATGGGGGAACACACCTGCGCAAGAGGCGTAGATCCTCATGAGCCCCCGCAATTGTGGGGGCTCATGAGGTTCTGCGCCTCTGGCAGACCGGCTGTCGTTTTGGCAAAGAGTCATGCGACAACAACAGTTGTGCACCATTTAGCGGAGCGAATCAGCTGGGGTTTGCGAGAACGCTCATTAATTCGCCGAGTAACTCGCACACCCTGGATTACTGCGCGCGAAACGTAACCCCCGCGAATTACTCCGCCACCGAACCCCTGACAGAATCCTGACGCGAGAAAACATAATCCGGGGAGAATTACTCCGTCCGCACCGAGGACTGTATGGGGGAGTGAACGTTGCGAGAGCTTCTGATCGCACGGTGGGTAACCGGGTAAAGAAGCACCGGAAGGCCGGACGTTCGCAGTCTGTACGGAAGCTCATCGTTGATTTCTTAACTCATTCAAGACATGCCGCCTCCGGATACGCGGCTTAAGCCGCGTATCCGGAGGCGGCACGTCTCGGATGACTTAATTAGAACATGAAACAACAATGTTACTTTATTAAACAGTTGACAGAGGTAAAATACTTTCAACAAGCAGACTGATTTTCACCTGAATGGCCTCAGGTTGTAGGCATTGTTGCTTATTCCGGTAAATAATAATAGTAATAATAATAATAATAATAATAATTATAATAACAATAATAATAATAATAATAATAATACAATTTCTAATTGTCAAGCAGAGAAGAACCCAATGGAGCAAGAAACACGCTTAGAAAAGACAGTTACAACTCAATTTATTAATATTTCGAGTAAATACCCTTCTTCAAAATAGACAAACATTGAGTTGCCACATTCCTTTTAACTGTCTTTTCTAAGCGTGTGCTGTAACTGACTTTTCTACGCACGCTCCTTTCTCCGTTGGGTTCGTCTCTGCATTTTACACGCTTGACAGTCACCTTTTTGGTCTGGATTGTTAACTCATTTGAGACGTGCCCCCTCCGAAAATGCGGCATGAGCCGCGTATCCGGAGGTGGCACGTCTCCAATGAGTTAGGCAGAAAGGCGCACATCGAGTTCTAAAAGCTTACGGATTGTGAAAAATCGAATGGAGTGTCCACAAGTGAGCAAAACGATGCATCCATCTTTTAAATTTTATTTATTGTAGAAAAATGCATCGTACTGCTCTGTTTTACCACCGCAGTACAGCTGTGTCGAGCTCCAGCTTAGCGCGCGCTCCGCTCGTGAGGTGAGGAATGCCGGGACGAGTTGCACGTGCGTGATTCCACGCAACTTTCTCGTGGCACGTGCAACACCTGTCGGCTGACACTCCTAATTCTTGGAGTTGTTAGACCATTTCTGCTCGACGCAGCTCTGCAACTCTGCGTCTGTCACCATTGAAGCATATAGGTTTAACCCCTTGACAGGTATTGACAATAAAGTTCGACGGAAAAGACGCGTAACGTCATTTCCGCTGTAACGTATCGCCAGTACCGGTCAAGAGGTTAACCCTCGACACGAATACAAAGTGGTATCAGCAATAGGTATTGAGGATGTGCACCTCTTGTAAGTTGGCTGGTGTTCAGTTTTTCTTGACAGTGTCGGTAGTGGTTTTAGTCGCGTTGATTCCTGCAGGAATCATCACGACTAAAACCGCTACCGACACGCAAAGGGTTGACAGTTTCGATCAGTCAGAAATAGGTAAAAACCGGCCTGGAAGCGATTTGGCGACTTTACTGGATTCAAATGACAACCCAAACTGCGATCGCAGCGAGTCGAAAGGGCCAGTTTCCACCTGTTTAGTTTACTGAATGCTTAAATTAGTACATTTTATTTAACCCTTTCAGCCCTGACGCACTACAGCTGGAGATGGGTCGATCATGACAATTCAAGGGTAGTGCCAGATTAGCTTGGCGCTGGCGTCCAGCTAATCTTGCACTGCCCTTGAATTATCATGGTTGGTGCATGTCCTGCAACTGGTGCATAGTCATTAAATGACGCCTCCAAAATTTGGGAAATACGGCCGTCGGGTGGAATGAGTTAAGTATACTTTTGTTTTATAAAGTGATAGCCATATTATACGTTGTACTATGTGTTAATATCATATTTCCTATAATGCAAATAATAATGTTTCGTATGCATTAACCAAGACTGAACAAGAAACAACAAATACTGGTGATTCCCTGCAATTTGTCGGGGCACACGTATGGTTGAGTTCGGGGTTTAACGTCCACGGCACCGGAGTGATAATGGACCGCGGGAGGGTTGCGGGGGAACAGTGACATCCATGCCTATGGAGTACGACCTGAGAACTGTTCAATTCAGGACACTGCAACTGTGTCACTTCGGTTGACCAGGACCTTTCAACGGACATGATATTGTACAAGCCCTTTTTTTTTCTCTCTCCCTGGATTGCGAGTCCAGCTACCGGGGCCCGGACGGGGACTAGAACGAAAGGCACCCAGAGGAGTTATGCCTCTTTAACTCATTCGAGACGTGTCGCCTCTGGATACGCGGCTTAAGCCGCGTATCCGGAGGCGGCACGTCTCGAATGAGTTAAGATGGTTGGAATCCGCCATGGGAGTGTTCTACGAAGCAGAACTGTTGATCATCGCAGTGACTCATCCGGTGATGCGCATTGATGGTCTGATTCAGTCTCTCGCCCTACCCCCAGTCATCTGCAAGAGGCACAGATTCTCATGCGTATCCATGCCTCTTGTTATACTGGAATTCGCCTTCGTTTCTCACACTTCCGGTGCCACCAAAAGCGGGAGTGGTTAAGGTGTGAACCTGTAACGGTGATTTCTGACCGGTTTGAGTTTTGACAGGTTAGCTCACCTGTTCTACCTGAGACAGGTGAGAATGAGCGACACGTGCGCGTCAGGTGTTGTCACTTTTCTTCCTCCAGTACATCTGCAAGAGGCGTAGATGCTGATGGGAATCTACCGCCTCTTGCGGACACGAATAGGCTCCAGCTGTTCCTCACACCGAGGGTGTTATTTGGTGTTTAATCGTAGCGTGGCACAGTCACGTAAAGGTGAAGAAATTAAATGCCTCAGCGCCCCGTTTCCTAAATGTGACTGACTAATTATAAAGGCGTAAAATTATGACTTAAAATATTGTGTTATTGTGGTGGTTTTTTTTTTTTTTAAAGAAGAAGAAGAAATCGAAATGCTCAAGTTTCTGTCTCAAACCTCAAACCTCTTTAATCTGTCGTTGTGTCTCTGTCTTCGTCTGTCTCTGTGTCTGTCTCTCTGGTTGGTTGGTTAGTTCGGAGTTTAACGTCCACGGCACCGAAGTGATAATAGACGGCCCTGACGGACGGGTTTTGGGGGACAGGGAAATCTATTGCCTATGGAGTACGACCTGAACACTGATCAATTCAGGCGCACTACATCTGTGCCACTTTGATTTACCAGGACCTTTCAACGGACATGCTATTAAACAAGCCCGTCTTTTTTCCCTGGATTGTGAGTCCAACTACCGGGGCCGGGACTCGAACCCACGACCCGGCGATTCCCTTCGCTCTCTTGCTCCGACGCTTAACCGCCTGAGCTATTTCGGACTCCAAGTCTGTCTCTGTCTACTAGCCTGCCTCTCTCTCTCTCTCTCTCTCTCTCTCTCTCTCTCTCTCTCTCTCTCTCTCTCTCTCTCACCCCACCCGGTCTGCCCTGGGGTACTTGGGTGGGGTTAACTACTTTTTAGTTTCCAGGGTCACCCTGGTCAGCCCCACAGGGTGGGTTTTCTCCTCTATTCTGGGGCATGTGTTTCTGTCTACCCTTGGTCCATTCACCCGTATTTTCCTTTTTAAAACTCTCCCTACTGTCTGCTCTGCCTGTAGCTCTTGATGTTCGATGTGTGTTGCTAAATGGTCTTAGCTTTATTTAGGCCCCATAGTCGTAGGTTTATTTAACGTCTTGGAGTGGACCGGCTGGCGATATACATTCAATGTTCTGTTTAGTTGGTTTTTTTTTTTTTTTTTTTTTTTTTTTTTTTTTTTTTTTCACAAGCAGTGCAGGCACGTCCTGAGAAAGTCTTGTTGCTGTCGGGACGTTAAGCAATGTACAACCAATCTCTCTCTCTCTCTCTCTCCTCTCTCTCTCTCTCTCTCTCTCTCTCTCTCTCTCTCTCTCTCTCTCCTCTCTCTCTCTCTCTCTGCTGATGATTTGTCTTGAATATGCACGTGTGCAGAGCACAGGTGCATTCAAAATTTTTTCAACAATTACATTTGGTTTGACATTCCCGCTTCCTGTCCAAACAATACAGTGTGATATTCGGTATTGCTCAGCGATAATTGGGTGTTGACATTGGGACGCGGCGCAGATTACGGCGCGGCTACTGTGAGTCCGTATACACCGGGTGTATGGGCAATTATTCTGCCAGCGGGATCGTTACGCAATTTGTGACAGAGCCGTTGATTGGCGGGTTTTGTAATCGGTAGGAGGTGTCCGAACCAGCTTGCAATCACAATTCGGTGATTATGAGAAGGAAGATGAATGGCTGAATTCTGTCAGTGTGCTTGCCTGCGACTGAATTACACACATCTTGTGATATCGCAAGTCACGTGCGTGCATGTTTCTTTTCGTTTTGACAACGCCGCACTACTGCTGTCGCTTCAAATTACCAAACATAACAAATTACTGACAAATAGAACGTATTATTCGGAATACACAACTAAACTACTTACAACAACAACAACAAAACAACAACAACAACAGAATAATAATAATAATAATAATAATAATAATAATAATAATAATAATATAATAATAATAATAATAATAATAATAATAATAATTATAGACTCTTATTCGTAACCAGCATAGTGCCAGCTTACGCAGATTGTTCATTCAATTCAATTCAATTGTTTGCCTGCAATCTCCCTTGATTCAACATCAAACAGCCCTAGCTGTCCCAGGAACATGGATTCAAAGTGGAGTCAACAAGAGGCATAGATCCTCATGAGCCCCCGCAACTGCGGGGGCTCATGAGGATCTATACCTCTTGCAGTAGGTTGGTGTTCAAATTTTACCGACACGAAACGGGTTACTATTATGATTATTATGATTATTTTGATTATTTGATTATTATGATTATGATTATTATGATTATTATGATTATGATTATTATGATTATTATGATTATTATGATTATTATGATTATTATGATTATTATTTCATTCAGATTAAGAGCATACCATTGATTTGTTTGTCCAGTGCCGCCCCAACCGTGCCTTCACCCTGACAAGCTTCAGACGGACCCCGGGTCTGGACGTAAACAGAAGAAACGAAGGAGACACAGGTAGAGTGGTCACGTCGGTCATTTGGCTTCTTCTTCTTTGTGTCTTTGCGCGTGTCTGTTCCAGTCGTCAGCATGCTCAAAGATGTAGCTGTTCCCTCAGTTTCCTTGGGCGGTCTCGTCTATATTATAGGAATTAAAGAAACGTTCCCTCGCGCTGGGACCATACGGCGTTGAGGCGCGTCCCCTGGGTGGTGGATAGGGGGTCCCTCGTGAGAGGGGTGCACTGAATGAAATAAGGTGCCGTGAACCAACATGGTCTAAGGGAAGGTGACCCCGACAGAAAACCCCTGGTCCTCCTAGTAAGGGGGTTGGGCGTGGGGTTAGCTTCCCCACCCTGCAAAAAAGGAAATAGCTACAAAAACGCCGACGAAAAGACTACCAGTAATTCCTTTCCTGGAGGAGGAAGGTTCTTCTACTAGAAGACTTATGACGTCCTGTGGTGAAAGCCGGAAGTCTTCGGAAGCCACAGGACCGAGCCGCCTCTCTCTATCCAGGGATACAACCATGGGCACATGGAACGTCAAGACCATGTACCAGAGCGGCAAGGCCGCCCAGATAGCAGCGGAAATGCAAAAGTACAACCTTTCCCTGCTAGGCATCAGTGAAGCCAGATGGACGCAGTCTGGCCAGAAAAGGCTGTTAAGTGGGGAGATGATTCTGTATTCAGGTCATGAAGAGGAGAATGCCCCCCATACAGAAGGAGTAGCACTCATGCTGTCACCAGTGGCACAGAGAGCGCTGATGGGCTGGGAACCTCTTGGGCCAAGAATTATAACAGCAGCCTTTAGAACCAAGAAAAAGCTCAAGCTGAACGTCATCCAGTGTTATGCGCCCACCAATGACAGTGACGAGGAAGAGAAACAAGAGTTTTACGACCGACTCCAGAGTGCCGTGGACAAATGTGTGGAGCGAGACATCACCATCGTCATGGGCGATTTTAATGCCAAAATAGGGGAGGACAACACCGGATACGAAGAGGTGATGGGGAGACAGGGACTAGGCTCGGAGATGAGTGAGAACGGGGAGAGGTTTGTAGACTTTTGTGCTCTAAACCGACTTGTCATTGGAGGCAGCATCTTCCCACACAGAAGAATACACAAAGCAACTTGGGTCTCACCTGACCATACAACAGAGAACCAAATAGACCATATCTGCATTAGCAAGAAATTCAGAAGATCCCTTCAAGATGTTCGAGTGAGGAGGGGAGCAGATGTCGCCTCAGACCACCATCTGCTTACCTTAAGAATGAAGCTCAAGCTAAAGAAAAGCCGCACAGAGACAACAAGAAGACAGCGCTATAATGTAGGCCTCCTGAGAGAAACTGGAGTTAGAGAAGAGTTCAAACTGGTGCTGTCCAACCGGTTTCAAGCGCTACAGGAGCTAGTAAATGAAGAGGAGGCGGTCACCACAGAGCAGCAGTGGAAGGCAGTTAGAGAGGCGCTGAACTCAACCTGCAAAGACACTGTAGGGTTCAGGAAACACCACCACAAGGACTGGCTGTCGGCACAGACCTTGAAGAAGATAGAAGCGAGGAAGCAGAAGAAAGCAGCGGTCAACAACAGTCGCACGAGAGCAGCCAAAGTAAGGGCACAGGGGGAATACTCGGAAGCCAACCGCGAGGTGAAGAGGAGTATCAGGGCAGACAAGAGGGCCTACACAGACAGCCTGGCAGCAGAGGCAGAAAAGGCAGCAGGCAGCGGCAACATGAAACAGCTCTACGACATTACCAGAAGATTGTCGGGTAAGTATGGCCATACAGAAAGACCAGTAAAAGACAAAGAAGGCAAGCCTATTGCAGACAGAGCAGACCAACTCGATAGATGGGCCGAGTATTTTGAAGAGTTACTGAACAGACCTAGCCCACCCGACCCCCCCGACATCCAGCCGGCAGAGACCGACCTACCCATCAGCTGTGACAGACCCAGCCGGGAAGAGATCAGAAAAGCAGTGGCATTTTTGAAGAATGGCAAAGCAGCAGGGCCAGATGGCATCCCAGCGGAGTCTCTGAAAGCAGACCTAGAGACAACAGTTGAGATGCTGTACCCACTGTTTGGAAAGATCTGGGAAGAGGAGGTGATGCCGGCTGACTGGAAGGAGGGGTACCTAATCAAGCTTCCCAAGAAAGGCGACCTCAGCAAGTGTTCCAACTACAGAGGAATCACCTTGCTGTCAGTACCAGGAAAGGTCTTCAACAGGATCATCCTAGAAAGAATGAAGAGCTCCGTTGACCCCCAGCTGAGAGACCAGCAAGCAGGATTCAGGAAGAACCGATCATGTACAGACCAGATCGCCACTCTCCGCATCATCGTGGAACAGTCTCTGGAGTGGAGCTCCCCGCTGTACGTCAACTTTGTGGATTATGAGAAAGCATTTGACAGCGTGGACCGAGAGACTCTGTGGAAACTCCTACGACACTACGGTGTACCCACAAAGCTCGTCCGCCTGATCAAGAGCAGCTATGATGACATGACATGTCGCGTGATCCACGAAGGGCAGTTCACCAGAGAGCTCCAGGTCAGAACTGGTGTCAGGCAGGGGTGTCTGCTGTCTCCGTTCCTCTTCCTACTGGCCATAGACTGGGTCATGAAGATGACCACAGAGCACAGACGAAGTGGAATACAGTGGACACTGTGGACACAGCTTGACGACCTCGATTTTGCAGACGACTTGGCATTACTGTCCCACACTCATCAACAAATGCAGGACAAGACCACGAGGCTTGCTGACATCTCGTCCCAAGTGGGCCTCACCATTCACAAACAGAAAACAAAGACAATGAGGCTGAACGCAACCAGGGAAGAACCAGTCTTGCTTGCTGGCACCCCATTGGAGGAGGTGGAGTCCTTCACCTATCTCGGGAGCATCATAGACAAAAAAGGCGGCACGGCTGATGCAGATGTCAGAGCACGAATCGGTAAAGCCAGAGCAGCCTTTCTCCAGTTGAAAAAAGTGTGGAGTTCCAGAGAGCTGTCACAACACACCAAAGTCCGGATTTTCAACTCCAATGTAAAAGCAGTTCTCCTATATGGAGCAGAGACATGGAGATTGACAAAAACCACAGTCAACAGAGTACAGACCTTCATGAACAGTTGCCTTAGAAGAATTTTGAAAATCCGCTGGCCAGAGAAGATCAGCAACGTCAGACTCTGGGACAGAACAGAGCAGATAACAGCAGAGAATGAAATTGGGCGAAGAAGATGGGGATGGATCGGTCACAGTCTGAGAAAGCCAGCTTCCAGTATCACTAGGCAGGCATTGTCATGGAACCCCCAGGGAAAGAGGAAAAGAGGTAGGCCGAGAAACTCCTGGCGTCGAGACCTCCAAGCAGACATCAAGAGACTGGGAACCACCTGGAGTAGAATCGAAGGAGAAGCACAGGACAGGAGTTGCTGGAGGTCTCTCGTCGACGGCCTATACCCGGGTAGGGGTGACAGGCGTAAGTAAGTAAGTAAGTAAAGAAACGTTCCCTTGCCGTTGGCCGGCTATTGGGTGTCACAAGCTAAGTGCGAATTGCTCAGTTTTGTTTTTGCGCGCACGCGTGGATAAATGCGAACGTGTAAATATGTGTGTGTGTTTGTTTGTTTGTGCGTGCGTGCGTGTGTGTGTGTGTGTGTGTGTGTGTGTGTGTGTGTGTGTGTGTGTGTGTGTGTGTGCGCGTGTGTTTGTGTGTGTGCGTGTGCTTACGTGCGTGCGTGCGTGTGCTTACGTGCGTGTGTGCGTGCGTGCGTGTGTTTGTGTGTGTGTGTGTGTTTGTGTGTGTGTGTGTATTTGTTTCTCTCTGTGTGTGTGTGTGTGTGTGTGTGTGTGTGTGTGTGTGTGTGTGTGTGTGTGTGTTCCGCATGTGTGTGTAGAGTTGCCAAACTAATAAAGCTATACGCTTGAATTTTCATGTCAAATCCATCTCTCATTGTGTTGTCTTATGACTTACTATGTTAATCTGCATCGCTTAAAAAAAAAAAAAAAAAAAAAAAAAAAAAAAAACTTTTCCTATGCTGACCTATTCATTTCGGTTCCTGCGGCAAAAACTAGAATCTTTTAGACAATGTGTCAACAGCAAGTTAAGCTTGTATCTAATGTGACCACCTAAGCATAATATATTTATCCCATTGTCACGTGATCCATGTTTCTTTTCATGTCACGCTAGTTCAGCTGGTGGGGTGACTCGACAGAGCCTTTGACTGCTACTCGGTGACGATACCGATCGGCGGAAAAGACGCGTAACTACGTCATGACCTATCTACGTAACTACGTCATGACCTATCTACGTAACTACGCGTCTTTTTAGCCGAACGGTATCGTCAGTGGTAGTTAAAAGGCCCTAATTTTAATTGATGCATATTTTTTTTTTTCTCCATCGGTAGAAAATGCTAAGCGTGTGCTCTGCAGACAATAACAACTGTGTGTTCTGTGTGTTGTTTGTGCAGGACGATCTTCACGAGCTACCAGCTGGAGGAACTGGAGAAGGCCTTCAAAGACGCTCACTACCCTGATCTGTACGCCAGAGAGTTGCTGGCCTTGAAAATAGACCTGCCGGAGGACAGAATACAGGTAATGGCCCTTTTCAGAACTGAGCCCCACGAAACTGCAAGAGGTATAGATCCTCATGAGCCCCCGCAGTTGCGGGGGCTCATGAGGATCTATACCTCTTGCTGAGACCAACTTGTATGCATGTCCCATGGACGGTTGTGGCTTTCGGTCGGCTTGGATGGACCAAGATTGCAGAAAACGGAACATGCGTCCATTGGCATGGAAGGGGTAAACATGTGTTTGTTGATGACATCAGCAGATATGAAGAGGATTTTGTAAACCGACGTTTACCAAAATACCAAAACAACAAATCAGCAACCACAATAATGATGATGATAATAATAATATGCCCTGGTCCTGATAGGATAGCAGACCTAAACACGAAAGAATGACAGTAATGCAGACGTCACGCGCAGGTCTATTTTTTGTCTGAAAAATAACTCTAGAAAAAGGCGAACAAAAAGCATTTGCCTACACAAAAATATAACAAATAAAATTGTCTCGGAACATGTTAAAATTGTATTTAAAAAACAACATAAATTGACATACACTTCAAATATGAAAAATTAATATAAAAGTATTAATTAAACCCTTACATCCTGAGGATGACTTAAAAAAATTTGCTATTGCCCTATAAAGGCTACATTACTGAATACGAGACAGATCAACCAGTTCAAGGGTGGTGCCAGAATAGCTTGGCGCCTTAAGCGCCAAGCTATTCTGGCACCACCCTTAAACTATCATATTCAAATTAATTTCAAGGAGTAGTGTATCAGGATAAAAAAAAGTTATAACAAAACCTTACAAAAATAAACGGATACACAAGGGCATGTCTATCCTCTAGTTTGCAATGACGTTTTAGAAACACGCAATAACTGAACGAATAATTGTAACCAAATTAAAGTTCCATTACGCATAAATCTGAAGACACATTTCAGCACCAGTTGTGTTTGTTATGCCCTGTCGACACACCTAATGAACTTTAACAGCAGTTTGAACACGCAGCAAAAGCATACGAGTAATGGCGGCACTTATTTATTCTGCCCAGCCGTTAGCGTGTCAATCCATTTTTAGCTGTTTCTCGTACTGAAAGCATGGTATTTATAGAACGGAGTGGAGTCATTGTCAGGTTACTTAATATAAAGAGGTGTGCTGAGCTGGATTGTCCTGTGTCTAAATGAACCGTAACTAGACCTGTGTGCAGCGTTTCGTAACCATCAGTTACAGAAGTGTATCTTCGAGCAGTTTGGGCATTTAACTACAATTGCCTCGTAAAGGTTAAAGGCAGTCAGTCCATTTTGTGTGTGCGAAAAGCAAGATTTTCATTGTAACACAATATGTTTTAAAGAAATTATCTAAAAAAACATGGGCAATAAATATACTGATGATCAAAAGAAATGCGACATTTTTTTTTGAATCATGGAAACACGAAAGTGTTTCCGATGATTCCAAAAAAAAATGTCGCATTTCTTCTGCTCGTCAGTATACATTGTACCGTACGTCAAAGCTGTTTTCTGCGCTTCTTTGTTTCATGGGCAATTTCAGCGCCAAAACTTCACGTTGTTGACATAACGCGCGAAGCTTTTTAAGCTTTTTGCCTTACTACTGGTGAACGTTTCCTAAGAGACACAACAGCTGAACGATGCTTCTAGTTTTTCTCCATTGTTTTCACTTATTAGCCCTGTTAGCCTGTTGGCGGCTTTGAGAGGAGACGTGCTGGGAGGAAAGAAAAAAAAAGGCCCAAGACAAGGAAATACTGGAGGAGAAATAAAAGAGGAAGAAAAAAAAAAAAAGAGAGGTGGGTGGGGGGGGGGGGGGGGAGGGTTATTGGGGGGGGGGGGGGGGGAGGGGCGGGGGAGGGGGATGGGGGGGGGGGGGGGGCGGTGGATGCCGGCCTGCAAGCGTCTTAGATGCAAAGCGAGGCTGGTCGCTTCACTTTCAGTGCCAAATACTTGTACGTCAGTCGCCAGCCGACAGTATTCTGCCCTCATTTGGCAAAGGCCGCTACAACTATGTCCATTTTTAGGAAAAGCAAACTTTTCATGAAAATATTGCGTTATAAATAAAATATAATAATACATATAAAATAAAATATTAAAATAAACTAAAACGCACGTGCTATTTTTGCCAAATGACGGCAGCATTGTACCAATAGCGGAGGTTGGTCAGAGAGATTTGTTTTCTTGAGCCCCCCCGTCCCCCCACCCCCCCCCCCCAACCCCCCCAAAAAAATAAAATAAAAAAAGAATAAAAAAATAAAAATAAATAAATAAATAAAATAGATATAAATAAATAATAAATAAATAAATAAATAATTGAAAATAAATAAAATAATAATAAATAAATAATTGAACAAAAATAAATAATAAATAAATAAATACATAAATAAATAAAATAAGCCAAATTTTTAACAAAAATGGAATATCGCATTACACAGCGGACTACATTTAACTGACTATGTTAGCTCAAAGTTAGTGCTAATTAGCTTGGCGTCTGAAGGCGCCAAGCTAATTAGGCACTGCACTAACCTTGAGCGGCTATCACGGTCGAATCGTCTACCGCAGTCGGACAATGACGCGACTGATAAAGTTAGTAGCACAGCGAGGACAGGGGAGTGACACTATTTATACTGTGATATCAAGACTAGTACAACAAACCAAGGGGAATTACTCAGCGCTGGACAACAGTTAGATCCCCTGCCCCTAACTGTTGTCCAGCGCTGAGTAATTCCCCTTGGTTTGTTGTACAATTCTGCCAGCGCTAGCCTCACCTATCTGGTTTGTGAGTAGTTGTGATATCAAGAGGTGCTAAGCCAACCAGACACAACCCGTAGGCCTAAACTTTCAAGGTCGGTCCGCATCCCACAGTTGGCCATGGCATTGCAAACGTTAGATGCACATCGAGAATAGGACATCTGCACCGTTTGTTTTGTGATGTGTTGTTCTGATAAACCGGCGCCCGCCAACATGCACAGATCTGTTTTACGCGCTTACCATAACAAACACACTCACGCTGCACGCCGGGCGCATACCGTGTTGAACACCCGAACCCACCCTCTTCCGTTCTTCGTTTCCATAAAATTTGTACAATATGAAAATAGTGTGTGGTGTAAAATGCTGCCGTCTGCTAGATTAAAGCAGACGACAGCATTTTTCAAAATATTTTTTAACCTGAGTTTAGGAAATAAAAGGTATAATCATTGTCAGTGTATGTAATTTGTTTCCAGAAAAATTCCGTCGCTGTGAACTATTTTCCCCCAGTTTTAGTGTGTGTGCCCCATAATTTATTTATTTATTTATTTATTTATTTATTTATTTATTTATTTTAAAGTTTGCACTTTTGTGGGGAAAATGGACCTTCCAATTCATCGAACTTCGCATCAGTGCGATTTGGCCAGCGGATATGCAGCTTCACTCAGCTTGTTAACTCATTCGAGACGTGCCTCCTACAGATACGGGGCGAACCGCCGCGTATCCATAGGCGGCACATCGGTCTCGAATGAATTAACCCCTTTGCTGTCACTGATCTTACATTGTATGGCAGTCAATTCAACGTGAAACAGCTCCAGCCGTTCTATGAACAATGAATACAAAGTGGTTTAAGCAAGAGGCATAGATCCTCATGAGCCCCTGCAATTGCGGGGGCTCATGGGGATCTATACCTCTTGCAGTAGTGTGGCGGTGTTCATTTGTTCTCGGTAGTGAAAGGGTTACATTCGAACGTCACGATCTACTGCAACAAATTGTAGTTTAGTTGTTTGAGGTCTCACTCGGTATTTGTGTTCGCACGAGGTTATGTGTAAAATAGTTTTTTTTTTTTTTTTTTTTTTTTTTTTTTACTGAACTTTATTTCCACTGTGAAGGGCATCAATAGGGTTTGCCAAGAAGAAGAAGAAGGACTTGTACCTGAAGAATATGCGCAAAATAAATTATTATTATTAATTTTATATTATTATTATTATTATTATTATTATTATTATTATTATTATTATTATTATTATAGTATTATTATTATTATTAGTATTATTAGTATTGTTTCAGTAATAACTGAAATAATTTATTATTTACACATATATAATTTAGATATCCACTGTTGTATACCACCCGGCCCACCCCACCCCGTCTCCGTACCTGAAACCACGTCTTTGTTCTTTCCGTAAGAAACACCTCTCATATAAAACTGGCGGGGTAATGGGGTTTAGGGGGAGGGGGAAGGGATGTGCAAGGGAGGGGGATGGGGGGGGGGGGGGTGGTTAACGGAAGGTGAAATAAAGAAAGAAAAAAACACCCTTGGCGATGCACGTGTCTATGTGTGTTTACTGAGTAAATGTCTCACGCGGCTTCCCTCCCCGCGCCTGTCTTATTAGTCGGAGCAACTTTGTTTTTTCCCTCCAGCGCATATATTTTGATTCCCTACTCCAGTTAATTTGTCCCTCGCCAAGCCCCCTCCGCCTGCTACAAGCGCCGATTCACATCAACCCATACACCCGCAAGAGGCATAGATTCTCATGAGCCCCTGCACCCGCAGGGGCTCATGAGAATCTGTGCCTCTTGCTGTTCGGCGTCTGTTCGAGTCAGTTGTACCCCAGTCTGAAAATGTTATTTTGATTCCCTGCTAGGGTTAATTTTTTCACCATTAAAATCCCTTCCACTCGCAAGAGGGGTAGGTTCACATGAACCCCAGCCGCTGGCAGGGGTCCCTGTGAATCTATGCCTCTGGGGTCGCTTGAAGCTTCTTTGACCTCAGATATTGTTTTCATTCCCTACTCTAGTTAATTTGAGAACTGATCTTGGGCCGCCATCAGCTGGCTATTTCGATGCTAGCGCCAACGGAACAGAGTTAATTCCGGCTAGAACCATTCTCGTGTCGAGTCGGCTTTTTTTGGCACTTCTAATGCCAATTTGAGTCACTCTGACAACCGAACCTGCCTTTGTCCGCATTCTTTTTATTTGCAAGTGATTTGTGATAGTAGGACCGAATATGTTTTACTTTGAAAGCGGTTTGTGTTAGGAGGATCGAACATGGTCGATCCTCCTATCACAAATCGCTTTCGAAGTAGATTGCGGACAAAGATAGTATCGGTGGTCAGCGTGACTAAAATGTTCATGTAAGTCAACTGAAGGAGAAATCGCAGTGACCACTCGGTACAGGCAGCTGTTCTTGCTCAAGGGTTGTGCCTGGTTGGTTTTGTCCCTACAGAGGCGCCAAGCTGACCAGGCACTACCAGTGAGTTTTGTAGTCTCTCCTTCTCCAGCACGCAATACACATGTACATGTGTGATATCATGCGTGCTGATTAGCGCCAGGGACGATTCTAATATAAAATTAATGCAAGAGCTGTGTTTGTTTCTTCACATTGTGAGAGACAGGACTTCGTGCGAAAACTGGTTTCAAATGATTACTCCCAAATTATGCCCCCCCCCCCCCCCCTATTTCCTCCTCCTCATATCGCTGTTAGACTTATTTCTACGTGAAAATGATCTCTGTCGCATGTTTTTAATGCTGCACGCCCCCTCCTCACCCACCCTAGCTCGTAGACCAAGCGCATACCAGTTCCAGAGCCCAAATTTAAAAAAAACTGAGGCTCCGGCCGGGGTTACCACCCATCCCCCCCCCCCCACACCCCGGGGGTTACCCCCTCCCCCACCTCAAAAAAAAAAAAAAGAAAAAAAAAGAAAAAAATGAAATTAATAATAAAAAAAAAGGAAATAAAAAAGAGAGATGCCAAACTAGCCTTTACAAAAACCAAAATAAAATAAAGCATTTACCAGCAACCGACTCAAAACAGAATAATTATCTTGTAGCGTCATCGCC
This sequence comes from Semisulcospira habei, assembly GCA_036245525.1. Lineage (NCBI taxonomy): Eukaryota > Metazoa > Mollusca > Gastropoda > Semisulcospiridae > Semisulcospira > Semisulcospira habei. Next base: position 43,646,152 of record BTPG01000004.1, read on the forward strand.
GGCGAGACTGCAAGGCACAGGTTTGCAGTTTTCTCCCTTTGAGAAAGTTCGCGGAACAAGGTTATTTCCCTTTGTCTGCTGATCGGCTTTTTTTTCTCCCCGGCGCCGCACTGACTTGAAAAAAATATGCTTCGCCGCCGGGATACCACCTATCTGCAAGAGGAATAGATCATCATGGTCCCTCGCAGGCTGCGGAGGTGATGATGATCTATATCTCTTGCAAGGTTTTTTACGTTCTTGTTGCCCATGGTTCGGATACAAGCTGTTGGACTTGACAAACCACAACCGGAGACTTTCGGGTCTTATAGGCCACTTGTGGTTCGCGCTTTGATGCTAGTATCATTGTACAGGGGACGGAGATATTCATCTGTCATAATGTTTTTCTTCTGATCTCTCTCTCTCTCTCTCTCTATTTCTCTCTCTCTCTCTCTCTCTCTCTCTCTGAGTCTCTCTCTCTCTCTCTCTCTCTGATGATGACTGATGATCAGATGATGAAACGTTTTATTTACAGGATAAACCCTTAGGCGAAACTTCATCCTGAGAGAGAGAGAGAGAGAGAGAGAGAGAGAGAGAGAGAGAGAGAGAGAGAGAGAGAGAGAGAGAGAGAGAGACTAGAGAGAGAGAGAGAGAGAGAGAGAGAGAGAGAGAGAGAGACTCAAGACTCAAGACTCAAGAAGTTTATTGTGGCAGACCTTCTGGTCCATTCACAAGGGGAGGTGGGGGAAGGGATTATACAAAGCTTCACAAACATGGACAATGCTTGTAAACATATTTTCCAAACATGGTAGTCCATGTTTAGTTTATACTTGAAAAATACAAACTGTTTACTTGAAATGTCAGTATCAATGAAATAAACAATTCATAACAGTTTTGGCGATGGCTACAGTCTCTGAAAACTTCAGCACAACCGGCGTCCACCTAACCCATGTAATGTCGAAGAAAGGCCCGAATGATTTTCAATTCCATTTCAGCACGCTCACACACCTCCTTATAGCGAACACGGTTGATTGGCGCCCAGCGTCGGAGATCGCTGATGGCTTTATTCTCTTCTTCATTTAGTTCACCTGACAGTCGTTTGAAAAACCAGTGATCAACATGTTCGTTTCTGTTGTCAAACAACAAAACTACATCGTCACTCTCATACACGAACATTTCCTTCTCGAAACGAGTGTCAAGCACAATTTTCTTAAATTCCACATTTCTCTGTCTGTCCCTCAAACGCCTCTGTAGTCTTCTGTCCACTGCCCCGATGTATTGTTTTATTTGTTCCAAGTCATAACCTGTCTTTTCCAAGTCTATTTCTGTCGATCCAGCATCCAGCTCTTCCGTTTCAATGGCTTGTAGGTCATCTGTCAGCTGTGTTGTCACGCTTTCTGTGTTGTTCTGTCTATTCGCCCTTGTGATGCAGGGATCGTTGTTTTCCGTGCGAGTTTCACGTGGGGGGCGACCAATACCACACGGTGTGTTGTCGGTTTGTAGGTCAACGCGTTCAGTAATTGTGTCATTGTTTATTTGCTTCTCTGGTGGTGTTGGAATAAACAACGGGTTGTAAGACGGGAAAAGTTCGTTTTCCTTACTGTCTTTCGCTTGCTTCCGTGTCTCTGCTCTTGTCTGGTCACGCAGTATCTGGGAGGGTGGTTTTCTCCGGTATGTTGACATCTTCTCGGGTGGAGGGCCGCCGGTCAGCCGAAGCACAACTATGGTTGTATCGCCCTTACCGTCGATTTTGTAGGATGACAGGGTGTTTTCTTTGAGCAGGGCATTCAGGATGACATCAACTGCTGATGGTAGTCCTTCAACAGGCATTGTCGCTTTGACTGGAGCCCCCAAATCAAAACCGAATTGCGAGAGCTCGAAAAGGCTGCCCTGTTTATTCCGAGAGAGAGAGAGAGAGAGAGAGAGAGAGAGAGAGAGAGAGAGAGAGAGAGAGAGAGAGAGAGAGAGAGAGAGAGAGAGAGAGAGAGAGAGAGAGAGCAATTTTCAGTCTGCCGAAAATAACAGGAAGCAAAATCAACACATACACAGAACGTTTTAATTGAAGATCAGTCAGTTCACACAACTTGCGAATCACACAAATCGCACTAGGAGAAACGTAATAAGTTTTTGTTTGTTGTTGTTTGTTTCCCAGTGAAACCTAAACGTCTCACTTCAAGCAGGACTGTTCACACACATTTTTAATCACTGATACTTGGTCAACAACACGAGAATTTTGTGTGAGAGCAAAGAGAAAAAGATGATTCGCTTAACTCAGACAAAACTAAACGCCTTCAAGCAGTTTTTTTTTTTTTTTTTTTTTTTTTGGTCATTCGCTCGTCTGTTAATAAAGTTTCCAACTTTTCCAATGTGCCGATCAACTGCCGGGCGGCCTTCAAACGACACAGTTATAATTAGTAAGCAAAACGTCATCAGGACGGGGCCGAAGTTGGCCTCACGTCGTCCGACGTCGGTCCGACGATCTTTTAACCCATTTCGCCCCGAGTCCCTACAGCAGGAGATGGATCGACCATGATAATTCAAGGTAGTGACAGTTAGCATGGCGCCTGAAGGCGCCATGCTAATCTGGCGCTACCCTTGAATTATCATGGTCAATCCATCTCCTGCAACAGGTACATAAGGTTAATTTGTTCCTTGGACACGTGGACCTTCAGCGGGCCAGTTGTTTGATAAGCATGGACATAGCTTTTCACGTTCAAGACTCTTGACACTTTGATCACCGTTTTTGATCATGGATCGTCCTACGGCCGTAAGGTCCAAAATCATAGACCAGCTGACCTACATATCAACTCTTTGAAATGTCTGATGATGGTCTTTGATTTTGGACCTAACGGCCTTAAAGCCGAACGACCCAATGAAAGTCACACACTAGCACACATTGACTGTTAAGTCTTTGAGATACATTCCTCTATTAGTAAAAGCTGGCACAACGTCCTTAAATAATAATAATAATAATAATAATAATAATAATAATAATAATAATAATAATAATAATAATAATAATAGTAATAATAAACGAGATTTGTATAGTTCAGTGAACAATGAAAAGCTTACCTTCCTCAACTATGGACATACTTGGTTTCGCTAAGTAACGACAGAGATGTCTAACACCTGTCTTCCCTTATCGCCTCCCTGCAGGGGGGAGACGCCGCTAACCCCTTTACTGACGGCCTACGCACGATTTGTCTCTGAAGCCTCTGTCAGTTCATTCAACGACCAAAAGCCACAACAGTCCAGGGCCGGGACGTGCCTGGACTGTTGTCAGCAGGAGGTATAGATCCTCTTGCTGTTGCGGTCGTGTTCGATTTCTTTCCAAGCTCCGAAAGTGCCGAATGGTCTTCCGCATGATACACCATGCTCTCTGTCTCGTAAACGATCTGTCATTGATAGAGCAAAAGAAATAACTACGCAGGAATGCACCTCTTCGGCACTGCTGCAAGAGGCATGGATTCTCGTCAGCCCCTGCATTCGCAGGGGCTGACGAGAATCCATGCCTCTTGCTTGCAGGAGCCATTCCATTTACCATCTGTGACCATTGTCAGGGCTAGATTGAAAACATGTTTTTTTTTTCTTTCAATCTGGCCTTTGAAATGGATTGATTAACCCTACGTTTTCCCATCTACAATATATATCTGATCAGGTCCTTGAAATGTTTTATGTTTATTATTTTAGTATTGTTTGAATGCGCATTTGTACTTATGAATGAGTGTACTTGTATGCTGTCGGTATGGCCTTAGTTAGTTAATTTCAGTCAGTTACATTATCTAGATGTGAAGCGCACTGTGCCTTTCTTTGTGGGGATATTGCGCTATAGAAGAGTTATATGTTATTATTATTATTTCTCTCGGCGGTGAAAGGTTTACAGTCGTTATAATGTGAGTGAGTGAGTGAGTGAGTGAGTGAACGAGCGAGCCACTGAGTGACTGACGGACTGACTCACTCACTGTACTGATTGACTGACTGGCTCACTGCGGACTGTGACGAGTTCATTAGTGGTAATCCGGACAGATGCCAGTCTGTCATTACCGCGACTTGCAAGACCTCTTAGCTTCCTTGTTACACGTCTGCACGTGTAACATTTCCTTTATCCAACCCATGATTAAAACCTCACCGCCATGCCATCAGTCTCGTAAACGATCTGTCATTGATAGATCAAAGAAGCAACGGCGCAGGAACACACCTCCTCGGCACTGAGTTCCGACTGCAAGAAGCATAGATTCTCGTGAGCCCCTACATCAGCAGGGGCTCACGACTGAGAATCCATGACTCGTGCTTGCAGGAGTTATTCCCATTTAGCCACATCTCTTTGTATGATAAAGCAGAAATGTAGACCGTGCAGCTCTGAATTTCAGTCTGTCGCATCAGTTGTCAGTTGTGTGTAGACACGGACTTGAAGCCTTTAACCAGACAACTCAAGGGCCTGTAATCTGTAATTTTTGCGGGACTCGAGAGAATCGTAATAGTTGTTCTCTCCCTTGCTTCGAGAGACCGACAAGCACGCGCCGTGGGCGGTGGGCGGGAGCGCGGGGCGGTGATTGGTTGCCGGTCATCCCGGCGCGCTTCTGTTAGCTCCGCCTATTTCCTCTCGTTCACGGCGCCGCCGGCTGATCGATCGAGATACAGGGTTTTTGCGCGGCGGATACTGGTAGCGTTAGACCACGGCATGTAGGATGATCTCTGCTCTCCTTAGTCTGTAGTGTGCAGTAACATGCAGTCAACTTCGCTTATAACAAGGTCGGATATAACAAAAGTCGGATATAGCGACACTTTTTCAAAGGTCCCCGGCCGGTGAGTCAAGTTAGTCAGTTCTGTTTTCAACCTGTTCCGGTTGTAACCGGCCTTTCCCTGCCACTATACCGGCGTGCAGGCATAGTTTTTGTTTCTGAAATCTCTGTTCATTCAACGACCAAAAGCCGCCAACACTCGGTCCAAGGAACGTGGATACAAATTGGTCCAAGCAAGAGGCATAGATCCTCATGAGCCCCCGCAGTCGCGGGGGCTCATGAGGATCTATGTCTCTTGCAGTTGGATCAGTCGTGTCCACTGTTTCTCGACAGTGAAAGGGCGGCTCTCCGCAGACCGAAATAAAAGGTCACCACAAAAAATAACGATTATTATTCCCCGATCACTGTATAGTGCCAGTGGGACGTTAAAATGGAGATAATGAGTGAATGAAAAAATGAATAACGATTATGCACTCTGGTCTGTGATTAGTTGTAGACCGGCTTGTGGTTTACCGTGGCTCAAGGTCCAGCACTCACAGAGCAGCACACACATATAAATATATATTTTAATGACACTGTGTATTCTTTCATTGATGCTGCATCGCTTCTCGCGCCAGTGAATCCAGTCGGCGATTATAATATCAAAATACAGTGCTGCCGCGATACGAATCACTACCCGCGACGTCGTATGCAAACAACCTCATTAAATGAATATATAAATAGATTATTAATTTATAAATTTATTAATTCCGCTAGAGACATCGGAACATGTCCCTGATGCCATTGATCTGCCATTTACTCGTCAGTAATTTATTGTCATCGATCATCATTTCAAGTTTGGTAACGCTCAGGCCGCACCTCTTGAATGTAAGAGAGAGAGAGAGAGAGAGAGAGAGAGAGAGAGAGAGAGAGAGAGAGAGAGAGAGAATTCCTGGTCTAATTGAAATGACAGTGTATTAGCGGTAAAAGCGTGCCGTGTGCAGATCGATGCCTATTAGCGCTGTAATTGGTCCGTGGCCCAGCGCGCGCGCGGTGACCTCCGACCCCCATCAGCATGCGCGAGATTGGCTGCGCGCACACGCGCGACGGGTGACCAGTTACAATTAGATATTTCAATGTAAAACGAGCAGGTCCCGCAGAGGTTGTCGATGAACGAATGTGATATGTCCGTGAAAATAATCCGCACAATAATATGATTAACCATTTGCTACAGGAATCATCGCGACTAAAACCGCTACCAACACGCATAGGGTAAAACTGAAAATAAAAAGTCTAGTTCAATTCACTCTACTTGAACAGACTTGTATAGGCATTTTTCAATATCAGAATTCAGCCAGACCAAAAAAGTGACTGCCATGTGCAACGCTACACGACATTTTGGCAGCTGATGATGCGGGGCACCTTGAATGAGTTAACAAATCAATCCCTGAAACTCTTAAACTCCCAGAACTAAATGACTTCCATTCTATAGAATGGAAGTCATTTACAGTTCTGTGAGTTTAATCCTTTTCAATCTGATACACCCATTGCTTGAAATAAATTTGACAATGCAAGTTCAAGGGTGGTGCCAGAATAGCTTGGCGCCTGAGGCGCCAAGCTATTCTGGCACCACCCTTGAACTAAAATGGTTGATCTATCTCTTAATCTGTACTGTAGCCTTCATAGGACAATAAACAACTTCAACGAAGTCAGCCTCAGTATGTAATGGATTAAGATGTAACTGCTGCTGAGGGTACCGCTCGGCGGAAAAAGCGGAACCGAGACTAACGGTATCGTGAGTAGTAGTCAATGGATTAACAAATTAAAACAATTCTGTCCTGCTACATGTGTAGAAACAAATACAAACAGACTCCGTCCTGTTACTTGTCAATGTGGACCTGAAAAAGTAATCTCTCACAGCTGATACTCAGTTGTGCGGTGACAATTAAACCAGTGCTCTGTCCATAGACAAGTTCTGTCCTAGTTGTGCGATGACAAACTAAATCGCTCCTGTTCCAGGTGTGGTTCCAGAACCGACGTGCCAAGTGGCGTAAAACAGAGAAGACGTGGGGGAAGAGCAGCATCATGGCGGAGTACGGCCTCTACGGCGCCATGGTCCGGCATGCACTGCCGCTTCCGGAAGCCATCGTCAAGACAGCGGAGCATGGCATTGAGAACTCCGCCGCGCCATGGCTTCTGGGTAGGCATGGTTTAACCTGTTCAGTGTCGAGACAATTTGAACACCACCCAACTGGAAGAGGTATAGATCATGAGGATCTATGCCTTCTCACTGACCACCACTTTAAATCCATGTTGATGGGACATCTAGAGTTTCTTTTGGACTTGAATTGACGAAGAGTACAGAAACACAGTCTGCGCCAGCAGGCACCGAACGGATTAAAACCCCTTATTTTTCAAGCCTGAAATAAAGCTCGAGACAATGATCGATCATGATAGTTCAAGGGTGGTGCCCAAATATTCTTGCGCCTGCTCTGGCAACATTTTTTTAAAGTATCGTGGCTGATCCGTTTCCTGCTCAGCTGTAGTGAATCAAACCTACGATACAATGGGCAGTTCACTTTAGACTTTCTGTTATTATTATTATTACATGGTATTTATATGGCTATTTATATTTATATTTATATGTTACTACCTAAGATATTGATTTGTACAGCAAGCGCATGGCGTGAAACGTAATTAAATGTATAACACGTGCATGACGTAAACATAATTACATGTATTACACGCGCATGACGTAAAACATAATAGACGTAATACTTAGAAGATACACAATGCTTAGCAACAAAGACACTGTCTTGAAGAAGGTCAGCGGGCCAAACAATTTGATCTGATATACTGACGAGCAAAAGAAATGCGACAATTTTGGAATCGTCGGAATCGCAAACACCGTCTTTAGTGTTTCCGAGAATTCCAAAAATGTCGCATTTCTTTTGCTTCAGTGTTGCTGACCTGTTGTTGTTTTATTTCTCTTCTTATTTCCGTATCCAATAATCAGAATACATATATTTTGTGACGCCAGGCATGCACAAAAAGTCCTTGGAGGCCTCCAAGAAGATGAGCGAGGAGGACGACGCATCAACGTCCGGTGACAACCTCGACGGGAAGACAACTCGTGGCCGCGAGGAGTTCAAGTCAGAGAGCATTGCCTCCCTTCGTGCCAAGGCCCAGGAGCACAGCGCGCGAGTCCTGCAGGCCTTGAACAAGGAAGCGGGGCTGGAGGACGGCCAAGGTCAAGGGTCAGGGGTCAGGGACATGGGTCACGAGGCATGCATGACCAGTCTGGACGGGTCCCGGATGGGCATGGATCTCAAGAGGGCCTGCAAGTGACCCTGAGAACACTGGCCTCATGTACAATACCGTCAATCTGATGAACAGCCGGAAGAGATCTATATCTGCTTGCAAGAGGCATATATTTTCATGGGCCCCTGCGGTTGCAGGGGCCCATGAAAATCTGTGCTTCTTGCAGATGGAATGGCATGGGTCCGATGGTGGAAGAACATGCGTGTGTGAATGACGATGAAGACGTCGGCTATATGACAGAGCTGTACGCTGCAAAGCCGGGAATGACACCCGAATTTGATAACAAGAGGCACATAACCATATTTCATGCCAGGAAGCCCTGAAGCTGTAAGTAGCATTGAACATCTATGCTTACTGCAGATAGACCGCAGGGGCTTTGTCGCCGTGTGAAAGCCTATGTCACTTGCCCACCTGTGTGGAAGAGATAGACGTAGATGCCTCAGACAAATCAGTGACGTGTTGAGTCCACTCTGATGCATACAGCCCTCACGGAACTGCAGCACACGTTAATCGACAGGGAAGCTCAGTTAATCAAGCAGTGCCATCCATCGACCTAATCTGGTCGATCCATCCCCTACCACTGGTGCGTACATTTTAAGGAATGGAGGAGTTAATTTTTTTTCAGGGGAGAAAACGAAACTGCGCTATGTGACTGTCGTTTTTGACATTCAGCTCGGAGCACGTTAGACTGAAATTTTACGGCAGTGGTGGCGAAATCGGCGAGATGACCAAGACGCCTACACAGTCAGCTGCTTTGACGGATCATGCTGGACTGAAGCTCAGGCTGTAGTACATTAACCTTTTTACTACCAGGGCAAGGCGAACGCTTACCCCTAGCTGCAAGAGACATAAATCCTCATGAGCCCCCGCAGTCGCGGGGGCTCATGAGGATTTATGTCTCTTGTTAGTCCCGTGTTCTTTGTGGCCACGTTTGGTCCCCTTTCTGACCGCCAAACGGTTGTTTGCAATCTTCGTTCACTTCGGACGTACGCTTCTCACATTTCATCGAATTATGATTTCATTCATGTGGTGAATCAGGCCAAATACCGTGGCATCGGAGTCGGGGACGCCAACAAACTTGTCTGACCCAGTCGTGGCGAATTGCGCTGGTGAACGACATTTTGACACATGTACAATAAGCGCCAGCATAAATATGCGGTATCGTAACACATTACATTGGCGAATCAGTACTATACGTCGTTTGACATCGGAGCGGACACAGTTTTTCGCAAATATCTCCGCAAAGAACCAATTTCCTATACCAATCTTAGAACAAATATCGTTCAGTGCCAGCTGACCTAATACGATTTAGTTTTAAGAAACTCGAACAGTTGTAGAAATTCGGAATGTTTTCAATAAACGACTGATTTACACCCCTAAACGTCCCCCAGATATATTAAGCCTAGCATAAGCAAGATCCATTTCCCACGTGTAATTAGCCAAGTTTTCAAACCTGAAACAGCGTAGGTATACATGAAGTCTGCATGCTTGACCTCTGTTTAGGATATTGAAAATGGCTTGTTTTTGTCTTTTCACCAAATTTGTAGGGCTGTAGAGCAAAATCGACAAACCCTAGGTGTTCAGTAAACATGTTCCATATTAGGTCAATGATATTCGTTCTTAAAGTGGTACAGAAAAGTCTTTGCAGGAGACATTTGACAAAAACGTTGAGCGCTCCGATGTCAAACGGCTTATATCGGACAAATACGTTTCAGGCGCCAAATATAATGGCGGTAATCTAATATGGCACCCAACCTGAGCATTCATGGTCACCAGTCGCCAGCTGAAGGAATGTATTTTTGGCGTGGCATAGCTCAAACAAAGCCGCTAGGACTGTGACATGCAGGCACTGGCTATTGAAAATAGTACTGGCCATTGAAGACGGAGGAACGCGCACCGTTGGACTGCGGCACTACAATTACTAATGCAGACATTTTGAAGGAAAAGGCGGCTGAGATCATTCGGCACAAGACCGTTAACCCTCTGACCGTCGTTGGCGGTGTTTGTTTTTTTTTTTGTCGAGGTGATTCCTGCTGGAATCACCTCGACAAAAATGCGCCAAGCGGCAGCCAAAGCCGGGGTCAAACTGACTAGACGAGGGTTGCAATACCAGAACCATTCACTGGCCTGTATTTTGGTCACAGGCATGGGCTGGTCGTAGCAAAACCTACGGACCCTGTAACGCGGGCAGTAGCCGTTGAATTCGTACTACACGTGATCGATTATTCAACGATTACCCCCATGCCTGCGTCTGATTTGGACCCTGATGTTCACGACGCGGGGATGCTTACATGGGTGTCCGTGTCTTAGCTGCGTCGTTTGACTTCTTGTCTCACGCAGAGAAGTTATATTACATACGTGTACAAAACGTCTCAGTGAGGTTTCGTTTGCAACGAACCGACTCCCAAACAACAAACGATAGCGAAATCATGGCGGACAACCAGCTTGTGGCATAATCATAAACAACACACGGAACATCTCCAAGAGGCATAGATCCTCATGAGCCCGGAGGGCTCATGAGGATCTATGCCTCTTGGAGATGTTCGGAGAGTTGTCTGTATCACTGCGACGTCCTGCTCGTTCGTTATTGGGAGTCGTTTGGCCGTAAACATAACCTCTCTATTATCTTTACTTTTCTCGCCAGCAATTTTTTTTGGGTGTGTGTGCGGAAATAGATGTTTTTGTGCGATTTTCTGTTCAAAGACGTTACATCTTTGCATCGTATATGGTTTGAATGTTTTTTGCCTTTGTGACAGTCAAGTTATGATAAAATTTCATAATTATCGAGCATTATTATGGAAGTTTTGAGACATACACCAGAATTAGCACAATAGCGTGCAGCTGCCTTCGGCGATTAACTCTCAGACTCATACAACTAAATGACTTCCGTTCTATAGAATGGAAGTCATTTAGTTCTGAGAGTGCAAGAGTTAAAATACGTTGTGTGTCTCTTTAACCCTTATCATTCGGAATACACCAGTGTGTGAAATAAGTTTGACTAAAGTAGTTCAAGGGTAGTGCCAGAATAGCTTGGCGCCTAGAGGCGCCAAGCTTTTCTTACACCACCCTTGAACTAAAGCGGCCATTGGTCTATAAACCTTATCTGTAAGTACTATAATGTAGCTTGCATATGGCAGTGTACAAATTTGAAGCTTTTAGCCTCTGTATGATATGGGGTCATTTAGATTTCAGTCATTTACATCAAGTTGTCAGAGTTTCATCTTTTTCTGCACTCGATGGGGTAAGCGTTTTTGTTCACTTGTTGGCGCAGTTAGTTTTATTTGTTTGCTTGGTTTTTTTTTGGTCGTTCGCTGTTGCTTTCTGTACATGCCGTGGTCTTTTTTCTGCACCAACGCTTCGCTCGGATTAGATTGTTTTGTTCCGTCCAAAGTCGATGAAATCACACTACACAATTAAAGAAACTGCCGATGTTTGGCAAAAAAATCAGTATGTCCATTTTTGAGAAAAGCGAGATTTGCATTGTATAGCAATGAAAATCGCGCTTTTCTCAAAACTGGACATGCCGTCATTTGCCACATAACGTCAGAGAATCTACATGCACGCACGTGTCTTAAGCTCTGCACTGTCACTTGAGATGTTTTGTACCACTGGTATCACTGTGACATATTATGTGTTGTTACCAATATGTCATGACTGCAACTTGTGGGCTGATCTGAGATTTAGGACCTTATGGCTTCGTGCCTCATAGCCCCAAATCACGGACCAGTGCAATTTTCTTCTTTTGTTTTACTTGAAATAATGTTAACAATTCAGCCCTGAAACGCCACCACAAGATACCGTGATAGTTCATGGATGGTGCCAGAATAGCTTGGCGCCTAGAGGCGCCAAGCTATTCTGGCACCACTCTTGAACTGTTGTTGTCGATCTGTTTCCTTAAGTGTAATTTGGTGAATTCTTTCGACTTCGAGGTCGAAAGTGTTAACTGCACAACACAACAAATTTCGCTGTTTAATCTCAGTATTTAACCCGTTGGTTGTCGGGAGCGCTTTTTTGTCGATGTGATTCCTGCAGGAATCACCTCGACAAAAAGCACTACCGCCAGCCAAAAGGTTAGGATTGGTCGACACGAACGTGTTCCTTCATAGCGGACACGTCAAAGGAATTTTTGCTGAATAAGATGTGGGTCATACCACATGCGGGACCCGATACAGTCTTGATTTTGTTGGCGAGTCTCTAGGAAGGTGTTCAGATAGAGCCATTGACAAAATAAGCATGTGAAACGTGTCTACTCAGCGCTGATATCAAAACTACATTATGCGATTGATATACAGCAAACAAGTCAATTTGTTTTTTGGGCCACAGTCGTTGTTCGTGCTGTGAACTTTATCATGCACACACATAATTATATCATCAGCTGCATGCCATGTCCAGCCAGCCATATACAGTACCTGCCGAGGCCCTGCATCTTTGATTCCAGGCTTGCAGCCCTGGTACAATTGGAATGTGACCACGTGGTTTGTTATTAGCGCGCATATTTTCATAAGAGCCCATCGTAGTTGTTAATATTGACGGGTTTTTTTTTCCTTTCGTTTGGCCATTTGTTGCTTTAGTTTCGGATCGTCATCATTTGCTTCAAGGTTAAAAAAACAAAACAAAACAAAAAAAAAATAAATAAAAAAAACCCCAACAAAACCGTGGATTTGTAAAGTATGCGCTTAAGAAACTAAGGGTCGCTACCAAGTCACCAATGTCACATTGAAGCTCACACTACCGTGCGTGTTCGGTTCAGTCTGGTTTAACCCCTTTGGCTGTCGTTAGCGCTTTTTGTCGAGGCGATACCTGAAGGAATCGCCTCGACAAAAAGCGCTAACGACAGCCAAAGGGTTAATCTCTCTCGTTTGTTTCTCAGCGATTTCCACGTTATTTGACGCACAACGCAATGTTTTCTTCTGAATGCCTCGGGCTCGACATTGTGCGTCTGATTTTGAAGATCATACGTGTTGTATTACAATGTACTGCCGATATCTTTTGGTGGTTCCGAGCATACCGGCTGTCAGTAGCGCTTTTTGTCGAGGTGATTCCTTCTCACCTCGACAAAAAGCACTTCCGACAGCCAAACAGTTTGATGGGTTCAGTCGACGAGTTTTATTGGACCGCATCATATTTCTTTTTTTTTTTCTTCTTGTGCAGTTGAAGACAAATGGACTGACGTAATCAAAACGTGTGAGATGTGCAGGCTGACCTTGGGTCTACCAAGTGCGATTTGGGAGTGAATTAATTCCTTTGCGCAAAATGAGCTGGGGCTGATCTGGCCTCCGTTAGCACACTAAGCAAAAGTCTATCGGCCGCGTCGGCCGCAGTGGGCTCAGCGCACATCCGTGCGCGGGTCCAGTGGCGGCCGACTGACGTCGGCCCGAGAATCTTAGCCGGTTTTGCTATGCCGTGACCCTGTCTGTAGATCTTTTCGTCTAGGTCAGTCACACACTGGTTATCTCCCTCGATTCGCTGACGCTGATCTCTGGAACAACTTGCGAGCCGGCGCCTAATGCGCGTTTGTTTGCTGACCGCAGCATTTAGACGACCAGCAGAGGTGGCCACTTTTGACCGGTTTGTGGTAAGCAGACCAACAATGGCGTTTGAACATGCGGCCTATAGCGGGAGATATCGTTCATGAATCAAAACAAATCTTCACTGAACTGAAGGCGAAGCAGCGAGAAATTTGAAAAGGCCTGTGTAATCATTGTAGTAGGCTATACAGGTCCAGTTAGTTTAGTAAAGTTGAGCGCGGAGCTCTGGGTAAACTCGTTTAATTTTCCATTTCGTTATCTACTTGGTTGTTGCAGGCACTACTGACTCGAAGTAGTCACGACCGCAGTACTCAATAAAACAATTCGGCGTCCGCGATCAAAACAATAGCTCATTACTTTGAACTCTGCACTAAATCGGATGTATGAAGTACTTAATTTTTCTTGTGAAAACTACTGAAAGAAGCCTACTGTGAATTTGAAAGGGACTGATCGTGCAAACGGGAGGCAAAACCTTTTATAATATTAAACTGCATATATTCACGCTGTTTGGGGGCTAGTTGTCAGCCAGAACCGGATCAGCGCAGCGATTCGAATCGAAGGGAGACAAGCAGTGCGGCGGGTCAGTCAGTAATTCCTACAAGACTCACGGCGTCGTCAAGCAGCGCCGCGCTAGCTACAGACAAAAGGATATCGGGCCGAACTCTGCCGCCGTTGGCCCGCGTGCGTGCGCGGGCCAACGGCGGCCGTCGTCGGCGCGATGGCCTTTAGCGCTTTGGGCACTGACCCGGTTTCCGTCTGCCGGGAGCGCCAAAGCCGTGAGCCTTGAGTCGATCATGATGTGCCGAGGAGTCATTCCGGACTCTACCGAGTTCATCACGTTCCAGCGTTGCTCGGTGGGATGTTCCAGCTTTACACTTGTCTAAATACTTTCAGTCGTGATGTAGTACACACCACCGAGCAGTTAGGGTTATGGTTCAATTTCTGGCCTTCGATCCGCTGCTCTGGAGCCGACCGAGAGGGACAACCATTGAGCTGGTCGATCGGTTGGTTGGTTGGCTGGCTGGTTGGTACGTTGGCTGGTTGGTTCTGACGTAGATGTTAATTGTCAGATTGAGGCGTATTGTGCACTATGTCCGAAAGGTGGGGTAAAAATTGTTGAGATGTTCAGCCCACATCCTTTTTTTTTTTTTTTTTTTTTTTTTACATAGACCTCTTTTTGCACCATCTGCAACAGAGGCCACAGTGTAACTGTGACGTTTAGGATGGGTGTGATAGTCTATGTCTCGTCACGGAAGGAACTGTCTCAATAATTCATTTAAAGCGCCCCGCATCAATAGCTACGAAAATGTCGTTTAGCGTTGCCGGCGGCAACGCTATACGACAGTTTCGTAGCTATTGATGCTTGGCGCCTGGAACGATATAAAGAAGTGTTTTGTGATTTCTGTCCTGTGTAGGCTGAAGGCAAGTATGTTCGTTTTGTGAGAAGCAGGATTTTCATTGTATTACGCATTGTATTTTTCGTTGTATTTTCACTTGCCAAAATGGACTTACCGTCTCTTGCAGATGGACATATTTCTTGCGACATCGCGATTGCGTCACGGTAAACATTTGTAAACTACGCCATCTTGACAACTTCTTTTTACTGGTACATACATACATTCAGTATATCTTTACAAAATTTGTAAGTAAGTGAGTGATAAAGAAATTACGTGTAAATTTATTGTCCGAGAGTGCGTGGATGTGTATTGTTACACTAACATGTAACTGTAAATATATTTAGGTGCACTTTACATGTGTATTGGTGAGTTTACAGGTTTTGTCACGTTACGTTGAAGTGCCGTTCTGATCAAGCAAAAATAAAATGAGCGTAATCAACAGGTGTTTAGGAGTTGAACTATGCTCAGCGTTTGTCTGCGTGTTTGTGCGTACGGGCGTGTATGTGTGCGTATGTGTGTGTGTGTGTGTGTGTGTGTGTGTGTGTGTGTGTGTGTGTGTGTGTGTGTGTGTTGAAACAATGGCCGTATGACTTAGGAAAGCGATTTTTTGGCAGATGGCTCGACATTGATTTCTCAAGGGCAGTGCCTGATTAGTTCGGCGCCAATAGGCGCCAAACTAATTAGGCACTTCCCTTGAGAGATCAATGTCGAGCCATTTTGAGTAGTTGGTTACGAAAGGCAAATAGCTGCTCCTCTTTGAAATCGCTTTGTGTGTGTGTGTGTGTGCGTGTGTGTGTGTGTGTGTGTGTGTGTGTGTGTGTGTGTGTGTGTGTGTGTGTGTGTGTGTGTGTTAGGTAAAAGCACACTGTGGACTGCAACCACTTCCCGCCTTTTAGTAGGTTCTCTCTTAAGGTGCATGGAAATTTAGCTCTAGGTGGAGGCATGGAATGTCTGCCCCTGCAGACACCACAGAAAAATGTGGTTGTCTTTGCAGGTGGGCAGAAGTTCCTGCCTTTCCACCAGTATGCTGAATGGTGTGCTGACCAGTTCGCCTAGACCGAAACAGCTGTCCACACCGGCTAAACAATATGGACCCCCCCTTGGGGGACCTAGATCTAAATTTCCATGCATCAAGGGGCTGGAAATCCAGTTAATATGCGATACACCCTTTTTCGGGGGTGGGGGAGGGGGGGGGGGGTTGGGGGTGGGTGGTGGGTGGGGCTTCCATATTCATTGCTTCCAGTCACTTACTTAGCGCACCCTTCTTTCCTATCCTTTTTTTTTTTTTTTTTTTTTTTGTGTGCTTTGACCAAACTAGATCTATGATCATTGGAAGATAATGCACAATTCTCTCCCCTGACAGTGCTTTTACCTACTTTACTTTGTAACCTTCCTAAAAGGCCGTATGACTTCGAAAAGCGATTTCTGTCCCGAGGTAAGTTTGTATTCAACTGCAGGAATAGTCATGTTAGAACGAATCATACCAGTCTTACTTCAGCACAATTTTTGTAATGTAGTCAGTTATAAGCAATAGCTGCGAAAGTGTCCTATAGCGTTGCCGGCGACAACGCTATCGGACACTACCGCAGCTATTGTTGTGGGGCGCCTTGAATGAGTTAGGGCTGATGGATTCGTATATTAAAAGTAATCAACAGTCCTCCGTTTTTCGTTAGACGTCACGCATGTAGAGCACCAAGTTCCCGAAACACACACAGTATTCCATTGTTCTTAGTTAACCCTTTGTGTGTCGGTAAAGGGTTTAGTTGTGATGATTCCTACAGGAATCATCGCGACTAAAAACCACTACCGACACCCAAAGGGTCAATACGACCTCTTTCTCTGACTCCTTCCGTTACCATCAACACCTCTCGCGTCCTGCGATCGCCCCTTCACCTCGCTCGTGTCACAATATATACTATTGTCTGTTCCTAGACTTACTTTACTCAGTTCTAGGCGCTAGCAGTCATCAGTTTCCACAGTGATCTCACCCTTATCAGCGGCCACCCCCCCCCCCTCCTCCTACATACTAACGTACCTTGCCTTACCCTGGATCTAAACTCTAGCATTCATCCCTTTTCGTTGATGTTAGTCCCGAGTCTTACTGGCATGAAAATCTATGTTCTTCCAGATGCAGAGCGTTCTCTCTCTCTCTCTCTCTCTCTCTCTCTCTCTCTCTCTCTCTCTCTCTCTCTCTCTCTCTCTCTCTCTCTCCTATGGTGTCCCCTTTCTCCCCAAATTGTCTCATTCTCTCAGATAGCCAATTTGCTAATGTGACCACACTTGCTCCGTCCGATCGCCGAATCAGTGGAGCGAACTCTCTTTTCCTCTGGAACGATCGCCGGAGTGAATGCCCCTGGGTTTGATCTTCTGGCCGGGAGGGAGGGGGAAGCCGCGTGGTGATGGCGACGAGAGCAGAAGGCGGAAAAAACATCTCGTGGAAAATATTGTGTCACCGGGCTTCTTGTGGGGGCAAATTGACGTCCTCGGCCATGATCTTCTGTGAGCGTGGATGCTCAAGAGCCCCTGCAGCCTCAGAGGTTCACGAAAAAATTTACCTGTTGATCGGTTTCATTTTCATCTTAGCGTCTATAGGCTGCGGCGTCACAAACTGTCAATCGATCGGGACTTTTCACTTGTGACTATTAAAACTGACTGGTCTGGTCTGTGATTTTCACAGACCAGACACATATCATATGACTTCTTGAACAGTATCAGCAGGAGCAGCAGTATTTCACTTCAGCGTAATTATACATACGGTTGTGTACTAGATAAGTTGAAACGGTTCCACAGAAAAGGTGATTTCTACATGAATCACGTTGACAATGAAAACTCTGATGTTAGTAGTAAACTGTCGTGGAGAGCGAAAACTACTCAGTGTCGTCTGCCAGCTATCTGAGAATTCTCTCGAGAGGGAGCGGAAGAAGTGGCACGGAACACATTACCCGGCTCGCCATAGTTACGCATGATTTGAAGGCCCAACTTAACTACTTCCTACGCCACAGAAGCCATAAATTTCGCCCTTTCGCAAGAGGCGTTGATTCTGCTGAGCCCCTGCTAGCTAGGGGCCTTATGGCCATATTTTAACAGGATCAGGGCACGCCGGACAAAAGCGCCAAATTGTCTGAGGACTTCATTAGGTCATACTCTTATATTTTAGAAGGGGCGCCCATGTGTCTGAGCTTCTGGGTGGGGTCACGTGACATTTTCTATTTTAAGATTAAAACGTGAAAAAGACAATCCCACTGACTCACTTTAGTCAAGTCTTGTTCTGCAACCGTCAAAATTAAAGTCCAGTTTACATTTGCAAGGCTTTTTGCCCTTTGGATGACCTTTCTATAAATATCTACTTGAACGAACTTTGATATAGGTCAAGGTCACAAAAGGTAAAATAATATAGTGCGCATGCAGTGCGCGTGAACGACATTTTTTAGCATGTATTTCTTTGGGAAGGACGCTTTGATAGAGACATTTTGGGGAGAAAGTGGTTTTGGGGAGAAAGTGTATCCTGACACATACTCGGCTCAGGTACGAGGAGCAAAATCAAAGGCTTCGATAGTGTTTATAAGCTGTTAAGTTCCTCCATGACGTGCGTCAGATGTAAAACAAGGACCAGTTTCTCCTCAGCACAGGCGCGTTTACATGGGAGACACAGACACTAGGTGATCTACGTCATTTTGTAAAGTGTACGCCATTCATCCCAATATTGCTATGTTACGTATTAGAGGGCTAGGAAAGGTATTTTTTTTCAGCTGCTTTCCATACATTGAGCCTTTTCAGCAAGCAATTTGATATCATACTTGTGAGCCGGGAAGGGCAGCAAGCTTGTGTAGACACAGTTCACAAAAAATTGTCGGGTAATTCCACGGAGATTGTCTTTTTAAAAATTAAACTTTCAAAGAATAGTGACTGTTAACTCATTGTGCCCGAGGTACGAAATACCCACATTTTGGTGTTATCCTCAGAGGACTGCGTTACAATTCAGGAGACAAATTGACCATGATAGTTCAAGGGTGGTGGCAGAATAGCTTGACCCCTATAGGCGCCAAGCTATTCTGCCACCACCCTTGAACTATCATGGTCGAGCCATGTCTTGCTGTGGTGTGTCGCGGGCACAATGAGTTAAACAATATTAGCCAAACAGCATGGTTCACGAGCATTGCAAACGCACATGCTCTTGCTTGGTTCCTGCACGGACCAAACTCAAAATGACGTACTGAGAAAAGGACGTTTGGCTATTGGATATGATCAGCAAGAGCCCAACATTTCAGAATTGGGATTTGGTCCTCAACCTTAAGCTTCCAAAGATGATCCTCATTCGGGCAAACGGTGAAGCAGATTTCCACATTATACACGCACCATGAGAGCACTTGCGCCATTGCCCTTCTCCACAACATGGTTCTAGAACACACACACGTTGCGTGATGGACTCGGTCCGTGGCGCAGTGGTTAAGGCGCCTGCCACCAATGCTAAAGGTGCGAGGTTCGATTCCGGGTTCCGGCGTCGGATTTTTCTCCTCTAGTAAGTGTCACCGTTAATTCGGGCGGACCGTCGGGGGTTCTTTCTCCGGGTACTCCGGCTCTTCCTCCCCCTCCACTTTGGTATCAGTTTCAGCCAACTTAATAAAATTTCAAATACAAAACGATTTCCAAATACCGTCAGTAGCTCGCTTGAGCTTGCCCTTAGCACCACGTGAATCTTATGTGTTTACGTACAGTGTGTGAGTGAATGCGTGTGATTCACGTGAGCGTGCTTGTTGGGTTCAGTTCGCGGCTACATTCTGCGCATTGAGTTATATTATAAATATGAGAAATGCGCCATATAAATGCTATGCATTATTATTATTATTATTAAACAATCTTGGAAGGGTTCTGTATACTGGTCTTCGGGCTGCTTATAAACCAACCCAGTGGTTTTGTTTTTGTCGCTGGACCAGTGCCATGAGCAATCCAATGACACGGCCAAAGGTGCTGGAGATGCCCTCAGACTCACTGAGAACCCGTCAGCGTTTCGCCAATGGATGCTGTCGGGACAAATTCAAAACATGTTTTCGTGAAGAGGAGTATGCACTCTCTCACGACGAAGAAAGTTGGTCAATAAGATACAATTTAGACAGCAAGGATTACGTCTGGCGGAGACCATCAAGGAAAAGGCGGTCCTTCCTGAACGATCGACTCCAGAGCTGCTGACTTGGACACTGGTTATGTTCGGACAAACTCTGTGGTGGAAATAGTGCGCAGTATGGAAGCACTGTACATGATCCAATCTAGAGGAACTCCCTACGACTTTTTAAGCCCTCTGGATCACAGCCCCAAACCAAAGAAGTTGAAACGATCTTGCATTTGAGGAGTGACGTGGATCTTTTATCCAGGCTGCACTTTGTGGCAAAAAACAACAACAACAGAGAAACGGATTTAGAGTGCATTTTTCATGCACGAGAACCACAGGTCTACTCCCGCCCTCTCTCGGAAAGAAATCCGAACAAGTATCAGGACCTATGACATTCCCTGAAAGACAAGACAACTTCAAGATGACGAAACATATGTCGCTGCATTTCTGGAGAAGGCCATTCAGACAGACACTAAAGACAAAGACCTAAAGATTTTGAAAGTCTCCTCTAAAGCGCCCATCTCTCTTGAACACTCAGCCAGTGCGGATCCTCCAAACACATACAAAACAAAAGTTCAACGAAAGGTGTCACAACATTTTATTTCTGCCTCAAACTCACAACCACGGTATGTAACGCACGCATACTTCCCACCAGTCGCACGCACAGATTCACAAACGCAACGGGCACATACACAAACTACGCTAACTCTCAGTCGGACGCATTCGTGCAGTATAAACGCAAAACATAATTTTTATGTGGTCCAACATATAATACTAACGAAAGAAAAAAAGGTTTCACAAAATACACCACTATTAACACTAGCACGTCACACTCACTTCCACACAATATATCAAAAGCCAGACTAGGTAAGCTGTCCTCACTATCCAACCTGTTCAACGGGTATGTTCGTTCTGCATCGTTCGCACGTTTCTCCACGTCTAGGCGTGTAGTTTTCTTGCGTCACGCGCTCCTGAAGCTGTCCCACGCTCCCCAAGCTGTGGATGTTCTCTCGACACGCTCTTCTAGCGCGACCTCTGTTGACTTTGGTGGCTCGGCACCAAGTCTCTCGTTTCCCCTGTTGTGGATGTCCTCTCGACAAGTTCCTCCAGTGGTAGCCTCTGTTGACTTGGACGTCTCGGCGTCAAGTCCCTCGCTCCTCACAAAAAACTCTGAACAATAAAGTTCTAATGTCATAACACTTGCTTAACACACACATTTTGGATGATATGAGGTACATATGAGGTAACCTGGCTGATACAGTGGGGCTGTTTTTCCTTTAGTAATAGCATTTAGTGCTCTCCAAATGGATGTTTTGTCACGGTTTTCTGAGATCATTTGATTGAAGAATGCTTTTTTTGCAGCCATTACCAGATATTTTACTTGATTACGTTGTTTTTTGTAGTCATCAAAGTGTTTTTCTTTTCTAAGTTTGTCTCTGAGCGACATAGCATTTTTAATGTCTAATGTTAACCAGGGCGGCATGGTAGCATGTTTAACGCGTTTTACCCTGAGGGGCGCGTGCTTGTTAAGGACTCCGAGGAACAGACTCATCCAGCAAGACAAGGCATTGTCAGGGCAAGTGTGGCAGTATACATCATCAAATGATGTATTGTGCAAATCGTGCATGAATTTATCCCTATCAAATGTTTTATAAGCATGATACGTTATAGTTGCGTGTTTGTTTTTCTTTGGCCTATCAAGCCTTCAGAGCAATTGTACAACATTCCGGGTTATGATCACTAATGGCTAAGGTCGGGACATTCGCACTAGTTATTCTGCCCTTGTTGGTAACATGAATATGATCAATGAGCGTGGATTATGTAGATGTGATTCGAGTTTGTGCTTTAATTATTTGTGTCAAACCAAATAGCGATATGGTCGTGATCCATGCTGCATTTGATCCCTTAGGTCTAGATAGGTCTATATTGAAATCACCTAGGAGAAATATGTCACACTTGCTCTGACTTGCCTTGTCCATCAAAGCTGTAAACTCATCAAACCAATCCCAGCCGGCTGCCGGATTTCTATAGACAAAGCCGATTAGTATAGGTGATGACTGTGGTGTTTTTAACTCGAGCCACATACACTCCACTTTGGTAAATTCGAGGTCTTGCCGCCGCTTGGCGTAGGTAGATACAGACGTATGCATGTAATGCGCTAGCCCTGTGTGTTGAGACAAAGCGGCATCTTTACGAAATATTTTATAGTTAGGAATAGAGATGGAAGCATTTCTGATTTTGTTCTTAAGTCTTGATTCAGAAACACCAAAAATGTGGAAGTGTTCAGGCTGGTTCAAAAACACACAGAGATGTGGCACCTTATTGACAAGATGATAGATATTCAGGTGACCTATTTTAAGTCCACCACCACACAATAAATCATTTTTGTACCACCGTCAGGCATACTATCACTATGAACGTCAAAGTATATACAAGTACAAAAATTGTCTTCTTTAAAGAGGTATATATAAAAAGCTTTGTGACAAGGAAGGTTTTGTACACAAATAAAACTACAGGAAGAGACAGTATTCCCTTGGTGTATGAAGTGTCAATAAGAGATAATGAACAAAACCGGTTGGAAGTGAAATTGAGCAATACACACACGGGCACTCAAAAGGTTCTCACAGTACATACACATAAGTGTCCACATCAGTGCCACTGCTTCCACTGTCTCACAAAAAGAACCAGTTGAAGGACTCGAACTATGTTCAAGTATGAATGGCGTAAGCAAGGACACGTGTCAGTTTTTGCTTGTCGATAAATGCAAAGTACAAGATAACCGATTATCACAAAAAAGGTGATTAAAAAAAAAAGAAGAGAATAAATGTTATGACTACACGCTATTCTATTGCAAGAAGATAAAATAATTAAAAGAAAGAAATATCAACTTCGTCGATTTGTTATTCCAATTAGGCAGTTAACCGAACGCACACTAGAAACCTGTCAAAAATCCCTGGGCAAAAAATTACACCAGACGCCTAGAATCGCACTATCTACTGTCCGGCACGTGGCCTGATCCTATCAAGCAGATTAAACAACACTGCAAAGTCACTGTCACTAAGCTGCCCAGTGAGGCTGAGAGCTGGCACTGGAGGGGGTGGGGGTAAAAGTAAGAAGGGTACGGGTACATAGGCCGACCAGTCGGGGCAACAGGCGGGGGGGGGGGGGGGAGGGAGGGGGGGGGGGGGGCATATGCTGTGGAGCATAGCCGTAGAGGGGTCGCTGTTGCTTCGGGTCAGTGGTCGGTGAATTCTTTGATCTATCGATCGGCTGGATGGGATTACCCGACATTATTGGGGTAGCTTTTTCACAGAGGTTTGGATCCCTCTGTTCAGGCGAAGTTTTCAGCTGTGGCGGCCCTCGGTGCAGTCCACATACTTGTCGCGAGTTTCTGTCCTCACACACGAACGGAGAAAGACGCCAGGAAACGTGCGAGTCGCCAGACTGATAAGTGAAATTGACGAGATGTCAGCTGGCGATATCGACAACCTGAGAAAATAACAAAATAAACAAACTTGCTGGCATTTTCAGAGAGAGAGAGAGAGAGAGAGAGAGAGAGACTTTATGAAGTGGGTACACACACACACACACACACACACACACACACACACACACACACATATATATATATATATATATATATATATATATATATATATATATATATATATATATATATATATATATATATATATATATATATATATATATATATATATATATAATATATATATATATATATATATATATATATATATATATATCGCAAAATATTGCTCGATATAGTGCCGATAACAGACATATGTGATTACGAGACCCGAATCAAAATGTCCGAGTCGTAAGACGAGGACATTTTGATTTGAGTCAATAATCACATCTGTCTGTTTATCCGCACTATATCAAACAAAACTGTTGCTCAATATAATTTATGTACAAAACAAAACTGTGCCTCGCGTCGTTCATTTTGCGGCTGATTGCGGTGTTTAGAAAGAAAACGCGTGAATGGCAGATGACTGAGCCTGTGACAAAACGTCACGCGCGTAACAACCGACATATTTTTAGTCAAGAAAACCGCACTACAACAGAAAATTAGTTCTTTTTGTGATTCCGCTATGAAGACATTGTTGTTTGAACACTGGCATTTCTTACAAAGTTTCCTTTTTGACCAGAATGGCTAATCTATAGAGGATTTTCATGTGTATGCCCAACAGTATGTCCAGTGTCACACTGAGTGTGACCACAAACATTTTTCTCTGCTGAGTGACAGGAACATATTTGTATTTCTGTTATCTCATCTAAGGATAATGACTGAATAACGTTTATTTGTGTGTAAAATTTGGTAATCACACGAAGAACTATTTTTGTGATTTAAATTGACTGAGTATGTCCACCATAACAGCCAACACAGATTGTTAAAGAAAACTTAATTTCAAAAGGAATAAAATACTCTTTATACTTCCACTTGCAAGAACAGGTTATACAATTAATTTCTTTTGAAACAGAATAATAAAAACAGATAAACTGACAATATGATCATATTTATCACCGTATACCCACCAAAACAACCAACATTTTCAGAAAGGGCCATATTTAATTATTCGCTGCTGGAAATCATCTGTTTCTGCATTCACATTAATTATTTTCACATGCATCAAAACTAACTAGTGCCTAAAATAAGCCTATTTTAAAGACATCTCTGTTGGCTGTTAGAGGTGGCACGTATCGAATGAGTTATCCTTTTCGGGGGCCAGCCCATAACAAGACATGGCATAAAGTACATGCCACTCTCCATCCCTATCCACGCTTGCTTCGTCCATAGTCCGTGGTCTACGCGGATCGCTTGTGTTTTTCCCCTACACGATTACTCCGTATAAATTGTAAACTGAGTCTAGAGGGGAGCATCCCTTACAAAAATGATTTCAATAGGCAAAAGTGAGGAAATTAAATATTCCGAGAATATATTAAAAAACTGATAGGAGTCAGTATTGTCGGTGGGATTTTCCAAAATATATTTTCGAAAATCCCACTGACAATACGTCTATTTCAAAGCTGTCACGCCTGCACAAACCAGCCATACAATCGACAGTCATCTGCACTCTTGTATCAAACCGTGATCACTCTGCATGCAAGCCGCCCCCTTGTACAAACGAGTTAGCGGCCTCTAGCGGACGGCTCGTGACACAATGACTAACTGCAGATCGTCATTAATTGGCAATTTGGGACCCAACAGAATGGGATTCGATTTTTCATCCCGTATTGTAGTGAGAGGAAACCTCAAACAGACGAAATGGACTCGGGCCCTGGGTCCCCTTGGGAGCTCAGCGTTTCTGCAAGAGGCATAGAACTTCATGTGGCCCTGCGTTCGCAGGGCGTCATGAGGATCTGTGCCTGTTGCTGACAAGACTGACCCACAAGGATGTGAAGGTTCTTCAACAGAATTTAGAGGTTATCTGAAAATCTGTCATAGGCATAGATCGTCATATATTAATGCTTACAGACTCAAGGTTTATGAAGACTTAGGGGGAGAATGAGCCCCATTTACGTCTGTGTACTCCAAACGGAAGAGCTTGTTGTATCCAGGCTGGAAGAGCAGGACGTGAAAAAGAATGGGAATCGTTTTCTGTCTGTGCGGACCATCATGCACGTTTGCAACAGTCATAGAGCAAAACCCCATTATATCTGCTTTCTCTGACAAGCATGCATATACAAGTTGTTCATAATCAGTCCTAGAAGGAGTTCCTCCTAATAATTCCCTGCATCTGCAAGCAGCATCCGTGAATCTCTGTTTCACAAATAAAAGAGACATTGCGTCATGCGCTTACTCTGTAAACAAGTGTAGAATAGCTGCCCAAGTCTGAGTAAAGCAGATGTAAACGTATCGGCAAAAGACATAGATCCTCAGTCATGAGCTCCTGCAGATGCAGGAGCTCATGAGGACCCATGCCTCTTGCAGAGAAGGGCAAGGTCAGTCTATCAGGCGGCTTCTACTTTGTCAACCTCAGGTCGTCTGGCGCTCGGGCTGCCGACATGTGGAAGCCTAGCACACGGACTATTTGCTCGGGCGGAGGGAGGCAGGCTGTAGCACGGCCACCAGATGTCGTGCCAGACAATTCCGCCGCGCGGCACGCCCTCTGGTGGGCGAGGGGCGACTTCCGGTCGGGAATTCAAACATGGCGAGCGGTGTAATCTGATTAGCTGCTAATCGACAGGCTCTCGTTGCGTGCCCCGGCCTACGCGTGGCCCCTATTAACACCTATTAGGGAAATTGCCGGAGAGAGATGGACGCGAAATGTGAAAGAATTCGCAAAATTCTTCGGTAGTGACGACACCCCGTGGATACTGTTAAGACCTCCAATGTCGAAAAAACTGAAGTGAACACGATCCAGCCTCAAGAGACATAGATCCTCATGAGTCCCGCAGCAGTTGTGGCGGCTATGAAGGATCTATGCCTCTTGCTGATACTGCTCTGTTTCCCAGTTTCTTGGACATATGCTGCTCTTTGGCGCAAAGAATTCGCAAATTCCCCTGTAGTGATGACACCCCTGGATACTGTTAAGACCTCTAGTGTCTAATCGTGCTGGCACTCGCTCCAGCGTTACTGATCCCGTGAGGTTTAGAGAGCTGGGTCGATGAGCAAGATCTTGGAAAGTGGACGAGGAAAGACGGTAGACAGAAGACTTCGACAGCTGACCCCTTTCACTGCCAGTGAATACAGATTGTGTTTTGGAAAGATCCCAAGGCGAGAAGGTAACATGGATTCAAATGGTGTCAGAAAGAAGCATAGATCCTCATGAGCCCCCGCAACTACGGGGGCTCATGAGGATCTATGCCTCTTGCAATCGTGTTCTGTTCATCTTCTCTCGCTTATATTTTCAATTTTCCACAGAAAACTTCGTGGGCTGACGTTCTGCACTGATCCTAGAAATAATCATAAAGGAATGTTAATAGTAACAACTATTCTTGTACACCGCCAAAGAATCTTACTTTGGACCAAAGCACTGATTTACCGCCACTTAACCCCTTAGGCGACGAAGATTAAGAGATCCGCCTTGCAAGTCTGTGCAAAATGTCTCATTTGGTGATGTCATTAATTTTATTTTCGATTTCTCTGGTCGTAAAGTGAAATTATCTTCTTGAGTCGTATTTTGCTACTGTGAACTATATTTTACATTCACCTCCAATTCTGCATGAGTCCTCTCGTGAGAACTGCTGCGGGACTTAACGGGTAAGCGATGGGGTTTGGTCAAACGAGTTACAGAGGTTAGAACGTGCGAAAGAAAAAAAAGTCTGACTCGTGAAAGCTAATGCTGCTGTGGGGTCGGGTAGTGAGTCTGGGGTTGGAGAGGGTGTTTCTACTCCCCTAGCTAGACCCCAACAACTGCAAGAGACGCTGATCCTCATGACGCATGCCTCTTACATTGGCCACATATATGTACAGAATCAGGCTAAATAAAATTCATGCACCTTTACCCATAAATATATAGGCTTATGCCTTTGAAACATTTACTTTCCTGAAAATGTGAGCCCAACGCTACTGCAAGAGGCAAAGAACTTCATGAGCTCCCGCAGTTGCGGGAGCTCATGATGTTCTTTGCCTCTTGCTGACTGCATATATCCGTGTTCCTTGAATGGATAAGGTTGCTTGGCGCTGAATTTGCCATGATTTCAAAGGCATAATTTGTGTACGCCGGCCGGCAGGGAAGAGGGTGACGTTTACAATGGTGTTAGTGTGCACAAATCTGATTCCGCCAATAGTGTTTGTTGTCTGAGCACGGTTTGTTCAGGCAATAAAAGGAAAAGCCTGGCGTCCGTTAACATGTTTAGCTTCCTCGTGTTCGCCTTGCTTTCGGCACACGCTAAACAGTCCACAAGGAGGACACTCATCCTGCTCTCTTCTGGCCGCAGGCCTGGGCCGCGAAAAGCGTTTTGACGATACTGTGCATCAACGTGCAGTATTTATAGGTCACGTTTACGCCGAACGACTACCAACAACATACGAGAACGAATGGCTGACTTCTACCATAAGCGTAGACAACCCTCCAAATATCTCCAAGAGGCATAGATCCTCATAAGCCTCCCGGACTCATGAGGATCTATGCCTCTTGGAGATGTTTAGAATCTTGTCTATGCTTATGGTACACGCTGGATACTCGCCGTGATCTCGCTCTCGTTTGTCGTTCGGCGTTAACGTAGCATCACCTCTATCTTAGGTACCCCACCCGGGTCTGCCCTGGGGGACTTGGGTGGGGTTAACTACTTTTTAGTTCCCAGGGTCACCCTGGTCAGCCCCACAGGGTGGGTTTTCTTCTCTATTCTGGGGCATGTGTTTCTGTCAACCCTTGATCCATTCACCTGTATTTAACTTTTTTAAACTCTCCCTACTGTTTGCACTGCCTGTAGCTCTTGATATTGGATGTGTGTTGCTAAATGGTCTTAGCGTTATTTAGGCCCCATGTCGTAGGTTTATTTAACGTATTGGACCGGCTGGCAACATACATTCAATATTCTGTTTAGTTTTTTTTTTTTCACAAGCAGTGCAGGCACGTCCTGAGAAAGTCTTGTTGCTGTCGGGACAATCAATCTATCAATCTATCTTAGGTTAGCCTAGACCTGGGCGCACATTCCTTATGTGCTCTTAGAAACACAAAATGCGATCTGCTGATGCATGGTGACCCGGCAGTGAAAGCGAACCTTTTTTTCAGTCATTACTTATGAAGAAGGTTATATATATATTACGTGTGTTTACGATGGATTTTTGTTTCAAAAGATATTGCTGTAGAGAGCAGCGAAGCATTCTCTACGTGTGACATTCTTTTTTTTTTTCTGCACTACATACGGGAAGTGACTGTTTTGTGTATTGTTAAAGTCAACACCCTCTAGCATTCTGGCCAGTCGCTGAGTGGGAGATATGATGCGCTCATTTGATTTTCCGCTGGGCAGACCCAACAGCTCTGCGAAGGGGATTATAATTATCCCTTCGGTTCACTATCACCTTAACCCATTTAACCCCAAGGCCACATTTCCCAAATTTTGTCAGTGGCCGTCACGCGTCACGTGATTAATATGCAACGGTTAATGTCGATCATAATTGGATCCAGGCGTTAGACATCACAGGAAACATTTTTGGTGGTTTCATGTCAAATTAACTCCTTCACTCCCGAGAAACGTGTGAACACGATCGAAATGCAAGAGATATAGATCCTCATGAGCCCCCGCGACTGCGGGGGCTCATGAAGATCTATGTCTCTTGATTAGACCAATGTGTATCCATGTTTTTTGGACAGTGTTGGCTTTTGATCGTTGAACAAACCAAGATCAGTTTCAGAAACAAAAAATGCACGTACGGTGTACTTACAGTGGCTTAAGAAAAGCAAATCATCAGTCTGCTGTTAGAAAACATTAGGCTGGATCACGAAAACGGACTTGAATGTTTCATAAGTTATTTATGGTCACCCGTTCGGCATAGGCACGATGCATTAAATAAATGCCTTCCTTGGGCTTCCGGCAGACGGGCGGAAACAAACAGATGGGAATTGTCTCCACAAATGTAATAATAATAATAATAATAATAATAATAATAATAATAATAATAATACCGGTTATTATATAGGCGCTTTACCCAATTCTCCGAATCGGCTGAAAGTGCCGCGAACTGAACCCATCACGCACGCTCACGTGACACACACGCATTCACTCTGAAGACAAACACTATTCAAGACAGACACAGGACATTCACGTGGTGCGAAGGGTCAGCTCAGCTACTTTCGGAAATTTTGATTGCTTGTATTTGAAATTTATAAAGTGGCCTAAAACCGGTACCAAATGTATAGACATCCGGTTCTGTCGGACTTTAAAACAATTACGAGACCGACTTAAAAACAGACTCATCAAACACCTATGTTATATATGCTACAGTTTTCAATGTCAATGTCTCTATAGTAGAACTGAGTCCAGCCTGAAAGAGTGCGGCGTGCGGTCACACTGAAAACATGAAGCTCTACGGCATGGTTGAAACTGAATTCACTTATTTGAAGTTCGGGTAGCCCGCCTTTGGAAACTATGGTACAATTCAGGAGGCTCATCGACCATGATAATTCAAACTTAGTGCTAGATACGGCCATGTGTCATAGAATTTTTATGGTGGAGACTTTTTTTTCTGTCAGTGATCTTTGTTTTCTTCTCCCCCACCTCCCCCCCCCCCCCACACACACACACTTTTTCTTAAAGCACATCACTGCCAAGAAAACGTGACCAGAAAGGGTGATTGCCAGCGCTGATGATTTACGAAAACATCCAAGACAATATGTATAAGCACTGTCAGGCGAGAGAGCTGTGCGTGATCAAGATTCAACAGCAAGAGACATAGATCCTCATGGGACCCCGCAGTTGCGGGGTCCCATGAGGATCTATGCCTCTTGCGGACACCACTTCTTGTCCATGTTCTTTGGATGGCTTGGGCTCTTTGGCGTTGAATTAACCAAAGGAAAACTAACAAGTAGATGAAAGCAATATCATGGGAGAAAAGCATTGAGCATTATAGATGTAGTTGGTCAAAGCAATGAAATAAACAAACAAACAAACAAAAAAAAAAAAAAAAAATAGGAAAGAGAGGGTGGGTAGAGGGGGGGAGAGAGGAGTGCTAAGACGTTAAGTGGCTGTAAGCAGTGAATACCGATGGTGTGCTGATGAGGTCGCCTAGACCGAAACAGCTGTCCACCACCGGCAGTTTTAATCCAGATCCCCACTAGCGGGACCTAGATCTGAATTTTCATACAAGGCGCTGGAAATCCAGTCAGTGAATGTGCGATACGCCCCCTTTCGGGAAGAGGAGGAGGAGGGTGGGGGGCGGGGGGGGGGGGGGCGGAGGTAATGGGGGTGAGCGGCGGCTTTCACTGCTACCACTGAGTCACTCAGCACCCCCCTCTTTCCTATCTTTCTTGTTTGTACTCTGACCAACTAGATATATATGATCACTGGTCAACTGGTCAATAGTGCACTGCCTTGCGACTCGGGACATTTTGATTCGGTCTCGTAATCACATCTGCCTGTTATCGGCACTATATGAAACAAAATGCAGCTGCTCTCTCTCTCTCTCTCTCTCTCTCTCTCTCTCTCTCTCTCTCTCTCTCTCTCTCTCTAATTTATAGATCGACCATGATCGTTCAAGTGTGGTGCCAGAATAGCTTGGCGCCTGCAGACGCCAAGCTATTCTGGCACCACCCTTGGACGATAGTGGTCGATGCATCTCCAGTGCATTCATGTTGTTCTCAGACGTCATCTTCCAAATATGGGAATTGCTACATCACTTAATTTGCTAATCGTCAGCAAAATCACCGACCCGCGTCTCCATAACCGTTTGCAACGGCGGCCGCTTCATTAAAATTGTATAAGTCTGGGATGTTAACTACAGTCACACACCCAAACCTCCCAATATTCAGTTGCCACCGGGATTTGAGGAACAGAAATGTATAGGAAAATGAGACTGATCCCAACAAGAGGCGTACATTCTCATGAGTCCCTGCGGCTGCAGTGGGCTCATGAAACTCTGTACCCGTCCAGCTGTCGCAAAAGTTCTGTATGGAGGACTGTGAAAAATAGGTACCGTTGAGAGCGGCCGACCATCAGGTTTATGACAAAATGGGGGTCCGATCACTGCTAGTCGGCGTACCTCTTTCCACTTCCGGAACCAAACTGCAGGAGACGCCGGATCGACCATGAATGCGCTACGGTTTCACAGTCTAAGATCTCAGCCTAAGTGGCGGGCAATGCCGTGGCTCTTTCGCGTCCAGAATCAATTGCGGGAGTTGAACTGGCCGCGTGATAGTTTTAGAGTCAGTGCCCGAGGTTTGTGTGCCCGAAGTGCGAGAGTAGTGTAAGGTTAAACTGAACATCACCCAGCTGCAAGAGGCGCAGATCCTCAAGAGCCCCCGCAGGTGCGGGGGCTCTTGAGGATCTATGCCTCTTGCGACAACTATAAACTTGGTATCCAAATTCATTCGATGGCTGGGGCTCTTTGACGCTGAATGATTTTAGAACACAAAATGCCTCCACTGACATTGAAAAGACGTGTACGTATTGTTTACAAGTATACTGCCCTTGTTTGGCAAAACCCAACAGGTCCATTTATTTATTTTTTTTTTTTTTGAAAAGCGAGATTTTGACTTTATAACAATGAAAATCTAGCTTTACTCAAAAGTGGACTTACTGGCTTTTGTCGAATAACGGCAGAATAACTGTGTGTTGGTGCAATGTACCGAGGTTTGCGACAAAGTATTGTCACAAAACTAGTGAAGACTGCACCAGCTTTGTGACTATCAACAATTTTTGTCGCACTACACGCGCGTGTGGATTTCAAAGAGTTTCTAAAAGCTTTTGTAACAATCGTCACATTCTCACAAAGCTCGTTACAAAACTGCCATATGATTGTAGTCCTAATCATTTGGAACCGTTAGGTCCAACACCAAAGACACGCAGCACACTGATACGGATTTTCAGTTGTGAAATGAGAGCTATTTTACGCGTGTACGCGACATAGAAACTTCGACAGATTTGCTGTCACGAGGAAAACTCAGACGGTAACCAAGTTGGCACGAGATACTCCGATAACTAAAAAGTTAAACGACGCTTTTAGGGTTTAGGCACACTAGAGACAGCGAGGGCACACCGAGACTTTTTACGCACGAGTGATCCGTCCAGCTAGCGAAACCAACCACCACTGCGCCACCGCGGTAGTCTCAAAGGAGATCGCGCCGAGCTCGCGCCCTGTGACATTGTTGTCATCAATCTTTTATCAATTAATCAATTTAAAGTCTTGGCCCCTGTTGCGATCAATATCATATTCAACATCATAGACATGCTGCACACATTGTTCCGTGGACTGAAATTACTACTTTGATCAATCGTAGGCTGAAAACCCTGCGATCGTCTCCCTTTAAGCAACACAGATGTAACATGACTGATTTTCTATTCGTTCACGATGTAGCCTCCTTGGTTATCTCAGTTCCATGCGTTACAAGCGACAAAGCCTATCTCAGCGAGCGAATGGCGTCGCTTGGGATATAAAAAATGTGTTGATTCAAATGAGGCCTGAAAGAGGCGTAGGTCCTCATGAGCCCGCCCCCTGCACGGGCTCATGAGGATTTACGTCTCTTGCTGATGTCTTCCGATTTGGTTTGCAGCTTGATGCGGGTCCCTGGAGGATCGCAGACCCGAGCAAGATTTCTATCAAAACGATAAGTTAGAGTAATAGCTAAGGGAGTTGATGCTAACAATTCTTTCCATTAGAACTATTAGTGCCCTCCCTTGGGACGCGGCAAGGGAATTAATTCTCGCTTCCAATTAATAGATTGTTCGAGTCACGTCCCCTGGCTGGCGTGCGCAGACGGCGCGTGGCGCTGCGGCTAATTCCAGGGGACACAACTCAGCTATTGACTAAAACCTCGATGACCTACTCTTTTTGAAAAGGATGAATCTGTCAAGCACTAGCAACAAGAGGCATGGATTCTCATAAGCCTCTGCGACTTCAAGAGCACATGAGAATCTATGCCTCTTGCAGACGAAAGGGGAAATAATTATTCTAGGGGACACAACTAGCTTGGCTGTTGTATGCCGCCCACAAATTTGTGAAGTTAAAGCGTCTGTTAAACTTGTTGGACCCTAGGGAATTTTGGATGGTTTAACGGGTTACGTCCTTTGCCCTCACAACGGTGATAATCTAAGAGGGGACATTGTTGAATCGCTCTACATTTTGACGCCATGCATGAAGCGGACAACTTGCTTGCTGAGTCTTGTTAGACCTCACAGCCCGATCATGGCGTGGTGCTTTTGTTTTTCTTTCTTCAATCGTTCATACGTTCGTACGTTCGTTCCTTCATTTTTTTGTTCCTTGCTTCCTTCTTTCGGTTCTGTCGTTCGTTTGCCGTTACATTCGTTATTTCCGTTCGTTTGCTTGTTGGTTTGTTTGTTTGTTTGTTTGTTTGTTTGTTTGTTTGTTTGTTTCCAGTTTGCGTGTAGCAGGTAATGTAATAAATAATGCACTGATAAACAAACAAACAAACAAACAAACAAACAACAAATACAGAAATAAACAAAGAAACTAACTAACTAACTAACTAACTAACTAACTAACTAACCAACTAGAAAACAAGCAACAGAAGAAGTCCTGCCATTTCCAGCGTGAACTGATCAGCCGCAGAAGTCCTGCCATTCCCAGCGTGAACTGCATTCCTGTGTTTGCGTTTTCAACAAGAGTCTGATTAAAAATCAGCTAAAGAATGGGACCAAAAAGTGACGCGTGGAAAGTAATTTGATTAAAGCTTTGTCTCCGGAGCGAGAGACGTTTAGCCGCAGTTGCGCTACATCTAAGTGCAAAAAAGGCAGTTAATGAAATCATTGAGCCCGAAATTAACCCTTTAGTTGCCGGTAGCGCGTTTTGTCGAGGTGATTCCTGCAGGAATCACCTCGACAAAAAGCGCTACCGACAATGGGAGGATTAAAGTTGTTGCCGCATGAATACAATTCAAAGTAACGGAGATATGTATTGTCTGCCACAGCTGAACGCAATTACTGATGCAGTTAGTGTGAATAAAAAGCCACTCAGTCGCAAAAAAACTGCTTAACACCGATGTCAAGCGGTGTAGCAGTCCAAAATGACTATCACGCTAGATAGGCACGAGGTCACTTTCGCATACGCGAAAGTGACCTCGTGTCTATCTAGCGTGGAGTCATTTTGAGTTGCTCCTCGATCCAAACAATAATCTAAGCCAAATGCCCTGGAGTCGATCTGACCTACGTGTCCTAAGGTAGATCTAAAGTAGAGATCATTTTCTCGTGCTGCACCGGTGAGACTAGCTCATGTCAAGGTAGCCCGGACCTGGGCCGACACTTCCATATGTACGTCCAGAAACCGATCGTGAGGAATTGTTCAACGCATGATGACCCCGAAATCAAAGCGAAGCTCCCCCCCCCCCCCCCAATCAAATTTTGCTAATAAAGTTAAATAGACCAGAGTATATATTATGATGTTTTACCGTGGACTGTTTTTTCCTCAATATTATTTTTTTAGAAGGCAGCGAAACAATATCTACGTGTGACTCTCTTTTTTTCCACTACCTTGGGGAAGTGATATATTTTGTTTATTGTTTAGATCATAAGTTTGATCCTCTAATACATCAAATGTTAGTACTTCGATGAGTGACGTATAACATCGAGTCGTCAATATGAACACGGCGTCGTGGGACTAATGATGCCGTGACTTGAAGCTTGAAGTGACGTCATTTCGCTGCTTGTGCTATCATTCTTCTTCAGAATAGCTATCGCTACGCCAGACGACACAGCTTACGAATGGCGGGAATCACCGTGGTGTCAGTGTCCGTCTTTATTTCTGTGTGCCAGTATGTGTGGATCAGAGGGTGGGTTAGAGTAGAAGGAGATGGATTCCTGTCGCTACACGAGCCCACAGAGCGTACTAATGGATGGAAGCGCCGTGTGTCCGTCCTGATTTGTGAGCGCCGACTAGTGTGTTAATCAGAGGTTGGCTTAGAGAGGAGGGAAATGAATCAGCATAATAAGTCTAAATATATAAATAATAATAATAATAATAATAATAATAATAATAATAATAATAATAATAATAATAATAATAATAATAATGTACATTTATATAGCGCTTAACCTCCAAATGAATGGTGCTCTAAGCGCTTTACAAGATAAAAAATCACAGAACAAAAAGTACAAGAAAGAAAACGCTACAATAAATGCTACAAAAACTAAAGTGACACATGTCAAAAGCTCACACTCACACATACACACACACCGTTACAAGAACAGTTACTGCCAAAAATTGCTAACGCCCTGAAAATGCATCTAACTATATGCATAAGAAAACGGATAGGTATTGAGCAGTGATTTAAAAGCAGACAAAGTAGGGGCATGTCTGACATGGGCTAGAAGGTCGTTCCAGGTAACTGGACCGAAATAAGAAAAGGCACGCTGGCCCTGGCTAGACTTCTTTCGCCTAGGAACCCTGAAAATAAGCGTGTCTGATGCTGAACGGAGGGATCTTGAAGGCGTATAGATATGAACCAGGTCGGACAAATATGGGGGAACAGAACCGGTAATAGCATTGTAACAAATAACAGAGACCTTGTACACAATTCTTTGGGATACAGGCAGCCAGTGCTGGTCAACAAGTAAGGACGTTATGTGCTCACGTTTCGGTGCTCTGTAAATTAGTCGAGCAGAGCAGTTCATAATTCTTTGAAGTTTATCAAGAAGATTCTGAGGAACACCAGCTAAAAGGGAATTACAAAAATCAATGCGTGAAAGAACGAGGTAACAAGCGTTTTAGTTCTTCGGTAGTGAGAAGGTGTCGAATTGAACTGATCTTTCTCAATTTAAAGAAGGAACATTGGCAAACTTTGTTGATATGCTCTTTCATGGTCAGCCTATTGTCAAAGATAACACCAAGATTACGGGCCGACTCGGAAAAGGGATACTGTTCTGGGGCGGTCCGTGGCGCAGTGGTTAAGGCGCCTGCCACCAATGCTAAAGGTGCGAGATTGGATTACGGGTTCCGGCGTCGGATTTTTCTCTAGTAAGTGTCACCGTTAATTCGGGCGGACCGTCGGGGGTTCTTTCTCCGGGTACTCCGGCTCTTCCTCCCCCTCCACTTTGGTATCAGTTTCAGCCCACTTAATCAAATTTCAAATACAAACGATTTTGAATTTCCAAAAAACTACAGTAGCTCGCTTGAGCTTGCCCTTAGCACCACGTGAATGTTCTATGTTTATGTACAGTGTGTGAGTGAATGCGCGTGATTCACGTGAGCGTGCTTGTTGGGTTAAGTTCGCGGCGGCGCTTTGAGCCGATTTTCAATTGGGATAAAGCGCCTATTTAATGCGCTTATTATTATTATTATTCTGACAACCCCGATCGAGTCTGGGAGATGCTTGGAGGTTGAACAAGAAAATCTTAAGGCCTCAGTTTTGTCACTATTCATTTGCAATTTGTTCTGAGTGGTCCAATTCTGAACGTCTGTGACACAGGACTCTAAAGACTGGAACATCTGACTAACATGTTTGCGTTGGGCACTGGCATACAACTTTGTAACATCAGCATAAAAATGGTGAGAAACAGAGTGACATTTGATAACACTAGATAAAAGCTGGGTATACAATGTGAAAAGGATCGGTCCCAAAACAGAGCCTTGGGGAACATCGTACACAACATCAGTGGGATCGGACTTTACTCCCAACACAGACACTACTTGCTTTCCAAAGAGGTAAGACTCAAAAATGTGTAAAGCGGTACTCTTGATGCCAAAAACAGAGTCTAAACGTTGAATGAGAATCTGGTGATCTATTGTGTCAAAAGCAGGGCTCAAATCAAGAAAGTCCAGAACAGAAACATTATCTTCATCACTGGCGGTAAGCAGGTCGTTCACGACACAAAGCAACGCCGTGTCCGTGCTGTGACCGGGGCTGTAGACGGATTGAAAAACGTGCCAGAGTTCATTACTGTTGATATGGTCGAATAACTGTGACAAACTATTTTCTCTAGTAAGTTTGAAAGACATGTGAGGTTAGATACAGGTCTGTAATTTTTCAGATCATTTGGGTCAAGCGTGGGTGGCAATTTGAACAACTCTGAATGTTCCTAAAAGATAAACGCATGTGAGCTCCAAACAATACGGTAGACTTTGGGATGAAATCCTCATCTTGTTGTTTTGTGTTGTTTTCTTCCAGCGGTCTCTGTAGGTTAACTCATTACACCCCGCTGTGGATGGAATTATCTTATTTTGCTTCCGACTGAACTCTCAATGAAAGGCTCTGTCCGAAGATCGTGTAGACTTATCTTGTTACATCCTCAGGATGAAATAATATATAATATGATGTTAAGCGCTGTTAAAGTTCATTAGGTGTGTCGACAAGGCATAATAAACACAAAGGGTGCTGAAATGTGTTTTCAAATTTACGCGTAATGGTACAGCGTTTGATACACTTCTCAACAGTCCATGCGGCTGCAGAGGCTCATAGGAATATGGAGCGGGATGTATTAATCCACGGAATGTTTGAGGTCCGTGCAATGTTTGACCTACTTCAGATTTAGGGATAGCATCTGTATGGAGACCATTTTAGTCTCTACTTTAACTCTCTTAACTGACCCCAAGACCGCTTTTCCAATTGAAGGGTAGTGCCAGATGAGCTTGGCGCTTTGAAGTACCATGATCAATCCATCTCCTGCTGCAGGGTACGGGGCTAAATGGGCTAAGATGTGTCATTATTTCATCTATGTATTCATTGCTAAAGGGTCGTGAGTGTGTGTGTGTGTTGACCAGCAGGACACAGTCCTAATTGGCACTGTCAATATGCTATATTAATTTGAATTTTATATCTTGAACCTTGAATCGCGCATCTTTTTGAACTTGAATCTTTATCGTGTATCTTATATCGTGCGCAATCCAACATGTTGGTCACTTTAAGGAGGATGTTTTACACACAGAAATAATCGGTCACTCGTAGTTACAAAGTACATAAGACTTGCTTCGCAGGGATATATAATTATGTGGGTTAAATACAGACATGCATCCAGCTTGTGGCATTCAGGTTATCTATACTGTGAAACGAGCACTCCCTTCCGCCCGTTGTTCGTTCGACCCTACGTCATTGGACTCTGCCTAACGAGGTAGGGATGGGCGGAGGGTTGGGGGGGGGGGATCGGAAGGGAGGGAAGGGACGGGGGGTAGGGAGGGGGCACGGAAGAACACACACATGCAAAGAAAATTCCAAGAAAGAAAGAAACACAATTACGACACAATTTATTACATTTTCGGGATTTTTGTACAATGTTAGCTGTATCAGGATCCCTCAAGGTCGCCCCTCCCCCGGCGCTCGCCCCAACCTCCCCCCCCCCCCGACGCCCCTCCCACTTCATAAAAATACTAAATAATAATTACGGTATTTATAATGCGCTTATCTTATAATAATTATAACTCTAAGCGCGCACTCACAACTCACGCACGTATGTGCACACTTTTAACAATGACTCACATACCACAAATACGTTACGACAGTAAGCTGGGGGTGGAGTGTGTGGTGGCGTTAGAGTGCTAGATCTGTTGAAAGTGGTGAGTTTTGAGGGCGGACTGGAAGGAGGAGGGAGAAGGTTTCTGACGGAGAGAGAGTGGGAGGGTGTTCCAGGTGGATGGACCGCAGACAGAGAAGGAGAGGGGGCCGAAAGTGCTGAGTTTGGTGCGGGGGATGTGGAGGCGGAGAGGGTCGGAGGCGGAGCGGAGAGAGCGGGAAGAAGTGTAAGAGTGAAGTAAGTTGGAGAGATAGGCAGGAGCGTAGTTGTTAAGGGATTTGTAGCAGAGAGATAGGATCTTGTACTGAATGCGTTGGGAGATGGGGAGCCAGTGAAGGAGTTTGAGCAGGGGAGTGATGTGGTCGGATTTCTTCTTTCTGAGGACGAGGCGGGCAGCTCCACCTCCACTTCCACCTCCAATCCCCCCCACCCCCTCTGCCAACCCTCTCCCCCCGCCGCGGCATGGTTTAGTTCATACCTGACTGAACGATCCCAGATTGTTTCTGTCGACGGCTGTCGTTCTGAGCCATCACCTCTTCGGTTTGGTGTACCCCAGGGCTCGGTCCTAGGACCTGTATTGTTCTTACTGTATGTTCAGCCCCTGTCCGACCTGATTTGTAGTCGCTCCATTTCCCATCATGCATTTGCAGATGATACGCAGATGTACAAAAGTGATACTGTCGAGCGAGCTGTGAATGCCGTCCAAAGTGTAAGCCAGTGCATTGACCATGTCAAATCATGGATGACCACCAACAAACTGATGTTAAATGATGGCAAAACTGAAGCAATGTTGGTAGCTAATCCAAGATTATCTTCGTCCCTGCCTTTACCGTCATCATTGTCTGTGGATGGAACACTCATTGGCTTCTCTGCGAGTGTGAGAAACCTGGGTGTTACACTTGACAGCGAGTTATCTATGTCACAGCATGTCAGTGCAGTGTGTAGATCCGCTCATCTGGAACTTCGTCGTATTAGTTCAGTTCGTCACCTGCTGACTGTGGAAGCCACTAAAACACTAGTTTGTGCATTTGTGCTGTCCAAGCTAGATTATTGTAACTCTTTGCTTTGTGGCTGCCCTCAGTATCTCATTGATCGCCTCCAAAAAATTCAGAACAATGCAGCCCGGCTTGTTGTGAGAGTCCGTAAGACTGAGCATGTCACACCCATCTTGAAGTCCCTTCACTGGCTACCTGTGTCCTCACGTATTCAATACAAAGTTATGTCAATCTGTTTTAACTGCCTTTCAGGCACCAGCCCAGAATACTTGTCCTCTTTGCTGCATGTGTATACACCCTCTCGTGAGCTCCGCTCCTCTTCTGATAAACGGAAGTTGTGTGTACCTTCTGTCCAAACTAAAACATTTGGTCAGCGCACTTTTGTTTATCAAGCCCTAGTGTTATGGAATACACTTCCTCTTGAGGTCAGAAACAGTGAGTCTGTCTCTGACTTCAAGAGGTCGTTGAAAACTCACCTCTTCAAGCTTTACTTTGAATAACTGCCAGTGTTTGATGCCTTAGTTGTAGTTCTGCAATCCTCCTTGTTTAGACTGAATGTTAATTAGAATATAAATTATTATGTATGTATTGTTGTTTAGTTTATTGTAAAAGTGGTGTGTTCGGGCATTGTGCTTTGTTTGTTATGTGCATATGTCATTGTATTTTTATTTTTGTGTACAGATTGTAAAGCGCTTAGAGCTTTTGAGTAAGATTAAGCGCTATATAAATACTCATTATTATTATTATTATTATTAAAAAATATTTGTTCATGAGTCGCGAAATCATGTGTTGACAACGATTAAAAGAAAAGTTGTTAGTAAATTCGAAAGATTTGCTCCTTTGGACATGTTGCGGCAATTCGACCATTAACCCGTTCACTGCCGAGAAAAAGGTGAACAGCATCCAACTTCAATTGCGGGGGCTCATGAGGATCTATGTCTCTTCCTGACTCTTGGTTTATCTGCCTGCTATGGCCTTTCTAGTCTGTCCGCCATCCGCAGCAACGTGCAGCAAGAAGCACAGAATGTCGTGCCTCCCCCCTCACCCTCCCTCCGTACCTGCGGGGGCTCATTAATGTCTGTGCCTTCTGCTGTCAACTGCTCGTTTACTTTTCTCGGCAATGAAGTGGTTTTCAGTCCACTGACGTGCGAACTTTTCTGCAAGCTCCGGACGCAGAAACTCTTTTTTCCTCCACAGTTAAGTGCCTGTCTCGCACCAGTAACCGGACATTAACGCATTCAGCCACAGCAAGACATGGATCAAGCATGATAGTTCAAGGGTGGTGCCAGAAGCTATTCTGACACAACCCTTGAACTATCACGCTCGATCTGTTTCCAGAAGTGTTATACAGTCTTCAAGGGGCAACTTTAAAATTTGCGGATTTCGGTCCTGGAGCAGAATGTGTAAGTCGACACATAATGTGTTTATCAGGTAGGACAGTTTTACGGCTTCCTTGATAGTGCGATGAGCGGCGACACAAAAGTTAACCTATTCAATTCCAGGACAAATATGCGAACATCACCCAACTACTCCAAGAGGCAAAGAACCTCATGAGCCCCCGCAGATGCGGTGGGTAATGAGGTTCTTTGCCTCTTGCTGACCTTATTCATCTCTGTGCACCTCGGATTGATGGGATTTTTCGTGGGTGTTAAATCGGTTCTGCTTTCGAAGACATACTTTTGCGTCTACTGCAGGGAACGGATTCATGACATTTGTGCACCACACGGTGAAGACAAATGTTGTTTTCATTCCTACGTCACAAACCGTACCATGTGACCTCGCTACAAAAACCCTTGTAGCGACTAATGGCGGATGTCTTTGTAGCCCTCTTTCTGGCACATCTTGGATGCCAGTTTTGTTCTATAATAGATCACCTAAACGTTCTAAAGTACAATGTTACTTAGTGTTGATCGAAACAACAGGCACGTCAGTGGAGACGGAAAAGTCATGAAAGGTTTTTTAATTATGTCATAAATCTATTATGTCTAAATGTATATTCCTTTGACGTCAGTCATGTCTGGCGTGATCCAGGTCGGACGATTTCTTCTTGATTTCTTTTACGAAAATAGTGGAGGAATGAAAACAAATAGGTTATTGGTAGCAGGGGCTTGCTGCACGGACCCTTGTAGACCTTCGGGAGATCAAAGGAACACTTGTACCCCAAAGACCTTCGGGGTACAATGGTTCCTTCGGGGTACAATGGTTTCTTTGACCTCCCTCAAGCCTACAAGGGTCCGTGTAGCAAATCCCTGCTACCGATAACTTATATTCTATTGTTTTCCTCCCTACGTCACACGACCAGTCACTTTAGCGCAATCCGTACCATGTGACCGTGATATAAAAACCCCTGTAGCGAAAAATGGCGGACGTTTTGTAGCCCTCTCGATGACGCATCTTGGATGCCAGTTTTGTTCTATTAAAGATCGTCAAACGTTCTAAAGTACAAAGTTACTTAGTGTTGTTCAAAACAGCAAGCACAAACAGTACTGGAGACGGCAACGCCATGACATATTTTAAATTACGTCCTAAGTCTTTTATGTATAAATGTATATTCTTTTGACGTCAGTCAGTCATGTCTGGCGTGATCCAGGCCGCAAGATGTCTTCTTGATTTCTTTTACGAAAATAGTGGAGGAATGAAAAGAAATACGTTATTGGTTCGAGGGGTTCGCTGCACGGACCCTTGTAGGCCTTCGGGAGGTCAAAGGAACTATTGTACCCCTCAGGCCTTCGGCCTTCCGGGTACAATGTTTCCTTTGACCTCCCTCAAATATAGCGTTTAGACAATAGAGTTCGAGTGGATAATAGAAATATAGTTCACAGAGTGCGTTACTGATTTGGTGCAGACAGGAATGCCGACTCCACCAAATAACACACGAGGTGAACATTTTTTTCTCCACTCAACGAGAGTCCTATTGCTTAATCAGTTTTGCTTTTTAAAAAAAAAAACTCATTGTCCCCGAGATACGAAATACCCACATTTTGGAGTTATCATCTGAGGACTGCATTACAATGCAGGAGACAGATCGAACATGATAGTTCAAGGGTGGTGGCAGAATAGCCTATAGGCGCCAAGCTATTCTGCCACCACCCTTGAACTATCATGGTCGAGCCATATCTTGCTGTGGTGTGTCGCAGGCAGAAGGAGTTAATCGCGTGCCCTCTTTTACTTACTATTTTTTTTGTGGGCTGAAATGTGACGAAACAGCCTTCAAAGTGGACCTCTGACCCCTCTAAACTTACAAAATGTCCTTCAGATGCCAGCAAATCCGATAATAACCTCTTATTACAAAAAATAATTCACGAGAAAACCATCCTCGAACCTGTTTCTGCCGCAAATAACCTTCAAATCCAAGTAGACACTTGTACAAAACTCTAGAGCTTTTCATTGCCGCCACTGATTTCTATTACTAGTCAAGTGACAAAAAGAAATAATAATAATAATAATAATAATAATACCGTTATTATATAGGCGCTTTTTCTCAATTTTGGGGAAATCGACTCAAAGCGCCACGCCTGAAACCCAACACACACACTCACGAAACAGACACGGATTTACGCTATTTAAGACAAACACAGTACAAGACAAACGAAGGGCCAGTCAGCTACTGAAGTTACAGAGATTTTTGATCGCTTGTATTTGAAATTTGTAAAAGTGGCCTGAGACCGGTACCAAAGTGTGGGGGGTGGAAGAACCGGAGTACCCGGAGAAAGAACCCCCGACGGTCCGCCCGAATTAACGGTGACACTTACCAGAGAAGAAAAGTCCAACGCCGGAACCCGGTATCGAACCGCTCACCTTTGGAATTGGTGGCAGGCGCCTTAACCACTACGCCACGGACCGCCCCAAGAAGCCAATACCCGACGTCAAACTCGAATTTTAAAGTTGAAACGACGAACTTCCCTGCTCATATATGCGTCATTTTAACACGTCTTGTTACGTCATAATTTCAGTTCAGCATGTGCTCATG
Organism: Semisulcospira habei; assembly: GCA_036245525.1. Taxonomy (NCBI): domain Eukaryota; kingdom Metazoa; phylum Mollusca; class Gastropoda; family Semisulcospiridae; genus Semisulcospira; species Semisulcospira habei. The sequence goes on from BTPG01000004.1 coordinate 43,690,250, forward strand.
TTCGGTCGTCGGTCCATTATTTGTTGCTAGTTAGATCGAAGGTTGCAAGTTAGATCGAACATTGGTAATCCTTCCCAGAAAGTGTCATTTGAGTGGTATAATCCGTTTAAAAAAAAAAAAAAAAATTTGTGTGTGCTGAAATGAAACCGAAACAGCCTTCAAAGTGGACTCCACGACATGTTTAGGTCTGTCCCCTCTAAACTTACAAATATGCTTCTGGTGCCAGCAAATCGATAATTATCTCTTTTACCGATCCAGTAATTCGCGAGAAACCCATCCTTTAATTTATTTTACCGTACATTTCCTGCACAAGATTTCTATCGCTAGTTACAAAAATAAGCCTGTACAAGACGTCACTCTCTAAGCCTGATCCATACATGCGTCATTTCAATACGCACACGTTTCGTTATGTCACACTGTGACTTGAAGGCCCACTACCGCCGTAAACTGTTCAAAGATCCACTTCTGTAACAGATTGTTACGAAAAGCTACACACAGGTTTTAGTGATGGTTTATTTAGACACAGGACAATCCAATTCAGCACACGTCGTCTTTATTTCAAGTAAACTGACAATGACTCCATGCCGTTCTATAAATACAACGCTTTCAGTACGAGGAACAGCTAACAATAGATTGACACGCTAAAAATAGATTGACATGCTCAAAATAAATGTCATTATGCGTGTGCTTTTGTCGCGTGTCCAAACTGCTGTTAAAGTTCATTAGGTGTGTCGACAAAGCATCTATCTATCTATCTATCTATCTATCTATCTATCTATCTATCTATCTATCTATCTATCTATCTATCTATCTATCTATCTATCTATCTATCTATCTATCTATCTATCTATCTATCTATCTATCTATCTATCTATCTATCTATCTATCTATCTATCTATCTATCTATCTATCTCTCTCTCTCTCTCTCTCTCTCTCTCTATCCATCCATCCATCCATCCATCCATCCATCCATCCATCCATCCATCCATCCATCCATCCATCCATCCATCCATCCATCCATCCATCTATCTATCTATCTATCTATCTATCTATCTATCTATCTATCTATCTATCTATCTATCTATCTATCTATCTATCTATCTATCTATCTATCTATCTATCTATCTATCTATCTATCTATCTATCTATATCCCGTAGTCTTGCCGACCGTTGGGGCACCACTGATGACTTGGCAACCAGCTCTCTCCATTCCTCTCTGTTCTCTGCCATTCTCAGCGTATCGCCCAGCTTCAGTCCTGTCCACTCTGAGATATTGTCCTCCCATCTTTTCCTCTGTCTTCCTCTCCTTCGTCCTCCTTGCACAGTGCCTTGCAGGATTGTTTTGGCAAGCCCTGCTGAACGCGTAACATGCCCATACCACTTCAGTTTGTGTTTTCTCACAATGGCTAATAAGTCTTCAGGCTTGCCTGATTCTGCTTCCCACTTCCTCGTTTGTGATGTGATCTCTGTATGAGATGCCAAGCAGCCTTCGAAAACATCTCAATTCAGTGGCTTGTATCCTCCTTTCAAGGTCTGCTGTGAGGGTCCATGGCTCGCAGGCATACAAGAACACTGAGATGACTAAGGAGCGCATCAGTCTGATCTTGGAGCAGAGTGTGATGTTTCTGTCCTTCCATATGGTCTTCAATCTTGTCAGTGCTGTTGTTGTCTGCGCAATCCTGGACAGTATTTCTGGTTTTGATCCCTCATCTGTCACAATAGCTCCTAAGTATTTGAATTTCTTAACTGTTTCCAGTTTTTGGCCTCCAACCATGATTTCAGTGCCAATGCCGCTGTCGACAAAACAAACACAACTGGTGCTGAAATGTGTCTTCAGATTTATGCGTAATGGAACTTTAAGCATGTGCTCATGTTCGTGAGTTGCCGCAAATTAGGTCGTCGGTCCATAAGTTTAGAAACTTCGCACACTGTTAATTCACCTGTGAAAATACCTCGCGAGTTGTACAATTAAATTTAACTAAAACCGCGAATCCGGATGCGACACGTCTCGAATGTGTTAACTCATTCATCCCTGACGCACTATAGCAGGAGATGGGTCGACCATGATAATTCAAGGGTAGTGCCAGATTAGCTTGGCGCCAAGCTAATCTGGCACTACCCTCGAATTATCATGGTCGATCCATCTCCTGCAACTGGTGCATAGTCATTAGATGGCGCCTCCGAAGTTTGGGAAATACGGCCGTCGGGCTGAATGGGTTAACCCCTTCACTGCCAGAGGACGCAGGCTGTGTTTTTGAAATCACTGTAAATTCAGCGTCAACGGTCACCGGCCGTCAGAGAAACATGGATACAAAGCCACAAGTCAGCAAGAGGCATAGATCCTCATGAGCCCCCGCAGTTGCGGGGGCTCATGAGGATCTATGCCTCTTGCAGTTGGGTGGTGCTCAGTTTTTCCAGGCCTTGAACGGGTTAGTCTTTTGGCCATCGGTAGAGCTTTTATGTCCCGATGATTCCTGCAGAACGCGCTTTGTAATGATGTCAGCAGCGTTGTGTTTGATTGAAATAAAGGCCGCACTTGCTCCAAAACGAACAGACTGTTAGAGTAATCAAACAAATTAGTTTAGTTTGGTTCATCAATCATCCTATTGGCCAAGATCTGAGCTCCAGAAAAATGTTACCTTCTGATTAGATGGTCGGAGTGTTGGTTTTTTTTTCTTTTCCATTTACTAATTTAGAGTCAACATTTTAGAGCTCAAACCCCGGATAACGTCCTCGGTCACAGGAACATAGATGGAAGTGGATGGTGTCATACAGTACCCAAGTATGCGGCTAATCTGTACAGCCCCCCAAAAACATAGATTTTCGTTAGCGCTTGCGGCCGTTCTATATGGAGCCAGAATTGGTCGACGCGACATAGCCAGAGGCACAGATTGTCATCGCATCAAGGAGCGAACGCCAGCGAATATTTGTCTGTAGGTGCGTTTGCAAGAGGCATAGATTCTGATGCTGAGGGTTAATGAGGATCTATGCCTCTTGCGAACAAGAAGAGATTGTCTAATGTGTTTCTCGTGTGTGATGTGAGTTAGTGAAACTGTTCCATTGAAACCGCTTTCTCTCTCTCTCTCGCTCTAAAGTGACACAGATGTATATACCTGACAGTAGATTCAGCAAGAGGTCTAGATACTCACGAACCACTGCGGCTGCAGGGGCTCATTAGAATCTATGCCTCTTGCAGATGGATGCTTTAACGCGTGATGGGAGTTCGCGAAAGTGTTCCAATTAAAACTGTTCTCGCTCCCTGCGGACACAAATATCCTGCTGCCAATCACGCAGTGAAAGGTGCAGGTAAAATGATCGCCCAGCATTGGTGTATTTTTTAAATATTTTTTACCTCCAACGGTTTGGGACTAGTAGTAGTCACCGGCCTGACGTGATTCACACGGACTGTCCGTCTTCTTGCCGCCATCATCGACAATAATTTGCGTCCTATTCATTAACACCTAGAGGAATACGACCATCTTCACTCTCCAACACGTCCAGAACAATGCTGCCCGTCTCGTCCTCAGAAAGAAAAAATCCGACCACATCACACCCCTGCTCAAAATCCTTCACTGGCTCCCCATCCCCCAACGCATCCAATACAAAGTTCTGTCTCTCTGCTACAAATCCCTGAACAACTGCGCTCCTGCCTATCTCTCCAACTTACTTCACCCCTACACACCTTCCCGCTCCCTCCGCTCTGCCTCCGACCCTCTCCGCCTCCACATCCCTCGCACCAAACTTAACACTTTCGGTCCCCGCTCCTTCTCCGTCTACGGTCCATCCATCTGGAACACTCTCCCACTCTCTCTCCGTCAGAAACACTCTCTCTCCTCCTTCCAGTCCGCCCTCAAAACTCACCTCTTTCAACAGTTTTAGCACTATATCACCGCACTCCCCACCCCAAGCTGACCGTCGTAATGTATTTCACTGTTTGTGGTACGTGAGTCATTGTCTAAAGCGTGCGCATGCGTGCGCGAGTTGTGAGTGTGCGCTTAGAGTTATAATTATTATAAGATAAGCGCATTATAAATACCGTAATTATTATTATTTTTATTAAAGCAATAGGACACTGCCCTGTATCTGGTTAGGACGGCAGAACTTCTCTAATGCCTTGTAGAGCTCGTACAAGATTCACCGACGGTAACGATTGTTCAAGAAAACAAAGAAACAAACAAACACACAAGCAAACAAACAAACAAATTGCAGTATCTATGACTTTTTTCCTCCATTTTTGTTAAATTAATAAGTTTATGGGTAGCTTGTTTTTTTTAAAAAAAACATATTTTGCCGCACTATCCTTTCAACCAATCGCAGCGTTCTTGAACATCGTACGGTTCTGCTCTGATTAATCACCAATCACTGAACAGAACGGCATCAAATCCCATCTGTCTGCAAGAGAAAAGATTCTCATGAGCCCCTGCGACTGCAGGGGCTCATGCGAATCTATGCGCTTGCTGACAATATCTTCCGAAAATCTAAGCGGTTGCTTTCGAGTCCAGCGCACAACCGTAACGACAAGGCTAATTTCGCTTGGCTTTGATGTCGCACGCATGCGCACAAGCCCGTGACAGCGACACAGGACGGGCGGAAGCGACTCTAATGAACTAATCACGAGAGATAATTGTCGCAGAGGACAATGTCTTGTACGTTTTACGGACGTCACCTCAGCGGTTTTCAAACTTCCGGCACGCGACACACGTCATCAGTTACAGCACTACCGATGGGGGGGGGGGGGGGGGAGAGAGAGAGAGAGAGAGAGAGAGAGAGAGAGAGAGAGAGAGAGAGAGAGAGAGAGAGAGAGAGAGACAGACGTTGAAGGGGGCGGAGGGAGGGGAGGGGGAGGGGGAGGAGGGGGGGGGGGAAGGAAGGGGGGGGGGAGGGGGGCGGGTATATAAAAACGTGGCTTGTTCAGATAGCCAGTGTAAAGGTGGTGACAAAAAAGCTTGGCGCCGAGCATGATATTTCAAGGGTGGTGCCAGATTAGCTCGAAGCCTCTAGGCGCCCAGCTGTTCCCGCGGTACCTTTGAAACTGTCATGGCCGATCCGTCTAGTATCGAACTGCGTCACGACTAAACACGTCAAACGTTACGAAAGTGGTTGAAATGCAGCATGAAAAGGAGAAGAAACGTGAATTTCCACACGTCACGATGTGCAAGGTGTATTAGCCGTTCCTCACCACAAACACAAACTGTGATAATCAACGTCCCCTGCAGAACATTTATATAACCCCAATCCTGTGTGCTTGACCCACTTCCCACAGATTTACTGACAGACTGTGTGAATCTGATTCCTGTGATTACACGCATTATCAACAATTCCTTGACGTCTGGCGCTGTACCTCCTCAGTTCAAGCAGGCTGTTGTCACACCATTTTTCCAGAAACCTGGACTAGACCAAAATGACTTTAAAAACTTTAGTCCCGTTTCCAACCTTTCATTTATTCCTAAGCTGTTAGAATAGGCTGTTTCGCATCAACTTTTGGATCATGTGTCAAGAAATGACATGCTAGGGTTGTATCAGTCCGCTTACCGCAAGCATCATAGCTTTGAAACAGCTCTTCTTCATGTGACCAACAGCCTGCTTACTTGCGCTGACGAGGGACGTGTGTCATTCTTGTCATTATTGGACCTGTCTTCGACGTTCGACATACTCGACCCCAACATCCTTCTAAATAGACAGTGTATATTTTGGCATCCGTGGATGGGGTCCTTGACTGGTTCTCCCCATATTTGTCTGACAGGTTCCAACGTGTCATTATTCAGAATTTTACTTCCGCCCCCTCCTTCTGAGATATAGTGTGCCCCAGGGCTCAGTTCTCAGACCGGTCTTGGGTTTTTTGGTTTGTTTTTTTTTTTTTTTTGTACATCCAGCCTATGTCTGAGGTGATCGCCAGCAAAGGATGTGAACATCACAAATATGCCGATGACACACAGGTGAAGAAAGACGCTCCTCTCAAACAGTTCCCGTCTCCTCTGCATGAGACGGAACAATGTAGTAGAAGCTGTTAAGGACTCGATGACAAACAACAAGCTAAAGCTCAATGAGGGGAAAACAGATGCCATTGTGGTAGGCACTCACTCCAGGGTGAGTGTCTCCCATGATGAGTCCTTGATCGTTTGTGGACAGGACATCCCTCTCAAAAAATGTGTGAAAACCTAGGTGTTTACATTGACAATGTCCTGTCCATGAACGATCATGTGTCTCACCTGTCCCGCGGCTGCTATCTTGTGCTCAGGAGGCTTAGCTCTGTTAGACAGTACCTTACTGATGATGCCTGTAAGCAAATCGCATGTTAACAGATTTTGTCAAGGCTTGACTACTGTAAATCTGTGTCAGGTATGTCGAACGATCTGCTCTACAGGCTCCAGAAGATACAAAACCACGCAGCAAGACTTGTACTAAAATAATCAAAGCGTGACCACATCACTCCCTTGCTTAAGCAGTCACACTGGCTTCCTGTGAAGTTCAGAATTGAATACAAAATTGCTTCCCTCGTTTTTCAGGCCTTTGATAAAACACTCCCGGCATACTTGTCCTCCAGTCTCCCTGTCTATACACCAGGCAGAGTAATGCGCTCCAGCACTGACGACAGAATATTGACTACCCCCAGAGTGTCCCTAAAAATCTTTGGGCAGCGGTCCTTTTCTTTCCAAGCTCCCAAAGTGTGGATATTCGCCAGCACCATCTTTGGCCATTTTCAGGGCTAGATTGAATTTTTTTTTTCAATTTGGCCTTTGAAAGGGATTGATAACTGAAACCTTACGTTTTCCCAACAACATGTATATATCTGATCAGGCTCTTGAAATGTTATGTTTATTATTTTAGTATTGTGTCAGTGTGCATTTGGATCTATGAATGATTGCGTTTTTGTACATTGTCGGTACCTAGGTTAATTTCAATTAGTTAGATTATCTAGATGTAAAGCGCTCTGAGCCTTTCTTTGTGGGGATATTGCGCTATAGAAGAGTTATATGTTATTATTATTATTATTATTATTAAGAACTGACATAATATGGCCTAGATGTGGATCGACCATGATAGTTCAAGGGTGGTGTCGGAATAGCTTGGCGCCTGCAGGCGCCAAGCTATTCCGACACCACCCTTGCACTGTCATGGTCGATCTTTCTCCAGAACTGTGACGTAGACTTTAAAAAAAAAATGATAACCTCATCCTGAGGATGTAGCGAGATAACCACACACGATCTTCTGGCAGCGTTTCATTGAGAGTTCAGGCTGGAGCGTCATTCCCCTGCCCAGGAAGCAACAGTACATCGGAGGACCGACTTAAGCCGATGTCGGTCGTCGAACGACTAACTGTGCGCGGGTCACAGCGGTCGAACTCGGCCGGGGGACCTGTTGTTCACCGGGTTTTGGACTTAAGTCACTGACAAAAAGACGACCCGCGATTCTTACAGCTCTTCACTGCCAGATGACGTACATTATGTTTCATGAGATCTTCATTGATGACGTACATTATGTTTCATGAGATCTTCATTCATTCAAAGCCAAAAATCCCCAGTGGTTAAAGGATATGCATACAAATTGGTCTCAGCAAGAGTCATAGATCCTCATGATCCCCCGCTGTCGCGAGGGCTCATGAGGATCTATGTCTCTTGCAGTTGGATCGTTATCACTTTTTTTCTCGGCAGTGATGGGGTTTATGCGACGAGAAAAGCGACGAAAAAAATGCGACGAGAAATGCACACTTATGAAACACAGAAAAAAAATGAGGGGGAAAAACAACCCAGAAAATGTTTAATAAGTAAAAGCTTTCACATTTAAAAGGTGTTTACACAAATTTACATTGGCATTGATTTCTGTTTCTCACATACTTTCACGTCTCTCTCTTGGCTTGACTTCGCGAACGAAGATTTTTTTTTTATAGGGCTTGCCCACGTCGTCTGCAGGCATTTTCGTGGCTGCGGAGGCCAATCCGGGACAGGCAGGTTCGACCGCAGTGGCTGCAGGGGAAGGTCTGGTCAGGATTCTGAATTACGACAACTCTGTTTTTTCTTCTGAGCCGCTTGTCCTTAAGGTTAGCTCTGCGAGAGTCCTCAAAGGAGACGGCTGCCTTGTGAATGGTGGAGCGCCAGGTGTCACGGTCCGCAGCAAGCGAAGACCACTGGCGGTGGTCGATTTGGCAGGCACTAAGTGACTTCTTGAGACCGTCTTTGTATCTCTTCTTTGGTGCCCCTCTATCTCGGTGTCCAGTGGCGAGCTCGCCGAACAGAGTGATCTTGGGTAGGCGATGATCCTCCATCCTGGAGATGTGCCCCGCCCAGCGAAGCTGTGTCCGCAGCAGCAAAGCCTCGATGCTCACAGTTTCAGCCTGTTCAAGGACCTCGACGTTGGTGACATAGTCACTCCAGTGAATGCTGAGGATGGTACGCAGGCAGCGCTGGTGAAAGCGTTCGAGGAGTCGTAGTTGGCTGCGGTAGAGGGCCCAGGACTCGGAACCGTACAGCAGGGTGGTGAGGACGACAGCTCTGTACACGCTGATCTTGGTGCCTTTTTTCAGCTGTTGATTGTGCCACACCCGCTTGAATAGTCGCCCGAAAGCACTGTTCGCTTTTGCTAGCCTGTTGTCCAGCTCCTTGTCCAGCTTGGCGTCTGACGTGATGATGCAGCCAAGGTAGGTAAACTGGTGTACAGACTTCAGTTCGGACTCGCCGATGGTGATGTGGGGAGGGCGATGCTCTTCCTTGGGTGCCGGCAGATGAAGGACCTCTGTCTTTTTCAGACTGACCTCAAGTCCAAAGAGCTGGGCGGCATCTGCGAAGCAGGACGTAATGCGCTGCAAGGCTCTCTCTGTGTGTGCAACGAGGGCAGCGTCATCAGCAAAGAGCAGCTCACGAATCAGTTGGTCTAGGGTTTTTGTGTGGGCCTGCAGTCGTCTGAAGTTGAACAGGCTGCCATCGAGACGATACCTGATGTACACTGCGTCGTCATCGTCGAGGTCCACTGTGGCCTGCTTCAACATCATGCTGAAGAAGATGGTGAAGAGGGTCGGTGCCAGCACGCAGCCTTGCTTCACGCCGTTGCGAATGGGGAATGGTTCTGAGAGGTCACTGTTTAGTCTGACCTGGCCTTGCTGGTCCTCGTGGAGCTGGACGATCATGTTGAGGAACTTTGGGGGACAGTCTAATCGCTCCAGGATCTGCCACATACCTTGCCTGTTCACAGTGTCAAACGCTTTTGTTAGGTCGACAAACGTTACGTACAGCCCTTTGTTCTGCTCGCGGCACTTCTCCTGAAGCTGTCTCAGCACAAAGACCATGTCGGTGGTACTCCTGTTGGCTCTGAAGCCACACTGGCCCTCTGGGAGGTGGTCTTCAGCGATGGCAGGTACCAGCCGATTCAGGAGCAACCTTGCGAGAATTTTCCCGGCAATGGACAGCAGAGTAATTCCACGATAATTAGAGCAGGCAGACTTCTCTCCTTTGTTCTTGTACAGGGTGATGATGACTGCATCACGGCGGTCCTTTGGTAGTGTTCCTTTTTCCCAGCAGCAGAGAAAGAGGTCGTGGAGCTTGTTGTGCAGTGCTGGGCCTCCATGTTTCCAGATCTCTGGCGGGATTCCGTCAATGCCTGCTGCTTTGCCACTCTTGAGCTGGTGGATGGTTGTGAGGGTCTCTTCGGCGGTGGGCGGTTCGTCCAATTCAACCTTTAGTGGAAGGTGTGGGATTTGGAGGATGACTGTTTCTTGAACAGTGCGCTCAGCGCCGAAGAGGTCCTGAAAGTATTCCGAAAAGCGGTTCAAGATGGAGGTATTATCTGTGAGGAGTGCCTGTCCATCAGCGCTTCGCAGGGGACTTTGTACCAGGTGCCTAGGGCCATACACTGCTTTCATTTCAGTGCTTTGTAGAAGCCCCTGTAGTCACCGTTGTCAGCGCAGAGCTGGGTCCTCTGTGCGAGTCTGGACCACCACTCGTTCTGGAGCTCTCTAAGCTTGAGCTGGAGACTGCTGCAGATGAGGCGGAAGGCAGACTTCTTCACAGGGCAGGAAGGCTGGGCTACGTGGGCCTGGTGGGCGGCTCTTGTTTTTGCTAGAAGTTCCTGGATCTCTACGTCGTTTTCGTCAAACCAGTCTTTGTTCCTCTTTCTAGCAAAGCCCAAGACTTCCACAGAAGATTTTACAATAGCAGTTTTCAGTTGTTCCCAGAGTGTTTCAGGGGAGGAGTCTGCTGGATCAACTGTGTCTTTGAGCATGCGCTGTAAATCGGCCTGAAGGGCAGCTTTCTTGTCGTCACGCTGAAGGCTGGCAACATCAAGCTTTTTCTTTGGGGGGCCCCCTTTCTTGGGTTTCAGCTTGAGGCGGAGCCTGAGTTTGCAGCGAACAAGGCGGTGGTCAGTGTGGCACTCTGCGCTGGGCATCACTCTGGTGAGGAGGACGTCACTGCGGTCCCTCTGACGCACTAGGACATAGTCGATAAGGTGCCAGTGCTTGGAGCGAGGATGCATCCAGGTGGTCTTTCGACTGTCTTTTTGCTGGAAAGTATTGTTGGTGATGACAAGTTGCTGCTCTGCACAGAGCTCCAACAGTAGGCGACCATTGTCATTGCAGTTCCCAAAGCCATGCTTGCCGAGGACTCCTTTCCAGGCTTCAGAGTCTTGGCCCACTCTGGCGTTGAAGTCGCAAAGGATGATGACTTTGTCGTCTGCAGGGGTGCTCTGCAGGAGGCTGCGCAGGTCAGAGTAGAACTTGTCTTTTTCTGCAGGCTCTGCCAGGAGGGTTGGGGAGTACACACTGAGAAGGGTGACGTATTGCTGGTGTCTCAGTGGGAGGCGCATGGACATGATGCGGTCGGAGTGACCCGTTGGTAGGTTTTCCAACTTAGTCGCAATGGGGGTCTTCACCATGAAGCCCACGCCTGAGAGCCGTCTTTCTGATGCAGGCCTGCCTGACCAATAGAGGGTATAGCCAGCGCCAAGTTCTTGGAGGCTGCCTTCCTCTGGGAGGCGTACTTCGCTGAGCGCGGCGATGTCGACGTTTAACCTCATTCATGGGCAATGAGGGCGGAACGACGCTCAGGGCGTCCGCTGTCTGCTGTGTCGAGCATGGTTCGGATGTTCCAGCATGCTACGTTGAGTCCGGTCGTGGTCGTCATGAGAGTGGATCCATTGTTTTTTCTTGTTTTTTGACCGCATGAGAAGATGCCCGTTGACCGCGGCTAGCCAACTGGGGTTACGAGGGGATGAGCTTTGGTTAGGCCACCTTTTCTAGGCCCCTCTCCGTGTGGAGCAAGCAGTGCTGTCCCTAGAGAAGGCTGCTTGGTCGTTCAGGGTGTGCCGAGTGACGTTGTCATCCCCAGGTCAACATCAGGCGACCAATATCCTGAACCGCCTGCATGAAGGTTTGAGACTGCGGCTTCCAGTGACATCTTTCACCTGCCGTTTTGCCCCTTGCCCATCGCTACAGGACTTGGAAAGTTCAGTGTCATAGTCCGTGGGCGTTTCCTAAAGCCTGCGCGATGGAGCTTTTTGGTGGAGTGCAGTGTGCGCAGTACTGGCCCCACCCTTTAAACCCTTGGTTCGTTTGCCATGGCCTAGCAAGCTGGGACGGTGGCATCGAGGTCCTCGTGTCGTAGGTTTTATATCAGACTGTCCTTGTCTTAGTCTCTGGCTCAAAAGCCTTCCCCGGAGACACGGGGGCTTTGATGTCAGGGGTTTCCTCCCTTAGCCTTTCCGCAGCCAAGCGGCCAGGCCTGCAAGGCAGCAGGGGACTCGTGGGGGCCGGGGTCGTCTATGTCCCGTGCAGATGTGAACATCTGCCCACTGCCCAGACGGTGACACTTACCAGAGGAGAAAAATCCAACGCCGGAACCCGGTATCGAACCTCGCACCTTTGGCATTGGAGGCAGACGCCTTAACCACTGCGCCACTTCCCCGTCTAGCACCTTTACAAATAACACAAGAATCAGGACTGATCATCAAATCCGCATCTGGTCACATCAAATCTCAGCAAGTGATCACACAGGAAATCATAACAGGTCGTACCTAAATTAGGCCAGAAGACCCAGTTCCATGACATCAGGTGATGACCCATTGAAGTGACCTTCTCCAAGCAAGGAAGGGTTAATAGTTCAATATCAGGGACCAGAGTGACAGGATGCATACCTGGGTGGGACCGGTCTTGCTTTTTTACCACTCCTGTAGGAATCATCGCGACAAAAACCGCTACCGACACACAAAGGGTTAAAACGACCGGAAAAATTAGAAGGGGCTTAGTTGAGGCACGACAACATCGAAAGCCCGTTGTATTGGCTAATCTAAGCAAATCATATCCCGCCAAGGAGCACCTCGCTTTATTGCATCGGTCGAAATTAATTCCTACTTATTTTTGGCGTGGTCATTCGAAGACTATTATACCAGTAGTGGTGTGCTGCATGCACAAAAGGAATAAACCTTTGGCAGTCGGTAACGCTTTTTGTTGAGGTGATTCCCACAGGAATCACCTCAACAAAAAAAGCGTTACCGGGTGGACCTTGACAATGGCAATAGGCTATCAAACCACAGTAAGGCCCCAATGCGCACGAGGTCATCGGGCCGACGTCGGCCCGATGACCTTGTGCGCATTGGGGCACCACACTTGAACTTTGGTGGTAGTAGATCTATCAACCTCTGAGGGAGTTGGGGAAAGCGGAGGGAGGATGATGATGTGTCACGACTGAGTGGGTTCAGCCCATGGCCCCCTAGGGTATGGAAGCAAGACTGGCGTCCAGTGAAACACATTCTGTGTCGGCGTCACACACGAGTGGGCATCAGCTGATCTGTCGGATTGGGTCGGATGGCGGCTGATGCGCGTGTTTGCGCGTGTCGATCTGCTGTTACAGAGCCATCAATACAGGCATTTGACACTGGTGGTGGTGATGACGATGACGAAAATGATGATGTGGAAGATAGGCGTTTGTGAGGTCGTAGCAGTTGTTGCTTGTTGTCATTATTGTTATTATTAGTTGTTTAGATCAGCGACAAAATTATGGCTTTTTTCACACGGTGACTGTCGCTAGAATAAACGAAGCGTGATGTGACGACAAGCCATAATATTATCGCGGTTCTACACAACCAATTTCACATTTACAATTTCACGATAGTGAGCGTGGATGTTGTGAAACTGGACACTTGCGAGATCCATTATTTTGTGCAGACGTCTACTCGCAGTAACAAAGTTTTAAAATGTAACAAATTGGAAAACACGTCATTCCCTCGAAGACGCTTGATCTGACGTCATACCAGTCTAAACAAGTCCACAAGTCTGTCTGGTGACGTGTTTATCACAGACCTCACCGTATGGACCAAGGCCATTCTGGTCACACGCTGGCCATGTGACCTATTTTTTTAAAAAAAATGTCGACATGTCTTCTTTCTTTGCACTTATGTGACGTCACATCCTGTTCGAAACAGTGTCATTCGTTATTGTCTTCTTTCAGTCTCTTTACACTTTTTCTCATTTGGCCTGGCTCTATTTGATTTTTTTTTCTCTGGTAGCCCGTTCTCAAGGCATCGGGAGTTCTATTGTCACTTGTTACCAATTGAAAGCTGCTCTGGCTCCACTCTTCAACTATTACAGTCGATCAACATTTTTGTTACTGTGAATTAGGGCTTAATCCCAACCATTCAACGCATTTATGGTTCTGAACTCTTTGTCTATTCAACAGCATAAACCGTCCAAGGAACTTAGGAAACTGAGAAGTTTTGATGTCAGTTCCAGGGTTTAGAATCCGTTTATAGAAGCCTGATCGAAAGCATACTGACTTTTAACATCACTGCTTGGTATGGCAACCTCAGTATGAAAAACAGGGGCAGACTGTCACGTATCGTCAGAACAGCTAAGAAGATCATTGGCCTTGGACAGTACCCAGTAGATGATCTGTACCATAGAGCTGTCCGAAGGATAGCTGCTAGCATTGTCAATGATCCTCGTCACCCACTCTCTGATCAGTTTCAAATGCTACTATCAGGCAGACGTTTCAACATGCCACTTGCCAAAAGGAATGTTTTTAAGAAGTCTTTTATTCCAACTGCTGTCTCGATTTTGAACTCTCGTTTATAACGCCGCGATAAGTATGATCTACTTAACATTACCTCCCATCTTGTGACAGACTGCTTATGATAGATTGCTGCAATGATAATTTTTCATGATATGTTCTTGTAGCGTTTGTTAATGTCCTATATTGTTGTTTCATGACGAGCCGAAAGGCAAATTTCTGTCGTGCCTTGACTCGAACAGACAATAAAGTTGTATTGTATTGTATTGTATTGTATTGTATAGATACAAAATGAACTCAGCAAGAGGCATAGATCCTTATGAGCCCCCGCAGTCGCGGGGGCTCATGAGGATCTATGTCTCTTGCATTCTCGGTAGTGGAGGGCTTAGTGGACTACGTCACCCACCTCCTCTTCGGTACTCTCCCCTAGTATAGACACACTTGAGCTATCACGGTTAATCCATATCCTGTTGTGTGTCGGGAGTGAGTTGTTTAACCCTTTCCATCCTGATACACTATAGCATAAAATAAAGTTGATTATTATAGCTCAATGAAAGTGCCATTCTGGCACTACCGTTACTCTTAAATGGTTGTTCTATCTCATGATCTGTAATGTAACCTTCATAGGACAATACACAAATCTGAACCGGCCCCGCCCCCCACCAAAAAAAAAAAAAAAAAAATGAGCCTCATTTTTTTAATAAGATAAAATTAAAATCACTCGCAGACGCCTGTGATCTCTCACTCTCACACCCGTTTTCACCAACATTTCACAGCAGGGCAGTATGGGAGGTTCATTTCCTATCCCGATAATTGGGAGGCAATTTTAACATGTCACTTTTCGTCGTCGTCATTTTCGCGTATTTGTTTAGGTATTAGCCCGGAATAATGCCTCAAGATGGGGATCAAATTCAGGATCTCTGCACGCAAGAGGCCTAGATTCTCATTGGTCCATGCATCTTGCAGGGACCCATGAGAATCTAGGCCATTTTGCAGATGGTAGGGCCTGGATGAGAAACTTTATTTGATTTTTGTGTTTGTGTGATTACTCGAAACTGTTTATTTAGAAACTTTTGTTGCTGGTTTCTGAGTTTGGTTCATTGTATTTAAAAAAACAAAACAAACTATTTTCATAGAAAGTTTGTGAACGTTGGATTGAATGTTTACCTCGTAAAGGTTTTGAATCTTTTTTCACAATTAAATTTTGATTTAACACATTCTAACCAAGGACCGAAATCCCCCAATGTTGAAGTTGCCCTCTGACGGACTGTATTACACGTCTGGAGGCAGATCGAGCATGATAGTTCAAGGGTGGTGCCAGAATAGCTTGGCGCCTATGGGTGCCAAGCTATTCTGGCACCACTCTTAAACTATCAAGCTCGATCCATGTCTTGCTGTCGTGTGTCGGGGCTGAATGAGTTAAAAATATGCTATTCATTAATTCGTGTTATCGCTGTCAAATCATGTGCAAACCGCTTATACCTTTCTGTCATAAGAGCAATTGTGTTTATGAATTACAAACTTGTGTGTTTATGAATTACAAACTTTTGTGTTTATGGATTACACACTTTTGTGTTTATGAATTACAAACTTTGTGTTTATGGATTACAAACTTGTGTGTTTATGGATTACAAACTTGTGTGTTTATGGATTACAAACTTTTGTGTTTATGGATTACAAACTTTTGTGTTAATGTATTACAAACTTTTGTGTTTATGAATTACAAACTTGTGTGTTTATGAATTACATACTTTTGTGTTTATGGATTACAAACTTTTGTGTTTATGGATTACAAACTTTTGTGTTTATGGATTACAAACTTTTGTGTTTATGAATTACAAACTTGTGTGTTTATGAATTACAAAACTTTTGTATTTATGGATTACAAACTTTTGTGTTTATGAATTACAAACTTGTGTGTTTATGAATTACAAACTTTTATGTTTATGGATTACAAACTTGTGTGTTTATGGATTTTCGGGTTTTCGTGTGGGCCTGCAGTCGTCTGAGGTTGAACAGGCTGCCATCGAGACGATACCTGATGTACACTGCGTCGTCATCGTCGAGGTCCACTGTGGCCTGCTTCAACATCATGCTGAAGAAGATGGTGAAGAGGGTCGGTGCCAGCACGCAGCCTTGCTTCACGCCGTTGCGAATGGGGAATGGTTCTGAGAGGTCACTGTTTAGTCTGACCTGGCCTTGCTGGTCCTCGTGGAGCTGGACGATCATGTTGAGGAACTTTGGGGGACAACCTAGTCGCTCCAGGATCTGCCACATACCTTGCCTGCTCACAGTGTCAAACGCTTTTGTTAGGTCGACAAACGTTACGTACAGCCCTTTGTTCTGCTCGCGGCACTTCTCCTGAAGCTGTCTCAGCACAAAGACCATATCGGTGGTACTCCTGTTGGCTCTGAAGCCACACTGGCCCTCTGGGAGGTGGTCTTCAGCGATGGCAGGTACCAGCCGATTCAGGAGCAACCTTGCGAGAATTTTCCCGGCAATGGACAGCAGGGTAATTCCACGATAATTAGAGCAGGCAGACTTCTCTCCTTTGTTCTTGTACAGGGTGATGATGACTGCATCACGGAGATCCTTTGGTAGTGTTCCTTTTTCCCAGCAGCAGAGAAAGAGGTCGTGGAGCTTGTTGTGCAGTGCTGGGCCTCCATGTTTCCAGATCTCTGGCGGGATTCCGTCAATGCCTTCTGCTTTGCCACTCTTGAGCTGGTGGATGGCTGCGAGGGTCTCTTCGGCGGTGGGCGGTTCGTCCAATTCAACCTTTAGTGGAAGGTGTGTGAAAACCCTAGACCAACTGATTCGTGAGCTGCTCTTCGCTGATGACGCTGCCCTCGTTGCACACACAGAGAGAGCCTTGCAGCGCATTACGTCCTGCTTCGCAGATGCCGCCCAGCTCTTTGGACTTGAGGTCAGTCTGAAAAAGACAGAGGTCCTTCATCAGCCAGCACCCAAGGAAGAGCATCGCCCTCCCCACATCACCATCGGCGAGTCCGAACTGAAGTCTGTACACCAGTTTACCTACCTTGGCTGCATCATCTCGTCAGACGCCAAGCTGGACAAGGAGCTGGACAACAGGCTGGCAAAAGCGAACAGTGCTTTCGGGCGACTATTCAAGCGGGTGTGGCACAATCAACAGCTGAAAAAAGGCACCAAGATCAGCGTGTACAGAGCTGTCGTCCTCACCACCCTGCTGTACGGTTCCGAGTCCTGGGCCCTCTACCGCAGCCAACTACGACTCCTCGAACGCTTTCACCAGCGCTGCCTGCGTACCATCCTGGGCATTCACTGGAGTGACTATGTCACCAACGTCGAGGTCCTTGAACAGGCGAAAACTGTGAGCATCGAGGCTTTGCTGCTGCGGACACAGCTTCGCTGGGCGGGGCACGTCTCCAGGATGGAGGATCATCGCCTACCCAAGATCACTCTGTTCGGCGAGCTCGCCACTGGACACCGAGACAGAGGGGCACCAAAGAAGAGATACAAAGACGGTCTCAAGAAGTCACTTAGTGCCTGCCAAATCGACCACCGCCAGTGGTCTTCGCTTGCTGCGTACCGTGACACCTGGCGCTCCACCATTCACAAGGCAGCCGTCTCCTGTGAGGACTCTCGCAGAGCTAACCTTAAGGACAAGCGGCTCAGAAGAAAAAACAGAGTTGTCGTAACTCAGAACCCTGACCAGACCTTCCCCTGCAGCCAGTGCGGTCGAACCTGCCTGTCCCGGATTGGCCTCCGCAGCCACGAAAATGCTTGCAGACAACGTGGGCAAGCCCTATAGAATCTTCGTTCGCGAAGTCAAGCCAAGAGAGGGTTTATGGATTACACACTTTTGTGTTTATGAATTACAAACTTGTGTGTTTACTTACTTACTTACGCCTGTCACCCCTACCCGGGTATAGGCCGTCGACGAGAGACCTCCAGCAACTCCTGTCCTGTGCTTCTCCTTCGATTCTACTCCAGGTGGTTCCCAGTTTCTTGATGTCTGCTTGGAGGTCTCGACGCCAGGAGTTTCTCGGCCTACCTATTTTCCTCTTTCCCTGGGGGTTCCATGACAATGCCTGCCTAGTGATACTGGAAGCTGGCTTTCTCAGACTGTGACCGATCCATCCCCATCTTCTTCGCCCAATTTCATTCTCTGCTGTTATCTGCTCTGTTCTCTCCCAGAGTCTGACGTTGCTGATCTTCTCTGGCCAGTGGATTTTCAAAATTAACTTGTGTGTTTATGGATTACAAACTTTTGTGTTTATGGATTACAAACTTTTGTGTTTATGGATTACAAACTTTTGTGTTTATGAATTACAAACTTGTGTGTTTATGAATTACAAACTTTTGTGTTTATGGATTACAAACTTTTGTGTTTATGGATTTCAAACTTTTGTGTTTATGGATTACAAACTTTTGTGTTTATGAATTACAAACTTGTGTGTTTATGGATTACAAACTTTTGTGTTTATGAATTACAAACTTGTGTGTTTATGAATTACAAACTTGTGTGTTTATGAATTACAAACTTTTGTGTTTATAGATTACAAACTTGTGTGTTTATGGATTACAAACTTGTGTGTTTATGGATTACAAACTTTTGTGTTTATGGATGACAAACTTTTGTGTTTATGGATTACAAACTTTTGTGTTTATGAATTACACTCTTTTGTGATTTCGTTTTCTTGTAGTAAACTTTGGAATTAACAAAACGCGAGTAGACCTTTTTTGTTGTTGCTGGTAATACTGTAGTTTGATTTAAGCGAAGCAATTTACGTATAAGATGTGTTCTCAGGACCTCTGAACTTGTGTTCTTATATTCGACGTTTGTTATATCTGACCTTGCTAACTCATTCAGCCCGACGGCCGAATTTCCCAATTTTTGGAGGCGTCATCTAATGACTATGCACCAGTTGCAGGAGATGGATCGACCATGATAATTCAAGGGCAGTGCCAGATTAGCTTCCCGCCGACAGGCGCCAAGCTAATCTGGCACTACCCTTGAATTATCGTGGTCGACCCACCTCCTGCTGTAGTGCGTCAGGGCTGAATGGGTTAAAAACGAAGTAGACTGTATTATATTCATGTTTTTCTCTATTAGGATTATTTGTTTTTTAATTTATTTTATTGTATTTTTTATTTTATTTTATTTTATCGGTTGTTTTTTTTTTTAATAATTTATTTTACTTTTATTTTTCAGGTCGTGCAAGAAACGACGGCAAGTTTCCTGGTTCTTAATGTCGGTGACGTCATTGGGTAAAGGATCCATTGGGTAAAATCCAATCCTTCATTAATCCACAGATTCTCATGAGCTCTCACCAGAGCACGTTAACCCTTTTTGCCCCAGCACCTACAGCAGGAGTTGATTGACCATGATAATTCAAAGGTAGTGCCAGATTAGCTTGGCGCCTGAAGGCGCCAAGCTAATCTGGCACTACCCTTGATTATCATGGTCAGTCCACCTCCTGCAACTGGTACATAGTCGTTAAGTAACACTTCCAAAAGTTGGGAAATGCACCCGTGGGGCTAAAAGGGTGAAGTTTGCGTGATTCTCCTACACCGGTCCCTACAAGGCATACATTTTCTTCTCGTAACCCGGCCATCGCAGAACTTCGTGAGCATATAGGCTTGTGAGTTTTGCTCAACAATCGAGGCCGGCCGTGTATGTGCGTGTTAACTCATTCAAGCCCGTATCAATAGCTGCGGAAGTGTCGTACAGCGTTGCCGGTTCACTATACGACACTTTCGCAGCTGTTGATGCGGGGCGCCTTGATTGAGTTACGTTGTTTGTAACCGACGTGATGCACAGTAGGAGCAATACACTCTTCATTAACTTTACCAAGTGGTTGCGGAGATGCCGGCGTTTACAATGTGGCGAACATGGAGATTTACTGCAGGCCTTTTTTAGTTCGACAAAATTTATCATTTTTGACCTTTGATAAATGTATTCTCTGTTTTGCTGCATGTACAATTTAGATCAGATCTGACGGCGACGGTGTAAGATTAGAAGAATTTGAAACTACGGTTCAAAAACATCTTGTAGTTTAGGAGTTACTGGAGATTTACTACTGTTTGGAGGTGTCGCTTCACGACTGTGTACCAGTTGCGAGAGATGGATCGACCATGATAATTTAAGGGTAGTGCCAGATTAGCTTGGCGCAATGGCACGGCTGGCACACTTTTCATACCGCGTGCGTGCGTGGCAGTAAAAAACAAACACAATAAAAACAACAAACAAACAAGCAAACAAACAAAAAACCAACACAAAAACAACAACAATAAAAATTAGCGGCTTCTTTGATAACCGACTGGCTGTAACTTGGCTGTCGGGTGAGATTGAAAAACGCATGTGAGCTCCAAATAATACGGTCAGACGGCTTTGGGGACGTAATCCTCCTTTTGTTCAAAGTCCTCCTCCAGTTGCGGGAGATGGATCGATCATGATAATTTATGGATAGTGCCAGATTACCTTGGCGCCAAGCTAATCTGGCACTACACTTGAATGATCATGGTCGATCCATCTCCTGCTTGGAGGTGTCACTTCACGATTATGTGCCAGTTGCAGGAGATGGATCGAGCCTGATAATTTAAGGGTAGTGCCAGATTATCTAATGTGGCACTACCCTTGAATGATTATGGTCGATTGAAGGAAGACACTGAATGAGTTTGTTAGCCAGCATTGTACCTCTTCCACTTTTGCAGTGCCTGATCATTCATTCATTTGGGCCAGCTTTGGAGCCACCTTTCACTACTGCGCCCATAATATAGTCAGCCTAGAAGAGGCTGTGTTCAAGGCACCCTTGCGTGCCTTTCGGACACGGCTGGCACGCTTTTCATACCGCGTGCGCGCGTGGCAGTAAAAAGTCAAACATTTTGAACACTGAGAATAATAATAATAATAATAATAATAATAATAATAATAATAATAATAATAATAATGATACATAGTTTTTATATAGCGCCCTTCCCCACAGACAGCAAGCTCGGAGCTGTTAAAGTACCTTTACTCTTGAATCTGAAGACACATTTCAGATATGTTTGTGTTTGTTAAGCCTCGCGGACACACCGGATATGAACTTCTGCGGCAGGTTTTGGGCACGCAGCAAACGCATACGCGTAATCACACTCGTTTATTCTGCGCAGCCAGTTAGCGTGTCAATCTATTATCGTTACTGGTACAATAGTTTATTAGTATTAAGACGACATATGCAGAACTGGATTCTCCTGTATCTAAATGGACCATAGCTAGACCTGGTTGTAGCGTGAGGTCACTATTTTTTGCAGAAGTGTTTCTTTGAACAGTAAAGGCGGTAAAGTCCGTTTGAGCAAAGCTTGCCTCGTGTTTCTAGCAAATAAGTTTTGAACGTAAATGAATTCAAGACAACTCTAAGATGAAAAGATGATCACCAAGTTTGGTCCTAACTTATTTTAATTTTCCTTTAGTCTTGACGGTAGTGGCCTGAGGCGATAAGGCGATAGGAGGACATAAAGCAGTAAGTTTATTTTGTTTTGTGACAAGCGAGAATTTCATTGCAAACCATCTCGCTCTTACCAAAATGCTTTCCTATTACATAACTCTCTACGACTGTATTTCGCCCACACCCCTCCCCCAGCCTCTCCCCTTTACCGAGTCCTGGACTCGACCCCCTCCCCCACCCAACCCCTCTCACCACCCCCACCCTTCCCCCAATTTGTGTTAATCTCATGAGCATTTCTTTGTTGATGTATGTTTACAACAGACTCTTAATAAACAACGGTCAAACAAAACAAAATTCCTTTAAAGTTTGCTATTTTACCTATTGACGGGAGGGGCCGGGGGAGGAAGGGGTGGGCGGATTGGGGGGGGGGGGAGACCCATGGAAATTGTAAAGAGCAGAAATTAAATATACTGAGGAGCAAAAGAAATGCAACATTTTTGGAATCATCGTAAACACTTCGGTGCTTCCGATGAATCCATAAATGTCGCGTTTCATTTGCTCGTCAGTACAGTGCTTGTACAATAAGGACATTACGATAGTATTATATTTTTGACACGAGTTTTAGCTTCAGAAGGGGGGGAGGGGGCATGAAAATTGTAAAGAGCAGAAATTAAATATACTGAAGAGCAAAAGAAATGCAACATTTTTGGAATCGTAAACACTTCGGTGTTTTCGATGAATCCATAAATGTCGCATTTCTTTTGCTCGTCAGTACAGTGCTTGTACCCTCTCTTGGCTGGACTTCGCGAACGAAGATTTTATAGGAGTTGCCCACGACGTCTGCAGGCTTGTTCGTGGCTGCGGAGGCCAATCCGGGACAGGCAGGTTCGACCGCAGTGGCTGCAGGGGAAGGTATGGCCAGAGTTCTGAGTTGCGGCATCTCTGTTCTTTCTCCTGAGCCGCTTGTCCTTAAGGCTAGCTCTGCGAGAGTCCTCAAAGGAGACAGCTGCCTTGTAAATAGTGGAGCGCCAGGTGTCACGGTCCACAGCAAGCGAAGACCACTGGTGGTGGTCGATTTGGCAGGCACTAAGTGACTTCTTGAGACAGTCTTTGTATCTCTTCTTTGGTGCCCCTCTGTCACGGTGTCCAGTAGCAAGCTCGCCGAACAGGGTGATCTTTGGTAGGCGATGATCCTCCATCCTGGAGACATGCCCCGCCCAGCGGAGCTGTGTCCGCAGCAGCAAAGCCTCGATGCTCACGGTTTCAGCCTGTTCAAGGACCTCGACATTGGTGACATAGTCACTCCAGTGAATGCCCAGGATGGTACGCAGGCAGCGCTGGTGGAAGCGTTCGAGGAGTCGTAGTTGGCTGCGGTAGAGGGCCCAGGACTCGGAACCATGCAGCAGGGTGGTGAGGACCACAGCTCTGTACACGCTGATCTTGGTGCCTGTTTTCAGCTGTTGATTGTGCCACACCCGCTTGAAAAGTCGCCCGAAAGCACTGTTCGCTTTTGCCAGCCTGCTGTCAAGCTCCTTGTCCAGCTTGGCGTCCGACGTGATAATGCAGCCAAGGTAAGTAAACTGGTGCACTGACTTTAGTTCAGACTCGCCGATGGTGATGTGAGGAGGGCGATACACTGTCTTGGGTGCCGGCTGATGGAGGACCTCTGTCTTTTTCAGACTGACCTCGAGTCCAAAGAGCTGGGCAGCGTCTGCGAAGCAGGACGTGATGCGCTGCAGGGCTCTCTCTGTGTGTGCAACGAGGGCAGCATCATCAGCAAAAAGCAGCTCACGGATCAGTTGGTCTAGGGTTTTCGTGTGGGCCTGCAGTCGTCTGAGGTTGAACAGGCTGCCATCGAGACGATACCTGATGTACACTGCATCGTCATCATCGAGGTCCACTTGTACAATAAGGACATTACGATGGTATTATATTTTTGACACGATCTTCAGCGAGTATTTCGCCCCAAAAATAATACCCGAGGGTGAAAATTCCGCGTAATCCACGAGAGTCCTATTGCCTAAGCTATATATACCACGCGCTTCCTTCTACTTACTATTTTGAGGGTGAAAACAGTCTTGAAAGTTGACGCGTCCATTTACATTGGATCGGAAACCTAATATCTTTCGCGCTCTCTAACGTGGCAGCAAACGTAGATCTCTCGTCTACGTTGTCTAGTGTTCCAGTAAGAAATGAAATATATGATATTCCCGTTTAAAAGAACAACATCAAACCAACACGTTATTGTTATCAGGGGCGGATCAGTTACCTCGAGGGAGGGGGGTGGGGGTGGGGGTCCAACTTTTTCTTTGGGACCTTCAACCTGATACAAAAGGCCTCACCGACGCGAGACCTTGTGCTTCCAGGGGCCAAAAAATAAAAAAGCAGGGGCTGGGGTGGAGCGGGGGGGGGGGGGGGGGGGGGGGGGCGTGTGCGTGTTAAGACTCTCACCATTCGCCAAAATATCAAACAACGGGGTAGTGGTGGTGGTGTTGGTGTTGGGGGGGGGGGGGTCCAAACACCGAAAAAAGGGACTTTCGAATAGCATTTTAAAGCATTTTGGGTCGTGGAGGGCGGGGGGGGGGGGGGGAGGGACGGCTGCGGCATTCCTGAAACACCCTCCCAGATCCGCCCCTGTTCATAACAATAATTATGTATAAACAACAGCAAGTGGCACAGACGACAATACTGGTGATTTCATGTAATACTGCGCGCCTGTTACTAGGTCATGGTCGCTAGGGTTAGAACATAAAAAAACACAAAAACGTTCAAGATCTCTGCCCACGTGAAGGCGAAACGACAGCAAGTCCATTGTTGTGAAAAGCGAGCTTTTCATTGCAATACAATGAAAATCGCGCTGTACACAAAATTCTTATCCCCTGAAACTGCCCTGGGAGTGGTGTAATATAAGGTATTGGTCGCAAGGGTTTGCTACACGAACCCTTGTAGGCCTAAGGGAGGTCAAAGAAACCATTGTACCCCAAAGGCCTTCGGGGTACAATGGTTCTTTTGACCTCCCTCAGGCCTACAAGGGTCCGTGCAGCAAGCCGCTGCTACCAGTAACGCATTTGTTTTCATTCCTTCACTATTTTCGTAAAAGAAATCAAGAAGAAATCTTCCAACCTGGATCACGCCAGACATGACTGACGTCAAAGGAATATACATTGATACATAATAGACTTACGACGAAATTTGAAATCTTTCATGACGTTGCCGTATCCAGCAGTGTGCCTGTTGTTTCGAACAACATTAAGTAACTTTGTACTTTAGAACGTTTTGGTGATCTTTTGTAGAACAAAACTCGCATCCAAGACGCGTCAGAAAGTTAGCCATTAGTGGCTACAAGGGTTTTTGTAGCGAGGTCACGGCATGGTACTGTTTGCGTTAAAGTGTTTGGTCGTGTGACGTAGGAATGAAAACAATATAAGTTATTAGTCACAGGGTTTGCTACACGGACCCTTGTAGGCCTGAGGGAGGTCAAAGGAACCATTGTACCCCGAAGGCCGAAGGCCTGAGGGTACTATGGTTCCTTTGACCTCCCAAATGCCTACAGGAGTCCGTGCAGCAAGCACCTGCTACCAATAACGTATTTGTTTTCATTCCTCCACTATTTTCGTAAAAGAAATCAAGAAGACATCTTCCGACCTCAATCACGCCAGACATGACTGACGTCAAAAGAATATACATTTATTCATAATATACTAATGACGTAATTTTAAACATAGATAAGAGGGTGTATTAATGACGGGGTGGTGGTGGGTGTGTTAGGTGGCGGTGTCCGGGGTGGGGGGGAGCGGTGGTGGTATGCATTAGATTTTGGTGAGTAATAAGAATGAGAAATACCGAGTGTTTTGGAGAGGGTGGGTGGGAGAATGTAGATTATTCGGGGGTAATAGTGTAGTGGGGGTGTTAGTGGGGGGAACTGGCGTGACTGGTGGGGTTGGAGGGTGGGGGTTTTGTTGTTGCGTTGATGTCTGAATCAGTTACTAAACGCGCGCGAGCGACTACACGGAGTCGCAGGATCACACATGTTTAAAACCATCGAAGGGTTTTCGGATTAGTGTGTTCTGTGCTGTAGTTTGTGGTGGTCAGGAGACGACATTTCTTGTTACTATGATTATATCTTTGTTGCTGGTAGGCAGATGCGAATATCGAGGTCTATAGGTTATCTAGATAGAGTAAACGACAAATAAAGCACTTCTGCAGATGTTCGGGACGATCACTATATATCAAGATACGAGCTACGGCAGTCGCGAGAGTATGGATGACTTAGAGACTACTATCGCAGCTGGGTGTTTGGTATGGTCGACGTAGCCACGTATTAGTGGGTATCAGTTGTTTACAGGGAGTTCGGTGAGTGTGAGAGGTATCACTAAGAGGAAAGTTCTTGTACTGAGTTTGGTGGAGAGTACAATGGTATGTACATGGCCGTTGCTTGTATTCTGTGTTTTACACAGTTATGTGGGGTAGGAATGTAGTCTCGTAACAGTCAGCATCTAATGATGGGGTGAGAAGTCTAGGAGTAGCCGGAAGAGTTGTGTACACAGGTTAATTCTGTGGGGGAGGTATTTGGGTTACAGGGGGGTATTAGCTAAATAGACGGACAATAAAGTAGGAATGTATTGGGCGGAGGAACGGGTGAGGTAGGATCCAGCGGACAAGAGTGTTGATACGTGATAGGAAGGGCGTATATTACAAATTCGTGCACTGACACCTCAACATCACGAGCTTAAACAACCGCTACCCACAATTCGCTACACCCCTACGCTTCGACAACATCTACGGCCCACACAAACAGCGAGTTCGTCTCACACACTCTACTCAAAAAACAGACAAAGCTACTAGAAACATCCACATACAAAAATGACAAAAGACTCAAACCGCGGCGACCTACAACACAGCCACAATCACGCCACCTCAGACAAATACGACGGACACGCTATGGTGAGCGCGGGCGGTGGCAGTGGCGATAGAAACATTGGTCGGGTACGGCAACCTAGATAACCGAGTCACCGCATTCTACTATGAGAGGGTGGCGGCGCGTGCAGTGCGAGACACATCGCACAAGTCACACATAGGTACGTAATAGTCTGTTGGAGGGCTTTGGGGTCACTTCGGACCGTCGTGTGGGGGGAGTTGGGTGTGGTGGGGGTGGGGGGGGGGACACAACACACACACACAAAGGAGGGGAGGGGGGGGTGGGGGGGTGATAATTATATGGTCAGGCTTTCGTTCGTGTGGGAGAGGGAGAGTGGGGGTGAGGACGGCGGTGGGGTGGGGATTGGGTGGTGGTAGGTAGGTTGAGGTGGTGAGAGGCAAGGGGGTTGGTAGCGAATGGGTGGGGGGGGATAATGCAAGTGGAGGGCGTTATACGGAATGGACGATCAGTGTGAGTCAGTATGAAGACGGGGGTGTTCACAATGAGTGTAGGTATAGGGACAGGGTCAGAAGGTCGGATATGATTATGTGAGCGTTATGTGGGAGTGGTGGGAGGCGTACACTGATTGGATGGGGTGAGTAACTGTGGCTTGAGTGCATATGAGAGTGAGAGGGTATTGATGGCGCAAAAGTGCTGTGTGTGGCGGTGCTGTCACAGTTGTCATGCGAGGGTATTACAGTGGCACAAGGGAGGTTAGGTTGATGGTATGTAGGGTCTATGAGGGGGATTTGGACAGGGATTGTGGTCGTTATACAGTGCGTCATGGGCGGATTTACGCATGAGGGAAACAGGTGGAGCGTCAAGGTAGTGTGACATGAATGGGGAGTGAAGGCGATAAGAGGGGGGCGGGTCGATTGAGATAGGGCACAGGGGAGTGGCATCGGTGTGCATCTATACTATGATAGTGTTCATAGTTAGCTTTTGTGGTTACTATGGGTAGGCGGTGACAGGGGAGTGAGGTGCTGACAGGTGCGATAGACAACAGGGTGTTAGGTGAGCACATTTAGGAGTGGTAACATGGTCGTGTGGTGGCATGATTGTTCAAGTATGTCGGTAATCAAAAAGAAGAACACTCGCGAGGAGGTGATAGCTACGGGGATACAGGGGTGTCACATACAGACGTGGACATATTAGGGTGGGTGGAGGGGGTGAGGATGCATGCAGAAAGGGAAGTATGTAAATGATAGTTAACAGTCGTTGTATCTGTCTGTTTGTCCTCTCGAACATGGAAGCTGTAGTGCGTTGCAATGCGTTTGGGGCTGACGAACATAGAGAGGCGGCGGTTGAGGGTGATGCGTAGCTGTTGGTTATTGGCTATTGGTGTGAATTGATATTGGGAGTCTAGCGAGCGAAGGCATTAGTCTTTTGCGAGGATCATAGGCGTGACAGGCATCGGTAGACGACGGCAGAGAGGATGGGCAGCTATAGAGTGATTAGAGGTCGAGGGGGGCGGGGGGAGGCGGGGCGGAGCGATAAGGACAGTTTGTGAGGTTCACACACATGTGTAGGTTGTGAGGTTAAGAGTGGTTTATGATGCAGTGGAGGACGATAGTGGTGTCGAGGGGGTGCGGATGTGTTGTTGTTTGATTGTCGCTGGAGGGGAGGAGTGATGAAAAGAGTGCTGGGCGCGTGTGTAGTCAGGTGCTTATATTGGCGGGGGGGGGAGGAGCGGGATATTATGGGGGCTTGAGTATGTGAGAATGACTAGGGGGTTGCTCGGGGTTCGGTCTTACAGGTACAGACAAGTGTTAGAAATGTTATTTCTATCATCAGATATGTTGGCGTCTGGAATTTGGTTAAAGATTAATTCGGAATGATCTCTTACCATTTTTATCGGCTTCACGTTGTGTAGTCTCAGATCTGGCATATGGTGTGGGTATAAGTTGCTCTATGGGAGCAGTAGGGTTTTTGCTGAGGCGATCGTAGTGGTGTCCGCGGAGAAACGACAAACTACACAGGGGGCAGAATTAGCACACACGTTAGCGCTTGTCATATAGGTCATGGCTGTAAACAAGCAGGCGTAAGATTACTGAAGGATTGGAACGACACGTGGCGGGTGCTTCGAGTAAGGAGGCGCAGTTTGAGGGATATGGAAAGGAAGGAATGTGGGGACTATATCAAATAGTAGAAAAATAGAATACTTTAGTGCGTTTCTCCTTCTGGTTGTTTTGACGGAATCAAGAGATTAGATACTACCACAACACTAGAGGACTAAGAACGTTACAGCGACTCTGTGTGGGCTAACACCAATGTACAAGCACAGCAGCTGTTACAAGTCTGAAAAACGGTCTATGTGTCGGGCTGCTCGGGCTAGCACGCGTGAGACGCGTGGAACTCGGCATATAATAGAGGATAGAGGAGGGGCATGTATACGGAGGCATTAGAAAGCAACATAGAACAATATTCATAGTGGGACACTGAGTGGTCGCGGGGGGAGTGAACTGGGCTTAGGACAAGAGAAATTATTGTGCTTGCAGGTGGCGGGGCGGAGTGCTCTTATATGCTCTGGCTTTTGATATTGGTTGTTTCTAGTGTTACAATGCTCTACAGGTCATATACCAATCAGACTTTAACATTTCATAATCAACCTCACAGCTATGATATGTTTATTTACTATTTTTGTGCGGAGTTCCTAGACAACGAGTAACACATGTTAAAAAAATACACAACAAGACGCAAAGAGTCGTCAAAATCGTGGGTTCTGTGGGGCACAACACGGCTCCGCCTGAAGAGTCTCACAAGAGAGCGAGCGGCGTGGAACGAGTGGCGATGCGCGGTGTGCACGGGTCTGGTCAGAGGGTGGTTGTGCTGATCTACGAGTTTAGTTTTGAATGGGGACTTGTAGGTCACGGAGATACATCGGGTGCTGCTTAAGTAAGCTGTTCTAGAGTATCGATGATGTGAGCTTGCTGGCGACACAACGATACCAGGAGACAATAGCAGAGAGTGAGGTTCTCGAGTTGGCTTGTCTCGTGTCGGGGGCAGAGGGTAGCCATAGTGAAATCTGGGGGACATCTCAGGAGGGGAGTAGAGTGTGTGGGGGAGCTATGTATTGCTTCAGGAGTTGGCTGGTAGGGTGTGGGTTCACTGATCTATGGGTGGTGGGATTGGGGCGGGGTCGGATGAACGAGATTAGGTGGATCATGAAGGGGTGGAGTGTGGAGGCCATGCGGCCGTGGGCGGCTGAGTGAATGGTTATTTGATATGGGGAGGACACTCAGCGTGTTTGGGTCGTGTTTCACTCTTTTGAGCCCAGCGCCAGGGCTTAGGCGAGGGCATCGGATGGATAGCGAGGTGTTGGGCCTGGCGTTCAGTCTATTTATGCTTTGGACTGGCGGAACTCAGTCTCGTAGTTAGATGTGTGTGAGGGAAAGCGTGGAGGGTATGTGAGATAGTGGAGGTAGCCGGTGACGGTTGTATGCCTGAATGGCTGGGGAGATGAATACAGGGTTGTGAAGGGGTGGACGCACATGAGAGGGGTTGTATATCTGATATTTGTGCGATGGGCGCACGGCGTGAACCAATTTTGTTCGGGTGGATGGGAGGGGCGACTAGAGACATGGTGTGCGTGTAATTGGGGAGCGCGGGCGCCGAGGAGTACATGGTGGACTAGAACCAGCTCAAGAACACATATCCGCAGAGGACAGTTTGCGGGGGGAAGATGGGGGTTTTTAGACAGGGGTGAGATGTTGGTTCTTCTGTCAAGGTGAATGATTCGGGATGTAGGTGGGTTGGCGGTCGTCTTTTTGTACATTACAATTCCTATGATAAATGAGTCTAGGTAAGCTCTGGACCTACTTGGTTCATGCAGTCTCTTAGAGTTAGCGGGCGTGGAGACAGGGTCTTCAAATAGGATGGGTGTTTTGAGAAGTAACGTCGAGAGAACTTCTTTGGGACGCATATGAGGCGGAGGTCGTATATGCACAGACGTGGGGCGTGGTGGTTAGTGGGTGACTATAGGCTAGACATACGGTCGTACGTTATATTAGGGATAATTGTGAGGGAAAACTAAGGCGTAACAAAAAAACACTGGAATAGATAAAGAGGGACTAGACTTGAGCATGCCAGTAGAAGGTTCGGGGATTCGTTGGGTTGGAATGTGGAATCCTTTAGACTTATTTGGCTATAGACGATAATACCCGTCCAAGGTTTTTTGTGAATTAAGCGATTTCGGGTATTTTTAATGAGGTCTGTCCGTCACAGGGGAATGTATAGTCAAGGGGACAACCGTCGCCACGAGATCAGACTATCAAAGAAATGTGATCATGTCAAAGGGACTCTCGCGGCGGAGTCTTGTATCTTGGGAGGGTGTTTAGGGAATGTAGCGGGGCGAGCGTGAGTGAGTGAGTACTAACGGGCGGTTGTGAATTGAGTGTGGTTGGTGTAAGCGTGTGAGAGTATGGCATGGAGGTAGAGGTCGTAGAGTTACAGTGAGTGGGGGAGTATCATCTCGTCTTAATTAGAGAGTCTTGAACGGGGTATGTGTGTGGCGCGGGCGGTGCTAGTGCAGCTGGGAGAGAGGGATGTTATGGGGGGGGATGGAGGGTGGAAGATTAGAGGGATTTGGTTTTAGCGGCTTGGCGGGGGTGTGGGCAGTGTTATCTGTGTGGATCTCGGTTGTAGTTTTTACGAGCAGGGCCAGAGATTCAGAGATTGGGGTTTTAATGTGGGTCGGGGGTACTTAGAGTTCTACTGGGAGAGGGGGGGGAAAGTGGGGGAGAGAGGGGTGAGGGGCGCGGGATAGGTTATTTATTTATGTTGTTTAGGAAGTAGTGGTTGTATTGTCAGGACATGGACAGGCGATGGAGCTTAGTAAGAGTAGTGGGGAATCAGATCTACACACACACAGTATGGGGTCTTCAGCGAGATGGATGTTCTGAGGATGAGACTAGTCAGGCAAATCTTGAGGGCGTGGGGAGTGTACATAGGAAGAATGAGGCGATAACTGGAGGATTGTCAGTGTCACGTGACTACGGAGATAAGTACAGGTGGAGAGCATAGTTAAATATGGATTTTGCATGGTGTGGGGGAGACATCTCTATAGGATAATATGGGTAGAGCATGAGCAATAGGCTGGGGGGCAGGGTATGGATGTATTTGTTCGGAGGCACAAGAACACATTTTGTGGCAGCTGGGGGACTACTTGATAGAGACGTTCATGCGACTCTGGGAGAGGGGGCTGAGACTGGAATATACTGGGAAATCTTATGGTGTAGAGTAGAGGGACGCGGTGTGTTGGGGGTTTGCAGACAGGTGAGGAGAGAGATAGTTGTCTGTAGTGGGGGGTGATGGGAGTGAAATTTAACAGAAATGGGTGTTGAAAGAGGTGTGTGATGGCGGTATATCTAACTGTGTAGTGTGTTCGACGATTAGGGTTCGTGTTAGCTTGTCCGACTAATATATGGAGCTGATGTGGATAATCGGGGCACGTGGCTCTCTTCTCGCTCTCTATCTCACTCTCTATTCCTCCTCTCTCCTTGTCCCCCTTCTCCCTCTTCTCGCCCTCCCTCCCATCTCCTCTCTCTCTCTCGTCCTCTCTCTTCCTTTCGCGGGATCCGTCGGGCCGCCTCTCCTTCATCTTCTCGTCCATCCTCCACCTCCTTCCTCTCTCCCCGGCACGCTCATCTCTCTCGTGCTCCTCATCGTGTCTCCTCGCCCTCGTCTCTCTCTCTCCCTCCTCTTCGCTCTCTGTGTTGTGTGTGTGTGGTGTGTGTGTGTGTGTGTGTGTGTGTGTGTGTGTGTGTGCACTCATTGTGCTTGCGTAGCTGGTTTGTGATGTACATTCTTTGGAAACTCCTTCTTTGCAAAAAAAAATCAGCCCTCCAGTCAAGTTAAAAAGATTTCCACTGAAGAAGGCACAGATTTTCATGCCCATCTGCAGCCTGAAGGGCTCTTTAAGCTATATGATAGAGATCGGGGCAATTTACATCCCGACCCGAAAGAAGTCAGTAGCCAGGGTCTGAGTCTGCGACTGAGAGGATGTAGATGATCGTCTTGTTCTATACCTGCGTATTTTTCTGTGGGCTGGCGATTAGGTCAGTGCCTGATAGGCGGGGGGGGGGGGGGGGGGGGGGGGGGGAGGGGGCAGTGGATCTAATTGTT
The DNA here is from genome assembly GCA_036245525.1 of Semisulcospira habei. NCBI lineage: Eukaryota > Metazoa > Mollusca > Gastropoda > Semisulcospiridae > Semisulcospira > Semisulcospira habei. The sequence goes on from BTPG01000004.1 coordinate 43,722,694, forward strand.
TGTCTGTCCAGCGCTGAGTGATTCCCCTTGGTCTGTGTATGAGTCTACGGCGTATACGCTTTCTTTTGTGTGGTTCCTCCTCTACTACTTCATTCGCTGAAAAAGTTGGGCGGCACTGCCTGACTGAAAAAGAGCCCACAGAAATGCTCCGCTGCGGTCGTCTTGTAAAAGGGTCTTAACACATTCCCAGGACCGAAATCCCGAAATTTTGAAGTTGCCATCTGAAGGACTGTATTACAACTCTAGAGACAGATCGAGCATGATAGTTCAAGGATGATGCCATTATAGCTTGGCGCCTATGGCCGCCAAGCTATTACGGCACTACCCTTGAACTATCATGCCCGATCCGTGTCTTGCTGTGACGGATGTGTCGGGGCTGAATGAGCTAAACGCTTCACTGCCTGAACACTGTCAGTGATATCTCTGATCAGTGCGAGAGGCATCGGTCATCATGCGCCCCCGAAGTTGCTGGGGTCCATGATGATCTATGCCCCTCCCTGTCCTCATTTATAATCAGTGCGCGTGAGTCGGGCGATGGTATCCAGGGAAAAAAGGACGGGCTTGTTCCGTAGCATGTCCGTTGAAAGGAACTGGTAAATCAAAGTGCTACAGCTGCAGTGCGCCTGAATTGATCAGTGTTCAGGTCGTACTCCATAGGATATAGATTTCCGTGTCCCCGATAAACCCGCCCGTCAGGGCCGTCCATTATCACTTCGGTGCCGTGGACGTTAAAACCCCGAACTAACCAATCGGGCGATGTTATCCAGCATTGAATCTACTGTGGACGCAGAGGCACCGTGCCGTTCTTGACGTTAGCGGCGGTGTAGGCCGGGTGGATGGTTTTAGCCTCCTCTATCGAGGAAGGGTGGAAAAGGTACATCTGCAAGAGGCATAGATTCTCATGAGCCCCCGCTGTCGCGGGGGCTCATGAGGATCTATGCCTCTTGCTGACATCATTTTGTATACATGTTCCTCAGACGCCTGGGATTTATGGGCGTTCAATTTACAAAGATTTCAGGAACACAATGTGCGTTCTCTGCGCACGGATTTAAACGATTGTTTTATATCATTATATTTTTTTCTGTTAAAAAAAAAACACTTTGATTTCATAACATAAGGCCGCAAGTGTACCTTTCAGCACGTGAGCAGCAACGTAAAACCAGAGAGATTGATTTCGACATTTTATTTTTTTAATTGATATCACCAACAGAGACAAATAAATGTATTCATATAATCTTCTGACAAGAAATCACACATATTTAATAATAGACGTATAATCTCTTCTAATCTGTAACACTTCAAAATTATCAGAATTCATTTATGCATCATCACTGAATATGCTTTACATAAATCTGCTGAAAATAGATAAAACAGGAAAAGTAAATATAGGCCTTTGTTTGTGATTGCCCAAGCATTACTTACCGGTTGGGAGGGGGTGGGTGGGGGGTCATTACCCCCTTTCCCCCCCGAAAACTGAATTTTACCTTTTGGTTCTGACAGAACAGCCCTTCAGTTATCCCTTCTACCTGCAAAAGGTGTACATTTTCATGAGCCCCTGAATCCGCAGAGACTCACGAAGACGTATGTCTCTTGCTGGGCATAGACAAAGTTGGTATGTGGACCGTTTTTAGTCATTTAAACGCTTTGCACAAGGCTGTCATCCATGTATGCATGTATACTTGTAAATGACGGATCTTCAGTTAAGTTCCACCCCCCCCCCCTCCCCCTATAAAAAAAAAAGAACCCAACCAGACAAAAACCCAACGAAAAGCAAACAAACAAATAGAAAAAAAAAAAAAATCAAACCCAAAATACTGCAAACGTCTGAGCTGCATAATTTACTCACAGACTTGCGACACTGCCTTGCCTGTTAAAGGCAAAATCTCGCCAAAAAGCGAGATTCTCATTGTAATACAGGAAAAATCGCGCTTTACACAAAAATGGACCTGCCGCCCTTTGCCTTCACGGGATAGGTTTATTTGTGATTTTTGCAAAAGTCTGTAAGCGGCACCTGTGATGTTCGCCATGAACCCCTTAACTACCTGTGCAAGGGCGGCGAACGATGCACAGCTGCAAGAGACACAAACCCTCATGAGCCCCCGCATCTGCGGGGGCTCATGAGGGTTTATGTCTCTTGCTGGTCCCGTGTTCTTTGTGTTTATTTTTGGTCCCATTTACACATGTGTTTTTTGGGTGTTTTTTTTTTTTTCAGCGAACGTCGGTGAGTGTGTCATGGTTTCAGGCGTGTAATTAGTGACCCCACTGTGTTAATCTGTGTCTGGCGAAAATGAGAAAAAAACAAACAGTCCTGACAGAACACTGACCTGAAATGACCAAAAAAAAAAAAAAAAACAAAAAACAAAAAAAACCCAAACACGCACAAATAAACGAGCAAAAAAAAATGAAAATTCTGAAATCGAACAACGTACATAATTATAATGCGCCTATCAGTTTTGAGAACTTCTGTTCGTTCCTTCTGTTTTTAAACACACTTAAAACAACGTCAAGTGATGTTACGGTGTACACTAATACTTTGGAGGAATTGTAACACCAAATACGAGAATTATATATACACGTATGTACTCAGTGAACACGTCATAACAATATTTACAAAACAGCTCCATCGTCCGTGTAATGAGGACAACGCCAGAAATCTACATCAACTAGAAGTGCGGGGTTAAGGCCCCGCCACACGGGCCGGTTGTGCCCCGATTTTGAAGCAGATTCCGATCCGTTTGCGATCGGATGACGTCAATTATCCGATCCGGTCCCAATCGGCTGGGAATCGGGTCACTAGAACCTGCTCTATATTTCCGATCCGAATCGGTCCCGATCGTAAGCTTCAACCAATCAGAGCGCGTCTCGCAAAGCATGTCGTTTCAACACGGCGTTTGCAAATGCCGGCCGAACACGCCTGTTGCCAGTACCACCGCCGTTGCCGCTGATGTTTCGCACGCCTCTTCCCGAATATGATGCAAAACTGCTGATAATGCAAGCACATCATCATCACTGTCAAAACTAGCAGTCATTTTGCAGAACAGGTACGACTTTGATCCCTTCGGTTCAAACGGGTCGGCTAAACTTGACAAGTCGAGAATGTCAGTGTGGCACTGCACACGTTTTTAGTCCGGCCCGATCACCTACCGATTCGAAAACTGATCGGGAATCGGCCTCAAAACCGGGCTCGTGTAGCGGGGCCTTTAGGGATGAATTGTCCTTGATACTAAATGCGGAATGTAACAAAACGTTCACTAATATTCGTAAATATTTGTTATTGTTTTTTTTTCTTCTTTTTTTTTTCTCTCTCTCTCTCTCTGATTTTATGCAAATACGAATTTGTGTTGGTCATTATCAAATTTAGCTGCACGGGAGCATATCCCAAATTGTACAGGTGCCCCCTTAGAAATTATGTACCAGTTTCAGGAGATGGATCGACGCTGATAATTCAAGGGCAGTGCCAGATTAGCTTGGCGCCCGATGGCGCCAAGCTAATCTGGCACTACCCTTGAATTATCAGGGTCGACCCACCTCCTGCTGCACAGCGTTGGGGCTAAATGGGTTAAACTGAATATGCACGTGATACATAGTTTTTTGCACTAAATACGGTGGAATCTGCTTTGATCAACGACCACTTTGTTTGCTTGAAAAAGTGGTCGTAAAAGACAGCCGCTCCCTCAAGAGTAGGGCAAAACAGTGCCCCTTGAAATTAATGACCATCATCCATGTGTCTACAGCCACCTACATGAGTCTCTTTAACCCCTTCACTGCCAGCGGACTCAGATTGTGTTTTTGAAATCATTGTCAATTCAGCGTCGAAGATCTTCGGCCGTCGAAGGAACATGAATGGAAACTGGTTTCAGCAACTGTGGAGGCCCATGAAGATCTGTACCTCTTGCAGTTGGGTAAGGGTTCGGTTTTCTCTTGGCAGTGAAGGGGTTAATGGCATTTGGCCTCATAAGAAGGGGGGCAGCTCATACTAGGTACTTGCTGTACGTAGTCAACACTGTCAAGGAACGCACGGGATACTGCTGAACCATTTGAATATTACTTTTTTTTTTTTTTTTTTTTTTTTTTTACAATACGTATTCAGACGGTTTAATGAACCAGCGTGTTTAACCCTTTGCGTGCCGGTAGCGGATTTTGTCGCGATGATTCCTGTCGGAATCATCGCGACAAAATCCGCTACCGACACGCAAAGGGCTCATCCGTCAGTGAACACGCACATTTTTTGTTGTTGTATACATCAATGTCAAAGCACTTGCCATCACTGCATCAGTAGGCCGATGTTGACCAGCTGGTCTGCCTGGCACCCACAAATTCAAAGCGTCATAAACTGAGCCATCCTTCGTGTTACCAATGTTCCAAGTGCGCAAAAGGCCATCGGGGCGACGTCGGTCCGATGGCCTTCTGCGCACTTGGAACGTGTTTATCATTTTCTGTCCAGCTCCTGCGAACTGATGGACCTAGGCAGCTCAGGTTGTAGTACCCTTAGACCCTTGTCAGAAAGGTTTGTGGGCGGTGTCAAAAACGTGCTTTGACCCTTTCGGGTGCCCTCGGAGGCAAAAAGACATTTTAGTCCCTAAAACGTACTGACCACCGATCACACCACCTTGATCACTAGTGGCTCAACACGTATACAACATTTCATCTAAGAGTCTGATACGTTTAGTTGTTTCTGGTTAGCTGTCAATCACTCTGCGTCATGACGACGTCAACACTGTCCGCGTCATCTCTGTCCATCTCTGGCGAGCTGCTCCCCTCCCTCTCCGAAGATGCGTCCGAGTGGGCTGGGCTCATATCAGGGCGGTCTGACCCGCTCATCAGCCGGGCCGCATGCGCCTGCGCTCTCGCACGGAGGGCGGCGATACTCTCGCTGCGGAACTCTTCTCTGTTGATTGACACTTCTGCCTGGCTGTTTCCCGGGTTGTCTCCCTCTGTGTTCTTGTCCTTCTGTTGCGAGGAGGCGTCGAACGACTTCCGGTACATACCTGTAACGAAGGTGAATCGTAGAAATTTAATTGAGAAATAGTCCCCTGGTTGAGAGGTAGAATTATAGTGGCGGGATCATTAAATTGTACAGCAGCCTGACTACTACTACTACTACTACTAGCCTACTACTACTACTACTACTACTACTACTACTACTACTACTACTACTACTACTACTACTACTACTAATAATAATAATAATAACAGTATCGATTATCTAAGACGACGATTAGAAGGACAATGAATGAATGGATGAATGAATGAATGAATGAATGAGAAGTTTGGAAGTAGGAAGATATTTGCCTAGGACTAAACCCCTTCATTGCAACAGTACGTACACTGCACGTCTGAAATCTGTGTCAATTCAACACGAAAGAGCTTCAGAAGTCAATGAACAATGGATACAGACCGAGCATGATAGTTCAAGGGTGGTGCCAGAATAGCTTGGCGCCCATAGGCGCCAAGCTATTCTGGCACCACCCTTGAACTATCATGCTCGGTCTGTCTCTAGAATTGTAATACAGACCACCAGAGGGCAACTTCAAAAGTTGGTGATTTCGGTCCTGGGGCAGAATGTGTTAAGTCGACTGTTGAGAAAAGCGAGATTTTCATTTAACTTTTTTTTATATCTTGCTTTTGTCACAAATGGACATACTGGTTTTAACCAAATCACGGCAGAAGTTTCCAGAATGAAAAGAAATGGTACTCACTGAGAAGCCAGGGCGCAGTCGATTCCAGGACCCCTTCCTTCGCGCTCTTGACTATGGTATCCGGGAGAGGAAGGGAGTGACGTACCATCGCGCCATAGAGGCCGTACTCCGCCATGATGCTGCTACGTCCCCACGTCTTTTCTGTTTTACGCCACTTGGCACGTCGGTTCTGGAACCACACCTGTTAAACACAAACACACAAACACAAATCGTTAACGATATACACGCTATGGGGTCTCACTACACGCTGGACAAACGAACGGTCACATTCCCCGATCCCTTCCTCTTGGGGCACCAAACAGCCAATAATTTCCTAACAAATAAAGAAGCACGCTCAACAAGGACAGTTACAACACAGTCACTGTACCTAATAAACCCAGAGGCTGAAAGTTTTCAGAACTGTATGCTGTCTCATGACGGCTTCTTTGCACTGAGCTAGAAGACAGATCAACCATGTTAGTTCAAGGGTTAGTGCCAAAATTGCTTGGCGACCAACGGCGCCTAGCGATTCTGGCACCAACCCTTGAACTATCATATAAATATTTATTTCATGCACTCGTGTATCAGGATGATTTTTTCAAATGTAAGGATTCGAGAAAAAGGAGGGGGGTGGGGGGAGGGGGGGGGGGCAAGGGGGGGGGGGAATAAAAGACAAGTTAAGTGCCCCAGAATTAACCACTACCTAGCGCAGCGCAAACGTAGAGGTGCGTCGATTAGCGGCGGAGAATGTGCGAAAATGAGAAATAGGAAAAGACATTAACCCGTTCAGTGCCAAGAAAATTTGAACACAACCCAACTGCAAGAGTTATGGATCCTCATGAGCAATTGCGGGGGCTCATGAGGATCTATGCCTCTTGCTGACACCACGTTGAATTCATGTTCCTGGGACAGCTGGGGATTTTCTGGTGTTGAATTAACCAACATTGCAGAAACATAGTCTGCGACAACTGGCACTGAACCAGTTAACTCATTCGAGACGTGTCGCCTACGGATACGCGGCGAATCGCCGCGTATCCGTAGGCGGCACGTCTCGAATGAGTTTAAAACTGTAGACAAATGAAGCTTATGTTTGCATGTATTGCGTGATTGTAATCTATCTAATATGCGCAAAATGTGCAATTAACCATTTGTACGTATTTGCTTAAAATGATAAATGCTAAAAAAAAAAGTGATAACAGTCCCGGAGGTGGGAGGGGGGGGGGGGGAGGAATTACATCACGTGATAGACTTATTCTGTCTATCCGCACAAGGGCAGTGCGAGCTGCTTTCCTGGACTATCCGCACTGCTCGAGTGGCTTTTTCCTTTTCACTGCGACTATCTGCACGGTAGTCATTACATACAGAGCAATCCTACATACAGGACGCGCCGGACAATGTGTCTAATCACGCTTGATCAATCTAGTTTCACCAAGAACACGAGAATCGTTTTCATTTTCTGCTCTGCTGCTCTTCTGTCAAGGTGATGCATCCCAGCGGATCATCACACCCGCAAATCTCCCTCTGAGGCAATTACCCCTTACATTTCCAGAGTCACCGACATTTCTGCGCCTTACCTAAAGGTCGTGGCAGATGGATCGACATTGATTTCTCAAGGGCAGTGCCTGATTAGATTGGCGCCTACAGGCGCCAAACTAATCAGGCACTGCCCTTGAGGAATCAATGTCGATCCTTTTGGAGCAGCTGGTTCTGAAAGGC
>BTPG01000004.1:43732587-44237587 GCA_036245525.1 Semisulcospira habei
TGAACGCAAACAGGCAGCCTACGGAATCAGAGAAACAGCTTAATTTTCCGCGCGACACATACAAAGTTAATTACGCTCGCAAAAAAGCTGCCACTTAAATTCTAGTTAGTTCTGGCCCGTACTTCAAACCGGCAATCTTTTTGTCTGCAAGAGGCATAGATTCTCAAGAGCCCCTGCAGTCGCAGGGGCTCATGAGAATCTAGGCCTCTTGCTGGAAGTGTTCATTCTTTTCTAAACCATGGCTTTTATACAAGCGCAGGACGTTGAATGGAATTGAAACTCAACTGAAGCCTTTCCACTGAGAATGAGGTGTAGATTTTCGTGCGCCCTAGCGGTTGCGGCAGGGAGTCATAAGAACGTACACCGCTTGCAAGTTGTGTTTAAGATTTTTTTGCTACACATCACTTCTCCCCAAAATGGACAAGTCAATGGAATTTCAACTTGACGAAGTTACTGACACAGCTGAACACTATCAGAAATAAGCGATGATTCTCATGCGCCGCAGCTGCCGCAGAGCTCATGTAAATCTGCATTCTTGCCTGTTGAGTTGGGTTTGTGTCCTCCCTGAACAGAGGACGTAAATGGATTTTAAACTTGAATTATAGTGCAAGCAATTAGCTGAGAGTGAAATGAACGTGGACTGGCGATGAGTTTTCCGTGTCTCACGTGCTAGGCGCAATTAGAAACTAGATCATCCGTATGAACACAGCGCGATGCGATTATCGCGGGGTTTCGCGTTTGATTTGACAAAGGGGGGAAAAAAGTATCCACTTCATGGAATGACGGGGCGAGTTGGTGTTTTTTTAAATATGAATTTTGCCGCGGTAATAAAAGGGGACCGGTTTAATAGTGGCTATTGTTTTCGTTAGGTGAGGTGTGGGAACAATTGCCAATTGGCTTGTTTTCGTAGCGAGGCTGCTTTTCTTGGATAATGCACGTGAAATGGTGCATAACCTATTTTCGAAAGATTCTGTGTTGTTTGACACAGCCTACTGATGAATGCTGTTTCAGTGTGCCCATTTGTACTAATGGTTTTCATAACTGTAGGATTGTTATATTCTAACAATTATAATGAAACACTGAGTGGATGTTCGGCTGGCTAACGCCTAGTGCGCAAAGGCCTCGGGGCCGACGTCGGCCGAAGTCGGCCAGATGACCTTTTGGGTGGACAGATTGATGTAAAATGGTATAACCTGTAAATTAAACAAGTCGAAGTGAAAGAGCATCGTGGCGTCGGACAAACTGGAGGACTGAATGTGATTTTCTGCCCCCGCCTCCCCCCTCCCTCCCCCGGCTCCCTCCTCCTGTTGCTTAATATTTTGAGACTTTAAAAAGCATGATCTCTTTTCTGGAGGCTTATATACAATGTCCAAAACAACAACAACAACAACAACAAAAACTTGAAACAGCCCCCCCCCCCCTCTCAAACACACACACACACCCCACCCCTCAACAGGGCAATGATTCTCCTCTGCCGTCGATGAAAAATAGAATAAAATAAAATAAAAGAAAATATTGTCTCCAGAGTAGAACAATAACACGCAAACGTTATTACAAAAAGAGTGATTGAAATCAGCTTTTAAAACTCTCTCTCTCTCTCTCTCTTTCTCTCTCTCTCTCTCTCTCTCTCTCTCTCTCTCTCTCTCTCTCTCTCTCTCTCTCTCACACACACACACACATACACACACGCACACACACGCACACACACACACACACACACATGCACACACTGACGAAACACACACACACACACGCGCGCGCACACACACACACACACACACACACACACACGCATATACTGACGAAACACACACACACACTGATGCTGTTTATTGCTATATGCCTTAAGAAACATAAAGCATAGGAATGCGCGCGCACACACACACACACACACACACACACACACACACACGAGCGCGCGCGCGCGCGCTGACGAAAGCGCCACCAACCAAGTAAGCAAGAGGTGGGGCCCGAGGACCTGATGCTCGCCGGTAAGCGGCCACCAGGGAGTTAGCTGACCGCGGCAACCGTCACCCGGGCGCAATCGATGTAAAAGCAATTTATCGCCCGCATCCGACCCTCAGTCCCGCCAAACTCCGAACGGTCGAGCGGTACAGACAACACGCTGGCTGGCGACTGAGCGACGGACGACAACTGTTCGTTCTCTCATTCAAGGCGCCCAGCATCAATAGCTGCGGAAGTGTCGTATAGCGTTGCCGCCGGCAACGCTACACGACACTTCCGCGGCTATTGATGCAGGTTTCCCTTGAATGAGTAAACAATCGTCATGTTTCGACACTTCCGCGGATGTTGATGCAGGTTTCCCTTGAATGAGTAAACAATCGTCATGTTTCGACACTTCCGCGGCTATTGATGCAGGTTTCCCTTGAATGAGTAAACAATCGTCATGTTTCGACACTTCCGCGGCTATTGATGCAGGTTTCCCTTGAATGAGTAAACAATCGTCATGTTTCGACACTTCCGCGGCTATTGATGCAGGTTTCCCTTGAATGAGTAAACAATCGTCATGTTTCGACACTTCCGCGGCTGTTGATGCAGGTTTCCCTTGAATGAGTAAACAAGTCCATCGTCATGTTTCGACACTTCCGCGGCTGTTGATGCAGGTTTCCCTTGAATGAGTAAACAATCGTCATGTTTCGACACTTCCGCGGATGTTGATGCAGGTTTCCCTTGAATGAGTAAACAATCGTCATGTTTCGACACTTCCGCGGCTATTGATGCAGGTTTCCCTTGAATGAGTAAACAATCGTCATGTTTCGACACTTCCGCGGCTGTTGATGCAGGTTTCCCTTGAATGAGTAAACAATCGTCATGTTTCGACACTTCCGCGGCTATTGATGCAGGTTTCCCTTGAATGAGTAAACAATCGTCATGTTTCGACACTTCCGCGGCTGTTGATGCAGGTTTCCCTTGAATGAGTAAACAATCGTCATGTTTCGACACTTCCGCGGCTGTTGATGCAGGTTTCCCTTGAATGAGTAAACAATCGTCATGTTTCGACACTTCCGCGGCTATTGATGCAGGTTTCCCTTGAATGAGTAAACAATCGTCATGTTTCGACACTTCCGCGGCTATTGATGCAGGTTTCCCTTGAATGAGTAAACAATCGTCATGTTTCGACACTTCCGCGGCTATTGATGCAGGTTTCCCTTGAATGAGTAAACAATCGTCATGTTTCGACACTTCCGCGGATGTTGATGCGGGGTGAGTTGAATGAATTAAAACCTGAACGTCTTTTACCACGACGACTAAGGTGATGTCAACCAGGGTTCGAACTAGCGACCTTATAACGGGTGGAGGTCGTTTGGTCTCATATTCTTTTTGACACTGGAAAGGTGATATAGATTACTGAAAGGTAGTATGCCTACGAAGGAGGCGCACGAAAAGGTAACCTAAGGACAAAGCGTGATAATGTACGTGTAATAATAATAATAATAATAATAATAATAATAATAATAATAATAATAATTTTTATGGCGCCTATACTTCCGATAGAAAAGCTCTAGGCGCCGTACAAATGACTTACTAACGTACATACACCTTGCATCTCTAACATACTCACGGAACAAGATGTACAAGAAAAATAAAAATCACAAAATGGACACCCCAATTAAAAAAATGTTCACACACCAAAAAGACATACAATAAAAATAATAAAGGATACACCAGACGACTCTCACTGACAACGAAATGTTAAAAAAAAATGTTGCAGTGTAGCTTATTTAACTCCTTCTACCCCAGACACACCACAGCAGGATAAGAATCCACCATGATAGTTCAAGGGTGATGCCAGAATAGCTTGGCGCCTACGGGCGCCAAGCTATTCTGGCATCACCCTTGAACTATCATGGTCGATCTGTGTCCTGCACTGCAATGTAGTCTTGAGAGGACAGGGGCAAAATTTAAGGATTTTGGTGTTGGGGCAGAATGAGTTAAGAAGTGCCGTATACAGATAGGCGGTTATTTGCCGCGTATCATGCCGAACCACGCCTCGAATGAGTTAACACATTAGTTGACGTTTCAAACTTTTGGGTCTGCAGTCTACATTACAGTTCAGAGAATTCCAAAACACAACCTGCGTCCACTGGTGCTCCAGGGGTTAAACTTAAAAAAAAAATGTGTGTGTTTATTAACCCATTTGGCCCCGACAAACTACAGCAGGGGATGAATAGACGATGACACATCAAGGGTAGTGCCAACTACAGCAAGGGATGGATGGACGACGACAAATCAAGGTAGTGCCAACTACAGCAGGTGATGGATAGACGATGATAAATCAAGGTAGTGCCAACTACAGCAGGGGATGGATAGACGATGATAAATCAAGGTAGTGCCAACTACAGCAGGGGATGGATAGACGATGATAAATCAAGGGTAGTGCCAACTACAGCAGGGGATGGAGAGACGATAATACATCAAGGGTAGTGCCAACTACAGCAAGGGATGGATCTATCTATCTATCTATCTATCTATCTATCTATCTATCTATCTATCTATCTATCTATCTATCTATCTATCTATCTATCTATCTATATCCCGTAGTCTTGCCGACCGTTGAGGCACCACTGATGACGTGGCAACCAGCTCCCTCCATTCCTCTCTGTTCTCTGCCATTCTTAGCGTATCGCGCAGCTTCAGTCCTGTCCACTCTGAGATATTGTCCTCCCATCTTTTCCTCTGTCTTCCTCTCCTTCGTCCTCCTTGCACAAAACAATCCTGCAAGGCACTGTGCAAGGAGGACGAAGGGATGGATAGACGACGATAAATCAAGGTAGTGCCAACTACAGCAGGGGATGGATAGACGATGATAAATCAAGGTAGTGCCAACTACAGCAGGGGATGGATAGACGATGATAAATCAAGGGTAGTGCCAACTACAGCAGGGGATGGATAGACGATGATAAATCAAGGTAGTGCCAACTACAGCAGGGGATGGATAGACGATGATAAATCAAGGTAGTGCCAACTACAGCAGGGGATGGATAGACGATGATAAATCAAGGGTAGTGCCAGATTAGCTTGGCGCCTGACGGCGCCAAGCTAATCTGGCACTACCCTTGAATTATCATTATCCACCTTCTGCAACTGGTACCAGACATAGTCGTTGGATGACTTTAGAAAATGTGGCCTTGGGGTTAAATGGGTTAAGCTAAGCATCTAAAAGAGCCACATCACACAAATCAGAAAGATCTTGCGAAGATTTAGTGAATGGTGTAACAGTGATACGATAGTCTGCAGTCACATAGAGAATAATATGCGTTGTTCTTGTTCACAGAAATAAAGCCGCGTATCCGGATGCAGCACGTCTCGTATGTGTTAACATTATTGGTCTCAAACAAACAAACAAACAAACAACCATGGCCGTCTGAGGCACGCAACTAAACAATCAACTATCCTCAGTCTCTCTCCAAGAATACCTCGCATGAGAATAAACGAGATGAGAAGCGAGAAGCAGCAGCTACAAACACGGTTATCCTATCAAAGTCACCGGTCCCTATGTCCACGGCGGTACGTCCGTGTATCTACCATAGGCACAGATTGTAATGAACCCCCGTAGGTTCTATGGCTCATAAGAATCTATGCCTGTTTACTCTGAGGTCGAGTATCAATCATGTTACTGCACCAGGATCACTGTCTGCCGTTCTAATGCCCTTGAAAATCCCGCCGTGAGACGGCCTTAGTCGCCTGCTCGGCGTTAAACCCAAGTAACTAATTCATGAAACTTGTCCGCCGGTCTGCAAGAGGGATGGAGTCGTGTAAACTGAGAAAAAGGCCGATCTGGACTATAGATTCTCATGGGCATAGATTCTCATGAGAATCTATGCCCATGAGAATCTATGTCTCTTTCTGGTCTAGATCGGGCCCATCCTCAAACAGACGAAGTCGGCGTGACGGGATCAGTCTACGAGAGAGAACAAAATCACTGTCTCCCCCTGGCCCCTCGCGTCGCTCACGCGAGAGAAGTGCGCTGAACGCTATGGGTATGAAATCAGATCACAAACAATTAGAGCCATTGTGCGCGAGTGATTGGCATTCGATACGCTGATTTCTGGCGCTCTGTGCCCTCTGCCCGCTTCAATTCGCGCCCCCAAGCCCCTTCGAGCCGGCGCGAACCAGCGCGGCACGTGCAATTGGAAGAGATGTCGTCTGCCGCAGGCCCGCAGTAAAGAAATTGCGGTTTTCTGACTGGACAGAAATGTCAGAGGCGCGCGCGTAATTGGCAGTGACGTATAGTGGTGACGATATTTGTAATCATAATCATGACTCGCTTTGTCAGTTATTAGAGGAATTGTGATTTGTGGCGGCGGCCATGCGCAAAAACCCATTTTATACAAACAAGGTAATGAGGCAATGTCTGTGCGTATGAGATCAAAGGTTATAGACATTCTCTCTCTCTCTCTCTCTCTCTCTCTCTCTCTCTCTCTCTCTCTTCTCTCTCTCTCTCGATGAGGGGTAAAGAAGTGACTGATCTGGGGAGTAGTTATTGATGTAAAAAAATATGAAAGCAAGCAAAGGAACAAGAAAATACGAGCCAGAGAGAAAAACTGCTTTGACGAGTTGTTTCATATATGAATAAAGCTCATAATTGTCATTTGAAGTATGAGAAGATTTTTAAAATTAAATAAATAAACAAATAGGTAGATCAACAATCAATCAATGAAGATAGTTGGCTATTTTTTTTTAAAGAATCATTTATCAACAGATCATTAACATCTCTTCACCCCCTCTCCTTTCCCTCCACACCCTATTGCAATACTCTCACCTCCGTTCCATTCCCCCCCTCTTTTACATCAGTGTAATTGCCTGCACAGACTATTGGTTTCGATCCCGTGAGATCTAACGCGATAACTATTATAACAGTGTCTCTTACTTCCCTTATCCTGCGCCGCACGGTAACACCATCAATTGTTAATGTGTCTATGAACCGCGACCTGCCATTGTGCAGTATACCGCCCAAGCAAGCGACATCCATCTGCAAGAGACATAGATCCTCATGATTCCCCGCGACACGCGGGGACTCATGAGGATATATGTCTCTTGATGGACATAGTTTCGTCTGTGTCTCTCAGCCAGGAGGAGGCTCAGTTACATTGCGTGCATTTTGAGACAAAACACTGAACGAAACAAAGCGGATCATACAAGGGAAGGGTGATAAATGAGAAATCTGCCTATGCATGTTCTTCTCTGTAATCAACACGTACAAGCTGACACCAGTGTTCATAGCTGAGTCTAGAATTGCTTGGATGTAGTGCAATTAATAATCCATCTCCTGCAACTGGTGAATAGTCATTAAATGACGCCTCCAAAATGTGGGAAATACGGCCTTTGGGCTGAATGAGTTAAAACGTGTTCTTATTTGACTTTTCCAAGCGTGTTCCTTTCTCCCCTCGCGCTGGGACCATATGGCGTAGAGGCGCGTCCCCTGGGTGGTGGATAGGGGGTCCCTCGCGAGAGGGATGCACCGAATGAAATAAGGTGCCGTGAACCAACATGGTCTAAGGGAAGGTGACCCCGACAGAAAACCCCTGGTCCTCCTAGTAAGGGGGTTGGGCGTGGGGTTAGCTTCCCCACCCTGCAAAAAAGGAAATAGCTACAAAAACGCCGACGAAAAGACAAACAGTAATTAATAATAATAATAATAATACCGTTATTATATAGGCGCTTTTTCTCAATTTTGGGGAAATCGATTCAAAGCGCCGCGCCTGAAACCCAACACACACACTCACGAAACAGACACGGATTTACGCCATTTAAGACAAACACAGTACAAGACAAACGAAGGGCCAGTCAGCTACTGAAGTTACAGAGATTTTTGATCGCTTGTATTTGAAATTTGTAAAGTGGCCTGAGACCGGTACCAAAGTGAGGGGGGGGGGGGGTGGAAGAACCGGAGTACCCGGAGAAAGAACCCCCGACGGTCCGCCCGAATTAACGGTGACACTTACCAGAGGAGAAAAGTCCAACGCCGGAACCCGGTATCGAACCGCACACCTTTGGCATTGGTGGCAGGCGCCTTAACCACTGCGCCACGGAGGAGGAAGGTTCTTCTACCAGAAGATTTATGACGTCCTGTGGTGAAAGCCGGAAGTCTTCGGAAGCCACAGGACCGAGCCTCTTCTCTCTATCCGGGGACACAACCATGGGCACATGGAACGCCAAGACCATGTATTGTCATGGAATCCCCAGGGAAAGAGGAAAAGAGGTAGGCCGAGAAACTCCTGGCGTCGAGACCTCCAAGCAGACATCAAGAGAATGGGAACCACCTGGAGTAAAATCGAAGGAGAAGCACAGGACAGGAGTCGCTGGAGGTCTCTCGTCGACGGCCTATACCCGGGTAGGGGTGACAGGCGTAAGTTAAGTAAGTTAGTTCCTTTCTCCGTTGTGATTTTCAATGTCATTATTAGGTCACGATCTTGCAGTAGTAAACTTACCAAGTGCGCCCGGTTTTCGTCGCATGCCTAAACGTCCATTTACGGGTTTACTTTTTTTTAAGGGCGATTGGGGATTAGAGGGGGTAATGGAGGCGGGTGCATGACATATACTCCTGACTCAAATACTATTACAGATCTTAACTCATTGTAGGGGCCCTGCATTTAACAGCTGCGAAAGTGTTTTACAGCGCTGCCGGCAGGCAACACTACTTCCTCAACTATTGATGCGCGGCTCCTTGACTGAATTAAATGATTATCGCAACTCCCCCGCTTCACCCGCCCTGCTAAGCGGACAGCGAACGCATGGAAGTGTACGCAGCATGCCCCTTCTCAGCAGCGGGGGGAAAAGCGGGACTGTGCGGCACACAACTGAGTGGACCGCGACGCACTGAACCTGATTATAGGAATATACTGAACCTGAGTATAGGAATATACTGAACCTGAGTATAGGAATACACTACGGAGCACGATGTGACCGGACTCTGTAACAGATTTGTCCATATTAACCCCTTCACTGCCGAGAAAAAAGTGAACACGATCTAAATGCAAGAGGCATAGATCCTCATGAGGTCCCCTCCCGCGACTGCGGGGGATCATGACGGGATCTATGCCTCTTGCTGAGACCAATTTGTGTCCATTATGCGTCTTGGACGGTTTCGGATTTCGGTCGTTGAATGAACGAAGAGTTCAGAAACACTGGCAGGGAAGGGGTTAATAATCATTGTGAACACCTATAGTGACGTCTTCCGTGTAGGAAACACAGAAATAAACTGTGCCAGTGAGAGGCGTCTATGACGCAAACATTTCTCCCCCCCCCCCCCTCCCCCCTATGTCGATGACGCAGAAAGGAAAATTTGCCGGTCCGGCATGAGCCCACGACGTATACAAGACAGAATTTGGCTGGCAAGCGGCATGGAAGCATTGGTCCTCATGAGAAAGAGGCGTAGATCCTCATGAGCCCCCGCAATTGCGGGGGCTCATGAGGATCTATGCCTCTTGCACATACGTAATGTTCGCTGCTAGAACATTGTCGAGCGTGGCCGCGTCCATTTGTATATTAGAATAATTGCGATTTGCCATCGACCACGCCGGTGTGCAGCCCTTTATTGCACTAATTCTCATTTTGTTAACTTGCCCCTGTGCGACCGGGGAGTATCGCCTGAACAGGTGAGATTAGAGGAGAACAGAAAAGGAGCTTTTATTCAGACCGCCTTCCGTAATTTGAATCATTACTATCATTATTATTCTCACGCGCCTGATCTGACACCGACTTCCTTTTAAAGGCGCATTTGATTAACTCACACCGGTCGCCTTCCACCGGCTCGATCCAGCTATGCGTGATGCTGGGTGGTAACTAGTGTGTGATTAACTGACACGAAAAGGTCTGGCGGTCGTCCCGGGTTATTGTAACTGATACGTATTGATTAATTTGAAGGCCCACTACCGCCGTAATTTTTCAACGATACACTTCTGTTACAGATGTTTACGAAAAGCTACACACAGGTCTAGTTATGGTTCATTTAGACACAGGACAATCCAGTTCAACACACGTCGTCTTTATAACAAGCAGCAGGACAATAACTTCACTCCGTTCTAGAAATACAACGGTATCAGAGAGTCCGAAATAGCTCAGGCGGTTAAGCGTCGGAGCAGGAGAGCGAAGGAAATCGCCGGGTCGTAGGTTCGAGTCTCCGTCCCGGTCCCGGTCCCGGTAGCTGGACTCGCAATCCAGGGAAAAAAGACGGGCTTGTTCCATAGCATGTCTGTTGAAAGGTCCTGGTAAATCAAAGTGGCACACGGTTGCAGTGCGCTTGAATTGATCAGTGTTCAGGTCGTACTTCATAGGTAATAGATTTCCCTGTCCCCCATAACCCGCCCGTCAGGGCCGTCCAATATCACTTCGGTGCCGTGGACGTTAAACCCCGAACTAAACAACAAGAACGGTATCAGTACGAGAAACAGCTAAAAATAGATTGATACGCTAACGGTTGCACAGAATAAATAAGTGCGATTACGCGTGTGCTCTTGCTGCGTGTCCGAACTGCTGTTAATGTTTATTAGGTGTGTCGACAAGGCATAACAAACACAAATGGTGCTAAAATGTGTCTTCAGATTATTACGCATAATGGACCTTTAAAGGGCGAATCGTTCATGAGAAAACTATCGAAGCTGATTATTGTGTGTGTATGCTAGCTGATCTTGTGCCGTCTAGGACAGCTCTACTACAAATAACAACATAACGAAACACGCCACCCCCCCCCCCCCCCAAACAAAAAATAAAATAAAATAAATAAATAAATAAATAAATAAATAAATAAATAAATGACGATCGTTTATTAACTGTGTGCAAGCTATTCTGGCACTACCCTTGAACTATTAACCCCTTCCCTGCCACCTGACGCACATTTTGTTTCTTCGGATCTTTTGTTCCTCAACGACCAAAAGCCACAACATGGCTACAAATTGGTCTCGGCAAGAGGCATAGACCCTCATGAGCCCCCGCATTCGCGGGGGCTCATGAGGATCTATGCCTCTTGCATTTGGGTGGTGTTTATATTATTCTCAGCAGTGACGGGGTTAAGGTTGATCCATCTCCTGTCGTAGTGTGCTAGGGCTATGAGGGTTAGTGATCACAAAGACGCAAAACCACGTTTGTCACCGAGTGCACGTGCCCTGGGGGCATGTCCCTTGTGTTATTGACAAAGGCTGTAAAATATGTTTTCACGTCAGGAGATGCATGCTTCTAAGTTCGAAAATGTGCCCACTACTTCACAGTCTGTTTTCTGATTTCGCATATTAACTCATTCAGCCCGACGGCCGTATTTTCCAAATTTTGGAGGCGTCATCTAATGACTATGCACCAGTAGCAGGAGATGGATCGACCATGATAATTCAAGGGCAGTGCCAGATTAGCGACAGGCGCCAAGCTAATCTGGCACTACCCTTGAATTATCATGGTCGACCCATCTCCTGCTATAGTGCGTCAGGGCTGAATGGCTTAACACATTCGAGATGTGTCGCATCGGGATTGGCGGTTTTATGCCGCGAATCCGGTTGCGGCACGTCTCGAAAGAGTTAAATTCTATTATACCACTCGCGAGGTATTTTCAAAGGTGAGTTAACAATGTGCGAAGTTTCTACCCTTGAATTATCATGGTCCACCCATCTCCTGCTGTAGTGCGTCAGGGCTGAATTGGTTAATGTCTCTCCTTTCTTACTGGTAACACAACGCGGTATTTCAATGTTGAACAGAACGTTAATATGGTAACACAACGTATTTCAATGTTGAACAGAACGTTAATATGGTAACACAACGTATTTCAATGTTGAACAGAACGTTAATATGGTAACACAACGTATTTCAATGTTGAACAGAACGTTAATATGGTAACACAACGTATTTCAATGTTGAACAGAACGTTAATATGGTAACACAACGTATTTCAATGTTGAACAGAACGTTAATATGGTAACACAACGTATTTCAATGTTGAACAGAACGTTAATATGGTAACACAACGTATTTCAATGTTGAACAGAACGTTAATATGGTAACACAACGTATTTCAATGTTGAACAGAACGTTAATATGGTTTTATTTGCTCTTTGCTAGGACGTTTTATGGTGCTTGTCTTTCCTTTAATAAGAGAAAAGCCTTAAAACCAATTTCGTTCAGCAAACAATGGAGGGTTTCGCACACTGGCCCTCGAAAATTAACGTTGAAGTCTGTTAGCTGCTAATTATTGGCGGGGGGGGGGGGGGGGGGGGAGAGAGAGAGTGAGAGAGAGAGAGAGAGAGAGAGAGAGAGAGAGAGAGAGAGAGAGACGATGACTGAACATCAGTGAGAAGCAGTAAAGATTGGGTAACACCAACGTTATTTCAAGCGCTGACCAGAACGTTAACTATTGGTACACCAAGTATTTCAATGTTTGGAACAGAACGTTGTTAATATGGTAACCACAACGTATTTCAATGTTGGAACAGAATTTAATATCTTGTGCATGAGGATGCATTTGTTGAAATTAAGTTGTTGACGCAGGCCGAGAATGTTTAGATGTCTAAATTTGTCTATGGTAGGAATGGGCCGCGTATCTATCATTTTGACAGCTCTTTTATATATAGAGTTTAACCTGTTCATGTGAACATCACTACAACCGTCCCACACTGTGGAGACATAATCAACGTGAGACTTGATATGGGCATGAAAAAAACAGTTTACGAGTATGTGTATCCGTTACTTGTCTAAGCTGGGACAACAGGAAAGTGTTTTTAGCAATGGTTTTACAGACTGTATTTATATGCGTCTCCCAACATAATTGTTCGTCAACGTGTATTCCCAAGAATTTACGCTCTGTGACTTGTTCTATCGGTTTAGCGTTCAGTTGTAAATGTAACGGCTGTGGTCGGCGTTGGTGTTTTTGTCGTGTAGTGATTAAAATACTCTTTGTTTTTCCTGGATGAAGAACCATATGATTCTCTCTACACCAGTCGGAAACCTCGCTGAGGACTACTTTGTAAGCTAATGTTAATGTCAGCTGTTTTTTTTACCCGAAACATGGAGGCTCGTATCGTCCGCAAACAGGTTGCAATTGACATCAGTGTTAGTAATATGCAAAGGCAAATCATTAATAAATATTATAAATAGAAGAGGTCCCAAGATCGACCCCTGGGGGACACCGTAGTTAACTTGTCCTTGTTTAGAGTATTTTCCATGAGTATATACCTTTTGTTTTCTGTCTTTTAGGTATGATCTAAAAAATGCTATGGCAGTTTCACTTATATGGTATGCTGATAGCTTCTTTAAGAGAATGTCATGGTCGACAAGATCAAATGCTTTTTGTAGGTCTAAGAAACACAACTCCAGACATCAGGTTTTTATTTATTGATTCCAGCCAGCTGTCTACAATTTGTGCCAGTGCTGACTGACATGAGTGTTTCGGTCTAAAGCCGGACTGATGAATATTTATGAAATTGCCCTTTTCTAGAAAATCGAGGGGTTAAGGTAGAGAGTGAGAGAGAGAGAGACAGAGTAATGAACAGAACTTGATTGCCACGGTAGATGTAGGAACAGGACCAGTTTTCAAACTTGCCGTTGAGAGAGAGAGAGAGAGAGGAGAGAGAGACGATTGCGGAGAGAGAGAGAGAGAGAGAGGAGAGAGAGAGCGAGAGAGAGTGAGAGAGAGAGAGAGAGGAGAGAGAGACGACAACACACACACAGAGAGACAGACAGACACAGACAGACAGAGACAGACAGACAGACAGAGACGGAGAGAGACAAACATAGACAGAGGCGGACAGAGAGACAACGTCGAGATATTCTGGCGCTACACACGGCCGTGCGCGGGCCAACGGAGGCCGACGTCGGCCCGATGGCCTTTTGCGTATTCGGCAGGGTCTACTTAACCCCAGTTTCCCCTCTCATTGTACAAGTAGCCCGTAAAATGCCCTAGCCCACCCCCCACCCACCACTCCTCATCGCGGCCCCTCGCCCCTCCCCCCCTCCCTCCCCTTCTTACGGCCATTACCCATTTTACGCCCGCCGTCTTCTTCAAGCAGCGAAGATGACTACGCTGAAACTACGCACGTAAAAGGGCCAAAACTCGCCTAGGAAGGGAAATACTGTAAGTCCAATTTTGGGTGAAAACCGAGAATTTCTTTGCAATAATATGAAAATCCCGCTTTTCACAAGTCAGTATGAACTTACGCTCTATGAGGCACAATACAGAAAGTGCATTTTGTGAAAAAGATTTATTTTCATTGCAATAATATGCACACCTCTCTTTCCACAGATAATGAACTCATGGCTGTGAGGTCAAGAACAGTAAATCCGTGTTTTTGTCCCCAAAATGTAAATTAGACAACAACAACAACAACAACGAAGGCTTCATTGCAATACGATGAAAATCTCAATTTTTTTTTCACACAAAAATGCACTTAACCCATTCAGCCCTGACGCACTACAGCAGGAGATGGGTCGACCATGATAATTCAAGGGTAGTGCCAGATTAGCTTGGGCCGACAGGCGCCAAGCTAATCTGGCACTACCCTTGAATTATCATAGTCGATCCATCTCCTGCAACAGGTGCGTAGTCGTTAGATGACTCCTCCAAAATTTGTATAATACGTGCGTCGGGCTGAATGAGGTAATATATTGTCTTTTACTTTCACAAGTCTAAAGGACCAAAACTCCCTGAAGAAGGAAACTGACTGTAAGTCCTTTTTTTTTTTTGTCTGTCTGACATTTTGACTGTACATTTCACCTCCATGGCAAAATAGCTCACACTTTCAGGTTTTCCTCCAGAACTGAACTGTTTATAACACACCCTGAGAGATGGATTGACCGTGATTGCTCAAAGGTAGTGCCTGATGAGCTTGGCGCCTGGCAAGGCGCCAAGCTGATCAGTCACGACCCTTGAGCTGTTGAGCTGCCACGGTAGCTCCATGCCCGGCTGGAAAAGGGAACGCACATCGACTCTCGGACCCAATCACCCCGTAATGCAATTAGCTGGTCGCTACACTGTCCTTTGGATACTGCCGGTCCGTAATGGGTTTGTCTTGGTAGTTTCCCGGCCGGAAAAAAATGGGAACACCAACACGAACATGTGCAAGAGGCAAGGAACCTCGTTTGCCCCCGCAAATGAGCGGGCTTATGAGATTCTTTGCCTCTTGCTGACCCTATTTATATCAGTCTTTCTTAGATCGACGGGTCAGTAATGAGTGTGTTGTAGCTACCTTGCTGGAAAAACTGGAACACCAACGAACTTGTGGAAACGGCAAAGAACCTCATGAGCCCCCGCATCTGCGTGGGCTCATGAGCTTCGTTTCCTCTTGCTAAACCCTATTTATATCCGTGTTCCTTGGATCGACGGGTTTCTCTTCGTAGTTTCACTGCGGGACAAATGGGAACACTAAGCGAACTTGTGCAAGAAGTGAACACAAATTGTGGGCTAGAACTTGTAGTTGTACACACATTCATTTGCATCTACCCATCAAGAAAAGACAAATTGTGGGCTAGAACTTGTACACACATTCATTTGCATCTACCCATCAAGAAAAGACAAATTGCAAGTAGTTTGTCAATTTTGAAAATAAAGGGGGGCTTTAACCCGAAATATCAATGTTGTGATGTAACTGTCTTTTTTAAGCCTGTTTCTTTCTTCTGTCGTTGGGGTTCTCTCTGCATTTTACACACTTGGCAGATGTCTTTTTAGGACTTTTAGATTTGTGTTTATGATGCCGAAATTAATGTCAGTTCATACAATTCATATATTTTCTTCTCATAATTCGCGCCATCGAGGGAGGTATTCAGGTAATCGAAAACAGATTTATGTGAGAAAATAATGCTTTGAAGCACCTATACACGATGCAATTTACGCGCTGAAAACGCTCCGTGAAGTCAGAGCACAATATCGCTTGCAATGAAAACTGCGAACGGAACAAGACAAAGGACAGACGGGGAGTGCGAAAGACGAGCAACTATTTGCGAACTGCAGAAATTTCCATTTAGTTAAATCCGCAGTGAGATGGCCTTAGTCGCCTGCTCGGCGTTAAACCCAAATAACTAACTAACTAACCCATTTAGTTAAACGGAAACTACAAACTGTTGAAATACACAGAGAGGGGAGGCACGCATGCAATTAGCGCTTTCAACTCATTCGACGAGCCCCGCATCAATAGCTGCGGAAGTGTCGTATAGCGTTGCCTTCGGCAGCTATTGGTGCTGGACGCCTTAACCGAGTTAACGCATTCGGGACGCGAGTGCTGCATTCAGATTCGCGGTTTCATGCCCAGTACTGATGCGGATGCTGCACCTTCCGGAATGAGTTAAATCGTACAGTACGCGGAGTCTGGCTTGACAAAAGGTACTACTGATTTTATTCCATGTCACAGTTGTCTAGGGAACTGTTTGTTAGCGTGACTGATTCTCAGTTGACGAGAAATGCATCGTACATTTTACAATATACACCCAGTGTGCAAAAGCCATCGGTCCAACGGCGGCCGACGTCGATCCGATGGCCCTTTGCGATGCAACCACATTCGTTCCCCCTCAAAACCAAACGATCGTCACATTAGACTTGAATACAAAGTGTCACAACTAAACTATCGTCACATTAGACTTGAATACAAAGTGTCACAACTAAACTATCGTCACATTAGACTTGAATACAAAGTGTCTTAACTAAACTATCGTCACATTAGACTTGAATACAAAGTGTCACAACTAAACTATCGTCACATTAGACTTGAACACAAAGTGTCACAACTAAACTATCGTCACATTAGACTTGAATACAAAGTGTCACAACTAAACTATCGTCACATTAGACAAAAGTGTCACAACTGCACTTTTTTTTTTTTTTTTTTTTTTTTTTTAGGGCGCGAAGTAACCGGTTGTTTTGCAATTTTGACAATGGGCTTTTAACTAAGGGCGCGAGACAAGAAGTGACAGTGGTATTTTCAGGGTGCTAGGTAGTCCCATTTCAGGGGATAACTGGGGTGTTGCGGGACTTCTTATATTTGGATAAGATAAGAGAATAGAAGAGAAGATATTATTGTCCACAGAAGTTTCACGGGTATTATTATTATTATTATTATTATTATTATTATTATTAAATGATTGCGGGGTGTCGAGGGCGCGAAGTATAGCTTATTACAGAACATGACTGTAGGAGATTTGAGCGCGCCAGGTATTCTTATTATCAACAGGAAAAGACAACGAGGAGTGTTAGGGCGCATGACATTGCCGCGCTCAAACGATTCCCCGTTTAGCGCCTGCACTGAGTTGAACAAAGCTAGAGCCCATAACTTTGTAATTCAGCCTTAATGAAATGTTAATGGGGCGCACCACCTCTTTTCTGTTTTATTAGATTAATCGGACTGCTTGTTCTTCGGCTCGCAAAATTGTCACAAGTCCTTTTTTAACATTACTTTTCCTCATTACTACCCTCGTATCTTTAAACGCCTACCGTGTAAGAAACACAGATGTAAAATGTGTTCCAGCAAGAGACATAAATCCTCATGAGCCCCCTGCTACCGATCTGTGCCTCTTGCAGACTGTCTGCTGTGAGTCCTATTACCACCCTCTTGGCCTTAAACGCTTCAGTTTCCTCAGCAGGAGAAACCCGTAAGTAAAATTACTAACAGAAAGAGGCTAAGATCTTTATGTAACCCTCTGCGGCTGAACGAGGCACGTGAACATCTATGCTTCCTACGGATGAGCTGCCTATGGGTTCCGCTGGCTGGAACGGCGATATTAACAATATACGCCGGGGGTCTCCGACCGTGCGGGGCTAGTTTGATACAAAATGAATGGCCAAATGAATTGTCAGCATTACGCCCAAACCCTGATTATTTCCTCCGACTGAGTATGTAAATGGTGCCATCCATTCTAGCAAGAGGTATAGATTCTCATGAGCCCCTGCGTCAGCAGGGGCTCATGAGAATCTATGCCTCTTGCAATGAAACGGAATAGGTTTAATGCACGTTGTAAACCGACAGTGCGCAACAACGGAATATCCGCTTCATTTTGCGCCCTCAGTGCAGGTTGGCGCCGCTTTTCATCAGATACCGTTCAAAAGCCGGTATGGCTTTTCTATTCACCCTAATGGCTAACGTGTAGAGGTAGCCTTTGCCAACGTGCGCTTCCGAGAGGAGAGTGGCGCTGAGCAGAAAGACTTCACCTACCCAATGAATTAATTAAGAGGCCGATCACAGTTTAGAGAGAGAAACGTGAAAACGATTCGGACTGACCGTCTGTTGGTTGAATGTTAGTCCATAGGCGTCCCTCCCTCCCCACCCACCCCCCCATCCCCCCCTCCCACCCATCCACCCAACCTCTTTTATACGCCGTTGAAGCACGTATTTTCGCTTTGAAACTCCCCAATGGACAAGCGACGGTGGAGAAATCCATTTTCCATAATGTGTCACAGTTATCGATTTTCCAGTATCAGGAACCCCAGCTCCAACTGTCATTAGCATATATGCTGACAAGCAAAAGAAATGTGACATCGGCCGGCTTCAGTGATGTCGCCGTCGCATTTCTTTTGCTTGCCAGTATATAATGGAACAAACGAGGGTAGTTTTATTTTATAATATATAATCTGCCCTACCACAATGAGGGTATTTTTCATGGATTGGTAGGTTATTTCGGGGTTTAACTCATTCGAGACGTACCGCCTCCGGATACGCGGCTTGCCGCGTTTCTGGAGGCGGCACGTCTCGAATGAGTTAACGTCCACGGCACAGAAGTGATAATGGACGACCCTAACGGTCGGGTAATGACGGGGAACAAGGACGGTCATTGCCTATGGAGTACGAGCTGATCGCTCATCAATACGGCCGCACTGCAACTGCGCCACTTTGATTTACCGGGATTTTTAACGGACAACATAATTATCTGAACAAGCCCGTCGTTTTGCCTGGACGTTTTCGTGGAGTTTTATGTGGGCTTATGACATTTGGTTTGGGCTGTAGGGATGGATACCGCAAATCAATATACATTGTGAGCAATTTATGTCTTTCTGGACCGTAGCCTGTGGGCCGACAGGTTGTCAGCGGAGGACAACGCAGGAAATGGACCCAAAGGGAAGCAGCCCGTACAACGGTCTGGCGAGCCAGGTCCTAACTCAGTCGAGACATGGGTCATGGTGTGGGATGCTTCCCCAATGCGCAAAGGCCATAAGGGCCGACGTCTGTAGCCGTCGGCCAGCGCACTACTGTGTGCGGGCCAACGGCGGCCGACGTCGGCCCGATGGCCTTTGGCGCAATGCGTCTTTCATCATATTTTGTTACAAAGCTCGTGAAGTTCTACGAGTTTAGTAAGAGTGATCACGAAGTCTGTGGCTATTCCGCGTCCTTGATCACAGCAAAAGTATTGTCACAAGCGCCAGCCTGGAAACCCCAAGGAGAGCCCGAGGGCTTTGTGATACTGGTAACATTGTCACAAAGTAAGTTACAACAGAGAGTTAGGACCATCTATCATATGACTATATGTGAGTAAAGGGGTAGGGAGAAAAGAAAGAAAGAAAATAAGATTCGCATGGTGTCATCAAGTAGGAGTGTCGGTAGGTGAAAATCATCTAAGGTCTTCGGCAAAACTGTCAAGGGATCACGTAACCCCTTGACTGCAAGAGTACAACAAACAAGACCCAACTGCAAGAGGCATGAATCCTCATAAACGTGTTGAACAAGGCCAACTTTAAGAAATAGGGGCCAGTTGCATGAGAGAGCTTAGTCCTACGCCAGCCACTAAGCAAGGTGCTCCGTTATAGCGGAGCACCTTGCTTAGTGGCTGGCGAAGCACTAAGCTCACTCACGCCTCTGCCCTGGGCCCTAGAGTAAGACAGCTAAATACAGAGCACTCAGTATCACAGATCACGGAGTTAGATACGTGTCTCTGCCGAAGGTGTCGTCTTAACTAAATATACATGAAGACCTCGGGCTGGGACAAAATCTCGTCTCCAGAACCTGTGGGACTGTCAAGGCTTAGCTCTCGTCTTCCTGGAGCTGAATGACTTTTCGCTAAGAGCACACTTTTAGAATGGTGCCATCACCGGTCTTTTTGACTGCCCCCCCCCCCCCTCCCTCCTCATCTCTAGGAACGCACCGTTTAGAATCTGCACGGCCTCAGTGACTCGTTACAAATTGATGATTACCGACGGGCCAGTGTTTCATTAGTCTAATTGCCCCATCAGGGCGGGAGACAGATAAGTAATTGCCTCATCCTTTATTTATCCACACCCGGGGTGCCGCGTTTAACGGCGTTCTGCTCGGGTAATTGCAGGCAGGTATCAGATTTAGTTGCTTTTATCGGGTGGCTATCCGCACCGACATTAGCAGCGAATATGATCGCTTTCCTTAACGAGCCTTCTGCAAGAGGCACAGACACTCATAAGCCCCCCCCCCCCTCCGCATTGGGGGTGGGGGTGGGTGGAGGGGGGGGGGGGCTCATGAGTGTCTATGCCTCATGCTTAGAACAACTTACGTCTGTTTTCCTCGGTTGGAGGAGTTCGTCGATGGTAGGTATTAGCCGTATATTTGATCGCCCTTTTAACTATCAGTCTGTAAGTGGAATAGACCCTCGTAAGTCACGACAGTCTGATGGGAAGGGGGGGGGGAGGACGGGGGAGGGGAGGGGGACAGGAGGGGGGAGGGTCTTGGGGGTCTATGCATCTTGCCGGAATAACCTTACTGGTTGCAGGAGGTGATCACAAACTGGTGTGTGAAAGTGACGGAGAGAGAGAGAGAGAGAGAGAGAGAGAGAGAGAGAGAGAGAGAGAGAGAGAGAGAGAGAGAGAGAGAGAGAGAGAGAGAGAGAGAGAGAGAGAGAGAGAGAGAGAGAGAGAGTTTAGAGGGATAGATAGGAGGCGCTTAGCACACGATAATTAGCGCGGATTACAGTAGTGTCTTTTGTATTGCTTTTAAATACAGCATTGCATAAATTCATATCCTTTTAAAAAAAAAAAAGATGCTGGGGAGGAAAACACAACTATAGACACAAAAAAAGGAAAAGAGACACGCAAAAACGTATAAATATATATAATACTTTGCAATATAAAAATGTGAACTTCATAAAGACATAAATCTATCGTCATTGTTCTGTGTGTATACAGTTGATGAACGGGACTGAATCAGTAAGAACTAAATTATTTTATGAACATCAGTTAGACCCTTCTCAGAGAGAGAGAGAGAGAGAGAGAGAGAGAGAGAGAGAGAGAGAGAGAGAGAGAGAGAGAGAGAGAGAGAGAGAGAGAGAGAGAGAGAGAGAGAGAGACAGACAGACAGACAGACAGACAGACAGACAGACAGGCAGGCAGGCAGGCAGACAGACAGACAGACAGAGACAGACAGACACACGAAGACAGAGACCGCACAGAGTACACTACTCTTGATTCTGCACGGGTTGTCTCCCTCAGTCGATTCGCTGCGCAACGTAGCGAATCGAGAGACAGACAGTTCACTCTTGTTTCGTGAGCTCTTAAGTTCAGTCCCTGTGATAATCAGCTCAAAACTCATTACACAAATCTGTTGACGTCTGGCGGTAATACAATATTCATGGGGCGCGTATATGACTTTCCTCTAACCGACCTGACCACCAATACTCCCAGTTTTATGATAGCATTTGGAATGACAGCCCACGGTTCCAGTGTGTGAAATCTCGGCGGATCCGTGTACTTACTCAAAGTGTCAATCTGCATATCCTCTTAATTAATTTAGCTTACACGTTCTCTAACGTGTAATATGGTAATCGCACTCTTTGATTTCACAGCGATGGTTGGCAATACTGATCATCTGCCGTTTGTAAGTTGATCATCCCATAACTGCCAGTTAAGGCAGATTTTTTTTTAAATCATTGTAAATTCAGCGTTGAAGATCCTTATCCGCCAAAGGACGATGGATACAATTAAAGTGGTTTAGGTAACAGACATAGATCCTACAGCAAGAAGCATAGATCCACATGAGCCCCCGCAACTGCGGGGGCTCATGAGGATCTATGCCTCTTGCATTTGGGTGGTGTTAATTTTTTGCTCGACAGTGAAACAGGGTTGAAATGTGAACTGTAAGAAAAGAGTTCAAAAGATGACAAGAAAGATGACAAGAAATAGGACAAGAAAGATGACAAGAAAGATGACAAGAAAGATGACAAGAAAGATGACAAGAAAGATGGCAAGAAAGATGACAAGAAATAGGACAAGAAAGATGACAATTCGACATAACCGCTGCTACCAAAATTAAAAAAAAAAACTGACTAAAGACAAAATATTGAATTAAATAAAAAAAAAAAACCCAGCAAGATAAAGAAAAATATATTAAACAACAAGAATTGTGTTTGTTGGTTGGTTGGTTGGTTGGTTGGTTGGTTTAACACCTTAACACACACACACACACACACACACACACACACACACACACACACACACACACACACACACACACACACACACACACACACAAGCGAAAATTATAAACGAAAAAAAAAAAAAAAAAAACCAACAAAAACAATTAAACTCGGAGTAGGAGTTGATGACAAGTCGGAAATGGATTGTCTAACCTGAATGCGATCTTCCGGTAGAGTCGTCTTCATGGCCAACATTTCGCGGGTCTGTACATCCGGGTAGTGAGCGTCTTTGAAGGCCTTTTCCAGTTCCTCCAGCTGGTAGCTCGTGAAGATCGTCCTGTGACAGGCAGGACTGATAATGTCAAACGACAGTAAGGGTAAAATGAGAAAGACAGAAAGCACAAGCAGTATGTGTTTGTTTGTTGGTTGGTTGGTTGGTTGGTTTAACCCCTTAACTGCCGGGACAAGGCGAAAGCCATCCATCTGCAAGAGACATAAACCCTCAAGAGCCCCCGCGACCGCGGATTTGTGTCTCTTGTTAGTCCTGTGTTCTTTATATATATATATATATTTGTTTTGCTCCCTACGTCACACGACCAGTCACTGTAGCGCAAACCGTACCATGTGACCGTGATATAAAAAACCCTGTAACGAAAAATGGCGAACGTTTTATAGCCCTTTGGAGCCGGACGCATCTTGGATGCCAGTTTTGTTCTATAAAAGATCGCCAAACGTTCTAAAGTACAAAGTTACTCAGTGTTGTTCGAAACAACAAGCACACTCAGTACTGGAGACGGCAACGTCATGACATATTTTAAATTACGTCATAAGTCTATTATGTATAAAGGCCGTATATTCCTTTGACGTCAGTCATGTCTGGCGTGATCCAGGTCGAAAGATGTCTTCTTGATTTCTTTTACGAAAATAGTGGAGGAATGAAAACAAATACGTTATTGGTCGGAGGGGTTCGCTGCACGGACCCTTGTAGGCCTTCGGGAGGTCAAAGGAACCATTGTACCCCTCAGGCCTTCGGCCTTCGGGGTACAATGTTTCCTTTGACCTCCCTCAGGCCTACAAGGGTCCGTGTAGCATACCCCTCCGACCAATAACTTATAATACATACTTCTTTTTTTTTTCTTCTCTTTTTCTATGCCCATTACATTGTATTCTTCACACGAATGTGGGTCAGGGTGCAGTGGGTTCAGACTCGGCATTCGCTATCACTGGCAGCGAAGGGGTTATGAACAGACAAACATACAGACACACAACAAACAAACAAACAACTAATCACCAAACAAACAAACAAACAAGCACACACACACACACACAAAACAAAGGGTGGCTCAAGCGAATCTATGCCTCTAAAATGGTATCGTTCTCTCCCGACATCTCACATTAGTGTTATGTATGTTGTGTTATGTATGTATGTACCCACTACATATTTTTTCCCCTTCTTTGACACATGTACTGATATATTGTATAACAAGCAAATTAATTATTCATGAGCTTGCTCGATCTACTTTCCTTCTCGAAAAACCTTGCGGCCCTTGCCCGCAAAGTTGTTGATGGATTCTCGAGCCAGGGTCGTACGAAATAAATCACAAAATACTGTTCTGCTGCAACACTAATGCACCCTTTTCAACTATGACAACGTTAACACTTTGATTAATTTTAAACTTGCCGTTCTTCACCAATGCCGAAGATATTTTTTTTCGTCCGTGTACGTGCCATATCTGTCGTCGTGTGCTTCGATACTCTCATTGAACGTGGAGACCCGTACAAAGCGATGTAAAGAATACAAAAGGCTAAAGACACTAACCTATAACTTGAAACCTTCATTTTTGTAGATATGTAACGCAAACTAGAGTCGCGAAATGCAACATTCCAAGCTTAAAAAAAAAAAAAACCCACCTCAACTGTATTAGCGTAGGAGGTAGGCGCAACAGCCAAACGCTCAAAATCACTCAACACAGTTAGTTCCCTTGCGTCAACAAAACTGTCGTCTGCTTCACATAGGAGTCATATTTTCTTGTTTGTTCGGGACTATTTTTTTTGGTTCTTTTTCAAGTTATTTTCCACATTGCTGCTATGGGTGTTTCATTGATAAACTTTGCTTATGAATTAAACTGAATTAAAATCATTTTGTGAATATGCATATGTATTGTTTCGGTGTCAGTGCATTGTAGTCTCGGTATGCAAACCTAAAATGGTCGCACAGAGTGGAGGGCACGAAGCGAAGGTAAAGTTTTGTTTTGGACTGGGTACATAAATTATATTGAGCAGTAATTTGCCTGATATAGTGCCGAAAACAGACAGATGTGATTACTTGACCCGATCAAAGTGTCCTCGTCGTACCGACTCGGACATTTTGATTCGGGTTTCGTAATCACATCTGCCTGTTATCGGCACTATATCAAGCAAAATGCTGCTCAATATAATATAATGTTGACAGCATTGCAGCGTAAACATGTGAACTACACGTAAGAAAACTTCGAACTGTGTCTCATAATTCTTGAAATCTACTTCTACAGAGAAATGAAATGAAATGAAATGAAACGTTCAAGGATTAATGATTAGGTTCCTTCAATGACCTTTTTCAGTCATGTCCTTGCTAAGTTATAGCACGCATGTTAACACACACACACACACACACACACACACACACACACACACACACACACACACACACACACACACACACACAATTTTATATATTAAAGTATACATAATAGTGAAACGTACGAGCAACAATTATTTCATTTCAAATAATCAATGCTCACATTACGCCACACACACACACACACACACACACACACACACACACACACACACACACACACACACACACACACACGCACGCACGCACGCACGCACGCACACACACACACACACACACACACACACACACACACACACACACACACACTGACACCAAGCAAAACATCGAACATTAAACATGAAAAAGTTATGATGTTATGCTGCACTTACAAATATCCTAGAACATATTAGAAGACATAAAGAAGGCATGTCTTCTTTTCCGAAGAGGTTTCAAAACAAAACAAGAACACCTCATCAAGTCTAAAGTTTATGATACACGAATATGAATAAGGAAACGTTTCTGCAGTCAATGACGGTATGTGAAAGTAATATGAGCAATATGTTTTCACATGTTGAAAAGCAAGTAAGCGATATTCCTACAGTATGTATAACGTACAGACCTGTGTCTGCGTTTCTTCTTCTTTTTCTTGCCGTGGTTGGCTTCCAGTTGCAGACTCTCGTACGCAGGAGGTTCGCATTTCCGGTTGTCTGCAACAACGCGAATTCAAGAAATCGATTACTTAGCTACGTGAACAAGGCATGCTGTAGAAATAAAGTAAGATAAAGCTAGATAAAATGACATACAAATGAATTAAAATAAAATGTCATAAAATAAAATGACATAATAAAATAAAATAAAATAAAATAAACCAAGCAACCAAGGAGGAAATGTGCCAATGAGCTTGTCAAACGGAAGTTCGAAATGCTGACTCGACAAACTGAATAATTCGAAACCCTGCAGTACAAAGATTTATTGGTCTGAATCGTTTAAACATTTCAGACCAAAATTATCTTCCTACAATAAGGTAGCAGTTACGACAAAACAAAAAAGAAAATAAAGGAAAACTTGGAGGGAGACAGGAGGAGGGAGACAAGAGGAGGGAGACAGGAGGGGGAAGACAGAAGGAGGGAAGGAAGGATACAAAGACTAAGCATTGATCCTGCACCTCTCCACACGCAAGGGAAAATGTCTGATTAATTAGACTGGTGGGACCTGTCATTTCTTTTGACAGACAATTTATTTATTGGCGAACCCCTTCCATTTTCAGAAGACAGAAGTGCTGGAAAACCACATCTCTCTCGTCCTGAGGAAACGGGTTATAGCAATCTACGATACTTCCTGCAAGAGTTCGGACCTATTTAGCTCTCAGCTTCTCAGAAGAAGTAGGACCATAATTCCTTTAACCCATTCAGCCCTGACGCACTAGAGCAGGAGATGGATCGATCATGATAATTCAAGGGAAGTGCCACATTAGCTTGGCGCCTGTCGGCGCCAAGCTAATCTGGCACTACCCTTGAATTATCATGTTCGATCCATCTCATGCAAGAGGTGCATAGTCGTTAGATGACGCCTCCAAAATTTGGGAAATACGTGCTTGGGGTTGAATGAGTTAATTCATTCAAGGCGCCCAGCATCAATAGCTGAGAAAATGTCATGTTCCCTTTGCAAGATGACCAAATTGTCATGCAACTCTTACAGAACACAGGGGCTCATGAGAATCAATAAGTCTTGTTCCTAGAAACTATTACAAATAAATTATAGCTCTTCCTCGCATAAAAAAGAAAAGAAAAAGAAAACAACATAAAAGTCGCAAAAAAAACCTCCTCCAGCTTCAAAAATCTGCATTCAGTCTGCATGGATCATAGATCCTCAATCTACCTTGTATGCTAAGTGGGAAAATGAAAAATCTACGCGTAACTCTAGCCCCTGTCGATTACACTTAGAGCACGTGCTCCTCATAGGAATGAGGTAACCAGAGGTTTGATGAACACTACAAGTACGACTGACTGGGGATTTATACACGCTGTTCTTCACGGGTGATTAGCGCGGCTAATGTTTTTGCCACTGATCTCCTGTCTGTTTCAATTTCAGCGCCAGCTGCGGAACATCGATCGACCATGATGACCCAAGGGTTGTGCCTGATGAAACTAGCGCCTGAACATACTGACGGATAGATAAAGTATTGTATTGTGTGGGGGTCGGGCTGTGCTGTGTTGCGTTATGCTGAGCCGCGCACGGCTGCACTGCATTGTACTGCACTGCATTGACTGTTCCTATATACTTCCAAAGTCTGTAGGCATGTAGGCCTACGACTGACCTGTGTGACTTTTTAGCTAAGAATACTTTAAAATTGTATTTACATCATGTTTTAATAATAATAATAATAATAATAATAATATAATAATAATAATAATAATAATAATGATATATTTTTAAGGCGCCCATACTTCCGATAGAAAAGCTCTAGGCGCCGTACAAATGACTTACTAACATACATACACCTTGCATCCTACAACACATAGATTATAGTCCCTAACATACAAACTCACGCAACAAGATATACAAGAAAAATAAGAGTAACGAAAAGAGCAAACCAACAAAAAAATGCTCACACACAAAAAGACACGTGTACCATAAAACCAACAACGGACACACCAGACAGCCCTCGCCGACAACGAAATGTTGACAAAAAGAAGAATTATAATGTAAGACCTTTCTGTTAGTCTGGCTGGCCAGACTGTTACCCTTCCCTCCCTGAGATGGCTTTAGTCGTCTGCTCGGCGTTAAACCCCAATAACTAACTAATGTATTGTATTGTATTGCATTGTGTTGTATTGTATTGTATTGTATTGTATTGTACTGTATTGCATTGTATTGTATTGTATTGTATTGTATTGTATTGTATTGCAGTATTGTATTGCATTGTATTGTATTGTATTGTATTGGAGTATTGTATCGGAGTATTGTATTGTATTGTATTGTATTGTATTGTATTGTATTGTATTGTATTGTATTGTATTGCACTGCACTGCATGTATTGTATGCGAATGGCGCCTAAACATATTTGACCATTCAAGGGTTGTGTCTGATTAGTTTGGCGCCAAGCTAATCATGCCGGCTTGACTTATCATGGCCTATTATGATCACCATTAAACATCTTGGGGGACCTTTGGTTTAGGTAATTATTACATTGGTCGGAGACCATTATCGTTTTGATAATATTCCACTGCGATTTATCTCCAGAGACTTGGGCAACTCTCAGTGCCTGCCAGACAATTCTAAAAGTAAAATACGTGCATTTGACTCTGAAAGTGAAAGGAAGCCAGACGAATATTTTTGAGCGAGTGAACACGCGTAAAGAAAGTTATTTGGCGAGCGCGCCGTTCGCGTAATAAAAAAAAGTGTCCTTCTTTTTGCGAGTGATTTCGTGTAACTGCGTGCTGTAACCCATTATGCAGACGAAGTATTGCTGATTGGGGTGGAAAATTGCGTATTAGTTGGGGCGGATCAGTTCCCGCATTGGTGTGTTGTGTGTGGTGTGTGTGTGTGTGTGTGTGTGGGCAGGGGGGGAGGGGTGCGGGGGTGTGTGTGTGGGTGGGTGGGGGGTGGGGGGGGGGGAGGGAGGTGTGTGTGTGTGTGTGTGTGTGAGGAGGGGGGGGGGGGTGTCAACTTTTACCAGTTGGGGTTGAATGCCGAAATTCAGTTATTATTAGTTGTATTATGAGTTGGGCTTTCTAAGTGGTTCTTGTCTTCTTTCAGACTCTTTACGCTTTTTGTGATTGGCCAGTGATGGGGAAAAATATTTTACTCAACGAGTAGTTGCCATCGTAACATGCGAAAAGTTGAGTCTACTTATTACATGCTACCTTGGTAACATGTGATAACGAGACTCCCGTCGCCTTGAGAACGGGCGACAACGGGGAAAAGGCGTATAGAGATCGGCCAATGAGAAGAAAAAAAAAGGTAAGGAGTCTGAAAGAAGGCAAAATGCATTTATCATGTAAATATGTACACTGTGATGCACGCTAAGTAAGTACATCAATTTCTAAACACACTATTGAGTATGTGCGTCAGTCTCACGTCCTATCTTAGATATTAACTCATTCAGCCCTGACGCACTACAGCAAGAGATGGGTCGACCATGATAATTTAAGGGTAGAGCCAGATTAGCTTGGCGCCTTTCGGCGCCAAGCTAATATGGCATTGCCCTTGAATTATCATGGTCGATCCATCTCCTGCAACTGGTGCATAGTCAGTCGTTAGATGACGCCTCCAAAATTTGGGAAATACGGCCGTCGGGCTGAAAGAGTTAAACATAAACTAGCACTGAGGAAACGACGAAACATTATTATGTGATTCTTCGGCTTTTGGTGAAGAAGCGCCATAACCACGAAGGACTTGTGTGCACCAAAAGCATTATAAAAAAGATGTAGACCTGCTGTGTGTCCATATGTCCACTCAGCCTTTGGATTTTCGCTTCTTGGATGCCGCGGATTTGATATATAAGCTGATATCTAGACCTGCTTATTATTCTTTCCACTCGAGTCCAAAGAATGTGGTCATAAAAAAATGAGTTTATTGTTATAACCCGTTCAATGCCGAGAAAATCTGAACACCACCCAACTGCAAGAGGTATAGATCCTCATGAGCCCCCGCAGTCGCGGGGGCTCATGAGGATCTATGCCTCTTGCTGGCCCCATTTTGAATCCATGTTCCTTGGAAAGCTATACCATTTTGGAGTTGAATTAACACATCCAATCTGGGTCAACCGGCACTGGACGGTTTTCATATAATTAATATTGAAAAAGACAAACCGCGTGTTGTGTCAAGAGGACACACACAGTGTCTAAAAGTGAGACTATGGAGTATATATGTCTGTTGTGTCGTATGACATAGGTCTATGCAGAATATACTGGTCTACCGCGATAACGAAATATTCAGGCAGCTGACGACACTGATACTCCGCAAAATGTAGTAAATGTTGCACTCGTGCATTTTTCCAGAAGTGGACAAACACACACACACACAACCGAAATTCAGTTATTATTAGTTGTTTTTTCAGTTGTTGTTGCCTGAAATGATGCGTGTAAATTTGTTGTCTTTTTCACTGTTTTATGTTGTAGATGTTAGCAACGGCTAGTTTGTAAAACGACGATTTGTTGCTGTCAAAACATTGTACCGTTGATAAATAAAGTTTCATCATCATCATCATCATCATCATCATCATCATCTCTCATCTCTCTCTCTCTCTCTCTCTCTCTCTCTCTCTCTCTCTCTCTCTCTCTCTCTTTGTTTCTGATAAGTGTTTAATGGTAGTTCTTAGCTTAATGGTAGTAACGGCAAGTTTGAAAATTGGTTCTG
This sequence comes from Semisulcospira habei, assembly GCA_036245525.1. Lineage (NCBI taxonomy): Eukaryota > Metazoa > Mollusca > Gastropoda > Semisulcospiridae > Semisulcospira > Semisulcospira habei. Next base: position 43,762,838 of record BTPG01000004.1, read on the forward strand.
TCACCAAATACTTTTACCGTTATAAAATAAAGGTTCATTGTCATTCTCTCTCTCTCTCTCTCTCTCTCTCTCTCTCTCTCTCTCTCTCTCTCTCTCTCTCTCTCTCTCCAGTGTTACCTAATAATAATAATAATATAATAATAATAATAATAATAATAATAATAAGTAGGAGTAGTGTTAGTAGTATATAGCAGATTGTATAGGCGCGTTAACGCCGCCCCCGTTAGCTGAACCCAACCAGCACACTCACCTGAAACACGCAGTTCATTCACATTGCATTCCGTGTTATGTGCAAGCTCAAGAAAGCGATAGCAATTTTGGAGATACTGGTTCCTTGGATTTTATACATTTTGGGGTGTAAAACAGCTCCCTAGAATTTTTACTCTGATCTTGAATCGTGAAAAAGCAATATGCCAAAGTATGGATAGAAGAACGGAACGGAGAGAGAAACACGCTTAGAAATGCCAGTTACAACACACTAATTGTCATTTCCAAGCGTGTTTCTTCCTCCGTTGAGTTCTTCTCTTTTACACGTTTGACAGTCACCTTTATGGTCTGGATTACAAAGTAAGGAGGTTTTTATATCGAAATAACGGTCGAAAATACCTATGCCATTTACGAAAATGGCAACAGAAAGCTCTTTCCACAGAGAATAAACTGTGCCTCACCTCTCCTTAAGGCTTCCTCAGACGAAGAAACGAAACGAAACATTTCGTCGAAATGTCCGCATTTCAGACATTTCTCCAACATTTCACCGTTTCACGAAATGCGAAACGACACATTTCACGAAATAGAACTTGTCTCTATTTTGCGAAACGTTTCGCCGAAACATTTTACCCGTCGCCCAATCAGCGCCGCCCGCTCGGTCACACCCCAATCTGACGTCATTCAAGCCCAAACACTGAGGACTGCAACGGTAAAGCGATGCCGTGGAGTCAGGTCTATTATGGCTAGAATTGCGTGATGTGACGCACGATTCTGTACGATTTAAGCGGAGAAATCATTTTCGAAATGGAATCTATCAAGTATCATCACTAAAGTACTACCAAAATATGATTTTAGGTCAGTTTTCTGAACCCCACTTTCATCGGCTGCTCTTCGAAGCCGCCTACAAGATGGCGGCTATCGCTTCGAGACGGCGGCATCCTCGATTCACTTGAACCAGCCTTGTTTACGCATTCAAAAGCGCTTACGTTTATTCGATATGGTCGGCAATTCACTTTAATTGTGTAAGTGAAGGCACACATGTCTTATATGTTTAGTTTTTAAGCGTCAGTAGTCAGAAATATGACCCGATATCCACCGATACAAACCAGAGCATGTGTCAGTGAACAGTTACTTCCCCTGTACCAGGCGAAATGAATTTTCACCGCGTTTCTGCGTGTGCGGAAAAGTCATTTCGATGCAATGAAAATGTTTCGTTTCTTGTGCATTTCGTTTCTTCGTGTAGGGAAGCCATTACGTAAAATAAATCACTCGTGCTCAGTTCGACCGATAAAATGCGAGCTTTAGCTCCTCCTGTAACGCAAAATAAATCACAAGTGCTCAGTTGTACAGATAAAATGCGAGCTTCAGCTCGCAATTTATCGTTCGAACTGAGCACGAGTGATTTATTTCTGCGTAGCGGAAGGTCAGGCATAAATTTAATTTGATAAAATGCGAGCTTTAGCTCCTCCCGTAACACAAAATAAATCACAAGTGCTCAGTTCTACAGATAAAATGCGAGCTTTAGCTCCTCCCGTAACACAAAATAAATCAAAAGTGCTCAGTTCGAAAGAAAATTTTGAGAGCCTTAGCTCCTGTGGTAACAAAAAATAAATCACGAGTGCTCAGTTCGACAGATAAAATGCGAGCTTTAGCTCCTCCCGTAACAAAAAATAATCAAAAGTGCTCAGTTTGACCGAGAAAACGGGAGCTTTAGCTCCTACGGTAACACACAATAAATCACGAGTGCTCAGTTTGACAGATAGAATGCAAGCTTTAGCTCATACCCCAACGCAAAAAATAAATCACGAGTGCTCAGTTCGACCGATAAAATGAGATCTTTAGCTCCTCCGGTAACAAAAAATAAATCGCGAGTGCTCAGTTCGATCTAGAAAATGCGAGCTTAGCTCCTCCGGTAACACAAAATAAATCACGAGTGCTCAGTTCGACAGATAGAATGCTAGCTTTAGCTCCTACCGTAACACACAAAAATAAATCACAAGTGCTCATTTCGCATTTTTTCGGTCGAACTGAGCACTCGTGGTTTATTTTGAGTAACGGAAAGTCAGGCATAATTTAATTAATTTATAATATATAGACTTTTCAAAAAGTGTTTAAGGCTCAGAATGTACTCCTTTTCTATTCGAAGTGGTGCGGCGTCACAGTTCAGTCGCTCTTACTTCACCCGGCCTCAATGCCTGATCGTTACGTGGCATCGCAGCGAAAAAGTCAAAAGTGCGGCGGAGACAGCACAACCTTTATCGACTACGTAAACTGAGACAGCCTTGCAAGGCGTGGTCGGGAAGCGTACGAGTTATGCAAATTAAAAATATATATCACAATACTTCATTCATTAAAGTGTCTGGCTATGACTGAATTGTGTACCCCCTGAGCTGGATCATCCTCTGCAAGACTTGCACATCAGCCCTTACATGATTAAAAGCCAGTAATGTCCATGAGATTTTCATTGTATAACATCGCTTTGCATCGTTTTTGCCATACAACGGCAGATGTATATAGCAAAACCACGTTACATCCATGTAAAAGTCCACGTTAAACATGAAAATCACGTGTTTATATATATATATATATGCTGTATCCTATATCCTGTATAATAATGATGGCCTAGACAAACGTTCATTTTTTTCAAACATTTAAGAAAACTATTCTTCACTTTGCTTTCTACAGATAATGTGTGTTGGTCTGTGATTTTGTTTCTTAGGGACCAGAGGTCAAAATCTCGGAACAGTACTTATATGTGGAATTAACAGTTTGCAGGGTGAGACAAGAAATTCCTGCCAGTCACCTATCATGTGGTGAAAGCTAGTCTTGAGTTTCCTGTCCGTAAGGAAAAGTGTATGAATCATAACGACAAAAACTGCTAACGACAGCCAAATGTGAAAACTATTGTTCCATTTACGGTCGACAGGTTTCTGGCCATAGATTGTTTTAAAGGATTGAATGTACTTTTCTTTACATGCAGGAAAAAAAAAAAAAAAGCACGAGGTGGCGACAGCGGCAAAGACATTCTTCTGGATGTGTAAATTATTTGCTTAACTCGTTCAGCCCGAAATTTTGGAGGCGTCTTCTAGTGACTAAGCACCAGTTGCAGGAGATGGATCGACCATGATAATTCAAGGGCAGTGCCAGATTAGCTGGGCACCGACAGGCGCCGAGCTAATCTGGCACTACCCTTGAATTATCATGATCGACCCATCTTCTGCTGTAGGGCGTCAGGGCTGAATGGGTTAAAATCTGATTTTTTCACAATGGGCACACCCACAAGAAAACGATTTACCGTTTCTTTATCATTCGCAAGATGAGCATCTCTCAAGTCAAAGATAAACAGTGAGTTGTTTACTTGTCTGTATTATGACACAATTTACGAAATTATGGGTTTTAACGCATCCAGCCCCGATACACCACAGGAAGACACGGATCGAGCGTGATAGTTCAAGGGTGGTGCCAGAATAGCTTGACGCCCATAGGCGACAAGCTATTCTGGCACCACCCTTGAACTATCACGCTCGATCTGTCTCTAAAATTGTAATACAGTCCTTCAGAACGCAACTTCGAAATTTGGGGATTTCGGTCCTGGGGTAAAATGTGTTAAACATTTTGAAAAATGCTTTTAAAGCGATAATTTATTAAGTGGTGTGGCAGCTGACTTTCTCAGCGTGTTTCTTTCTTTGTAGGTATTTTCTTTGCACTTTACATGCTTAGCACTGGCCTACATTAACACATTCTGCTCCAGGACCGAAATCCGCGAATTTGACAGTATTACACTTCTGGAAACAGATCGAGCGTGATAGTTCAAGGGTTGCGCCAGAATAGCTTGGCGCCTATGGGCGCCAAGCTATTCTGGCACATCCCTTGAACTATCGCGCTCGATCCATGTCTTGCCGTGACGTGTCGGAGTTGAATGAGTTAATGCGCTTGTGTTAGTACTGCATGTTTAAAAAAAAAATGAGGACATTGAATGTGCGTCACCCGTCCGCGCGCCTAATAAAACTTAACCCATTTAGCCCCAACGCTCTTCATCAGGCGAGAGATCGACCCTTATTATTCAAGGATAATGCCAGATTTGCTTAGCGCCTGATTGCGCCAAGCTAATCTGGCATTACTCTCGAATTGTCATGGTTGAGCCGTCTCATGCAGCTGTTACATAGGCGTTAGTTGACACCTTCAAGACTTGGGAAATGCGGTCTTGGGGTTAAATGGGTTAAATGGGTTACGCTGGAGGCACTGCGCCTTTGTGCTAGTTAATGGACCTTCATGTTGTGACAATTATGATTATCATGGTCGACCCATCTCCTGCTGTAGTGCGCCAATGGTGAATGAGTTAAATAATCCCTTTTCAACTAACAAAACGAACAATATGCAGTTGGAAGAGGCATAGAATCTCATGCGCCCCCGCAGGTGGGGGGGGGGGGGGGCCATGAGGATCTATCTCTCTTGCTGAGACCACTTTGTGTGTAAAGCCATGTTCCTTGGACAGATGGGGCTCTTCGGCGCTGAATTAACAAAGATTTAATAACACAGTCTACCTCCACTGCCACTGACAGAAAAGGGTTTATTGTGGAGGTTTCGTCACGAAATCTTTGCTGTGTGATCTTGAACTTGCTCTAGGGTGCCATACCGATATGTTCGCAGTGTGTGGCCAGTCTTGGATGATGAACTCCTGTCAAAAAAATATCTTCGCACTATGCACAATTTCATGGGATTTATATTATTATTGTGATTGCTTTTGTTGTTGTTGTGATTGTTATTCCTGTTGTTTTCCTTCTTTGTGCACGTATTATTACAATTATTATTATTATTGTTTTTATTATTCCTGTTGTTTTTCTTCTTCGTACACGTATTATTATTATTATTGTTAGGAGTATTTATTTATTTATTTTTACTACTATTACTACTGGATAAAAACCAGACATCTTTGATGCAGAGCTTGACTTAAATCAGCTGGCACATAAACACATGGCGTAAAGTGAATAGGTTTTTCACGAAACAGGAACTTTAATTTGACTATTATTCTGTAATACTTGATTGTTTGTCCTGTCTCATTTTCACGACGTGCAAAATCAACAACCAACCTGCCTATGTGTCATGGAACTACCGTGGTAACTTGTGTCGTTTAGTATTGTTTACTTGTCGCTTATCGAATTTTTGTTTGTTTGTTTGTTTGTTTGTTTGTTTGTTTGGTTGGTTGGTTGGTTGGTTGGTTGGCTGGCTGGCTGGTTGGTTGGCTGGCTGGCTGGTTGGTTGACTGGTTGACTGGTGTTTGTTTGCTGGTTTGTTTGTTTGTTTGTTTGTTTGTTAGGTAACGTTTATGTTTGTGTTCTTATTCTGTTCATGATGCTTATAAACTACCTTACGAAATGATAGCATCAATACTCAATGCGCGTCCTCGGAAAAATCGATGAAATAAATCTATACGCTCCCCTTTCGGCCAAGTAAAAATATATAAAATTTTCAAATTTGACACATGAATGATAACACAAAAGAAAACAATTTCAGAGTCATACATGCTACAAGAGTAGGCGTGCCATAGTTTGCATTCGACAGACTGGAAGGAGGATGTTTGTTAGCGTTTATAATTATATTAGTCGGTATTTCGCCCTGATTGTTCGTGATGTCTGATCCATAACAATCAACGGGAAACTGGCATTCCAGCATATATATATATATATATATATATATATATATATATATATATATATATATATATATATATATATATATATATATATATATATATATATATATATATATATATATATATATATATATATGTGTGTGTGTGTGTGTGTGTGTGTGTGTGTGTGCATTACAAATAGAAACAGAGCCGAGTTCAGGGAACGAAAACAAGAAAGGTTGAACAACCCCACAATCGCAATAAAAAATAAATGTCTTCTTTTTTCATCGAGTTTATAAATCATACCACATACTTGCGTGTGATGTATTGAACAAATTTTAAACACATTAACCCATTCAGCCCTGACGCACTACAGCAGGAGATGAGTCGACCATGATAATTCAAGGGTAGTGCCAGATTAGCTTGGCGCCTGTCGGCGCCAAGCTAATCTGGCACTGCCCTTGAATTATCATGGTCGATCCATCTCCTGCAACTGGTGCAAAGTCATTAGATGACGCCTCCAAAATTTGGGAAATACGGCCATCAGGCTGAGTGAGTTACGTAAATATGTAGCCAAACTGGGAACAACAAAAGAAGCAAAGCAACCGGGCAAGAAAATACAGATGAAAACACAGCCATTCTTATCGAAAAACGAGAGAAACCAGAAAGACAAGAAAAACAAAGACAAAACAGAAATTGTCTTTATAAAAAGTTATATATATATATATAAAAAGAACAACAACAACCAACAGCAAAGATATAATGTGACTCAACGAGAACACAAATAAAAGAAAAATAAAATAAAAGATATAACAGGTACATAACAACAAGCTGATATAAACCGTGAAAATATAGACTTCACAAACAGAAGACAACATAATACATACAAAAAACAACAACAAACAAACAATAACACTGATTCCCTGCCACACGCCAACATGATATGCATGGACAATAATAGTTCAAGGGTGGTGCCAGAATAGCTTGGCGCCTGTGGACGCCCTGGCAGCACCCTTGAACTGTCATAGTAGAGATGTCCTCAGAACTGTAATGCAGTCTGCAGAACTGCGACTGACAAAATAATTTGGGACTTTAGTCTTCAAGAAATTAAATGAATGCTTAAGACCAGGCTGGATTGTCAAACTACTAAAGACGATACTATAAAACACAATCCAAATAACGAACAACACACACACACACACACACACACACACACACACACACACACACACACACACACACACACACACACACACACGCATGCACGCACGCACACACACACACAGACACACACACGCACGCGCGCGCGCTCGCGCGTATAAAACAAAATAGACAAACTGACCAGGCTTGAAGACGTCACAGTGTCCAGTGGCGGCCGAGAAGATGTTGAAGTTGAGTATGGTTTGGCCGGAGGTGGACAAGGAGTCGATCAGCGGACCCCTCCAGTGCGGGTACCCACCCAGCTCGCCCCGGTACCGAAACCCGGGTAGTCGCATGCCCGGATGAAAGAAGGTATCGGGGGGCAGGGTGTTGAGGATGCTGGCTTTGGCAAACTCCTCACGGGTTTCCGACAGACGGGACACAGCAGTCGATACGTCTTTTTCCTTCTTCTCCTGTTGTTGTTGCTGTTGTTGTTGCTGCTGCTGTTGCTGCTGCTGCAGTTGCTGTTGTTGTTGGTGATGATGGTGGTGTTGTTGCAAACCGAGCAAATCTCTGATGGAGAATGCTGTTTTCTTTTTAGGTTGAATGAGCGACATATTGGTAGTGTGAGGTTTCCTACCAGCCCTTTTTCACAATATGCAAGTTGTTACCACCCTGGCCTCATAAGATGTAATTTTTTCACGACAGTAGCTGTTCACTGCGCTGTCCTCAGTCTTTTGACGAGAAAAATCAGGCTTCCGTTCTTCGACGATCAATTACTTTCTAATAATTGGTTCTTTACTTCTTGAGGATATAGTTCTTCAGCAATGGAATGATTCAACAGCACGAATCTGCGAACAACACATAGATTGTTAACGACGTAATCCTTTAACCCTTTCAGTGCCCGTTGACGCACACTCTGTTTCTGCAGTCTGCGTTAATTCCACACCCAAAAGTCATAGCTTTTCCAGGAACATGGATTCAAAGTGGTATCAACAAGAGGCACAGATCCTCACGAGCCCCCGCAACTGCGGGGGCTCATGAGGATCTATGCCTCTTGCAGTTGGGTTTTGTATACATTTTCTCGGCACTGAACGGGTTAAGACTCAGACGTTTCATTGCATGTTCTTTTCAACTTCAAATTTAACAGCTGGAAAGAAAGTCCTTGTAATCTTAAACACACACCCCAACTAAAAATTCAATCGCTTAGGAAGGACACGGACAACACAACCATGCTGTGCTTGTCCTTTCTAAGCGCGTTTCTTTCTTCGCAGGGAATTTCTTTGCGTTTTACACGCTTGGCAGTCACATTCCTCCTGGATCCTTTAAAACATAGCTTCAGACCTAGTACATTGTCCTTAGAATGCCCCTTGCCTTATTATTATTATTATTATTATTATTATTATTATTATTATTATTATTATTATTTACAAAGGCTGTTAACCTTTAATTCATTCTTCCCGCGACACAGCACAGCAAGATATGGCTCGACCATGATAGTTCAAGGGTGGTGGAAGAATAGCTTTGCGCCCATAGGCGCCAAGCTATTCTGCCACCACCATTAAACTATCATGGTCGATCAGTCTCCTGAATTGTAATGCCGTCCTCAGAGGATAACTCCAAAATGTGGGTATTTCGTACCTCGGGCGCAGAGTTAAACCAGTGACACGGAAATATGAAAAAATAAAATGTCCAGAAAGTATTGCGTGCATGTCCGCTGTCCAACGTCAGTGTGTAATACTGCCTCCACCCATACGTCAGACAAAACACTAGCTTTTTTTTTTTTTTAAAAGAAGAAATGATCGAAAAAGCAGGTAAGAGCCGGGCCTCTCGGCTCATCAGCCGTACATGGGATGACCATTATTAACCCCTTAACTGCCGGGCAAAATTGAACAACACCAACGGCAAAAGGTACAGATCCTCATGCGCTCCGCAGTTGGAAGGGGGCTCATGAGGATCTATACCTCTTGCTGTAAACACTTTGTGTCCGTGTTTCCTCAACGGCTGGGAATCTTGGACGTTGAATTTACGATGATTTCAAAGACACAGACTGCGTCGGTGGCGGTGAAGGGGTTAACCACTCAAGCGAATTTGCTGTATCTGCACAGAGAACTCTGAGACGTCTGTATTCCACTGGGGTTTGCAACGAACAGTGACTGAAAGTGAAACAGAAGGTATTGAGGTTAATAAAGCGCGGGCACAAGCTCGTCTGTCTATAATGTGTGTGTGTGTGTGTGTGTGTGTGTGTGTGTGTGTGTGTGTGTGTGTGTGTGTGTGTGTGTGTGTGTGTGTGTTGTATATACCTTCTGATGCTGAAACACTCATGGACTTCAGGTCCCTACACAAGACGTAGATGCCAGTCAGTGGTTACAAAACGATGGAATCTGCCCCCTCTGAATAAGTGCGTCACGCAGCCGGCCACAAGTCGGAAGTTCCTTTCCTTGTACTTATCACTAAATCAAAGGAAAGGTGTACTCGTCCAAAGTAAGTACTGACGTTTACATTGAACTGTAGTAGCATTTAGAGATCATGGTGGAACAAAAGCATCGCATTCACGTACTTCTGACCGTAATTACGCCATAAAAATGATTTTAACTCATTCGAGACGTGCCGCCTACGGATACGAGGCGGTTTGCCGCGTATACGTAGGCGGCACGTCTCGAATGAGTTAACCATGCTAGTTATAATTAAGCACAGCCCTCTGTAAGTATGAGCTGAAAGTAACTGTTTTGTTTGTCTGAGCCAGATGACGGTATAGTACGGTATCTATTAGCATGTCCGTTGGAATGTTAAATTCAGGTAAGGTGGCACAGCCGCAGTGCGCCTGAATTGATCAGAGTTCAAGTCGTTCGCAACGTACAATAGCTGTCCCTCTCTCCCATAACCCGCTCGTTAGGGGCGTCCACTAGTGAGGTTTCGTTTGCAACGAACGATTAATTCCCAACGAACGCTTGGACCTGAGCATAGACAACACTCCAGATATCTCCAAGAGACATAGATCCTCATGGGCCCGGGGGGGGGGGGGGGGGGGGCTCATGAGGATGTATGCTTCTTGGATATTTCGGGAGTGTTGTCTATGGTTCTGGTACACATTGATTATCAGTTCGCGTCACTTCGTTTTCTTTCGTTGTCTCGGAGTCGTGCGGCGTCAGTTGTATCACTATGATGCCGCTGACTTTAACTCATTGTACCCCAAGACCCAAATCCCCAAATGTTGCCGTTGTCCTCTGAAGACTGCAGTGCGGTGCAGGACCCAGATCGGCCATGATAGTTCAAGGGTGATGCCAGAATAGCTTGGCGCCCATAGGCGCCAAGCTATTCTGGCATCACCCTTGAACTATCATGGTCGATCCATAGCTTGCTGTGGTGTGTATGGGGTGGAATGAGTTAAACCCCGCACTAACTAATTTTGTCCTTGTAGTCGTAGCTAAATGCGTGGTGGATAGCCTCTGGCACCAACACTGAGCGAACGAATTTTTGTCGTGAGGAATATACTGAGGAGCAAAAGAAATACTAATCATCGAGTTAATCGGAAACAATTGTGTGTTTCCGATTATATCGATGATGTCGCGTTTCATTTGCTCGTCAGTATCATTGCGCTTTATTTGAGTCCTCACCACAGATTCTGGCATAGTCTTATTCACCCTAAAGTCTCCATCACTGGCTGTTTGGCAAAGTTTTTGGGGGTCTAAAAGAGGTGACTGTAGTTTCGGTGAGACTTTCCAGAAAATCCTGTCGCTACACGCCTTCAGACGCCCGAAGTGCTGTCAAGAGAATCCTTTCGCCACACGCCCGAACAGGCGTGTGGCGACATGATTCTCTTGACAGGGGCTTCGGGCGTCTGAATGCAGGGATAACTGGACAAGATTTCATCGGATAGAGTTGTCGACTTTTATATAATCTGTAATCTGTCCTAAACAGGTGTCGATCATAGGCTAAGAGCAGGGAATAGCTGGAAGTCTTAACCAAAAATATTTCTTCAGATACTTTAAGGTTGAAACAAGTTATTTGGCTAGGATGTCAGCAAAGGTTGTGTCGTTAACCCATTACATCATGAGGCTGATTATTCACAAATTTGTTTATTGTCCTATGAAGGCCACACTACAGAGCTGGAGACAGATCAACCGATCTAGTTCAAGGGTGGTGCCAGAACAGCTTGGCGCCTCAGGCGCCAAGCTATTCTGGCACCACCCTTGAACTATCATGGTCGATCTGTGTCCTAAATTGTAATGCAGTCCCCAGAGGACAAGTCCAAAATGTGGGTATTTCGTACCTGGGACACAATGCGTTAAACAAACACTTAAATCCCTTTAATTTAACACCTGCCTAGAAAACTCAACACAATCCTACTGCAAGAGAAATAGATCCTAATGAGCCCCCTTAGTTGCCGGGGCTCATGAAGATCTATGCCCGTTGTTCCTTGGTCGGCTACGGCTTTGTGGGCTTTGAATTGACAAAACATTTCACTTGCCGCGAAGAGGTTAAAGCAACCTGATTGTTAGTGGGTGTCTAGCGTTGGGTGATTCACACCGGCATGCATCTTTCAGCTATCAGTGCTTGCTTCATGCAACAGGCAGAATTCTGTACTAATCCGATCGTCAAATACAGTGTTTGTTTTTTTTTTATTATAGAAAAGTGATAGGCAGAACTCTGCGTGAAGCTTGCGTTACGGAGCTCGGGTGGGAAAAGAAATTACGCGATCCGACAGAGTTACGTTAACTCATTCTACCCCAACACCGAAATCCCCAAATTTTGCCATTGTTTTCTGAAGACTGCACTCTAGTGCAGGACACAGATCGACCATGATAGTTCAAGGGTGATGCCAGAATAGCTTGGCGCCCATAGGCGCCAAGCTATTCTGGCATCACCCTTGAACTATCATGGTCGATCCTTATTTTGCTGTGGTGTGTCTGGGGTAGAATGAGATAATGCCGGTCACTGTGTACATAATCTGGTGAAATGGTCGGTACGTAATGAACGTGACGTTTGTCTTGAGCCAAAAGCAAAGTTTTCCGAATTTCCCCTTTCCTTAGTATTATCTATCTATCTCTCGGATTTTTCGGACGAAGTCTCGCACAAAATATCCTATCTCTCGTTATGCGAATGCTCCCTCTTTATTTACACTTACAGAATTCTCAGATGGTGCCTCGCACCAAAATGCCCGCTCTTCCGCGTGTCCAAAATTGTTCCTCCTTTTCTGGGAGTTGTCCATCAAATAAGCAGAGATGACTGGTCTGTCTCGGAGATGTGATTAACTGGCAGACCAAAATCCTAATGTCCCCCACAACCCAGTTATGCAGATTGCCCCCCCCCCCATCCCCCCACCCCCTAAGGTCTTGAGAATGACTTCCATCAGAACAGTTTTCAGCTGCTCCAAAAATATTTATCCGCCTTTTATTGTTTTTTTTCTTCAACCGATCATTAAATATTGGTCATATGACATTGATATTAAAAATAATAATAATAATAATAATAATAATAATAATAATAATAATAATAATAATAATAATAAAATATCACATTTTGCGAGATGTGCTCTGAAGACTACATTTTAGTCTAAAAGGCAGATCATGATATTTCAAAAATGGTGCCAGCGCCAAGCCATTTTGGCACCACTTTTGAACTACCGTGCTCGAGGCAAACCTTAGTGTAGTGTGTCACGGAAGTGGTCAGCCCTCGACGTCAAGTCCGACCAGAAGAGCAGGCATCCGCCCCAAAATCCCGGATCCCCTTTCTCCGATCCAAAGTTTCTGCTTTATCAGCGTTGTCCGTCTATTAATCCTTTAGAGTTGTTTGTCGCTGAACAAATGATTAGACGCTGGTGTCCTGGCCACAAGTTCAGTTCTTTACGCTTCCGCGGTCCACCCAGTTTGGCCGGCACCGCGCAATTACACCCCGTTTAACGAAGTCCGAGCCGGCAGTCGAAGCCGCACGCGCCCAGAGTGTCGCGGTTCACGTGCGAGCACGCGCACCCCACGCGCCGCCCTTCGCTGTGTCGCAGTGGTACCTTGAATGTCAGTGATGTCCTTCGCATGAGACAATGAGGAAGGAAGACTCGTGCAGGGATGCATGCAAGCAAGAGGCACAGATTCTCATGAGACCCTGCGTCAGGAGCTCATGAGAATCTATGCCTTTTGCGTACAAAATAAGGCTTCATGTTACACGATTCAACCCGGTCCCTGTCCTTTCGTTCAAAGCGCAGAAAAGAGATAAATTGACCCAACCCCCATCAGCAAACTAGCAACGGATTTCATAAGCTCAAAAATTGCCTGCAGCGGCTCACGAGAATCGCAGAAAGGACTGGCTTGGAGACTTTGCCCACACCGGCGTGGAAATAAGCTGTTAGTTCACATAATTCGCTCGCGGTACGCCCTCCTCCCTCATTGGTCGCCGGACTCCGAAATCGATCACATCTCTTCCATTGAGCAATTAAGTAGCTTGCAAGCGTCGCTCACACCATTGGCGCGTTATGGGCGGTGGGCTTGGCTGACCCCACACTGGTTGTCACCCTCGATTCGCTACAGCTCAGCGGTAGCGAATCGAGGGAGACAACCAATGTGGGCTGACCCTTGCTCTTCATTACACACTCTGTTCGATAAACATTACACTACAAGCGCCTATCCTATTAGAAACAGGACACAGGAGCTTGTAAAATCGCCCTCTTCAGGGCGTGCTTTCGTTGCTAAGCTTCGCCAGTGCCAGTTCTCATTGTTGTCTTGCAGCAATCAAGACTTTTCTGCCCTTCTTTTCATAATCAACTTGAATAGACACACTCATCAGATGTGTTTTACTGCCTATTATACACAACGGGGAAGCTCTTCTGTGTAGCCAATAGACAAGAAGAACAGACAAGTCTCCCCTTGGAGATATATCGCATGTTTGTCCGGGCTTTCAGTCCACTGAACTGTTTTAGTTGAAAATTTTGACATACTTCTCATCTCCGAATGTAGTTTTTGGTGGACAACTCCCAGATTTGGTAATTTCGACATTAGGCTTAACCGGCCATTGGGTGTCGGTAGAGATTTTGGTCGAGGTGATTCCTGCAGGAATAACACCACCCTGACATCCTGCAGGAATAACAACACCCTGACATCCTGCCGTGAGGAATCACCTCGACCAAAATCGCTACCGACACCCAAAGGGTTAAAGGAGCTGTCAGCGGCAATAGTTGCCATTGCTGGTAACAGCGTTCTCAACTCATTATCGGCGGCAGTGTTGTCTGGCAAATGAATTAATCAAACAGTTTGCGCGAGAAATTGTCACACTCACGCTCAATTTTGACACCCTCCGTTGGAGGCGCACAGGAGCTGTTGTAAGCAAGCGGAGCTATGCCGGTCAAGGGACATAGTTTCTCAAAGAGCACCTTGCTGTTGCAGGGGCGCTTGTTAATCTATGCCTCTTGCAAGTGGACGGAGTAGACTTGAAATGAGGCAGGTCCTCTGGGCAGGGGATCATCAGAGTCGGAAAGTCAACGGGTAACACATGGCCACTCAGACTGGGAACGTCAGACTGCCTTCTTTGTGTGTCCTTGCCTCTGCCTCGCTGTTAACTCATTCAGCCCGACGGCCGTATTTCCCAAATTTTTTAGGCGTCATCTAATGACTATGCACCAGTTCCAGGAGATGGATCGACCATGATAATTCAAGGGCAATGCCAATTCGCTTGGCGCCGACAGCCGCCAAGCTAATCTGGCACTACCCTTGAACTATCATGGTCGACCCATCTCCTGCGGTAGTGCATCAGGGCTGAATTGGCTAATCCGTTCCAAAATGAACAAATAAAAGAGTAATAAAATGAACAAATAATAAATAATAAATAAATAAATAAATAAATAAATAAATAATAAAATAGATACGTAATAAATAAATAAATAAATACAAAATACGCTAAACTTCCGATATATAAAAAATAGCCAGGGGAGACCATTTTTCTTGTTGGATGCGAAGTTTTTATTGAAAAGCGAAGTAAATTGACGTGTGGAAGCGGCAGTGCAACCGGAACTTCTGAAAATGTTGTTATATCCGACTTTTGTTATAAGCGGAGTAGACTGTAAATAAATAAATAAGTTTATCATGGGCCCTTGATTTAACATTTATTTATTCATTTTGGACAAGATCAACCCTTTCAGCCCTGACGCACTACAGCAGGAGATGCGTCGACCATGATAATTCAAGGGTAGTGCCAGATTGGCTTGGCGCCTGTCGGCGTCAAGCTAATCTGGCACTGCCCTTGAATTATCATGTTCGATCCATCTCCTGCAACTGGTACATAGGTGTTAGATGACGCCTGCCAAATTTGGGAAATGCGGCCTTGGTGTTAAATGGGTTAATGCGATCTTCACGCGTAGCAGGAACCACGAAATTCACGCAAAACACCACAACAAAATACCTGTAATTTTTTTTTTTTCATTTTATTTTTATTTTCATTTTGCACAGAGGTTTGGGTTTTTACAATCATCACTTCAAGAATACCAACAGAATTACATTTCAGTCGTGTTTTGATCCGTTCATTGCCAAGACAATTTTAACTGAACACCACCCAAATTGCAAGATGTCTAGATCCTCATGAGCCCCCGCACTTGCGTGGGCTCATGAGGATCTGTGCCTCTTGCTGACGTCACTTTGAATCCATGTTCTGATACATCTAAGGGTTTTGGTGTGGAATTAACTCATTCAGCCCGACGCACGTATTTCCCAAATTTTGGAGGAGTCATCTAACGACTATGCACCTGTTGCAGGAGATGGATCGACCATGATAATTCAAGGGCAGTTCCAGATTAGCTCAAGCTAATCTGGCACTACCCTTGAATTATCATGGTCGACCCATCTCCTGCTGTAGTGCGTCAGGGCTGAATGGGTTAAAGAAGATTGCAGAAGCACATAATACGTCAGCTGGCAGCAAACGGGTTAATTTTCGACGCTGATGTCACTTTTGGACCACAAGTAGAATTACGCATGTACAAAGACCGTTTGTCGACGCATTTTGTCAATTAGTATTTTCAAATCTGCTCTGTTTTGAGAATTTTCTACTGTAGAGGAAAAACAGCATCGTTCTGTTGATTGGTGGCTGAACGAACCTCTCTGTATGTGTGTGTGTGCTCGCGCGCGCGCGCGTGTGTGTGTGTGTGCGTGCGTGCGTGCGTGCATGCGTCTGTGTGTGCGTCCGTACGTACGTCCGTGCGCGTGTGAAAAAACAACCAAAAATCATACTGTTAAATGAAGTCGACAGTGGTTATTTATTAACCCTTTTCATCCTGATACACCGCTGCTTGAAATAAATTTGACTATGATAATTCAAGGATGGCGCTTGAGGCGCCAAGCTATTTTGGCAACACCCGTAAACTCAACTGCTTGATCTATCTCCTAATCTGTAATACCGCCTTCATAGGACAATAAGCTATTTTAAAGAAATCTGACTCAGAATGTAATGGGTTAAACATCACTTACGACAAGAGTCTCTCACAAACATAAAGAGATTAACTCATTCGAGACGTGCCGCGTATCCGGAGGCGGCACGTCTCGAATGAGTTAAATTACAACTGCCTTCCCTTACACAAACTGAATCACGGGTGCTGGGGTTGACAAAAAAAAAAAAAAAAAAAAAAAAGCCGGCGAGTGTTAACCATCTGTTTCTCTGTCCACCTCTGCGGGAGTGCTTTATTTTGTGTAATGTCATAATTTAACCCCTTCACTGCCGATAAAAAAAATGAACGCGGTCTAACTGCAAGAGGCATAGATCCTCATGATCCCCCCCCCCCCCCCGCGACCGCGTGGGCTCATGAGGATCTTTGCCTCTTTCTGAGACCACTTTGTGACCACGTACTTTGGACAGTTGAGGCTTTTCAGTGATCGTCCATTGAACACAGACTTCAGAAACAAAATGTACGTTCTGTTGGCAGGGAAGGGGTTAATAATTTATGTTTATACAACACTCAAAAGATGTAGTCGGTGCACGTCTTAGTCTAGAGTTGTGCACAGAAAAGAGTCTGACAGGCCCTGCGTTTGATTAGCAACAAAACTTTCGTTTGACGTCATACTTTGCAGATTTTTTTCTCTCTCTCTCTCGCGCTGAATGCTCCATATTGCGACATATCTCCTGGATTCGTTACGTGCAGTGACGTGAAACTCATAATGACGTCGGCTACTGCATGCAGTCTTGTTTTATTGCAGCGTCGGTCTCAGCCTCTGCTTACCAGAATCGGAGGAATAAAACAGAGACAGATAATATAGGCATAGATAGCTGTATCTCACAAGCGAACTGAGACAGAGGAATGTCTCAAACCCCCCCCCCCCCCCATGACTCCCCACCAACCACCCCCCACCCCAATTCGTACTAGACCTCCCCCACCCGGGTCTGCCCTGGGGGACTTGGGTGGGGTTAGGTACTTTTTAGTTCCCAGGGTCACCCTGGTCAGCCCCACAGGGTGAGTTTTTCATCTCTATTACTGCGGGCATGTGTTTCTGTCAACTCAGAGGTCCATTCACCTGTATTTGCCTTTTAAACTCTGCCTACTGTCTTCACTGCCGTAAATCGTGTCTGATATTGGATGTGTGTGTTGGCTTAATGCGCTGAGCTTTGAGTCTATGTCCCCAATGTGATAAAGCGTCTATATAATAACGTATTATGACCGCCATCGGAGGACATACAATCAGATGTCAGTTATGTTTATGTATTGATTGTTGTTTCTCACAAGCAGTGCAGGCACGTCCTGAGAAAGCCCCCGCTGCCGTCGGGACGTCTCAAGCAATGCACACCACACACCAATTCGTACTAGACCTACAATTACGAGAGACATTGACCATGCCACGACCGATCAATCAGAAGGTGTGAAATCGTGGTCTCACCTGCCCTTCCTTGCCACTGGTCGCAGCCGGATTATGCCGGAGCCGTTCAAGGAACGTGGATACAAAGTGGTGTCGGCAAGAGGCATAGATCCTCATGAGCCCCCGCAATGCGGGGGCTCATGAGGATCTATGTCTCTTGCAATCGGATCGTCAGTGTTCAGTACTTGTTACTCGACACATGCCGGACAGAAAAGGCAGTTCATCCTCAAAAGGCGTCGAAACTCTTGACTGTCGAAGGTACACATTATTTTGTTTTGCTTACTGTTCCTGCACTAGTGCAATGGGCGTTTGTGTCCCATGATAATTCACGGCCATTTTGCAGACGGATTAAGAGGCTGAGTATTCGATCAAGTGCATCCAAGAGAAATTGCCCCATCCGAACAAGCTAGACGTAATCGCACTGATTTGCGTCCACTGACAGTCAACAGCTTTTTCCCCTGCAAAAAAATGGAGCACACGCATTGAAGTGTATGGAGCGTGCCTATTCACTCTCAGTGAGGTGGAGGAGGGGAGCAGGTCTGAACCTAGAGGTGGTCTGGCAAAATGTCAATGCAAAGTCTTTGTGGGAGAGTCAGTTTCATCAATGCCGACAAGTAAAGCACGACCCCTCCCCCCCCCCTTCCACCCGACCTGAAGCCTTGTGTAACGGCAGCATTTTTCATTCGTTTGCGTATATTATATATTACCCTGTTAGCTAAAGGCAACCATCTCGCTGATCTCGGCCAATAGCGTAAGCGAATTGAGCTGAGGGAAGTAAACAGTGCAGATACGATCAATGGACCCCTGAAGAGATTTGTGTAACTGCTGCACATTTTCTAAGGATTTGTGTACGTTGTATTGGCTGGTAAATTCACTTGCACGGACTCAATGCTTTGACTTCTGCAAATTGATGGTTGCCGCGGGGCTGTGATTTTGGACCTTACGCCCGTTAGGCCGTAAGGTCCAAAATCACAGTCCAGCAGACCTAAGTATCAATTTAGCCAGTATTGTCATCTGCATGCGCAAATCATTACGATGTCACGCTGGTTTCACACCCTGGTCAGCACACAGAAGTTTGAACGTATTCAGATAAGAATATACACTAGTTGTCTCCTTCGATCAGCGCAGCGAATGGCCACGAGGGAGACAGCCAGTACGTGTGATAAGAACCATGGCCGTGACCTCCACAGAGCGTTGTATAATGACCTCATATTTAGGCCTACTTCTTTGCGCATGCCTGACGTTCCTTTTGAGGATGAAACTGACACTGGTTGGAAATATTATTTAAAAAACAACAACAACAAAAACAAGCAAAAAACAAACAAACAAAGCAACACAGTTCGTACTGCGTGACGCACCTCTTGATGATTTTACATCGGTAGCCGGAACTGAAAAGAAAACAATCAAAAACATTTTATAGCATTGCCATTGAGAACAAAAACACAACAGCCATGAGAAGAAAAAGGCCGGACAAAGAAAACAGCCATCAACAGCTCACAAACTTGCCATTCGGAACAACAGCAAGTTTTGACACGACCGGCACTGACGACAATAACAACAAGCTGGCTGTGTAAGATGGCCGTGGAGAATGAGGCTCACTCAGTCCAGGGACCAGTGGCATGAGTGATCTCAGTCCTACGCCAGCCACTAAGCAAGGTGCTCCGCTAAAGCGGAGCACCTTGCTTAGTGGCTGGCGCAGGACTAAGCTCAGTCACGTAACTGAACTCAACGGATTATCTGTTCTGCAGGAGCCAGAGCTCCTCATGAGCCCATTGGTTTATGGAGTGGGGGGGGGGGGGGGCACGTCAGTCTAAGCCTCTTGCTGTATCAACTCTGATCAAAATCATTTAATACTGCGTTCCAAGGCATGAGGAGACTAAACGTATTAAGCATCATCCAAATCTCAGTAAATAACTGACCGAGTTGGAACCGCCGGATATCCTTGTCAGCATTAGGCATAGGGTCACATGAGCCCTGCAAGGCGTAGTTCTATTTCACGACCGCAAGAGGCTCAGAAGAATCTGCGCCTTCCGTAGATGAAGAAAAGCTAACTGTCTTTCAGCCCGTTCGGAAAGTTTTCTCGGTCGATGTTAAAGTGGTCACCGCCGTTCATGCAGGGGGGACAAATCACATCACTTGGCACCGTCCTAGCCTTGTTATCTCCCTTCGCGGACCCTCGCCCAAATCTCTTCCGCCCACACGAGGCGCGGAGTCTCACGCGCCCACGCAGTCTGCAGGGGCTCGTGAGAACCCACGAGCCTTGCTGTCCGAGGGTGTCCCCAGCTGTGCCTTGACCTGAGGGTGCTGCGGCCGGTTCGAGCGTGCAGCTTTGAGGGCCCCTCGGCGAACATTAGTCAAGTTAGTTTGTCTTGGCCACACAATCGCGGCCTGCCCTCTTCTCAGTGGTCCCCATTCTCGCTATAAGTCCTCAGGCCGCCGACGGCCGCAAGTTGGCCAACTTGCGGCCGTCGTCGGCCTGAGGACCTTTTGCTCACTGTGCTGTCCCCTCTCCCCCCAGCCGTTAGACTGTCCTCCTCCGTCCGCCGGCCACCCTTCCTCTACTCCTCGGGCTCCGTCCCTTTCTCGCATGATGGCCGGAGCCCGCCAAATCTGGGCCAGTGTAATCTTATAAGGGCGGCAATATGTTGGGAATAATAATATTTTCTGGCAATTTGCGCGGCGGCTTGTACAAATACCCACACCCTCCATAGCCCCCGGGGGTCAAAGCCAAGTGGCCCGAGAGTCGGGGAGCCTTCCAGAGGCGGCTGAGGAATCCTCTCGTGTGCGCCCGTTCAAGTTCCGGAGCTGTGTCACACTTTCACGGCAGCCCCGTTGGTCTCCTCTTTACAAGGAGCAGCTGAGATTCAAGTAAATGGAGGACGATCCCTGATATTCTCGAGAAAGGGGTAGTGATTCACGACGTCACGGTTCTCGATGATTTTGTCTTGTCAATTGCTGACAAAACAGGAACGGTTTTGTTTTCAGGTATACCCTGCCAAAATGAATCGAACGCCAAATCGACTGATCCAGTATCGGTTTTTTTTTTTTTTTTTTTTTTTTTTTGCGTACGTGAATCGACTTGGGGTTTATTTTGCTGGTAGTTTTGCGTGACTGAGGACCGTGAGTAGCGCCGGCCCCGCCTAAATGACTTCCCCGCCACAGTAGCCCTTGGTCGAGCCAAACTGAGGGTTAATTTGGCATGTTCACCGGTGAGAATATTCACTTCTTTTTCAAAAAGTTAATTTAAAAAAAAGTCACGGATTACGAAGATGTCGACATTTGCAGTTCACGCAGCACTGACTACAAACATGAATCTGAAGCCAACACGTTTCACGATCTTAACACATGCCCACAGCACAAGAGGCATGGAGCCACATGAGACCCTGCGAACAACAGGGGCTCATGAGGATCCATGCCTCTTAAAGATAGAAGGGCCTGACTACTCGTGTCAGTTCCAGGCTCCCGGTCCCCTAGTAAGTGCTAACTGGATCTGGCCCGCCAATTTGCGGAATTGTAAACAGGGAAGTCTTAATCTAAATCCCATTCGGCTCATTTTACGCGATTTAACGGGCATTTAAATCGAATTTCATTTTCCCTGAAGACCTTATAATATCGCTTCGCCGGCAGGGGCTTCGGCTGAGAACTCCGCTTCCAACTCTTCGGAGCTGGGGAAGCCATGCGAAGGGAGACCACTCGGTCGCCGCTGCCTTTGTTGACTTAATCAAGTCTTGCCTCTTGTCTCCCCCTTGGCCGCTCGATCATCGTGCGATTTTTATCGCCCGGTCGATCGGCCGGCCGCTAATCGAATTGTCGTTCTTCTGCACGCAGGCCTAGCAGGGACTTCTTTTCTCGCTGCAGCAATCGAACGCCAAGTGGTTGATGTTATTTTGCAAGAGGCATAAACCCTCATGTGCCCCCGGAAAGTTAGGGGGACACATGCGGGCAGGCTATGCCTCTTTTAAGCATAGCCTTCAATAAAGATGCAGGCTTCGTGCTGGCTCTATTTCTGCTCGGATTGGGAGACATTCAGTCTATAGAAAACTTGAGTTGGCGCACAAGTGGCGATTTCTAGCGGGGAACACGGCAGTGACAGCGAGCACAGACACTTCGACAAGGGCGAATCACAAAACGGAGAGGACAGGCAAAGAGAGAAGACTAAAGAAGATAATAAGAAGTAATCACAGTAATGCGGGCGAAAGTGAACAACTTCCTCCAAGTGAAGCACATGACTGCCATGCATATGACATTCGTTGTATAAATAGTGCCTACGCTGTACTTGGTGCGGGAATCAAGCTGGATCCATCATGATAATTCTGCATGTACCTAGAGGCCTTCTCTAACCAGCTTAGCTAGTTTGAACAGTTGGTCATTCTTAAAAGTGTGTACATTCACGTGTATTGAATTAATTCATTCTGCCCCCGACACACCACAGAAAGATATGGATCGACCATGATAGTTCAAGGGTGGGTGCCAGAAACGCTTGCCGCATGGGCGCCAAGCTATTCTGGCATCACCCTTGAACTATCATGGTCGATCTCTCTCCAAAATTTGGGGATTTCGGCCTCGGGGCACAATGGGGGAATCATCAGTCCTACAGTCTTTCAGTTTCGTCCGTTTCCTTTCACTCAGTCATTCAAGTTCACTAATTCATTCATTCATTCATTCATTCATTCATTCATTCATTTGTCAGATCATTTGTCCGTCCATTCTTTTGCATTGATAAGATCGTATTTGAACCAAGCGCTTGCATATTTTTGTAACAGTTATAAACAAATTATGAAAGAAGGAATCCCTTGTTCAGTGAGTGTAGGTGCAAACGCTGTTATCTGTCTACGTGATTTTCTTGCCATTGAAGTAATAATCGCTCTGCCCGCGACACACCACAGCAAGATATGGCTCGACCATGATAGTTCAAGGGTCGTGGCAGAATACAGGGCCGGATCACTTAGCTCCAAGGGGGGGGGGGAGGTCAAACTTCTTGTTTGGGACCTTGAACCTGACACAAAGGACCTCTACCACGCTAGTTCTTCTTTCCGCGAGGGCAAAAAAAAAAAAAAAACAGAGGGGGAGGGGGGGGGGGGGGGAGTAGGCGACGGACTTTGGTTGCTTCCAGGCGCCGAAAAATCAAACAGTGGGGGGTGGGGGGAGGGGGGGGGGGTAGGCGACGGACTTTGGTTGCTTCCAGGCGCCGAAAAATAAAACAAGGGGTGGCGGGGGTGGGGGGTGGGGGGGGGGGGGTGGGTAGTCGACGGACTTTGCTTGCTTTCAGGCGCCGAAAAGTCAGTGGGGGGGGGGGGGGGGGGGGAGACGGACTTTGGTTGCTTCCAGGCGCCACAAAATCAAACAGTGGGGGGGGGGGGGGGGGGAGGAGGCGACGCGGACTTTGCTTGCTTCCAGGCACCCAATAATCAAATAGTGGGGGGTGGGGGGGGGGGGGGGTAGGCGACGGACTTTGCTTGCTTCCGGGCGCTGAAAAATCAATATGCGAGGGGGGCAGAGGGAAAAGGTACTAGTCCTTGCTTCCAGGGGCTAGAGCTTGGCCGTTCCCCCAAATATCAAACGATGAGGGGGAGGGGGGGGGGGGGGGGCAAACACCCCCGAAAAGGGACTTTGTTATAGCATTTTAACAAATTTGGGGTGTTGGGGGGGGGGGGCGATTTACCCCCCGGCACTCCCCCCCCACACACACACACTGGATCCACCCCTGGAATAGCTTGGTGCCTAGGAGCGCTAAGCTATTCTGCCACCACCCTTGAACTATCATGGACGATCTGTCTCCTGACTTGTAATGCAGTCTTCAGAGGACAGCTCCAAAATGTGGGGATTTCTTACCTCGGGCACAATGAGTTAAGACTTTGTTCGAAGAGGATAATTTCTTTAACCCTTTTAGCTCCACGGGTACATTTCCCGAATGTTGGAAGGGTTACTTAACGACTATGTACCACTTGCAGGCGGTGAATTGACCATGATAATTCAAGGGTAGCGCCAGATTAGCTTGGCGCCTGAAGGCGCCTCGCTAATCTGGCACTACCCTTGAATGGTCAATCAACCTCCTGCTATAGGGTGTTCGCGCTGAAAGGGTTAACCCCTTCGCTGCAAGTGGTCACAAATTGAGCGTCTGAAACCACTATATACTGACCGCCATTCGCGTGAAAAGCACAGATGTAAATGAGACAAATATAATATGCATAAGGAACACGGGACTAACAAGCCACGTAAATCGTCATAAGCTCCTGCGTCTGCGGTAGCTCAGAGGGTTTATGTCTCTTGCAGCTGAATCGTTACTAGAAACATTTTTTTTGGTTGTCGGTGACTGTAGACGCAAATGGCTATTTTCTGTCTTCCTTGCCGATGAAGCCATAATACTTTGTTCAAAGAGGTGACACAATTTCTTTAACCTTATAGTCCCCTACTTTAGTGACTGACATGGCTCGAGAGCACCCTTTCCTATCCTTTACTCCACCTCAATAAATACACATTGCGCCCGCCTTTATCAGTCTGTAATTTAGCGTATTGACACCGCACGAGGTCAGGCGGGCACATTACCCGCTATGCGCAGCAGTCAATAGTGCTCTCCGTTCGATCACTGTAAGGTTTAAACTCTTTATAGAGGGTCAAGTGCGCTATCATTTTGAGGAAACGCAATAAATGTAAACCATTTCTGTATAAGTTAAAGGGTTGAGCTTTAGCGAGTGTAGTAATAAATAAATGATTGGGTTGGGGGGTAAGGGTAGGTTACATTCCTTACAAATAAATTGCTATATTTATGTCTTCGTGGTGTTTGATAAAACACTATAATTTTTTTTTGATGAAAGAAAAGTAAGTTGGATGTGTGTTAAATGTCAAGATTATAGGATGCATTAAGCATTGATTAACCCCTTGACTGTTACTGACCATCCTGTTTGGCGGAAAAGGACGTGTAGTTAAGAGTCTCTTCCGCCCAACCGTATTGTCAGTAGCAATCAAGGGGTTATGACACTCACAAGCCTGGAAATAGGGCTAACTGCACTGCTGTGTCTATGATGCAAGTGATGTGTTCAGTTTTATATTACGATATGTCCTATGTAATTTGTGTTACTGTGAAATCGTGTTTATTGCCCTTATGTTTAGACCACAATAGTTACTAAGGCATACGGTGTGTGTGTGTGTGTGTGTGTGTGTGTGTGTGTGTGTGTGTGTGTGTGTGTGTGTGTGTGTGCGTGCGTGTGTGTGTGTGTGTGTGTGTGTGTGTGTGTGTGTGTGTGTGTGTGTGTGTGTGTGTGCACGTGAGTAGCTTAATTATATTTTGATGTGTTTAATGTTCTTCCTTTTATGTTGCGCGGCACCGCAACGATTTCCTAATGTATTGTTACATATGGCAATAAAGTTCTAACTATCTATTAATTTGTCATGTCAGCATTGACAGCTGTGCACTGCTGTAACTTAACGATTTCAAAGAAATATCGCTTGGAGTGCTGCTATTTTGTGATTCCACACGCTTACTCTAAAAGGACTTGCATCATGTTCTGTTATTCAGCTGATTAGACGGGCTATTGCTGGGACATTTTTGTTAACCCCTTCACTGAAGAGAAAAACTGAACATCACCCATCAGCGAGAGATATAGATCCTCATGAGCCCCCGCAGTCGCGGGGGCTCATGAGGCTCTATACCTCTTGCTGAAACCATTTTGCATCCATGCTCTTTTGACGGTTGTGGATTGTTGACGTTGAATTTACATGTACCATGATTTCCAAAACACGATGTTTGTCCGGTTGCTGTCAAGGGGTTAACTTTAGTAGATCCAAAGTATTTTTCAGCCACTCAGGCTGAGCTTTCATGTCCTCTTATGATTACACATTATAGTTGTCGGAGGACGGATCGACCATGATAAAATATGGGAACTGCCAGATTGCCGTCTGCTTTCTCCCGTGATATATGGTGTGTCAGATGTAAACTATTGTTAACTTGTAACCCAGGGACTTCTGAGGGGTGGGGGTAGAGTGCGTATGGGCCTTTCCGAGCGCAGAGATAAATGAACAGAGCGAACTAGTATTGATTGATACTAGGTATTTACTGAAGAAACAAAAAAATTGGCGATAATGACCTCTATGCCTCGGTGACCTATGGGAAGGGGTCGTCACCAGAGGCGACGCGCCACGCCAAGATGGCGGCGCCTGTTGGACTGATCGACATAGAGACTAGCCCGAGTACAAACGTTGCTAGACCGCTTCAGCGTTATCTAGGCGTGCTGTGAACCACACCTCTCTCAGATAGCAAGCACCTTACCCGATACTGCAAGCGTGGCAGACGACAAAATACGGTCATTTGTCAAAGTGAATCGGACTGAACTAAACGGAGACCAGCACTACAAGTGCTTGCTGCGATACGCCCGACGATTTCTCGGTCTGCTGAAGTCTATAAAATTAATGTAAGTAAACCGAAACAGTCTCTACCAGCAAGAGGCACAGATTCTCATGAGCTCCTGCGGTTAGCCGCAGGGGCTCATGAAAATCTATGCCACTTAGCTTGAACTAACTGCTCAGTGTTTCGGGCCACAAGGCTTACTCAGTGATATTCCTGGTTTCAGTCAGCACTTGTGCTTTACTCCGAGTGGGAGCGAACAGTGACATGTATGGCTCACACGGATCCATATCTGCTGAGCCCAAGACTGTCGAAAGATCCCCAAGTGAGTGACAAGTTTAGGCGAGAGGGATTTCTGTCAGTCTAACTGCTCGCACCTGTAAGCCCGGAGTGTCCGCCATTCAGTTGGGAATTCATTCAAGTCTGCGATGGCTTTTAAACAGGTGAGTTGTTTTGGCATTGGTTTCTAAGTGTTGGTGTGTTTCAGGTGTGTTGTGAGACAGCGATTAGTCATTGTGTCGCGGGACTTGAGTCAGGCAGGCATGCATACACGCTCATGCGCGAACTAACACATCCAAGTACGCAACCATATTATACACATACACAAAAATAAACCAACAAAAAGGCACCAGCAAACAACACACATACCGATACTAACGTGTGCACTTGTAAGCAAACATGAACACACATTGACATGTACACACCCACGCAGTCACAGCCGCCCACCCACCACATCCCCCCCCCCTCTCCCCATCCCCCCTCTCCCCATCCCCCCTCTCCCACTCACCCACACACACACACACACACACACAACAAGCAAATGCACACACACACACAACAAGCAAATGCACACACACACACACACACACACACACACACACACGCACACACACACACACACACCAAACAAACAAACCAACTAACAAACAAACCAACTAACACACAACAACACACACAGTTTTTAGCTCTTCAGTCGGTTTGAATTTAGTCGCAGGCATGCACACACGAGAGAGAGAGAGAGAGAGAGAGAGAGAGAGAGAGAGAGAGAGAGAGAGAGAGAGAGAGAGAGAGAATAGATCAAAGTGTGGTGGAACATGCTGCCATTAAATTACTCTAGACCACAGCTCAAATAACCTTCCACTTTTAAAATGAATAGGAGTGCACTCTGGCCTTTTGAAATCGCGGGGGAATCAGTTGTGAATAGGTTTATTGCACGCGCAAACAACGTGCTGTTTTGTGTGACTGCGGGCAATAAAAAGCTTTAAGGTTGTACACAAAGGCTGCCTGAATAGACCTTTCCACTCCACACCTTGACTGCCGAGAACAATTGCAAGAGGTATAGATCCTCATGAGCCCCCGCAGTTGCGGGGGCTCATGAGGATCTATGCCTCTGGCTAAAACCACTTTGTGTCTATGTTTCCTGGGCGGCTGTGGATCTTTGACGTTGAGTTTAAAAAAGATCTCAAACTGGCTCACTTGTTCAAATCGGCCACCACCCAGTGCGCAAAGCGTCTTTGAGCGGACGTCGGCCGCTGTTGCCCTGCGCACTGATCATAATGCATTGATGGATCGACGGTGATTTTAGCTCCGCGGTAAGTGCCTGGTCAGCCCGGATAATTGTCACTACTCAGGCGCTACCCGCGGGCAAAAAAATGTCCGATCCATCTCCCGCAGATGGCCGCAGACATGAGAGAGTTGAAAGCTTGAAGGTGAGACAAAAAGAGTAGGTTTGCGTTTAACCCGATCAGTGCCGAAAAAATGTGAACACCACCCAACTGCAAGAGGTATAGATCCTCATGAGCCCCCGCAGTTGCGGGGGCTCATGAGGATCTATACCTTTTGCTGACTCCTCCTTGAAACCATATCCCTGGGACAACTAGTGCTTTTGGGTATTGTATCACCGAAGATTGCAGAAACACAGTGTGCGACGGCTGATAATGAACGGGGTACGGTTCATTTCTACACCGGTTGCGGTTGAGAAATTCGTTTCACGATGTGCTTATCAATGTACAGCATTTATTTTTTTCTGGTCACTGTTGCACAAGAGCCTACCGTGAAAACGCATTTCATTTTCACCACCCCAGCGTGTGCATTTCTTTCTGTCTCACCGCGTGTGCCACTGCACCTGAGTCAGAGACATTTACCAGATTAATGTTGATGAATGATACGTGAATTAAACTGTTTGCCAATATATTACCCCCTACCCCTCCACACACACACACACACACACACACACACACACACACACACACACACACACACACACACACACACACACACACACAGACAAAATGTCATTGTGGCACTCACACGCTGAAACGTGAGTTGATGTAGATTAACCCTATGCGTGTCGGTAGAGGTTTTTGTCGCGATGATTCCTACATGAATCAACTTGACGCGACATAGACCGCTACCGACAGGCAAAGGGTTAGAGGGTTAATAATAGTTCATCATCTGTTTGCCAATATCCTTAACACTTGAACTCCCGGAACTAAAAGACTAACATTCTATAGAATGGAAGTCATTTAGCCATGGGAGTTTAAGAGTTAAACAGCCTGAATGGGAAAACCAAACTTGTTGGAGAGCATTCACTCTCTTTAATCAAATGTATGATTGTCAACGATATTTATTTCGCTGGTTGTAAACATATGGGCATTACTGTTTGCTGTTGTGTCAGCATATCTGCAGTACAAAGACTCACAATGTTGTTTTTTTTTTTTTTGTGTTGTGTTGAGGACGACCCAAAGAAGAAAGAAACACTAAGAAAAGACAGTTACAGCACAATTCATTAATAGTTATTAATTTATTTATTAATATTTGTATTAACCCATTTAACCCCACAGTTCCACTTGCCAAATTTTGTAAGTGTTACTTAATGACGATGTCCGTGGCGGTCTGTGGCGCAGTGGTTAAGGCACCTGCTATCAATACCGGGGCTTTTCTCCTCAAGTAAATGTCACCGAGGAAAAGATGGGAGGACAATATCTCAGAGTCGACAGGACTGAAGCTGGGCGATACACTAAAAATGGCAGAGAACAGAGAGGAATGGGGGTGGGGGGGGTGGGGAGCTGGTTGTCAAGTCATCAGTGGTGCCCCAACGGTCGGCAAGACTACGGGATATTGATAGATAGATAGAAGTGTCACCGTTATTTGGGCGGACCGTCGGGGGTTCTTTCTCCGGGTACTCCGGCTCTTCCTCCCCCACGACTTTGGTATCAATTTCAGCCCACTTAATCAAATTTCAAATATAAAACTTTAGTAGCTCGCTTGAGCTTGCCCTTAGCACCACGTGAATGTTCTGTGTTTACGTACAGTGTGTGAATGAATGCGCGTGATTCTTTTGAGCGTGATTGTCGGGTTCAAGTCGCGGCGCTTTGAGCCGATATTGAATTGGGTTAAAGCACCTATTTAATGCGCTGATTTATTTATTATTATTATTTGTATATCAGTTGCAGGTGATAAATTGAGCATGATAATTCAAGGGCAGTGCCAGATTAGGCTAATCTGGCACTACCCTTGAATATCACACTCAATCCATCACCTGTTGTCGGGTGTTGGGGCTAAATGGGTTAACCCTTTTTCAGAATAAACATATAATCAAGTACACAATTTGCTACTCATCTTTGCGTGGTGGGCAGATGCAGGTTAGCAGTCACATTTTTGGTCAGGAGTTGTTACATAGATTTTTATTTGAATGAAATACAAGGCAAGAAGGGTGAGTGATGGAGGGGGGGGGGGAGGGGGGAGGGGGGAAGGGAGGGGAGCTACAGTTGGGGGTGGGGTGGGGGGGGGGGTGAACCAAGGGACGCAAGTTTACGATCTTATACAAGTGTCAAAGACTTTTGATATATACTTTAGTTTACTTGATAGTGTAGGCAACCATTGCACTGCTTTCGTGTTATATTTTGTTTCCTAATCATATTAATTTTATGCAGTATAACCCGTGTTTCGTTCAGTTTACACTTTTAGCCACGGGTCCCTACAGCAGGAGATGGCTTGACCATGATAATTCAAGGGTAGTGCCAGATTAGCTTGGCGCCTTCAGGCGCCAAGCTAATCTGGCACTACCCTTGAATTATCATGGTCAAGCCATCTCCCTGCAACAGGTACATAGTCGTTAAGCGACACTTCCAAAATTTGGAAAATGCACCCGTGGGGCTAAATGCGTTAAAGGGTATAGTCCTACCATTCCCTGATTGTTCATTTAGGATTTTCGTTGACCATTTCAAAAGACGTATTTGGATAGTGTAGGCCTACCATCTCACGGAGCGCTGTACGGACGTACTGCTATACTGAAATAATGTCAGCAAGAGACATAGATCTATACTCATGCGCCTCGTGCCTGCAAGAGATATAGATGCTCATTAACCCCTGCAAACGCGGGGGCCAATGAGCATCTATGCCTATTGCAGACAGCAGGCATTCGGGGAAGAGCTGGGTAGACCTTGTACACGCTTCAGATCAGAAGATCCCAAATTTCGTCCGGCGCTGTTGGTTCCGCCTTAATCGGTCTGAGTCTCTCACGGAGTGTTTGCCTTGAGTCCCTGCGCTAGCCGGATCGCCTTCCCATTAAGTTAAAGACCTTCGGGACGACGTCGGTCGCAGTTGGCCCGCGCACGGTCGTGCGCCGGCCAACTTCGACCGTCGTCGTCCCGGCGTCCGATCAACTTTCGCTTGCTGGGCCTCTTATTACGCCTTACGGGTCAGTGTTTTTACAACCCTCTCTAATCCTAGAAGGACTTAAAATGCGAAAGGTACAGGCAGATTAGACGCAGGCAGTGTGTGTCATATGGCGGGACAGGTCGATCTGATATGTTTCGCTGGTTGGTTTCACATAATTATAGTTAGGGTTGCACATATATTTAGGGCAAAAACCACTTTTCAGTGTGGTAATATATAGACCCTAAGGTCCAACGTTCAGTACAGGACAGCACATGTCCACTAGTGCGAAAGGGGGTAGAGAGGTGGGGGCGGCAGGGGGCGCTTGCCTCAGAAAAAAGACGGGGGAAAGGGGTGGGTGGGCGAAAGTATCTTTTCTGCTAACCCACTTTAAATGAATGTTTGCTTTCCACCACCCACAACCCCCACCCCCACCAACCCACCGTCGTTTGGTTTTTCAGACAGTGGCAAATTGTTGTGTTTGTCTCATACCCCCCTCCCCCCCCCCCCCCCGACACACCACCACCACCACTCCCCTCCTACCCCCTCCCCATTTCAGTCCTCGCCGTCTATTTTTTTTTTTTTTTTTTGCGACTTAATATCTTCCTATGCCATTGCATCACAGTTGTATTATTTTCGAGTCCAATTAGTTGTTATAACAGTTTATTATGTACTAATCCCTTCACTGGCAGTGGTCATGGGTGAAACCTGTGAACCATCAAGAGTTCACAACTAGAGACATGAACACGACTGCGGAGCGGGCTAACGAAGGGATATGTACCTTACTGTTGGGTGGTGTTCGCCATGTCAAGATGTTAACTCATTCTGCGCGCGACACACCACAGCAAGATATGGCTCGACCATGATAGTTTAAGTGTGGTGGCAGAATAGCTTGGCGCCTATAGGCCTATAGGCGCCAAGCTATTCTGCCACCACCCTTGAACGATCATGGTCGATCTGTCTCCTGAATTGTAGTACAGTCCTCAGAGGATAACTCCAAAATGTGGGGATTTCGTACCCCGGGCACAATGATTTAATTCAACGGCCAAATAACCTTCCGGCCAACCAATCAAAGATCAGTTCCAACCAGACAACAAATCAGTCTGTTAAAAGTACGTGGATTTGGCTGCATGGCTAGTTAGAAACGCAAGCTTCCAACGATTAAAATCAGTACACTTCTGTCAGATTACTAACGTCAGCCCTTTAACCATTTTGCTGTCGGTAGCGCTTTTTGTCGAGATGATTCCTGCAGGAATCACCTCAACAAGAAACGCTACCGACAGCCACAGGGTTAACTGGTTAACCGAACACATAAACCTACCAGACAACCTGAACAGGCAATGCGTTTGTTGGTTGGCAGGTAATGGTGGATGTTTAGGGGTGTGTTCGTTTGTTTGTTTGTTTGTCGTTGTTTGAGTTGTTTTTGTTGTTGTTTTATTGCTGGCTGACTGGTTGATTGACTGATCTGTCAAATCGGTATTGACTCCTGGAGCCGTCTTGCAACTCGGCTTTGACCACTATTACAGCCCGGCACTTAGCCAGGCCATAGGTTAGATGCACTTCCCAGTGCGCAAAGGCCATCGGAGAGTCCGAAATAGCTCAGGCGGTTAAGCGTCGGAGCAGGAGAGCGAAGGGAATCGCCGGGTCGTGGGTTTGAATCCCCGTCCCGGCCCCGGTAGCTGGACTCGCACTCCAGGGGGAAAAGACGGGCTTGTTCGATAGCATGTCCGTTGAGAGGTCCTGGTAAATCAAAGTGGCACAGTTGGAATGCGCCTTTTAATACTGCCTATTAATCACAGTAATGGTAAATACAAATAGATTGTTCTGCAGTTGGTGATTTAAGATCAACAGAAGAAACCTAAATGGGAAATTTAACCCTTTCGCGATGGAACTCAAATTCTGACACACAATTTCCCACATGAAATTGTGTGTCAGAAATTGAGCTCCGTCGTGAGAGGACATTTCGGGTCACAGACCCTTTATCAGGTCAGTGAATTGCCCTGCGTCCTTGTTGGTTAAACTTCCCTTCTATGTTTCTTCTGTCATAATAATGGTAGTTTCGAAACACTACCCCCCCCCCCCCTTCCTTTTTTTTTCTTTTAAAATTCTGCCAAAGTTATTTACAAGAGCATTCTTTCATTTTTCTGCATATGTCGCTTCTGCAGGTGCACCTTGGTATGAGTGAGGAGAAACGAAAGGAGGATTATGGCTGGCTGAAAAGTCAGTGTCTGTGAACCTGAATACAGCAGCGAAACTACCCTCAATGAAACCGGTTCAGACTGTATCTGGCCAGAAACCTTAGACTCGTTGAACGGGATGGTGGGGGAGGGGGATTACGACGCTAAGAGTTACTTGATTGTTGGTATCACATCTGGAGTGACCCTTGTTGTGTCCCCCCTACAGGAAGGCAATTGATAAATGTAATGATACGACTTTAAACTTGATAACCGCACGTACTTATAGATTGTTGTCGACGTGCAAAGGTTTATAATATACCAAGAAGACCAGACTGATGACACAGTGATTGTGATCTCGTCGTCCTCGTCAAGCAGCGGCCACAGCACTGGAAGTGTTGAGGACTATGATATGAAGTGTGCAGAGCGCGATGAATACGCACAAGACAGCTTCAAGCTTTTTACGGACTTCGTTTTTGAGGAAGAGTTTAATGTGTTTGATGGAAACGACGCGCCGTGGGTATACTGTATTATCCGTCACAAGAAATTCCACGTCAGGTTTGTGCCACTTGCATCTGTAGATGAGGCAGTCTGCTTGCGTGGGTATTACAGTTGTGTTTTGTGTCTGAATCAAACTCGGACATAAAAATGAACTTTGTAATTCAAGGTGCACTTGTCATGCAAAAGAAAACTTCCTGACAAGAACAATTAACCCATTCGGGCCTGACCCATCTCCTGCAACTGGTGCATAGTCATTAGATGACGCCTCCAAAATTTGAGCTATACGGCAGTCGGGCTGAATGAGTTAAGAGTCACTGCTGTACTGCTGTACCCTGGCAAACTGGCTGAAATACTACATGCTGACACTGACCCACACCACACTGAAAGGACACGTGATGCCACGGACAATTTGAAGACGACATCAGTGGCGCTGATCCTACAGCATCAAGCGATGCTGATAACCACACCGATCTCGAGGACTCATATCGCCCAAAGCCTGATGAAGACTCTCAAAACTCAGCTTCAACAACAGAGACTGGTGAGGACACGCCGCACAACCGTCTAAAGAGTAGTCAGTGCACACAATGACAACCCATGGTATGCCCTCAAAAACGAAAGGGGCGTCGCCAAGTGACAATGTCAGCCCAGCTCTTTCTTCAATCACTGCCTAAGTTGCCATCACATTACTGCAGACAACAAAGTAATAAAATATATTTAGAGACAATAGTTTCTTAAAAAACGCAACTTTACACACTGTTCAATGCATTACTGCTAACAGAGGTCGCGCGAAATTGTAATTCCCATTTCAGGGATAAATAAAACTTATTGAATGGCATTGAACTGAACAGTCCAGAACTGAACTGTACTGAATTGGTGATGTGAGCTGAACTGAATAGTATTAAATAGTATTAATTGGATTGGGTTGGGTTGGGTTGGGTTGGGTTGGGTTGGGTTGGGTTGGGTTGGGTTGATAGTATTAAATAGTATTATTTGGATTCGATTGGGTTGGGTTGGGTTGGGTTGGGTTAGATTGGGTTGGGTTGGGTAGAGAGAGAGGATGAGCGGCGATGTTCTAAAAGGCGTTGTTTTAGCCGTGCACTCCATCATTGTAATAGGGGGTGGAGTTGTATTGTACTTTCCTCTCTCTCTCTCTCTCTCTCTCTCTCTCTCTCTCTCTCTCTCTCTCTCTCTCTCTCTCTCTCTCTCTCTCTCTCTCTCTCTCTCTCTCTCTCTCTCTCTCTCTCTTGGGTTGGGTTGAATTGAATTGAATTATCCCTTTTACTGCCGAGAAAAAAGTGATTTTGGTCCATATGAAAGAGACATAGATCCTCATGAGTCTCCGTGACTGGGGGCTCATGAGGATCTATGCCTCTTGCTGAGACCAATTTGCATTTATGTTTCTTGGACGGTGTTGGCTTTTGGTCGTTGAATGAACGAAGATTTCAGATCAGAAATATACGTACAGTGGCAGAGAAGGGGTTACAGACGATGCAGGCAGCAAGATTTAACACAAAGCAATATATCTTTTTTTTTTTCCCTCGCGCTGGGACCATATAACGTTGAGGCGCGTCCCCTGGGTGGTGGATAGGGGGTCCCTCGTGAGAGGGGTGCACCGAATGAAATAAGGTGCCGTGAACCAACATGGTCTAAGGGAAGGTGACCCCGACAGAAAACCCCTGGTCCTCCTAGTAAGGGGGTTGGGCGTGGGGTTAGCTTCCCCACCCTGCAAAAAAGGAAATAGCTACAAAAACGCCGACGAAAAGACTAACAGTAATTCCTTTCCTGGAGGAGGAAGGTTCTTCTACCAGAAGACTTATGACGTCCTGTGGTGAAAGCCGGAAGTCTTCGGAAGCCACAGGACCGAGCCGCCTCTCTCTATCCAGGGATACAACCATGGGCACATGGAACGTCAAGACCATGTACCAGAGCGGCAAGGCCGCCCAGATAGCAGCGGAAATGCAAAAGTACAACCTTTCCCTGTTAGGTATCAGTGAAGCCAGATGGACGCAGTCTGGCCAGAAAAGGCTGTTAAGTGGGGAGATGATTCTGTATTCAGGTCATGAAGAGGAGAATGCCCCCCATACAGAAGGTGTAGCATTCAAGCTGTCACCAGTGGCACAGAGAGCGATGATGGGCTGGGAACCTCTTGGGCCAAGAATTATCACAGCAGCCTTCAGAACCAAGAAAAAGCTCAACCTGAACGTCATCCAGTGTTATGCGCCCACTAATGACAGTGACGAGGAAGAGAAACAAGAGTTCTACGACCGACTCCAGAGTGCCTTGGACAAATGTGCGGAGCGAGACATCACCATCGTCATGGGCGATTTTAATGCCAAAATAGGGGAGGACAACACCGGATACGAAGAGGTGATGGGGAGACAGGGACTAGGCTCGGAGATGAGTGAGAACGGGGAGAGGTTTGTAGACTTTTGTGCTCTAAACCGACTTGTCATTGGAGGCAGCATCTTCCCACACAGAAGAATACACAAAGCAACTTGGGTCTCACCTGACCATACAACAGAGAACCAAATAGACCATATCTGCATTAGCAAGAAATTTAGAAGATCCCTTCAAGATGTTCGAGTGAGGAGGGGAGCAGATGTCGCCTCCGACCACCATCTGCTTACCTTAAGAATGAAGCTCAAGCTAAAGAAAAGCCGCATAGAGACAACAAGAAGACAGCGCTATAATGTAGGCCTCCTGAGAGAAACTGGAGTTAGAGAAGAGTTCAAACTGGTGCTGTCCAACCGGTTTCAAGCGCTACAGGAGCTAGTAAATGAAGAGGAGGCGGTCACCACAGAACAGCAGTGGAAGGCAGTTAGAGAGGCGCTGAACTCAACCTGCAAAGACACTGTAGGGTTCAGGAAACACTATCACAAGGACTGGCTGTCGGCACAGACCTTGAAGAAGATAGAAGTGAGGAAGCAGAAGAAAGCAGTCGTCAACAACAGTCGCACGAGAGCAGCCAAAGTAAGGGCACACCGCGAGGTGAAGAGTATCAGGGCAGACAAGAGGGCCTACACAGACAGCCTGGCAGCAGAGGCAGAAAAGGCAGCAGGCAGCGGCAACATGAAACAGCTCTACGACATTACCAGAAGATTGTCAGGCAAGTATGGCCATACAGAAAGACCAGTAAAAGACAAAGAAGGAAAGCCTATTGCAGACAGAGCAGACCAACTCGACAGATGGGCCGAGTATTTTGAAGAGTTACTGAACAGACCTAGCCCACCCGACCCCCCAGACATCCAGCCGGTAGAGACCGACCTACCCATCAGCTGTGACAGACCCAGCCGGGAAGAGATCAGAAGAGCAGTGGCATTTTTGAAGAACGGCAAAGCAGCAGGCCCAGATGGCATCCCAGCGGAGGCTCTGAAAGCAGACCTAGAAACAACAGTAGAGATGCTGTACCCACTGTTTGGAAAGATCTGGGAAGAGGAGGTGATGCCGGCTGACTGGAAGGACGGGTACCTAATCAAGCTTCCCAAGAAAGGCGACCTCAGCAAGTGTTCCAACTACAGAGGAATCACCTTGCTGTCAGTACCAGGAAAGGTCTTCAACAGGATCATCCTGGAGAGAATGAAGAGCTCCGTTGACCCCCAGCTGAGAGACCAACAAGCAGGATTCAGGAAGAACCGATCATGTACAGACCAGATCGCCACTCTCCGCATTATCGTGGAACAGTCTCTGGAGTGGAGCACCCCGCTGTACGTCAACTTTGTGGATTATGAGAAAGCATTTGACAGTGTGGACCGAGAGACTCTGTGGAAACTCCTACGACACTACGGTGTACCCACAAAGCTCATCCGCCTGATCAAGAGCAGCTACGATGGCATGACATGTCGCGTGATCCACGAAGGGCAGTTCACCAGGGAGCTCCAGGTCAGAACTGGTGTCAGGCAGGGGTGTCTGCTGTCTCCGTTCCTCTTCCTACTGGCCATAGACTGGGTCATGAAGATGACCACAGAGCACAGACGAAGTGGAATACAGTGGACACTGTGGTCACAGCTTGACGACCTCGATTTTGCAGACGACTTGGCATTACTGTCCCACACTCATTAACAAATGCAGGACAAGACCACGAGGCTTACTGACATCTCGTCCCAAGTGGGCCTCACCATTCACAAACAGAAAACAAAGACAATGAGGCTGAACGCAACCAGGGAAGAACCAGTCTTGCTTGCTGGCACCCCGTTGGAGGAGGTGGAGTCCTTCACCTATCTCGGGAGCATCATAGACATAAAAGGCGGCACTGATGCAGATGTCAGAGCATGAATCGGTAAAGCCAGAGCAGCCTTTCTCCAGTTGAAAAAAGTGTGGAGTTCCAGAGAGCTGTCACAACACACCAAAGTCAGGATTTTCAACTCCAATGTAAAAGCAGTTCTCCTATATGGAGCAGAGACTTGGAGATTGACAAAAACCACAGTCAACAGAGTACAGACCTTCATGAACAGTTGCCTTAGAAGAATTTTGAAAATCCACTGGCTAGAGAAGATCAGCAACGTCAGACTCTGGGAGAGAACAGAGCAGATAACAGCAGAGAATGAAATTGGGCGAAGAAGATGGGGATGGATCGGTCACAGTCTGAGAAAGCCAGCTTCCAGTATCACTAGGCAGGCATTGTCATGGAACCCCCAGGGAAAGAGGAAAAGAGGTAGGCCGAGAAACTCCTGGCGTCGAGACCTCCAAGCAGACATCAAGAGACTGGGAACCACCTGGAGTAGAATCGGAGAAGCACAGGACAGGAGTTGCTGGAGGTCTCTCGTCGACGGCCTATACCCGGGTAGGGGTGACAGGCGTAAGTAAGTAAGTAATATATGTATTTTTGCTATAAAGACGTTTCCATATCAGCGCCGGATCAGTCAGTTTATAAGGGGGTGGGGGTGGGTGCTCAACTTTTTTATTTTCTATTGCCAGGGTCTAGTATAATATATCAAAACACCACAACCGAAACTGTTCTTCTGACGTTATTGAAAGCTTCTAACTGGTGTTACGTACGGCACTGAAACACAAGCGTTACAACTCAATTTTAAACACATTTATTTCAAGTTTGATGCCAGCCGAGGGGGTGGGGGTGGGGGGTGCTGTATTACCAAAGCACCCCCCCCCCCTGGACCCGGCCCTGCATATAATAGCCAAGTACTCGTCTACCATATCTGTGCTGGTAATTGCAAGGTGTAACACGTCTGCAGGCCCTTCTGATCGTCGGGGAGGTGTCGCATAGATTAGGATTGCAACAGATACCTGTTATCTTGTCACTACACACCGTGAACCACTGGGAGAAACAAACGGTTGCTTGTCAGAAAATCCTTCGCTCCATGTGCCAGCTTTAGAGTAGCCCACTTGTTGTGCCTGATTAACGAGCATCAAGAGGCATATATCCTCACGAGCCCCCGCATCTGCGGGAGCTTGTTAGGATCTATGCCTCCTGCATTTGTTTAGTATTTCGGGCGACCTCCCCGAAGGGCGGGGGGGGGGGGGGATGGTGTGTGTGTGGGGGGGGGAGGGGGGGGAGGGGGATTACGACGCTTAGAGTTACTTCATTGTTGGTATCACATCTGGAGTGACTCTTGTTGTGTCCCCCCTACAGGACGGCAATTAATAAATGTAATGATATGACTTTAAACTTGATAACCGCACGTACTTATAGATTGTTGTCGACGTACAAAGGTTATAATCTTGAAGGACGGTACATCGAGAGGAATCGTTGTGCATGTCATGTTTGTTTTTTTTACGCCATGCGTCATGTTTTGTGAGATCTAAGTGTTATCGATTGAATCTGTCCGGATTTTTTTTTTTATTGACTGTGTAGCGGCGCGGATAGAATTGATGTAACCAGTGTCACGTCACTTCGACTGGGATTGTCCCATACACATTTTTTTTTCGTATTTTGAATATGCATGTACCTCTCCCATCTCTCTCTCTCTCTCTCTCTCTCTCTCTCTCTCTCTCTCTCTCTCTCTCTCTCTCTCTCTCTCTCTCTCTCTCTCTCTGTATGTCTCTGTCCGTCTGTCTGTCTGTCTGTTTCTGTCTCTATCTCTGTTTGTGTGTGTGTGTGTGTGTGTGTGTGTGTGTGTGTGTGTGTGTGTGTGTGTGTGTGTGTCTCTCTCTCTCTCTCTCTCTTAGTATAGTGTTTGAGTGATTTTTTTTGGTCCAGTTGCAAGCTGTGCAAGTGTGGCAGATTGTCTAACGGGAAAAGAGGCATGTACACATTTCCCATCACCAAAGTCACGAAAATAGTAAAACCGATATCACTCAATGTACTAACCAGCCAGTCTAAAAATAATGAAGTGCGTTGAGACGATGTATGATTTCGGACTGTGCCGTCCCAGACTAGGAGGTCCAAAACCATGGACCAAAACACCGTTATCTAGAGGCCTCCCAAGTGTTAACCCTTTGCCGGTCGGTAGCGACCTTTGTCGAGGTGATTCCTGTAGGCTTTTAACCCTTTGCGTGTAGGTAGCGGTTTTAGTCGTGATGATTCCTAAACTAGCCTTTTGCGTGTCGGTAGCGGTTTTTGTCACGACTAAAACCGCTACCGACACGCAAAGATCATTGCGACTAAAACCGCTACCGACACGTAAAGCGACCGTGTCAATGTCAAGTTACAAGTAGAATTTAACAGCACCGGTGAGCAGAAGGTCCTCCGTGTGCCGTTTCCCGCAGCTGGCTCGCGCGCGGTTGTGCGGGCGGGCCAACATGCGGGGACCTTACAAGTACCCGTTGGCAGACGAGTCCCAAATAGCTCATGCGGTTAAACGTCGGAGCAGGAGAGCGAAGGGAATCGCCGGGTCGTGGGTTCGAATCCCGTCCCGGCCCCGGTAGCTGGACTCCCAATCCAGGGGGAAAAAACGGATTTGTTCAATAGCATGTCCGTTGAAAAAGGTCCTGGTAAATCAAAGTGGCACAGTTGGAGTGCGCCTGAGTTGATCAGTGTTCAGGTCGTGCTCCATAGGCAATAGATTTCCCTGTCCCCCATAACCCGCCCGTCAGGGCCGTCCATGATCACCTCGGTGCTGTGGACGTTAAACCCGAACTAACCAACCAACCGTTGGCAGTTTAGAATGAAGTCCGTTTGTGGTCCCCTCCCACACCTGGAGAACAAGCACCCTACATAACACCTGGAGAACAAGCAGCCTACATAAATGCTGAGAGCAAGAGGGGACTGTGCATCTTCATGAGCAGGCTGCGGGAGTCTCATGGTGGTCTATGCTTCGTGCAGATGGGTTGCCTTTGCCACAGGAATGGCGTGTGAGACGGATTAAGGATAGGCCGTTCAGTTATAATCATAATCCGGCCTACACTAGTAGATACAAACATGCAATCCAGAACAAAAAGGTGACTGCCAAGCGTGTAATATGCAAAGAAGTACCCAACGGAGAAAGAAACTCTCTTAGAAAAGACGGGTACAACACAATTTATTAATATTTCGGGTAAATACCCTTTGTCAAAATAGACAAACAAACAAACAGAGAGATTAGCCGCTACTTATCTTCATTGGCAGAAGGAATGTGGCAACTCATACAAACATGGGAGCTTATCATTCATGGTATCAGTCTTTGCACTGGTACACAGGTACTGAACCCCTGTGCTGTTGCACTGCCACGCACACATCACAGTACTATGAAGGAGCCCATCATTGCTATACTGAAATGCCGTCTGTCGGCACTGTGTGTGGCATTTTTCATGAATAGTTTAGATCAACTAGAATGGAACACATAAACAATAGTACGTACTAAACAAAGGAAGACAGAACAACACGACAACCGCAATAGGCCCATAATCCTGAGCCTAACTTGTGCACGCGCTCAGTGCCCAGGTTGTGGTTCTTTTCTTCGTATGCAGTAGCATTAGTGAGGTGGCGCTTGCTAGGAACGACTCACAACAACCAACGGGATCAACCAACATAGACAACACTCCAAACATCTCCAAGAGGCATTGATCCTCATGAGCCCAGAGGAGATGTTTGGAGTGTTGTCTGTGCTTGTGGTACAAACCGGTTATCCGCCATCACTTTTAGTTGTCGTTCGTTGTTGGGAGTCGTTCGTTGTAAACGAAACCTCCTATTAACTCATTCGAGACGTGCCGCATCCGAATACGGCGCTTGTTTCAATGTCTCGAAAGTGTCTAAGGACAAAAGAACTGTTTGGGTAGTTTTTGCATTCTTCATGATTTTTTTTCTCTCTCCCGCAAACATAAGGTTAGGGCAACAACAACGAAAACTGGATCCAAACTTCACCACCGTTATGTGTTACATATCGTGCTTTTCAGTCTCAACGACCAGTGGCCTGCGCATGCTGAAAAACATTCACGTACATTTGGATTAAATCAGTAACCGGCATAGTTCCTCACAAAGCGGAGGGCTCATGAGGCTCTATGCCTCTTGCAGATAAATCAAAGATTTTGCTCACTTGCGAACAACTGATAAGCGGACATCGATATGAGAATGGAAAGCACACACTTCACGTCAAAGCCTAATCACAACCGATAAGACTTGACTTTCAAGGGGAAATCGACTCTGATTTATTGCGCTGTGGCGGGGGTATATCAGGTTTGCCAGAAAGAAACGCAGATTGTGTTGGCATCATTTCATTTCTTGCAATGACTGAAAAACACATACTTTACCCATTCAGCCCTGACGCCTTACAGCAGGAGATGGATCGATCATGATAATTCAAAGGTAGTGCTAGATTAGCTTGGCGCCCTTCGGCGCCAAGCTAATCTGGCACTGCCCTTGAATTATCATGGTGGATCCATCTCCTGCAACTGGTGCATAGTCGTTAGATGACGCCTCCAAAATACGGCCGTCGG
This sequence comes from Semisulcospira habei, assembly GCA_036245525.1. Classification (NCBI taxonomy): domain Eukaryota; kingdom Metazoa; phylum Mollusca; class Gastropoda; family Semisulcospiridae; genus Semisulcospira; species Semisulcospira habei. Next base: position 43,805,123 of record BTPG01000004.1, read on the forward strand.
GCTGAATGAGTTAACAGTGACACATCGACATTTTTTATTGCAAATTTTCTTGTGTTTTAATGAACCAAAGCAGAAACTTGCACGTGCGGTTGGTTGGTTGGTTGGTTGGTTGGTTGGTTGGTTTGGTTGGTTTGCTTGATTGCTTCGTTCAGTATTGATGATTGTGGCTCATTTGAGTCGTTTTCACCAGGGTATGGTAGGGCTGGCCATAGGGAGAAATGTTTGAAAATTGTCTGTACCATTAGAGGCCAAGAAAGCCTATTAAATCGATCGGCTTATCATTTTGTCGTTGGCTCTTTATCCGGGTACTCCGTCTCTTCCTCCCCATCCACTATGGTACCGGTTTCAGGCCTGTTTATAACAAAAATAAAATACAAACGATCAAAATTTTCGAAATAACCTGACCCTTCGCACGACTTGAATGCCCTGTGTTTGTCTTCAATATGAATGCGTGTGTTTCACGTGAGCGTGCATGTTGGGTTCAGTTCGCGGCACTTTGAGCCGACTCATAGTATTGGGTATTATTATTATTATGATGATGATGATGATGATGATGATGATGATGATGATGATGATTTACAGCGACCCAACCATAACCTCTCAATTTCATGACGAATAAACCAACACGAGTTAGTTATATGTTACTAGTGAGGTCTCGTTTGCACCAAACGACAACCGACAATGAACGATAACCTTAAACGGTTAGGGCGTAACGTCCTTTGCCCACTACGAAGGTGATGACAACGAACAACCGCGGTTGATAACCAGCTTGTACCATGAGCACAGGTAACTCTCCAAACATCCCCAGGAGGTATAGATCCTCATAAGCCCGAACCATAAGCATGGGCAACACTGCAAACATCCCCAAGAGGCATAGATCCTCATGAGCGCGAAGGGCTCATGAGGATGTATGCCTTTTGGGGATGTTTCGAGCGTTGTCTATGCTTATGGTCCAAGCTGTTTCCCCTCTCGTTCCTCAGTTGTTGGGAGTCCATCGTCACAAACGAAACCTCACTGTTAATATTACCAGCCCTGTTCGATCTGACCCTTGAACTGTAATGTAATCTTCACAGTACAACTCTCAAATTTGGAACCTCCATCTCAGGGTTGAGCGTGTTAACCTGTGATGTAAATCGAACAGTCCCGAGGATAGCCGCACGGGTTGTCTCCCTCGATAGCGAATCAGGGGAAACGACCACTGTGATTTTTTTTTTTTTTTACACTGCCGCATCATCGTTGTATTTGTTGGGTCCCAACCTCAGCGTCGACCCAACCTCTGTCAGATGTCACTTTGGCCGAGGTTGGGTTGACGCCGAGGTTGGGACCGAACAGTATTCGTAGGACTCATAGTCTTTCTTGTCTCTGTCTAACGCAGGCGTCATAGCTAGCAGCGGTGACCGCTCACCTCACCCGATGCAATGAAGGACCGAGAGACGACATCAGTGGCCGAGCCTCCTTCCCCCTATCCCCAGTTCCTTACTCCGCAGCACTTGGGTCAGCAGCCGCAACACCGCTTTGTCCGCAGACAGCGCGCTGATGACGATGTAAGAAAATAACCAGCAAAGGAAGAAACGCGCTTTGGAATAACAATAAGGGCAGAACAGTTTACTATCGTCAGCCCTCACACACTACAGCAGGAGATGGATCGACCATGATAATTCAAGGGTAGTGCCAGATTAGCTTGGCGCCTGTCGGCAGGCGCCAAGCTAATCTGGCACTACCCTTAAATTATCATGGTCGATCCATTTCCTGCAACAGATGCATAGTCGTTAGATGACTCCTCCAAAATGTGGGAAATATGTGCGTCGGGCTGAATGAGTTAAATATTATGTCCGTGTTATTGCGAAGCACGTTTCTGTCTTTAACCCCTGTCCTGTCGATAAAAACAGAACGCCTCCCAACTGCAAGAGGTATAGATCCTCATGAGCCCCCGCATTTGCGGGGGCTCATGAGGATCTATACCTCTTGCTGAGGCCAGTTTTGGGGCTGTTGTGGCTTTTGGTCGTTGAATGAACGACGATTTCAGGAACAAAGTATGCGTCCAGTTGCACAATAACTGACAATACCGCTCGGTCGAAGACACGGGTGACTGCGTGTCTTTTCTGTCGCACAGTATTGTATATTTCAAACCGTCAAACTATCGTGTCCCTAGGAGAGATGCGCCCAACTCCGTTGCGACGGGTCTGCTTGGGATGCCGCCAGACATTTATAATAATGTTTACGGTAGAGGTGATTGGTTTTTAACTACCGGTACTATCATAATAGTGTTTGTATTTTATGTCTGTGATTCAGTTTTACTGATTAATTTGTTCAGTGTATGAGTGTAGTACTCAAACCAAGGGGAATCACAGCGCTGGACAGACAACAGTTAGATCCCCTGCCCCCGCCTATCAGGCACCCAATCGCCAGCCCACAGAGAAATACGCAGGTATAGAATAAGACAATCATTTCCATTCCCTTGGTTTGAGTACTGACAATTCTGCCAGCGCTAGCCTCACCTATCTGGTTTGTGAGTAGTGTATGAGTGTGTGTGTGTGTGTGTGTGAGTGTGTGTGTGTGTGTGTGTGTGTGTGTTTGTGTGTGTGTGGGTGTTCAGTCGAATGCGGATGCATATGTCCAGTACTATATTGGTATATATGTTTTACTTATCTTTTAGTTTCTTATGTAATGGCGATTGTTTGTGTGAATGAATGTGAAGCACAGACGTTCATTTTCCCAACTTGGGATTAATACAGTATTCTTATCTATCTTATCTTATCTTATCTTAGATTAATTTTATATGCATGTGTGACCAAATTGAACTTCAGATTATTCTTGTATCAACCTCAGTGTCAGCCTGTGCACAGTACTTTTATGTGTACACTTCTTTTTTTTTTAAATTTTAGTTGCAGGCATGGCGCGAGCTGCCAGCCCGTGGAGCCGAAATTAACTTGCTGGCCAACAGCCTCACCTCACGACTCCGCAGACTCGGGGCGGCCCGCCAGAAGGCACTGACAAACAGTGTTGTGCAACAGGCCGCGTCCAGACTGGCTGCAGAATATTCGGACTACGACACAGATGACGACGGCGGCGAGACAAAGGAAGAGAAGACGTCGAGGAAAGGATCTCAGCCTGTAATCAGACCTTCCATTTTGAAACGGAATCCAAACGACGCGGTGGATGCGTACCGGTATTCCCCTGACGAGTCTTTGAAGTCCTCGAGCTTCGTCAGTGACCACTACCTGCCTAACGTCTTCCGGGACCGTAGACTGTCCAACAGCACAGGACAGCTGGACAAAGTTGGTGTCAGGACTGAGAACGGGAAGCAGTACACGGGAAAACAGTCATGGAGTAATGGTGTGCGAGGTGGTGGTGGAGGTGTCTCCCAGAGTCGTGGCTTCGCGTCTAGCGGTCCGGTCAGGCTGGTGAAGCGAGCGGGCATCTTCCAGCCGGCCGACAAGTACGCACAGGGCCGCCAGACGCTCCACGGTGACGACCTGCCGCACGGCAAACACGTGCCTGTGGACTACGAGACAGTCACCCTCCCGTCCCGCGCGGGCACGCCTGATTCTGACAGTGTGGGTGGGTGGTCGAGCGGCAAGTCCAAGAAGAAAGGTCTAAAAGTGTCGTGGAAGAGCCCCAGCGTGTCCGATCAACACCTTGACCCGCCAGAGGCGCGCACAGAAGACACAGTGTCACCCGTCAGACAGAGGAGCGCCACCACCCCTCAGAGTGAGGCCACAGGGTTCAGTTTCGTCAAGCCGCGTTTTATCCCGGGCAAGAGTCGCGTGCAGAGTATCGGCGTCCGCTGGAAGGTGCCCGTGCCTAACGTCACGAGGGGGCCGAGGGTGGCGGTCAGTGATGGCGACAACTCGTCCTCAGGATATGGTGAAGGTCCGAAGACTGTGCACATCAACGATATTTCCGGTCACAGTTCGCCCAGCACCGAGCACGCCCTCCCTCCCGCTCCTCACTCTCTCACTACCCAGAAACCCGCCTCCCTAAAATCATGCCCCGCTCGCGACTCGCATCATCCCTGGCGCGCGCTGTATCCGCGTGACGTGCACCCAGTCACCACGGCCATGGAGCGCGAGGGCACGAGCGTGTCCAAGACCATGTGGCACGTGCCTACGCGCAAGGTGCACGCGCACACCTACATGGAAGACTTACAGGAGGCGGACATTCACCAGTGGCGGCCGCCTAAGTACTACCGCCTGCGGGGTCAGCCTCTGGGGGCCTCGTCCCCCAACCAGAGCATGCAGGTGCGCACGCGCGGGGGCCCGTCCACAGTAGACACGGTGCTGCAGCTGAGTAACGGCGCTGACACCGCCACGCAGGACAATGAACTCGTGGAGGACTCGTGTCGATCATACTGACTGCACTGTACGTGACGCAGAAGGAGACTGTGAGACATGCAGTTATGAGAGGTCAGCATGGCGAGCGTTTCCTGTTGCCCCATGCAGTGTACGAGACATAACGTTATCTTGCTTAACTCATTCTACCCCAGACAGACCACAGCAAGATAAGGATCGACCATGATAGTTCAAGGGTGATGCCAGAATAGCTTGGCGCCTATGGGCGCCAAGCTATTCTGGCATCACCCTTGAACTATCATGGTCGATCTGTGTCCTGCACTGCAATGCAGTCTTCAGAGGACAACGGCAAAATTTGCGGATTTCGGTGTTGGGGTAGAATGGGTTAACACATTTATCCCAAGTCTGCATTTCCCCAATTGTGGAGGTGTCACCTAACGACTATGCACCAGATGCAGAAGATGGTTCGACCATGATAATTCAAGGGTAGTGCCAGATTAGCTTGGCGCCATCATGCGCCAAGCTAATGCACCAGATGTAGATGGTTCGACCATGATAATTCAAGGGTAGTGCCAGATTAGCTTGGCGCCATCATGCGCCAAGCTTAGCTGCCCTACCCTTAAATTATCATAGTCGATCTATCTCCTGATCCAGTGCGCCAGCTCTAAATAGCTTAACTCTAGGTTTAACCGGGTGCAATTTCTATATTACACCCCGCTTAAGGTACAGTACAGGTTCTGTCAAGTAAGTTTGCTATTGAACCCTACAGCTGAAATCGGCAAATTCGGAAATTGTTCTCTGAAGACTGCCTTCCATTTCAAGAGGCAGCTAGACCTTGATAGCTCTAAGACAGTGACAGAATAGCCTGGTGACTAGAGACGCCACGCCAAGCTGGCTACACCCTAGAACTATCAGGTTCGATCCATCTTCAGTTGCAGTGTACAAGGGCTGCTTTGGGTTGTATCTGGTATACAGATGACTTTACAATATTTTTCGTGTTTTGACACCCATTTTGTGGGTTTGTCTGGATTGGTGACCAGCCGCGCGCAGGCTAGCTTGACCTTGCATTGGCCCAAGTATCTTTTGCTCTGTGGTGATTTTCGCTTCCGAAAGTGTCTTATCTTGACGGTCTCATCAGTGTGAGAGAGCCAAGACATTCCCTCGCCGTGCAGTTGACGGGGAACGAAATATGGCGTCGCCTATTTCGCTATTACCCTAACGCATTTCCCACATTTTGGAGACGTCGCCTAGCGACTGGTTACCAGTTGCAAGAGCTGGATCGACCATGAAAATTCAAGGATAATGCCAGATTAGCTTGGCGCCTGATGGCTCAAAGCTAATTTGGCACTACCCTTGAATTATCATGGTCGATACATCTCCTGCTGTAGTGCTGTAGTGCTGTAGTGCTGTCGTGCTGTTGACAAATATGAAGACGCTGAATTCTGTTTGGGTGAACATGTGTGACACAACGACCACACACGAACGACGTGACATGAATCAGTAACCCTTTGGCTGTCGGTAGCGCTTTTTGTTGAGGTGAGCACCTTAAAAATAAGCACTACCGACCGCCAAAGGATTAAAAGGGCTACACCACGTATTAGCCATTTTCGACCATAGTGTCTAAACAGTCTTAGTAGTGTAACAAATCACAGTTTGTCCGAACTCGGCAGACATTCTGGATGCAAGACACCTGTATAATGGTAGTTTTTTTTGTTTGTGCTGATCTACAAGAACATTTTTAAGGGTACTGGGTCAGGAGCGGATCTGGGGGCATCCTAGGGGTTCCGAAACCACCACCCCCCTTCCCCCCACCCCCCGATCCAAAATTGTTTAAAATGCTATAACCAAGTCCCTTTTTGGGTGTGTGGACCCCCCCCCCCCGCCCCCCACCCCCATTTGATGTTTAGGGCGAGTTTACACACACACACACACACACACACACACACACACACACACACACACACACACACACACACACACACACACACACACACACACACACACACACACACATGCTACCCTCCCCCTCCTCTCCCTCCCCCCTCTCTTCTCCCCTCCCCCCACCCGTCGGGGAGGCCTTTTGTGCCAGGTTGAAGGTCCCAAACAGACAGTTGGAACACCCCTCCAACTTCCCCGTCGAGGTAACTGATCAGCGCCTGTGGGTTACAGCACGAGCCTATCAAACTATACCATAGCTGACAGACTTATGATCGCAGACAATGGGTAGTTTCATTTCGGATTTGCTTGCATGATTAACGATTTGACAGGAAAACTGGAACACCCTCCCACTCTCTCTCTCTCTCTCCTCCTTCCAGTCCGCCCTCAAAACTCACCTCTTTCAACAGTTCTAGCACTATAACGTCACCACACTCCCCACCCCAAGCTGACTGTCGTAATGTATTTGTGGTACGTGAGTCATTGTCAAAAGCGTGCGCATGTGTGCGCGAGTTGTGAGTGCGCGCTTAGAGTTATAATTATTATAAGATAAGCGCATTATAAATACCGTAATTATTATTATAATTTAAAACGATGCCTAGATTTGTTTTCTTACAAGCGTACAGTATTCACAGGGTGTAGCGCCCGGAGATACAGCATTGGCTGTCGTGTAGCCAAAAATATGATCATGCATAATTAAAGTGTAACTTCACCTGTAACATATGATGAGGCGTGACAATCTAACACATCATGAACTATCGACTGTAAATGATGGTGCGGTGTATGTCATTATATTCTGACGAGGAAAAGAAACGCGGCATTTTTGGAATCATTGAAAACACTTAAGCGTTTCGATGATTCCAAAAATGTCGCATTTCTTTTGCTCGTCAGTATACATTTGTTATTGTCCACTTATCACGTGTGCCGGTATGTGATTTTGGACCTTACGGCATACGGCCGTAAGGTCCAAAATCACAGACCGGCACACATGCCTATATGAACAGTATTACAATTTTATGCAATACCAGATTTTGAACTTGAAGCTGTGTAACTTTGACGCAATATCTTGTTAACGTGGTACCGATCATCTTCATTGACAGGTAGGGCCTATATCCATGTTCGTCACTAAAAACAGGACTGTTGCACGTCGAAAAGTGTTTTGGTGTGTGTGTGTGTGTGTGTGTGTGTGTGTGTGTGTGTGTGTGTGTGTGTGTGTGTATGTGTGTGTGTGTGTGCGTGTGTGCGCACGTATTTTTGTATGCGTGCGTGTGTGCTACGTTATAGTGTCCCCCTTGCACTTTATCGGTCACCATAGCCATTTTTTCCCCTCAGTGTTACTGTGGCACAAAAGGACGCACGCAACACCTTGACACCTTTGCTAGTTCGGCTTGAGATAACTTTGTGCAGACTGTAAAACACACATTGGCACACAAACCGCTAAAAACCACAGGCGCTCGACAGGGAAGCGTTGAAAACAACCGTAAAGCGATTTGCTCCATGGTTGGTTGGTTAGATCGGGGTTTAACGTTCACCACACCGGAGATCTGGTCCATGGCTAAATTTGGCAGGCACAACGGGTTCTCAATGTTGTCTTGCCTAAACTAAGACTTTTCTACCCTTCTTGTCACAATCTATAGAAGGCAGTAGTTACCCTTCTTGTCACAATCTTTAGAAGGCACACGCAGCAGTAGTTAACCCTTCTTGTCACAATCTATAGAAGGCACACGCAGCAGTAGTTACCCTTCTTGTCACAATCTATAGAAGGCAACACGCAGCAGTAGTTACCCTTATTTGTCACAATCTATAGAAGGCACACGCAGCAGTAGTTACCCTTCTTGTCACAATCTATAGAAGGCACACGCAGCAGTAGTTACCCTTCTTGTCACAATCTATAGAAGGCACACGCAGCAGTAGTTACCCTTCTTTTCACAATCTATAGGAGGCACACGCAGCAGTAGTTACCCTTCTTGTCACAATCTATAGGAGGCACACGCAGCAGTAGTTACCCTTCTTGTCACAATCTATAGGAGGCACACGCAGCAGTAGTTACCCTTTTTGTCACAATCTATAGGAGGCACACGCAGCAGTAGTTACCCTTCTTGCCACAATCTATAGAAGGCACACGCAGCAGTAGTTTTCTACTGCTACTTGTAACAGAAGAACTCTCCTACGCACAAAGAGGAAGAGGAGCAGAGTAGTCTGTCATTGCACGATCAAAATCTATGCGTAAAGTTAGTCTTCTTGTGCGGCGTTAAGCTACGCTTCCATGAGCACGAATCCGATACGAACACCATCCGAACCGGATGCGGTTTTGCAACTGATTTTCCCTCAAAAATTGCGTCATTTTCGTTCGAAGCCGAATGCGAATTCGTGTCCGCATCGGGCATATGGAAACACGCAAACATGAAAAGGACTCGCACAAACCTGCCTGTTTCGGACCGGCTTCGGATTCGGATCGTGTTCGTATCGGATTCGTGTAATTGGGTAGGCACCTTTATTGTATGTCATAGTACGAACATTTATGAAGGAGATTGCAAACTATTAACCCCCTTTTTTGCCTGAAGTAGGTTCCTTTAACTCATTGTACCCTAAAGCTACGTTTCCATAAGCACGAATACGATACGAATACGATCCGAACCAGATGCGGTGACGCAATTTTCCTTCAAAAATTGCGTCAATTTCGTTGGAAGCCGGATGCGAATTTGTGTACCGCATCGGGCATATGCAAACACACAAACATGAAAAGGACTTGCACGAACTGTTCTGTTTCGGACCGGCTTCGGATCGGGTTCGTATCTGATTCGTGTTTCTGGGTTGCCGCCTTAAGTCCGAAATCCCCAAAATGAATTTTGCCGTTGTCCTCTTGTGACTGCATTACAGTGCAGGACACAGATCGACCATGATAGTTCAAGGGTGATGCTAGAATAGCTTGGCGCCCTTAGGCGCCAAGCTATTCTGGCATCGCCCGTGAACTACCATGGTGGATTCATATCTTGTCGGGGGGGGGGGGGGGGGGGGGTAGAATGAGTTAACTCTCTCTTGGAACAACCTTCGCAAACTTGGGAGGGCAGACGCTTAATGAAGTCTGTGAAGTAGCTGTGGGAGCTAGACCGGCCATGATATTTCAAGAGTAGTGTCAGACTAGCTTGGCGCCTGGCGCGCCAAGCTAATCTGGCACTACCCTTGAACTATGAAGGTCGATACATATATCATCGTCTTGTGTGTATGAACCAATTCAGCTGTCAGAGACAGACTGGCCGTATTGGTGATAGTTCAAAGATATTGTCAGATTAGCTTGGCGCCCGAGGTGCCAGGCTAATCTGGCACTACCCTTGCACTATCAAGGTCGATACGTCTATCACTATGGTGTCTTAAAAGGCAAACGTTTGTCAACCAGTTCAAAGTCGTGTGCCTGTGCGCAGCGGTTCCAAGCCGCCAGAATTTTTATTGACTTGCCGGTTACGCTTGAAAGATCGACCATTCCAGATCAGTCAGCCTTGCACACAATGCCACAATGGGGAGGCGGCTTGGCCATTGAACGCTCTTGAAAATATATTCTTTAGGTCCCGTCATTCCTGTTTACGCTAATCCCCCCATACGTTTCCGATTTCTATGCGCTGTCGGAATTCGGTGCCATTTACTACAAGAAGCGAGGTCGGTTTTATTGAGCCTTTGTGCTTACGTTACAAAACTGACGGGGAGTCCAATGCAAACTTATGATTTATCGTGTTAGCCCTTTGCGTGTCGGTAGCGGTTACAGTCGCCATGATTCCAACAGGCATCATCGCGACTAAAACCGCTACCTACACGTAAAGGGTTAGTGGACTATGTGCGTGCGTGCGTGCGTGCGTGCGTGCGTGCGTGCGTGAATACCCCATGCCAGTGGATAGAAAATGAAACACACACGCAGACAACCGAAAAATAGCCAACCTGCCAACTTGCCAGACGACCAACCAGCTATAAGGCCAACTAACCAGGCCGTCAACCAACCAACCGGCAAACCAACCAACCAAACATTGATACAAATTCAGTATCCCGTACGTTTCTACGAATGTTTAATACGGTTTTCTTTACAACACATTTATTTATTTATTTATTTATTTACAAAACGTTCGACAGTTCAGCGAAAATTAAATTGGTACATCTCACAGATGTATGCGAACAAAGCTGTAATCATGAAATGCAGACATGGTCGACAGAAAAATGACAGCTGATGAGACAACGAAAATGTCGCAGGACAGTGAATAAGGAAAAGCCAGCTTACACACACTGAAAATATCTGAAGATGGAATTACATGCAAATGCATGCCACATGATCTACTGCAGTGTCCAGCAGGTCTACTTCAACTCCAAGAGGCATAGATTCTCATGAGCCCCTGCGCGACCGCAGGGGCTCATGAGAATCTATGCCTCTTGGACAGATCAGTCCAATTTACATCCTCGGAATGAGCCAGTCTACGACTCAGTTCTTGAAAGAAACCCTTGATTTCCCATGGAACTGTTCTCTTCTTTTGACAGGAGACCACGGCCTCTAATTCGTATTCACATAATTTATGTTTTGACAAAGTTCGTGGTGTTGATACTATATTTACAAGTGCAAGCTTAGTCCACTTGCGGGTTGTGTTGGAACAGATACTCTGCCTGAAACAGACAAGACAAACTCAGTATCAATAATGCGATCTCGGGGTACTCATAACAGGATTCAGATGTAAAATAAATAATGAAAAAACTATTACTCCATTATTGTAGCCACCCAGAGACAGAACAGCACTCCGGTTTAACCATTTTAGCCCCAAGGTCCCATTTCTCAAATTTTGGAGGTGTTGCCTAATGACTATGTACCAGTTGCAGGAGATGGATTGACCATGATAATTAAAGGGTCGTGCCAGATTAGCTTGGCGCCGTCAGGCGCCAAGCTAATCTGGCACTAACCTTGAATTAGCATAGTCAATCAATCTCCTGCTGTAGAGACTCGGGGCTAAATGGGTTAATGCTGATTTTTTAAAAAAAGCCACCTAACTATTATCGGAAGCAAAGGCGTTGTGTACATTTCAAGCATACATTACAACTTGTTTTGTGATTCCGTGTCACTTCAAAATTTTAACTTTTTAAAAATGAAGTAAAAAAAAAAAACAACAACTAACGGTGGGGTTCCGCGTGAATGAAAGAAAAGCTGAAATATCTTGACACTGAAACCCTATACTGTACTCAGAGATGATAAACACGACGTACCGGAGCCTAGATCCATCTTCAAGAAAAACACGACGCATCAGACCCCGGATCCATCTTCTAGAGGACGGATCTAGGATCCGATACGCCCCGTTTTTCCCCTCTAAGTACAGTATAGGGTTTGATCAACAAATTTCAAATTTTCTTTCAATCTTAACTTAGCTTCAGAAAATGCGAATAAGAAACGCATCCCGACTGCACTTGTATGGCACAAAAAGGGGGTGGGAGGGAGGGGGGGGGGGGGAGGAAGGACCTCGTTGGGCATTTCGCCTGCAGGTACCACTTTAGCACCATCGTGGTGGCCTTGATCTTAGGTCTTACCTTTGTTGACCGTGTAGCACCATCGTGGTGGCCTTGATCTTATGTCTTACCTTTGTTGACCGTGTAGCACCATCGTGGTGGCCTTGATCTTATGTCTTACCTTTGTTGACCGTGTAGCACCATCGTGGTGGCCTTGATCTTATGTCTTACCTTTGTTGACCGTGTAGCACCATCGTGGTGGCGCACCAGCATCATCAAAATGCGTTTGACTTGTGATTGTCAATGGTTTTGTTATGTGTGTTTTGGTTGTATGTGTGTGCGTAGATTAAACCTTTTTAAAGGTAGTGAGATTCTGCATACATACATTTTTTTTTGTAACGCGCTTAGAGCCCACTGCTCCTGGGGATTCAGCGCGATATAAATGCTCTTTATTATTATTATTATTATTATTATTATTATTATTATTATTATTATTATTGAGCGATCATGGTTGTCCTGTCTCTTGTACTAATCGTATCTAGGCAACAGAGGACGGCCGCTGCCAAAATAAGGAATTTTGACCGCAGAGAATGTCATACTGGGCTTAACCCTTGACTGCTACTGACGACACAATACGGAGGGAAAGACACGTAGTCACGCGTCCCTTCCGCAGCGCGGTCCCGTCAACAGCAGTCGTGGTCACGTTTACGACGTACAACAAACAAACGAGCGCGAAATCACGGCGGGTAACCAGCGTGTACCATAAACATAAACAAGACCCCAAACATCTCCAAGAGGCATAGATCCTCATGAGCCCTCCGAGATGTTTGGGGTGTTATCTATGATTACGGCATCCGCCGCGAGTTTGCACTTGGCCAGTCTATGCGTTAGACTTCGAAGACCTCGCTAATAATACATCTGCTCACAATGTAGTCGATGGGGTCGTCGGGCCGCGTCTTGCAGCAGTCGATGAGCGCCTGGGTCATGGTGGGCATCACATGCTGCATCAGGTAGTTGCGCAGCGGCACCGACTGCGCCTCCAGCAGCTCGTACTCTTCTCGCTTCACCTCGTTTAGCCGCTGGGACTGTGTGTGTGTACAACGACAACAAATGTTTACCACCGGCATCTCACAAGCCTGAAAACTTGACTTGTTGAGCCCATTTAGCCCCGAGTCCCTACAGCAGGAGGTGGCTTGACCATGATAATTCAAGGGTAGTGCCAGATTAGCTTGGCGCCTAAAGGCGCCAAGCTAATCTGGCACTACCCTTGAATATCATGGTCAATCCATCTCTTGCAACACAGTCATTAGTCAGCACCTCCGAAATTTGAGAAATGGACCTTGGGGCTAAAAGGTTTAAGGAAGATTTTCGGAAAAGGTATGACAAACTGAAGAATCAAACGATCGGGAGAGGTGGAAGGGAAGGAGGGGGGGGGGGTGGGGGGGGGGGGGGTGGGGGGGGGGGTAGGGGAGGTGAGAGAGAGAGGTTGAGGGGTGGGGAGTGGTGTGGGGGGGGGGAGTTAAGAGTTAGTGGCCTTGAAGGAGGTAGGACACAAACATGATTTTATGAAGGGGCGGCTGGGGAGAGGTAAGGTTCACGACAAACAGCGAGGCATAGGGACAACAATACATATTGACAAGAATACATATGTGACGGTGCGAGCAATTTAAATGACTGGAGACGACCCATGGACTAATTACGCCCCATGATCCATGGCCAGCAAGAGACATAAATTCTCATGAGCCCCTGCAACTAACACGGGGGCTCATGAGACTGAATTTATGCCTTTTGCAGATGGAACAGACTGGATGTTCTGTCTGTACCAAAAAGCTGAAATTCAGCTTCCTGGAAATTCTGGAAAACGCTGCATCGAGTCTCCACGGCTGAAGACTCTGTCACTCATGATAATATTATGAGGATATATACCATAGGTCAGACCCTTCGAGGATGTCGGGTTCCCACACCACCGTAGAGTGTGGCGGACCTTAACCGAGTAACTGCCCCTTACCCACTCCTCTTGTCGTCGTTTCCGCTCGGTGGCCTCCTCGGCCTCCCGTCGCTCTCTCTCGGCTTTCTCCTCCGCCTCCTTCTTCTGACGTGCTTCCTCTTCCTGTCTCTGCGTCTCGGCCAACTCTTCCGGCGTAGGGCCTATACAGCCATTAAAAAAAAAAAAAAGGTTGATGAAATGAGTTAGCTGACTGGCTGCGGTGGTGTCAGTGTAGGCCATGCTTGAGGTTTTCTGCTTGAGGTTTTCTTGTCAAAGTGCCAGTGTTCAAGGACGGATCGTGGGGGGGGGGGGGGGATCCTAGGGGTTGCGTACCCCCCACCCACCCCCCCATCCACAATTGTTTTAAATGCTATAACAGTTCCTATTCGCTTTTTGGGGCGTTTGGACAACCCCCACCACCCCATTTGATTTTTTTTGGCGAGTTTCTAGCATCGGGGGAGGCCTTTTGTGTGAGGTTGAAGGTCCCAAACAAAAAGTTGGGAGGTAACTGTTCCGCCCCTGGTGTTGAGTAGCTACAGTTCGCTAACTTAACCCCACGGCCGCATCATTTCCTCACATCCCATCTAACGACGGTCTACCAGTTGCAGGAGATGGATCGATTGTGGTAATTCAAGGGCTGTGCCAGATTAGCTTGGCGCCTGATGGCGCCAAGCTGATCTCCCACTACCCTTGAATTATCATGGGCAATCCAACTCCTGCTGTAGTGCGTCATGGCTGAATGGGTTTAATTCCGTTTTTGTCGTTGTGCGTTCTTCTATTGTTGTGGTTGTTGTTGATGTTTCTGTTGTTGCTGCTGCAGCTGCTGATTTTTGTTGTTGTTGTTGTCTTTCATGTGGGGGTTGGGGGGGGGGGGGGGGGGAGGGGTGTTGTTTGGCTTCTATTCATGTTTTTTCTTGTGGGTTCTTGAGCACGGGATCATTGAGCTAATCAGTCACTACGTTCGCCGACAGCAAGTCCAACGGTCGTCAGGACGCGAGAACCTCCAATCAACGCCCTTTCATTGCGACCCACTTCCTTGCACGTCATCACAGTAAGCACAAAGCCCCACAGCCCGACATGGGCCATATTTGTCCCGAGCACGGCAGTGCGCGGGCCAAATGCGGCCGATATCGGCCCGAGGACCCCTAGCCGACTAGGATGAGATGCTCAGCGAAATCTAGATTCTAAATGTGAGCCCGCAAGTTGGAGCCGGGGTAATTAGGGGATGACTACACCGACCAAGCCGTGACGTGTATTTACCGTAGTTTCTGGCGTTCCCCATGATTTTCTTCACCTTCTCCACCGTCTCTTTCATCATGGGTGACGCGTCGTTGTTCACATCTGCACAAAGAGAAAACGTCAACTTGTCAAATGTGTGAGAAAACTAAGTGCATAAGTGTGTGTGTGTGGGGGGAGGGGGGGGGAGGGGGGGGGGGGGGGGGGGAGGAAAGCTTTCAAAAATTCTGTCCACGTGTAAGTTTACAGTGTTTTACATAGGTTCGTTTGAAATAAAGTGAAAAGTATGTGCGTGCGTGTTCTTCTTCAGAAAAAAAAAAAAGTAGTCTGAAAATAGTGCAATGGTCTGTTACTTTGGAACTTGCTGACTAGATCTGTGAGGTCCAAAATCACAGATCAGCAGAGCACACAGAACGATAATAACCACCAATATCAGCATCATCATCATCATCATCATCATCATCATCACCGTCATTGTAACCCCTTCACTGCCAGTGGACGCAGACGGTGTTTTCGAAATCTTCGTCAGTTAATTCGACGCCAAAGAGCCCAACCCTTTCAAGGAACACGGACACAAAGTGTTGTCGGCAAGCAAGAGGCAGAGATTCTCATGAGCCCCCGCGACAGCGGGGGCTCATGAGGATCTATGCCTCTTGCAGATGGATTGTGTTCTGGTGTTCCTCGTCAGCGAAAGGGTGAAAATCTAGAAACCTATGAGTGCAAATCCCAAGAGGTGGGAGCTGACCTCTGAAGAACACAGACCGGTTCAGGGACGGATCGTCAAGGGTAGTTCAAGGGTAGTTCAGGAATACGCCTTGCAGTATCATGGTGGGCGTCAGTCTCCTGCTGATATTTGGGACTAAATTTGGCTTTTCAGAAGCATCAACGGTGGCTGAAATTTGCTTCTTTAGCAACCAGATGTAACGCTCACTGAGTGCTCGTTGCCATGGCAACGGTGAGCATACCTGACTAAATGAGCACGTTGAAGCGTTCAGGAGAGACACATACTGATTCTAATGATACACAATAAAGCATATGTCCATAAACAAACACAAAACTTTGTGCTGAAGTGTCCTAGCTCGACTTAACCCCCTGGCTGCCAATGACGATAGCGTTCGGCGGAAAAGACGCGCGACTGACAGCGGAACGCTATCGTCAGTAGCCGGTGATGGGTTAAACTGGAACCAACATAACCAATGTGACCACGCCAGCATCTCACCGATTCGCTCCGGGTGGAACTCCAACTCGTCAAAGTAGTTGAGGATGGTCTCGTCCTCGGTGTTGATGGCGCGGTAGTCGGCCAGGCGGCGCACCAGCTCCTTCTCCGTGTTGTGGGTGCCGGCCACCACGCTCTCCGGCAGGTTCATCACGCGGTTCTTCAGGAAGTCGTCCGATGCCTCCAGGCAGATGACATACTCCGGCATGATGGTCTTGTCGAAGGTGGGCTTGCCATCTTCTGCCTCCTCCTCGTCCTCCACTGGGGACATGGACAAAAGACATTGAGACTTCGTCAGTCACGTGTTCGGGCTTCTAAAGTCTCAGCTGATGTAAAATAGCCAGCGAGGTTTGTTTTCCTTTTCTGTTAAAGAGAATCTTCTAATTCGCTGGCCCCTTTGTCCGTTTACGTATGATACCGCGATTTCTTTTCCGTTGGGGGGTATAGGACAGCAATATTATCAATTTCAGCCACATTCAGGGATAAACTGCCGTAGGAATGCACGTGGACTTATTAAAATAAACTGTTGTTTTATGTCAACAATTAGATACCTCATCACGCTGGTTAACCCATTTAGCCCCGACGCACTACATGCAGCAGGAGATGGATCGACCATGATAATTCAAGGGTCGCGCCAGATTAGCTTGGCGCCTTCAGGTGCCAAGCTAATCTGGCACTACCCTTGAATTATCATGGTCAAGCCATCTCCTGCTGTAGAGACTCGAGGCTAAATGGGCTCAACAAGTCAAGTTTTCAGGCTTGTGAGATGCCGGTAGTTAGCCCTGGATCCCTACAGCAGGAGATGGCTTGACCATGATAATTCAAAGGTAGCGCCAGTTTAGCTTGGCACCTTACGGCGCCAAGCTAGTCTGGCACGACCCTTTGAATTATCATGGTCGATCCATCCCCTGCAACTGGTGCATAGTCGTAACTTGAGACGCCTCCAAATTCTGGGACTGAAGTGCGGCCTTGGGGTTAAATGGGTTAATTTAGGTGTCCAGCACACAAACAAACGTTGCCATAAATGCGGCTTACAAGCGGTGACACCTGGCCTGCTCCGCTAGTGTTTTCGGGTAACCGGTTAGAAGGAATCTTGGTTCTAGCGTCCCAATGCGCAAAAAAAAAAAAAAAAAGCCATTGTCGGCCCGATGGCCTTTTTGCGCATTGAGATGTAGACCCAAACTAAAGCACAATCTGCGCGTTAGTTTTGAGTCGCCCACGCCAGAACCAGAAAGCACTGTCACTGTCCAACACACGCTGCGATACTACACTCACAAGCGAAGAGGTCCTTCGCCTGCTCCAGGGTTTTCGGGTACCCGTCGAGGATGAAGCCCTGGTTCTGACACGGCATGGACTTGAGGCGGTCGCGGAAGAAGCGGATGATGAACTGGTCCTCGATGCGGCCGCCGTTCTGCTCCTTGCTCTCGTTGATCTGGTCCAGCATCTCCTGGGCCTCCTGCGCCGACCCGTCGTCCTCCTCGTCCTGATCCTCGGAGTCCGCCCGGCGCGCCTTTGTTTGCTGACGTTGAAACAAATGAAAAGATGCTACAAGTGCACACCGCCAATTGTTTCAGTCCCCCCGCCCCCCCCCCCCCCCCCCCATTCTGGGCATGAACCAATGCGCGAAGGGTCGCCGGGCCGACGTCGGCCGCCGTTGGCCCGCGCACGGCCGTGCGCGGGCCAACCGGCGGCCGACGTCGGCCCGATGGCCTTTGCGCAGTGGTGACCAGCCCTTCCCACATACTGCCCGGAATGTTATTGTCCAGGTTTCACTGAACTTGTTGTGTGTCTGTTTGTCACTAACTGATAGGGCCACTGAGTGGGCCTTCCGTCTTGTCAAACAGTTCAAATGGGATTTTAACCCTTTGGCAGGCTGTCACGGTTTTTGTTGCGGTGATTCCTGCAGGACGTAGGCATTTCGCTTGACTGACGACTGATTACTACGTGTTCTGTGCACACAAAGGTAGACACATCTTTAGGTAGACACACCTTTAGGTAGACACACCTTTAGGTAGACACACCTTTAATGAGAGTCAATGCAAGATTCTAATTCGTTGGCAATGAGGAAAATCCCATCCCTTCTGGCCCATCGGGGACTTCAAAACACGGCAACGAGCACAGAACGCTGCCAAGGCACATCCCCATGCCATGCTGAGGTAATGTGCAGCCAGCATTTCAAGACTAAAAAATAACATGTATGGACTACCTGAGAATGGTCAGGCTGAACACTGCGATGCACAGATCATTTTCTTTCTTAAATATTTAACCCCATGACTGCTGCTGACGAGACCGTTAATTCGGCGGAAAACAGACGTATTTACCGCTGAACGAAATTATTGTCAATAGCAGAAAAGAGGTTAAGGGTCAAAGCGTTCAAACGTTGGAAATGACTGATGCTGAGACTCATCAGTCGCTAAAGTTCTAGCCAAAATCGTCAACTCAGTAATTCTTACCTCCAGTGGTTGAATAATAATAATAATAATAATAAAGAGAATTTATAAGGCGCCTATACATGGTAAGATGCTCTAGGCGCCGTACATATAAATTCCCCCCCCCCCCCCCCCCCCAAAAAAAAAAAAAAAAAAAAAAAAAAAAATTACACAAAATGTTTCAAAACCAAACCACAAAACACACACACACACACACACACATATTATATATATATATATATATATATATATATATATATATATATATATATATATATATATATATATATATATATATATATATATATATATATATATATATATATACAAATTACACAAAAGAACAGAAAATGATTAAACACTTTAACATTGATAGTCAAGATGGGAAAACTGGCACTGGACTCTGTGTCTCAAGGATTGGACTGAAGATCATGATGATTCATGTTGCCGGACCGGCGGCACTGGTAAGAAAAAGACTGATCTCTGCCCAAATCCTTTAGTCCTTTACTGTATGAATCCCTTGTCTTATTAACACCCTTTAAAATACAAGCCTATGCACGGTGTGTGACAAATGGGTTTAGATGTTCGGCTGTTCTCATCAGACTCAGTGATTCAAGTTGTTCTCATCATTTCAGGCCTAAGCTGCAAACACTGACGAGCAGCGCGGCAGCGCAAAAGGGAGGAAACCGGCACTACATAGCCCGGATACTACTGAAGATGAATCACACAAGTTTACCGCCCATGTCAAATTGGAAGTTGCCGGATGGACATATTAACATATTATGTTGTGACGGGAATCAGTCCACACTTCTTTTTATAAATACCACTACACTTAACTTGTACTTGACCTAGAATAATATCCTAACTTAAGAGGAACAGCAAAAACCGATCTGCAGCATACACCGCTTGGGTTCAATAAAATCTGTCTCATTTTTTCTTCCACTCTTTTTGCATTGTGAAGAGCTTACAGATTGCTATGCAGGCATTTGCACCACAAACATGAATTTATTATTATTGTTATTATTATTACTATTGTTATTATTGTTATTATTATTATTAGATGGAGATCAAGAGGATATATGACTCTTGCAGATGAAAACGACCTGCATGAGTAACCAACTTTTTTTTTCTCTTTAATTTATCGTACCAGATTTTCCAATTCTTCATCAATGACATCCTTGATCTTGATGTGGTGTAGCTTGAAGTGTTCACACAGCTGCTGGATGACGGTTGTCTTGCCAGAGGCTGGGGGACCCAAAACAACTGCCCGGACGGGCTGGAAGCAAAATTTAAATACAGTAAATAAGTGAATGGATCAGTGGAAGAATGGGGGATGGATGAATGGGTGTGTGGATGGATGGACAGATGGACAAACAAACACATCAATGAATTAACAAACAAACAAATAGAAAAAATAAGGAACGAAAAACAAACAAAAAACAACAAACAAATGAATGAATGAATGAACAAATGAATGAATAATGTAAATATTAGCAGGGGAAAGAACCCACAGAAAGTCACTGTAAGTTTTACTTTGTTTTTGCTTACAGTTTCCTTCTTTATACTTTTTTAAAAAATTTGCTCTGTTTCTTTACTTCTGGTTTAATTATCAGATGGCACACGTGTACTGCCTGTGCTACAAAGGTTCACTATAAGGAGCTTAAACCACGTAACCCTAAAGCCAAATTTTAGACATGTCACTTAACAACTACATATGTACCTATTCCAGGAGATGGTATCGACCATGATAATTCAAGGATGGTCCCTGATTACTCGGTAGAATAATTAAGGCTTCAATTAACCCTTGACATATTTTATCAATCCACCTTCTACTGTTCTGCATTGGGGCTAATTGGGTTAAATTTGTCTGTCATTTAACCCCTTGACTCCTACTGATGATATCAATCAGCATCTTCTCCACTGAGCGGTATCTTCAGTAATGTTCATGGGGCTAACTCATTCGCAGTCAGCCTCATCTGGATGCGCGGCTTATGAAGCGCATCCGGGTGCGGCTGGCCGTGAATGAGTTAAAATAACATCCACTAGCCAAGTTTTGTTTACTGTTACACATACAATGTAGTTCACATCAAAATCTGACCTGAAGATTGCGTGAGTTCTTGTACTCCTTGATGATCTGCAGCATGTTCTCCACCATGCCAGCCTCCGAGGCCCAGTTGATACGCATGTTCTCTTTCACAAACACAGCGTCCATTCGCAGATCCACAAGCAGCTGGTCAAAGTCAGCTTGCTGTGCACAAATACCCAGTGATACGTACATGCAATGAAAACAAGTAATGCATGAAATAGAAGCAGACGCTATGTGGGGATCTCTGATAAACAAACGATAATGCGTGCAATATAAAAAGTTGATTTTGAAAAAGAAATTGGCAAAATGTGTGTATGATATAACTCCACAGCTCGGGGGTGCTATGTACTACTTCCAGGAGACGGTTCAACCATGATAATTCAAGGGTAGTACCAGATTAGCTTGGCGCCTAGCTAATCTGGCACTAGCACTCTCCTTGAATTATCATGGTCGATCCATCTCCCACTGTAGTGTGTCAGAGTGAAATCATATAATGGGTTAATTTTTACGGCCAAGATCACAGACCTACACAAAAATGTTGTCATGAAATTATTCAGAATAGATGGGACACATATGGCTGTGTTAAGTAGCTAGGATGGCAACCGTCAGCCCAATTCTCATATTCAGCATGAATTAAAATACTCGTGATCAGGGACACAAATAGAGAAATAAAATCTAAAAAAGTAAAATAAACAAACAAACGAATGATTAACCCATTAAATCCTGAGGCTGATTTTGTAAAATCTGCATATTTTCCTCTGATGGCTATATTTCAGATTAGGAGATAGATCAACTGTTTTAGTTCAAGGGTGGTACCAGAATAGCTTGGCGCCTCAGGCGCCAAGCTATTCTGGCACCACCCTAGAACTGTAAGTCAAATATATGTCAAGCAATGGGTGTATCAGGATGAAAAGGGTTAACAGACTGAAGTCCAAAAAATATGTAAATCAATGAAATATCTTCCCCAAAGCTTAAATGCACTCCATTGTTATATTTTGTGGCAGACAGAGTAAAACGTTTGTAAATTTAACTGACTGAACCCTGCAATACATGCAACAGGAGACTGATTGCCATGACAGTTCAAGGACTGTGCCAGAATATGATATGGCACACCTCAAGGCACCGAGCTATTCTGCCACCAGCCTTTAACTATTACTCTTGATCTGTTTTGATCTGTAATAGGGTCTTCAGAGGCCTGGGGTTGGTTGCATGAGCGAGCTTAAGTCCTGTGCAAGCCACTAAGCAAGGTGCTCTGCCACAGCAGAGCACCTTGCTTAGTGGCTTACGTAGGACTATGCTCACTTATGCAGTTCGCCCCAGCTAAAAAATTAGGGAATTATACCCTCCGGGTAGGCTCAGTGTGTTGAATGCTAGACTTACTTCAATATCCTTGCTGAGCAGTGCCTCTTCTTTAGTGATCATCTTGACTTTGCCTGTCCCCAGGCTGGAGCTGACTGCCTGCAATAAACCATGTTGTAGACAGTACAGGATAAGTATATGAAATCAACTTATGTTTTGCTTTGTTTTTTCACAAACAGACTGTTGTTTTCAGTTTGTAATTTCAACTTCTTGCATAAGACGGTTTTTAATATTTTATTTTTGACACCAGCTACACCAGAAACTACAAAATAAGTACTTGCAGTGCCACAAAATATATCAAAACATTCATCAGATGCATAATGCATAATGTGTGTTTTTGGACCTTACCACTACAATTGTGAGGTCCAAAATCTCAGACCCTCACATATTTATAAAAAAAAGGTTATTGCACATTGTACAAACCTTGACAATTTCTTCCAAAGTGTTTTGTGCATCATCTTTGGCAATGATGTAGCGGACTTTGGGGCGTGTATCAGCAATATTCTGGAGCACACTGAAAAATCAAATGACATTGAGCTGCAAAATAATAACTAAAGTCTACAAATTTCAAAAAGAAATTGACAGCAACTGCAGCCCCCCTCCACCCCACCCCCCCCAAAAAAAAAAGAAAAAAAAGAAGAGAGTTATGTATGCTTATACACTGTCATGTGCTTGCCAATATTTTTATTAGATGATTCTGACTGAGATACCCTAATTACCTTAACCCATTTACCTGCATGAGGCCACATTTTTAAATTCTAGAGTTGTCATCTAACGACTATGTACCAGTCGTAGGAGATGGATCGACCATGATAATTTAAAGGTTAGTGCCAAACTAACCTGGCACTACCCTTAAATGATCATGGTCGATCCATCTCCTGCTGCAGTGCTTTGGGGCTAAATGGTTTAATGATTTGTGCACTGGTCAGCAATTTGGACCTAAAGTGGCTCCAATCTGTAGGGCCTGATGTATGCTGACATGTGATTTTCGACTTTACAGCTCCAGGCCATATGGACCAAAATTACAGATCAACACACAGTTTTCTTCTATAGCCGCTATACAATACGTTTAATAAATAATGCAAGAATGAACTTACGCTCCAAGGTCTTTGATATGGATGGTGGGAACAGTGTTTGCTCCGTTGCCAAAACACTGTAGCTGGGGAGCATTGTGCCAGGCAGACTGCAACACACATGCACAGTAAACTGAACTGAGATGCACATAACGCATGTACCGTTCCCATTCTGCCCTGAAAGACTACACAAATTGGACGGACTTGCCTGCCAGGAAAAAAATGAGCATGATCCAACTGCAAGAGGCGTAGATCCTCATGAGCCCCCGCAATTGCAGGGGCCCATGAGGATTTAAGCCTCTTGCTGAAACCACTTTGAATCCATGTTCCCATGGCAGCTGGGGATCTTTGACACTGAATTAACAATGACTTCAAAAACACAATAAGTGTCCATTGGCAGTGAAGGGGTTAACCCATATCCTACTGAGGCTAAAAGCTTCAAATTCGTACACTGCCATATGCAAGCTACATTATGGTACTTACAGATAAGGATATAGACCAATGGCTTTAGTTCAAGGGTAGTGCCAGAATAGCTGGGCGCCTAGAGGTGCCAAGCTATTCTGGCACTACCCTTGAACTATTTTAGTCAAACTTATTTCACACACTGGTGTATTCCGAATGATGAGGGTTAATAACAATTCAAGAGTGATGTCAGAATAGCTCAGTGCCTTCAAGTGCCAACGCTTTTCTGACACCCCCCCTTGAACTATCATGTTTCATCTCTCTCCTGAAATAGTCTTCAGAGCACACAACCCAAATTTGCGAATTTTTACCTCAGGGTTTGATGTGTCAAAATAAACATTACAATCACTAAATTCAGTACAGTAATCCATAGAAGTAAAAAAAAGAAGAGATTTACAGACATGTTTACAGGTCTATATATCATTTTAGATGTGCCGCATCTGGACGTGCAGCACAAAGCCACATATCTGGATGCAGCACGTCTCAAATGTGCTAACACAAGATGGCCTACCTTGAACAGGTAGTGGAAGATGTTTTCTTCTGCACCATAGCTCAATCCAGCACACACCACATATGTCACCAGCTTTGCCTTGTTCTGAAAAAGTAAAAATAGACTTGTATATGTTATATACTGTATATTGCAGAAACGTAAGCATGTATGTACACCTAAAAAACAAAAGAATAATGCACAATGCAAAAACAGCATCAGTGACCTCAAACTCTAAAAGACTTTCTGACTAATCTCACCAAAGTAAAAACATCACTGTGGACAAAAAGTAAATAAACCCACACACACGCAAAAATAAATAAGTAGATAACAGTGTCATGTTAACACTTCCCTATCACTGTTTCTGAAATCTTGGTTCACTCAATGACCACTGACAAGCCAACACCATCCAAAAAACATGGATACAAAATGGACTCAGCAAGAGGCGTGGATCCTCATAAGCCCATGCAGTCATGGGGGCTCATGAGGATCTGTGTCTCTTGCAGTTGGATCATGTTTACTTTTTTCCTTAGCAGTGAAGGTGTTAACTAATAATGTTTTAACCTTTTTAGCCCTGGATCCTTACAGCAGGAGATGGCTTGACCATGATAATTCAAAGGTAGTGACAGATTAGCTTGGCACATACAGGTGCCAAGCTAATCTGGCACTACCCTTGAATTATCATGCTCAATCCATCTCCTGCAACTGGTACATAGTCGTTAGGCAACACCTCCAAAATTTGAGAAATGGGACCTTGGGGCTAAAGCGGATAAAAAATAAAAAAGATTGCTCTGGCAAGGATAATGAAAAAATATTCCCATAACCCTAACACTGAATATAAAAGAACTCACTGTTTTGCCAAGCTTAATGACTGTTTTCTCAGCGCTGATGTGCTCCTTGAAGTTGGGGTGGGGCTTGCGTCGTCTGTAGTCATCCTCTGTGAATGGGATCTCCGGATCATCCTGATGCACACAAACAAATCTCTGTGAGTTTATAATTACAACTTACAAAATAAATAGCCTGTGTACACACTACCTAGTATTCCTCCTTTGGTGCAATGTATATTTAAAATCTTACATGATTTAGCTATCCCTTTTTTTCTAGTGTCATATTCCTACACATGTCTGATTTTAAATGCTTTTCATTGTGATGCACTCTTGCTCGAAATAAGTTTGATTATGATAGTTTTAGGGTGGTGCTAGATAAGCTTGGCGCCCAAGGCGCCAAGCTATTCTGGCACTATCCTTGAACTAAAATGGTTGATCTGTTCCCTAATCTGTAATGTAGCTTTCATAGGATGATGAATAACTTTTGAATAGTCAGCTTCATGATGTAATGGGTTAAACCTTTTTCTTGTTTTCTCAGTAAAGATCGAGATAGTTTATATATACATTTTTATCTTCACAATCGTGTCTATTCTAACTTGTACACATTATTATAACCTATTGTTATTCACTGATTCATCAGCAAAAAGTTATCTTTTAGGGCAATCCTACAAAAATTAAAGAGATCACTTACTGGATCCAGAGGCTTGCTTTTGGCCCAGGTCATGACACTGGAGATGAGGATGAACATTTTGGGTTTGTCAATTTTGTCTAGATCGGAATGCAGCTCTAGAGAAAAAGATAAGGACAGATAATTAACTCATTCAACCCCACGCAGGTATTTCCCAAATTTTGGAGGCATCATCTAATGACTATGCACCTGTTGCAGGAGAGGGATCGACCATGATAATGCAAGGGTAGTGCCAGATTAGCTTGCGCCAACAGGCACCAAGCTAATCTGGCACTACCCTTGAATTATCATGGTCGATCCATCTCCTTCTGTAATGCATCAGGGCTGAATGGGTTAATAAAAGCCTCACATCCAAGAATTATCTGCTAAGCACAGCATGCATGCTGCAAGGGTTTAATCACTTTAGGTAGTGACTGATGATGTTAGCCTCTGAAGCCAAGTTCATCAGACACAATCTGTACACATCTACACACATAAAACAAGCATGAGCTAGACAAGGAAGCATATATGGCATGTACACAACCATTTCCATTTTCACAAACATGCGTGTACACATGCACAGACACATACATGCACATGCACGGTTGTTTCTTTTATACCTGAGACAGCCCATACAGCCTCATCAATCTGGTCCGGATCCTCGGTGATGTCGTACACGATGACATCACACTCCACCAAGTTCTCATACAGTTGGTCTTTGTTCTCAAACTGAGGTAGTAAAAAAACAACTACATCATAATACGTGTGGCTAGCAGTACATGTGGACCACAAACCATCTTTATCATAATCAATTATGAAAATGAAATATATTTTTATAGTACCGATAGTTTCAAACAGATTTATGTGTCATGATCATTCTTCATCTTCATCATGTTCATGTGGACAGCCCTGCACCTAGAGCAATACCCAATTGCTGAGGTGTGTCCAGACTAAGACATATAGTTTAAACACTGGACAAAACATATAGTGCAGTATTTACTAAGGTGACTCATCTGAATTATATAGGACAGTCATAAGGACACAATCTGAAAATACGTGTACCAAGATCAGCTCTTTGACAAAGTCTGGCTTGGGTTTTTCACGGTCCTTTAGAGTTCCAATGATCTCATAGCACCCCTCCTTGGACTTCTCTATAATGGAGGATGTGACTGATGCGCCATCCCCCTCCTCCTCCTCTGCCTCTTCCAAGGATGCCCCCACAACACAGCGTGATAGGTACTACAAACAAACAAATAGAATATACAAATTAATTAATTAATTAATGAGGCATTATTAATATCATCACTCACTTATAAGTAACACGCTTTCGAAGCATATATAAACAACAGCAAACCATAATACACACTTCTGAAGCATGTAAACAACAAGCATACTAGTGTCATCTGTCATAAGTACAAATCATTTGTAAACTGTTGTTAACGACGACATGGAGTTAAATAAAGACATTTTCCATTACATCCTAACAGATGTTTTTGGCGGTCCAAAGTTAAACTAGTCCAGGAACAAGTATAACAGTGACTTAGAGGATCGAGAGACGTGTGTTGACTTTGAAAACAACTGAAAATCAGAACGTAACATGCATAACAACATAATACAATGAAAAAGACAATTTAGTGCCTCACGTGCGCAAGATTCTTCCCCTGGAACTCATCCACATGGTTGATAAACAACCGCTTGCTCTTTGGCTTGTCGGGATCGTCTTGTGTGCTTGCCATCTTGTTTCAAGCGGGTTGCCAAGAGCGGTTGCTAAGGCTAGCGAGTCACTTCCCATACATTTGCATCCTTGGTGTCTCAGGGGTAGCTATAATTTCCACTTGGGGTGAAACCACTACACTATAATTAAAATTAAATTAAAAAAAAAAAGACCGCCGAAACAGTCTTACATACATACAAAGGGACAAGAGTGCTTTGAACAACTGCACATGTCACTCAGATATTTTTATTTAAACAATATATATTATAAATCAACTATCTTTAAATGGCTCGTTCTCAATTCGCTTTACCTTCACGTTGGGTTAATATTCAATATCTGACATGTGGCGGTCTGCTATCAACCATCGTCTTTCATCACTTCTTGAACCGCGTGTCTTCTCTTTGGCTTTAAGATCTCAGCAGCAGTATTTGCATCGCCTAGTTCCCGACAGACCTTTTACGCCAAGATCACAATCATTTATTTACAAAGTCGAGGATAAAACTAGGCAAGTAAGAAGTCCGTGTACACTTACCATAACATGTCCTTGTTTAATGTGACAACATGCCTTGTAATCTTACTTTCGATATGATGCGAAAGCATGCAGTTTGCATGATTGTTTATACCGTTTACTTTGTAATTCTATGTACACTGTACTGAGTGGGAAATATTTTGCTTCGTAACACTCTTCAGAACACCTTGAGCGTACAAACTACAAACACGTGAACCTGATATTTATAATTATTTGTTTTAAAAGTGTTCAAGATATGTTTATTTACTTTATTGGCAGTGCCAATTAAGGCTGTGTACTGGTGCTGAACACTCACACTCAAACCATTCCACAAAATACATACATAAATAGTTGGATATCTTAGAAAGAAAAAATAAAACTGCTAAATGAGATCAGATGTGTGCACAGCCTAAAAAAACTTTAATAAAACTTCACCCACAACTGCACACACCACCGCCTGTACACACTCAACTTAAAATTAATTTCGAGCATTGCACATATTGACAAATGGTTACAATGTATCATCCATAATAAGAAGAATATACACAGCCCACTAAGTTAGAAACGTTGATTCGCATGCATACTTATCACAAATTGGTATTACTGTACAGTCTAGCCAAGTTTTATGTAATAACATCCCAATTTTTTTTTCCCAGATACCTCCAGCCAATTCTTGTGTGGGTGAAAAGGAAAGTTTTGCCATTGATGACAGGGATGGATCCAACTCAGGTAGTTGACACTGTCTTTGCACCTCCAGAGACTGTGCGTGGGATGAAGTTACTGGACCGCAAACGCTTTTCACGCACTGTCAGTGTTCCATGTTTTAGAGTCAAGTCTCAGCAGATTGGTGCCATGACAAAAAGCCTGAAGATGTCCATGTTTAAAATGCCTCGCATTAAGCCTGTAGCTGAACTACCAGACAGTGACCCAGACCATAAAACACACAGACTGTTCTTGCTAGACCCCACAAGGTATCCCAAAGCCAGTGACATATCTTCAGAAGAGGCGGAGAAACTGAGAAAGTGTAATGTTGATGCCAGTACCATGTCGTTTTATGAGATAGAACTTGGTTATGAGAACTGGACTGCGTCCGAGATATTGCGAGCTGTGCTGCCGGCCAATTCAGATGGCGTGTCCAGCTACAGCATCATAGGCCACATTGCTCATCTCAACCTAAAAGCAGAAGTCATGGAGTTCAAGCACCTCATAGGTAGGTACACTTCACCTTTGCAATTTATTCATGTTCTGAATAACCCTCTTAACCCCAAGGCCCTATTTCCCAAATTTTGGAGTTGTCACCTGACAACTATATATACCAGTTGCAGGAGATGGATAGGCCGTGATAATTCAAGGGTTGTGCCAGATTAGCTTGGCACCTTCAGATGCCAAGCTAATCTGGCACCACCCTTGAATTGTCACGGTCCATCCATCTCCTGCGGTAGGGTCTTGGGGTAAAATGGGTTGATGTGCCAATTTAAGAAAACAAGAAAAGAAGTTGGGATCTGAACAAGAAAAGAAGTTGGGATGTGAACAAGTAAAGAAGGAATAAGTCCACATAGGTAAAGAATCTACTGTCAATGGAAAAATGAAAGGATACATCAAAACATTGTAGGCTTAATAAATTGCTGTAATTTCTATTACTTTGGCACAATTTGTGTGCTTTATTCCTGAACAAGGACACTAACGTTACTAGCTGCAAATCTAGAATGAATTGGTATTTGGAAATATATCAGCAAAATGCATCGACTGAAAGTTGCACTGTCTACATTAATAATAATGATAAAGGAGATTTGTTAAGCGCTTATTCTAAAAGTAGCTCTAAGCGCTGATACAATGAAAAGGCTAACAGCCAACACACACACACACGTGACAGTGGTGATGAATTGTGCGTGGCTGGGGAAATGAACTAGTGAAAGGCAGCGTTGTAGAGGTGGGTTTTGAGAAGTGATTTAAAGGAGGAGAGCGTTTGACAGTTACGGACAGGGGAGGGGAGGCTGTTCCAAGTGGCGGGGCCAAGATGGGATAAGGCGCGACCGCCACGTTTTACATTTGAAATTGGGAAGGCGAAATTTACGTGTGTCAGAAGAAGAGCGGAGGAGTGCAAGATGGAGTATACAGATGGAGTAAGTCAGGTTGATAGAGTTGAAGCACATGCAGGACAGTTTATACAGAATGCATTCATGTACGGGCAGCCAGTGGAGTTTCTCAAGGGCAGGTCGGATATGGTCACGCTTACGCACGTGCAGAACTAGACGGGCAGCACTGTTTTGCACTCTCTGCAGTTTATCTAGCTGTGTTTTACTTTTAGGCAGGCCGGAAAGGAGGGAGTTACAGTAGTCTAACCGTGATAAAACAAAGGAGGACACAAGGATGGCAGTTGCTTCGGGCGTCAGATACTGTCCAACACTGCTAATGCGCCGAAGTTCAATAAAAGCTGATCTGTACATATGACTAACATGCTTATCCATTTTGAGGTCTCTTTCAATGAAAACACGAAGGTTTTTGACACTGTCCGAGAAAGTGATTTGATTTTGACAAACAGAGATGTGACTGGGAAGACAGGACAACTGCTAAGGACGCACACCAGCTGTGATAAGCATGGACTCTGTTTTACCATCATTAAACTGGAGTTTATTTATAATCATCCAATCTTTAACATCTGTCAGTTTTCCATGTTAAACACTATACTAATCAGTTTTCCTAAGTTTTTCTGACTATTTAGGCACTAACCTTCAACTAGCAGGGTCGATCCATCTCTTGCAACTAGTGCATGCATGGAGTTATTGCAGGATGCCTTTAAAATTTACCCTTTCAGTAGCAGTTTTTGTTGTGATATCATCGTGACAAAACTGACAGCCAAAGGGCGAATGAAAACTCAGCTGGGAGTTCCATGTAGCCCAAACACCAAACAGCATGTGACCATGATAATTCAAGGGTAGTGCCAGGTTAACTTGGTGCCTTCAGGTGCCAAGCTAATCTGGCACTACCCTTGAATTGTCATGTTGATCATCTCTTGGAACTGGCACATAGTTGTTAAGTGACACCACTAAAATTTGTGAAACATAGCTTTTGGGATTAGTTGGGTTAACCCTCATGTTGAAATAAGTTGGACTAAAATAGTTCAAGGGTGGTGCCAGAATAGCTTGGCACCGCTAGGCGCCTAGCAGTTCTGGCACCACCCTTGAACTAAGGCCATTGGTCTATATCCTTATCTGTGAGTACTAAATTGTAGCTTGCATATATGGCAGTGTACAAATTTGAAGCTTTTAGCCTCAGTATGATATGGGTTAACCTCTCTGTGTGTGCATAGCAACTGGTACATGTGCTGGTACTGTTTGCATGCACAAGGGGGTTACTGGTAATGAGACTGTATGTTACAGGTGAAGTCATCTTGGACAAGAACCACAACGTCAAGACAGTGGTAAACAAACTCAACACGATTGACAACACTTTCCGCAATTTCCAGATGGAGCTGTTGGCAGGGGAAGACAACTTTGTCACGCGTACCAAAGAGAATGGTTGTACCTTTGAGCTGGACTTCTCCAAGGTCTACTGGAACCCACGACTGTGTAAGCAGTGGTCTCCTTTCATTGATTTATTTGTAACGTGATACATTTGGAACCCTTAACTCATTCAGCCCGACGGTCATATTTCCCAAATTTTGGAAGCATCATCTACTGACTATGCACCAGTTGTTGGAGATGGATCGAATCATGATAATTCAAGGGTAGCGCCAGATTAGCTTGGTGTCAAGCTAATCTGGCACTACCCTTGAATTGTCATGGTCGACCCATCTCCTGCTGTAGTGCATCAGAGCTGAATGTGTTAAGCACCGACACACTGCAAGAAGATTTGAATGTACTATAATAGTTCAAGGGTGATTCCAGAATACATGTAGCTTGGCACTTCAACGTGCCAAGGTATTTTGACACCACCCTTGGACTAGCTTGACTGATAAATCTCCTGAACTGTAAGGCAGTCTGGAGAGAACAGTTTGACTCTTGGAGTCTTTTCAGATCATTTGTTTTCTTGGAAATCAGGGTTCACTTCTGTAGGGAAGACGTCGCCATGCTATAGCACCAGCCTGTTGTGTTCTAAGTATATAGTAGACGCTACAAACCAAATGCATCATGCAACCACCCCTAATATAAGCTGGTAAATAAATAAAAGAAAAAAGATATACTTGAAAAAACTTTTAAGTATTAACTGAGAGAAAAACCGTCCAGTCTGTGTGTCTTTTCTGCCAACGGTAGCATCAGTAGCATTCAAGGGTTTAATGTTACTTAATTAAAGTTTACTTTCAGTACTTTTGTGTACTTTCATTATTTTGCATGTAAATTCTTCTTTTGTAGCAACAGAACATCAGCGTGTGGTTGACTGTCTAAACCAAGGGGATGTGCTGTATGATGTCTTTGCTGGCATTGGACCGTTCACTATTCCTGCTGCTAAGAAGGGTGTGACAGTACTGGCCAATGACCTCAACCCACACTCCCACTCGGCTCTGGTCGGCAACATCAAGCTGAACAAAGTGCAGGCAGAACTGGTGCAGACATTCAATATGGACGGACGAGAGTTTATCCGAACAGTTCTCAAACAGGATCTTGTTTCCAGACTGCAGACTGTGGCTGCTTCTCAAACTTGTTCCGTCCCTCAATCGCAGAGTGGATCGAGGGAAGTAACCAGTGTGATTAGCAGATCGAGGGATGTAACCAGTGTTTCTGGCACCAATAAGAATGATGTTCGAGAGTGCACTGAAGGTAGTAGTGCTAAAGATAGAGCTAGAGAGGAAGTCTGTATGGAAGGAACAGTTGAAGAATGTCCAGAGGAGAGCGGATCATCTACCGATGAGAATACTTTAAAGCCACAGGATGTAGAAAACCATAGCTCTAAGGCCAGCTCAGCTGTCCAGAGGACAGATGGTGGGACTGGTGACCACATAAAGTCTGCTACATCAGGCAAAATCATTGACTGTTCCATTTCAATGGAGCACAAACTTTTGAAAAAAACGTACAAGACTTGTGTAGTGATGAACCTCCCAGCATTAGCAATGGAATTTCTGGATGCATTTCGGTCTCTTCTGTCTGACGTCCCTCAGCACTTGAAGCAAGACCCTTCGGTGCAACACATTCTTCCCACCATCTTCTGCTACTGTTTCAGCAAAAGTGACGACACGGAGACTGATGTGCGCACCCGAGCAGAGAGCATTCTGGGACATAAATTACCGCCTGAGACTGCTGTGCGATTGGTGCGCAATGTGGCCCCAAACAAGAAGATGATGTGCTTGGTATTCCGGGTGACCCCTGAGATGGTGTTCGACAGTTTTGCAAATAAGGAGGATGGTGGCGATGAGTCCAGCAACATACAGGAGCTTGCCCAGGGTTGGTGTGATAAATCTGCTTGTGCATGCAGCCACCTGTGCTGTTTACACAAATTGTGGCTCAGCCTGAGGACATATATCATTGTATCTGTGGTGAATTTGTAAAGGATCTAAAAGAAAAATATACATGATAAGCAATAAGAACCTCGGTCTGATGACAGCCTTAAGCTGTGTTTTCATATCGTGGCATGACAGTGAAAAGAAAGTGGCTAAAGTCGAGAACATAAAATAAAGGAGTATTTCTATAAGCCTGACGCATAAGCGGCACAACAGAACTTTGTCGCTCAGTTAAGCGATTCAAAGGCGATTTCACAGTGAAGGGGGCCTGGTTTTCAGCATGCACGAAATTGGAACCATATTTTCAGTTCAAAACTTAAAGTGTGAAGTCACTTTGTCACACTGTTGTTTGAAAACACATGAAGCTGAATTTTCCGCCAGCCATTCAGCTACTTTCTTTGTCATGCCGATTACTGCGCTGCGCCATGATATACAAACACAGCTTTAGCTGCTGTGCATAGCCGTGCATAGGGCCAGCTAAGGCTGACAATCGCCCAAGGACCTTTTGCTCACCAGGAGCCAGTTGCATGAGCACGGCTTAGTCCTGCACCAGCCACTAAGTGGCTGGTGCAGGACTAAGCTCACTCATGCAACTGAGCCCTGGTAACTACTTGATGGTTAGAGACTTGTGCACGTTACATCCGATTTTGTGACATATCAGTGCGTGTAATTCGGCAGCTGACCTGTACAGTTACCCCTCTTGTGCACGCAGCCACTGGTAATCTTTGCAGTACCACGGACTATGGACACACAAGGGTTAATTCATTCCCCTTGAATACTGACTTGCAACATTGGGAAGAATCTGGAAAGAATGATGGATGGGGCTTGATTTTTCAAGGGTGCGCCAGATTAGCTTGGCTCTGGGAAAGTTCCAGGCTAATCTGGCACTACCCTGAGAGTGTCATTGCCAGTCGGAATCAATTCATCTCCAACTGCAATGTTTTCAGTGACACGCTATGACAGGATGTGGATCGATCATATTTTTCCGATGCCACCCTTGAAATAGCATGGTTGATCTGTTTTCAGCTAGCACTGTAATACGTAGAGCTCAGAGGATATCACCAAAATGAGATGTTTTCCTCAGTGCTTAATGAGTTAATGTAATCAGCTACAAATGTATTATACTCGCACTCACTCCCTAATGTTGGTTTTTATATCTTTTCAGAACCAGTTAGCAAGAGGCAGAGAGTTTGCTGATCAAGGTCCCTCATAAGCTCCACCTCGCCACTTGCAAGTGATGAACATCATATCATCTGTGGGGCAAACACTGCATGTTCATATATTAAACAGATATTCATGTGTACAGTTGTCGACGCTCTAAAGTGAGAGAGCAGGTGTATTTAGCATAGGGAAAAGACGATGGTGAAGAATCAATGCAGCACCATCTTTAACTCATTCAGCCCGACGGCCGTATTTCCCAAATTTTGGAGGTGTCGTCTAAATAATGACTATGCACCAGGTGCCAAGCTAATCTTGCACTACCCGTGAATTATCATGGTCGACCCATCTCCTGCTGTAGTGCGTCAGGGCTGAATGGGTTTGAGAGATGAACTGAAAGAGAAACGCAGTTTGAAGGATGGCAAGAAATACATGATCAAGAGTGATGAAGTGATTATGATAGATGAGAGTAACCATCATAGAGCAAACGAATCTGAGGATGAGGCGTCATCAGCATCTGAGTTGAATGTGGCCTCTGCATCAAAAAAGGACTAAGTTTTTATCCTGAACCTGCCGCATCTGTACAAAATAATGTATATAATGCATCATTTGTTTCTACTTCTTCACCACATTTTTTGCATTGCGCATCAATAAACGTACACAGTGTTGTTAATAAATTTAATGATCTTCACACCTTTGTATTAAGCGAGGAATTAGACATTAGTGCCATTACTGAGTCCTGGCTTCATGGAGACATTTCAGATAGTGAAATTCACATCAATGGATACAAGACATTTAGAAGTGATAGAGTGGGAAGGAGAGGAGGGGGATGCTTGATGTATGTGAGAGATAATTTGCAGGTTAGAGAAGTGAAAATCTGTGAGGAGCAGGACTATACAGAAAGCATCTGGTGTGTTATATATGGTCACGACAAAGAAGAAACATTGTTTGGTGTTGTGTACAATCCACCCGGTGTTAGTCAGGAAAATGAGGAGAAACTGTTTGCAGTTTTAAAAGAGGCAGCAAAGTACAGGCATGTGGCTGTTACTGGAGACTTCAACCGTCCTGGTATTAACTGGAATACGTATGAGTGTGATGGAGAAGGGGAAGGTTTGCGCGATACAGTAAGTGACTGTTTTTGGTTTCAGCATGTGGCTGTAGCCACTAGAAAAGCAAATGTGTTGGACTTGGTGTTCAGTTCTGAAGAAGAGATGGTGCAAGAGGTCGAGATAGGCGATCCTCTAGCCAACAGCGATCACAAC
This sequence comes from Semisulcospira habei, assembly GCA_036245525.1. Taxonomy (NCBI): domain Eukaryota; kingdom Metazoa; phylum Mollusca; class Gastropoda; family Semisulcospiridae; genus Semisulcospira; species Semisulcospira habei. The sequence continues at coordinate 43,840,724 of BTPG01000004.1, forward strand.
ATTGTGCACTTCAAAGTGGCCTTTTCCGAGCCTAGAGACAGTAACAGCGACAGGAGGAAAGAGATAAGGGATTTCAGAAAGGCAAACTGGAAAGTGCTCAGAGAGAAGTTAGATAAGGTGAATTGGGACAATGAATTTGAAGGGAAGAGCTGCAGTCAACAGTGGGACTTGTTTCATCAAACGCTGCAGAAGGTGGTGAGAAGTTTCATACCGTTGAAGAAAACGAGGTGCACTAGGAAGCCCAAGTGGATGAACAGAGAGGCACTCAAAAGTGTTAAGAAGAAGAGAAAGAAATACAGGCAGAGTGGTAGGCAAGAAGACTTTCTTGTATATAAACAGTGGCAGAATGGCAGTACAAAACTCATCAGAGATAGTAAATTGAAGTTTGAAGAAAAGCTGGCACAAAACATCAAGAAGGATGCAAAGTCTTTTTACGCCTACGTAAGAGACAGGCTGCGCTGCAAGGTCAAGGTTGGTCCTCTGGAAGATAGCGACGGGGAGCTGCACACTTATGATGAGGAACAAGCGGACATCTTGAACAATTTCTTTGCATCAGTTTTCACGGTGGAGGGCAATGGTGACAGACCGGAACCCCAATGTAAGTTTACGGGCTTACCAGAGGAAAGACTGGTACATGTGATCTTTACAGAGGACATAGTCCTCAAGAAGTTGCAAAACCTGAACGCTAGCAAGATGCCAGGGGTTGACGAAATTTCTCCAGCCGTACTGGTGGGAGCAGCAGAATCCATAGCATATCCCCTGTCACTGATCTTTCAGGCTTCCTTGGACACCGGAGAGGTGCCAGTGGGGTGGAAAGAGGCAAATGTTGTGCCGATATTCAAAAAGGGTGCAAAATGTATAGCAGGAAACTACAGGCCGGTATCGCTGACTTCTCAGGTTGGGAAAGTCTTTGAAAGTGTTGTGCGGGATTCTCTGAACAATCACCTGGAGAGGCATCAGCTGATCCGAGGCAGCCAACATGGTTTCTCAAAAGGAAAGTCCTGCCTGACAAACCTGCTCGTCTTCCTGGAGGACATGACACGCATGCTGGACGAAGGGAAAGATGTAGACGTCATCTACCTTGACTATGCCAAGGCGTTCGACAAGGTCCCTCACAAACGGCTTATGGACAAGCTGAAAGCACACGGTGTAGACGGAAAAGTGCTGCAGTGGATGGAAGAATGGCTGCGTGGCAGGAAGCAGAGAGTTGTGGTCAACGGACAAGCATCTCCATGGGTAGATGTGACGAGCGGAGTTCCACAAGGATCCATTTTGGGGCCGACCTTGTTCCTGGTGTTCATTAATGACTTGGAGGACGATATGCTGACCAGCGTTCTAAAGTTTGCTGATGACACTAAGATCTACGGCGACATCTCCGACCCAGCGGGGAGCGACAAACTACAGCATGACCTTAAGGTAGCAGAAAGATGGTCAGAGAGGTGGCTGATGCAGTCTCTCTCTCTCTCTTGGCTTGACTTCGCGAACGAAGATTTTATAGGAGTTGCCCACGACGTCTGCAGGCTTGTTCGTGGCTGCGGAGGCCAATCCGAGACAGGCAGGTTCGACCGCAGTGGCTGCAGGGGAAGGTCTGGCCAGGGTTCTGAGCTGCGGCATCTCTGTTTTTTCTCCTGAGCCGCTTGTCCTTAAGGCTAGCTCTGCGAGAGTCCTCAAAGGAGATAGCTGCCTTGTAAATGGTGGAGCGCCAGGTGTCACGGTCCGCAGCAAGCGAAGACCACTGGTGGTGGTCGATTTGGCAGGCACTAAGTGACTTCTTGAGACAGTCTTTGTATCTCTTCTTTGGTGCCCCTCTGTCACGATGTCCAGTAGCAAGCTCGCCGAACAGGGTGATCTTTGGTAGGCGATGATCCTCCATCCTGGAGACATGCCCCGCCCAGCGGAGCTGTGTCCGCAGCAGCAAAGCCTCGATGCTCACAGTTTCAGCCTGTTCAAGGACTTCGACGTTGGTGACATAGTCACTCCAGTGAATGCCCAGGATGGTACGCAGGCAGCGCTGGTGGAAGCGTTCGAGGAGTCGTAGTTGGCTGCGGTAGAGGGCCCAGGACTCGGAACCATACAGCAGGGTGGTGAGGACCACAGCTCTGTACACGCTGATCTTGGTGCCTGTTTTCAGCTGTTGATTGTGCCACACCCGCTTGAAAAGTCGCCCGAAAGCACTGTTCGCTTTTGCCAGCCTGCTGTCAAGCTCCTTGTCCAGCTTGGCGTCCGACGTGATAATGCAGCCAAGGTAAGTAAACTGGTGCACTGACTTTAGTTCAGACTCGCCAATGGTGATGTGAGGAGGGCGATACACTGTCTTGGGTGCCGGCTGATGGAGGACCTCTGTCTTTTTCAGACTGACCTCGAGTCCAAAGAGCTGGGCAGCATCTGCGAAGCAAGACGTGATGCGCTGCAGGGCTCTCTCTGTGTGTGCAACGAGGGCAGCATCATCAGCAAAAAGCAGCTCACGAATCAGTTGGTCTAGGGTTTTCGTGTGGGCCTGCAGTCGTCTGAGGTTGAACAGGCTGCCATCGAGACGATACCTGATGTACACTGCATCGTCATCATCGAGGTCCACTGTGGCCTGCTTCAACATCATGCTAAAAAAGATGGTGAAGAGGGTCGGTGCCAGCACGCAGCCCTGCTTTACGCCGTTGAGAATAGGGAATGGTTCTGAGAGGTCATTGTTGAGTCTGACCTGGCCTTGCTGGTCCTCGTGTAGCTGGACAATCATGTTGAGGAACTTTGGGGGACAGCCAAGTCGCTCCAGGATCTGCCACATGCCTTGCCTGCTCACAGTGTCGAACGCTTTTGTTAGGTCGACAAATGTTACGTACAGCCCTTTGTTCTGCTCGCGGCACTTCTCCTGTAGCTGTCTCAGCACAAAGACCATATCGGTGGTGCTCCTGTTTGCTCTGAAGCCACACTGGCCCTCTGGGAGTTGGTCTTCAGCGATGGCAGGTACCAGCCGATTCAGGAGCAGCCTTGCAAGGATTTTCCCAGCAATGAACAGCAGGGTAATTCCCCGATAGTTGGAACAGTCAGACTTCTCGCCTTTGTTCTTGTACAGGGTGATAACGACTGCGTCACGGAGATCTTTTGGTAGTGTTCCTTCCTCCCAGCAGCAGAGAAAGAGGTCATGGAGCTTGTTGTGCAGTGCTGTGCCTCCATGTTTCCAGATCTCTGGCGGTATTCCATCAATGCCTGCTGCTTTGCCACTCTTGAGCTGGTGGATGGCTGTGATGACTGGTCAGAGAGGTGGCTGATGCAGTATAATGTGGACAAGTGCAAGACTCTGCATGCAGGCCGTAAAAACACTTGTCAGGTTTACACGCTGGGAGGACAAGAACTTGGAGCAGTGGAGGAAGAAAGGGACCTAGGCGTCATCATGCACAGGTCACTGTCGGTCAGTCGCCAGTGCTGCGTGGCAGCAAAACGAGCCAACAGAGCAGTGGGGCAGATCATGCGAACAGTTATAGCCAGAACTAGAGAAGTTATTGTCCCACTCTACAAAACAATTGTACGACCACATTTAGAGTATTGTATCCAGGCATGGCGACCATACCTCAAAAAAGACATCGCAGAGTTGGAAAAGGTGCAGAGGAGAGCTACAAGATTGATTACAGGGATTGGTCACCTGCCGTATGAGGAGAGACTGGCCTTTTGCAATTTGCAGAAATTGGAAGAAAGGAGAGACAGGGGAGATCTCATCGAGACTTTCAAGATCATAAAGGGACTTGAAAAAGTTTCTGCAGACATATTTTTTACTTCATGCCAGTCATCATTTTACCATAGAGGTCACAGCAGCAAACTGTTCAAAGGGAGGTCCAGAATCTTAGAAAAAACTTTTTTCCCCAAAGAGTTGTGAACCCATGGAATGCTCTGAAACAATCAAATGTCGAAGCTGAAACTGTCAACCAGTTCAAGAACCGCCATGATAAAGAGACAGTTAAGGGGGTTAAAATAAGTTCTCAAACTTCCTACCCCGTCGGCCGCGCTCAGTGGCCACTCAGGTAAATTCAGGTTAACGATAAAAGTGTATCATCTTCAGTGAACGTTACTAAATGTTTTTGAAGTTTTGAGATTCAGTGGCTATATGAATCTGATTAAGTTTGTCACTGTTTAACGCAAAAAAGGACAAGAAATAAATTTTAAAAACTGATGTTTAGTGGTCAATGTGATTCATTATGATTGTATGTCACAACAGATCCAAGAGGTTGCGAGTCTTCTACTTTATCTGCAAACTTCAAATATTTTTCAGACATGCAAGTTTTAAGTCTCTTTTTGTTTATGGAAGACTTTTTATGATGGGACGCGATGGAGCACATTCAGTAGCATACAAGTGACGTCATAGGGGGACAGGCCTCAAACTCTGACAGTGTACTTCAAGATAAAAGATTACGCCATGTCCTGCTAAGCCAAGCTTGGTGGAGAACATACTCTTGGTGCAAAATGTCGTGTGTGTGTGTGTGTGTTGTGTAAAGTAATGTAAACATCAATATCTCCTGTGTTTGTATACAAGCTTGAAACTTTAGGACATAATTCGCTCAAATCGTGTCTAAGAGAGCCCCCAAGCATATTTAAATTGGGGTGGCTAATTGACAAGCAAAATAGACATTTATCAAGTCATTCAAGTCTGTAATTTTCATTATATTTACTTGAAATTTTAGACATACCTGTAACAAATTTGTTGGAATTTTAGCCAGATTTGTACCTCTTCAACTTTTTGGTAAAAAACATTTCATTGCAGAAAAAATGTCAAAAGTAAGAATCAACTTCTGAAGAAGAATCAGACAGTGACAAGTGAGGTAAAACTAAAAGCGCCAGACATGTTGGTGTCATACAGTGTTCCTGAATTGACGCAAAGCACCAGACACGCCAGTGTTATACATGACACAATACTCTCCACCTCTCTCTCAGTCTCTGACAAATTGATTTAGCATGACGGCATCTATTTTTCTTATGATGTCTGCAAGTGTAATGTGCATAGAGTGGGAAAATGCATGCAAGCTCATAATAGCAGAAACTTTGTGGGCATGGTTCATCATGGTGATGTGATAGCAAACTCCTCTCTGTACACACAAACACACGCACAAAGTGAAATAACACATTTTCACATTTTCCATCCTTGTTTATTCATTTCACTGGGATCTTGATTGTTATTTGCTGAAAAAGAAAACAATATCAATGAAATAAGATTAGAGAACCATTTGCTGTAGATAAAGCTGCCCACTACTGACCCAGAAAAGATACTGATAGCAAGAGGCATGGATCCACATGAACCACTGAACGAGTACGAGTTGATAATACAAATTAATATGATTTCTGTGAATGAGCCTTCTGTGTGCACAGTGCTCAATAGTACAATTGTACTACACACTTTGGGCTCACTCGAAGAAATCATATTATCAACATACACTCGTCCGGTGCCTACGATTAAGATTAAACTAAAATATTACCTACATCCTTTCAGATCAGCCAGCCCCCTATGTATATCCACCTTCTCAAAGGTGAGGCACATGGACGGCTGAATCCAACCAGACAATTTTTGCAAGAGAACATGGAATCAAGCTTAACACATTCAGCTTTGATGCACTACAGCAGGAGATGGATGGATGGGTCGCGACCCAATTGATATAATATCATGCAAGTGCGTTAGTGCGCCAGGATGGTGCTAGGCTTGGCGAGCCGTACACAATACTGTACCAGGGTGACAACTCCATGGGAAAATTGGGGTTACAGGGGTTAACGCTATGCCTATTGCTGATTGGTTGTTTTCTGTATTGTGGTGAGTGAAGGGGTTAACATTTATACCAGTTCCTTTGTTCTCAATCTCTAAATTACCTGACCCAATGTGCAGTTATGAAATTAACCCCCTTGAGCGTGCAGCCAGGGATACTGTTTACAGTACTGGTGGATGCATGCACAAAGGTGTTGCCAGTAACAACATGTACAGTTAGTACCTGAAACTAACGACAGTGAATATAGGCACGTCTCAAGAATGTATTCAGACCAGTGACACAGAAACATAATTATGAGCTGACCCTCTACACAACATGATGTATAGTTTTCATAATTGTAATGAAAAGATTTCACCTTGCTACACAGAGGGCACTCCCCAAAAATGGTTTTGAAACTCTGCTGACATGATGGTATAGATCGCATCCACTGAAATACATACAGAAAACGTATATGAAACAAGCGGTCACCCTGACCAATGACAAACTATTTTTTTTAATTAAAAAAAACAACAAAAAAAAAAACACAATCCCATTAAAACATAAGAAAAAAACAAGCAAAAACTGTTTTGAGGGGTTCTGCAAGTCAAAATGTCAAAAGTAAGAAAAAATTACTTTTGGAAAAAGCAACACAAAAAAATATATGGACTCATCTTAACTTTCTGACGACGGAAGGCATGTGTGTGCCAGACAAAACTCCATTGCCAACGAGGCGCACACGAGCGCTGGCCTCGCTTACCATTGCCAACGAGGCGCACACGTGTGCTTGAATTCCAGTTTAACTATCAATGCTGGCAGTACGGTCTAAGGGAAGCAACCTACTATAATATTTCAAGGACTCATTTCTGTACTGTTAGAGTGACTTTTCTTGTTTGGGCTGAAACAAGCGAAATAGATGCAAAGTGACCCCACAAGCGCGAAAAATGGCGCGTGTGACCGGCGATGTATTCCCATGCTGAAGTAAGTGAACCTGTTTCGATTGTGGTGTAAAAACTTTTGTTTATGTGTGAAAAAACTTTCTGTTGTGCCTTTAATGTTTCTGGAATGCCAGTCAAGTGGTAATTTTCACACTGTGGATAACTAATACACAAATAGCATGTGTTTTCATAACCCAGTGCAGATCTGACCGTTTTTGCTTTTTGGCTTCTTACCCCATCTTGTTTATACACCTCTTAAAATCTTAACAATACAAAATATTTTCTTCAGCATAGTGTCTATGTGTTCATTTTGAATTGCTTTTTCCATTGATACCAAACGTGCCAATGAAATGTGTCAACATTACTATGGTAGCAGGGAAGGGAGTCAAAGTAAGGCATACATTCAGGGGGAAAAAAATAGCTGTCGGACTACAGTGGCAAAGAGTTAAGAAATATGATTGCTACTATTCACTATTTTGTTCCTGTTGTATCTTACAAATGATATCTGTACTGTATGCTAAAGTACAATTCTAAAAATGCACCGGTCTTTTATTTAGTGCACTATAAATAGGAGTCTCAATTTCTTTCTTTTACATTAAATTACGGTTGAAGGCATGCTCCACCATCTCATAATTCAGGTCCTTGACTTAAGCCCAACAATTTCAAACCTATGCAGTAGCTCTGGGAATGGTTCCTGTACGTTCCTTAGGGTGTTGGTCCTTCACCACACAATGTCAACAATACTGCGTAAAAAAAAAGTTTGACACCTTAACATTTGTAACAATATTAACCCATTTAGCCCTAATGCCCTACAGCAGAAGATGAATTGACCATGATACCCTTGAATTATGGTCAATTTATCTCCTGCAACTGGTACATAGTTGTTAGGTGACGCATCTAAAATCTGGGAAATGCTCTTCTGGGGTTAAATGGTTTAAGCAACACAAAAGTGCCCACCTCATACAAGCAAGTCTGGTGAAATGGCTGCCCACAGTCATCACACGCTTTGTCAGGAATCTCATCCCCAAGACGGTAACTATAGCAGATGCCGCACTCTTGGCTGAAATCCTGACGGACAAAAACAAACGTTTGATAAACAAAAAAACCATAATGAGCCCTAGAGATAAATTCCCAAATTTGGGAGTGATCTTCTAAAGGTTATGTAACAGTTTCAGAGATACACCGACCATGATAGTTCAAGTGTGGTGTCAGAACAGCTTGGCGCCTCTAGATGCCAAGCTATTCTGACACCACACTCAACTATCCTTAACTAACTTACCTATAGGCAAAAGGCTATTTTGACACCACCCTTGAACTTTTATGGTCAATTTATTTATCCAGCTGTAGTGTGCAAAAGCTAAATTAATTATTCCTCATCTAAAATGTAATCATAGCTGAGGCTGAGATCTTAGCTAAAATCCTGACAGAAAAAACAAACATGCCGTACGATGATACATTTCATTGCCAAGACAGGGTTCGAAATGAACTTTTTCAGCTTGGGGCCCCCTGGGCCCAGTCACAGCAAATGCTGCGGCGGAGGAGCAAAAACTTAGGACCAATCATGTCAAACTGCGCGCAAACCTGTCGGCTTCCATGAAAAGGAATGACATTTCTATATTTCCCAAGTGCTTCCCTTGGTCTGCTTTTGGTTCAGTCCCATTTTAAGCTAAGAATGGAGAAACATTCGTTATTACAATCCAATTTGAGCCCATGGGGGAGAGAAAACAAACAAAAGCGCCTAGAAAACGATAGTATAGCAGCAAGGAAAAGATTCTAATCTAACAGACTGTAGAAAATTTGATGAGGCAGATATGGCCCCAGCTTTAACCAAGCATGGAGCGGAGCGCTGATTTCTGGGGCGTTTCGCCCCCCGCCTCCGTTAATTTTGAACCCTGCAAGATGACTGGAAGAGTAAGCCTGCTGCACTCCTGGCAGAAATCCTGGTCAACAAAAAGGTTGGTGTGTGGAACCATATGTACTAATATACACGCCAAGCTAAACACACTACCCCTGAGCTATCATGAGTGATATATCTCATACGTCCTGCAAGATGTACCAGTAGTAATTCTTTTTACCAGTAGATCTTTAACACTAGAGAAAAAAAAAGAGATTTAGAAACAATTTTCCTCTCTTTTTTTGCTGATGTAACGAGTTTTGTCAAGGTGATTCCTGCAGAAATCGCCTTGACAAAAATCACTGCTGACAGGCAACGGGTCAAATTCTATACCTCTTTTTTTGAGTTGGTGGGGGACGGGAAGGAAATCTCCAACAGTGTTTCAAGATTTGTCACCAGTGAACTTCTGTCATCCCTGAAACACACACCTTGGATGCAACAATAACACAACAAGATGGGATGACCCATGCCCACAAAGTCTCTTCTATATATGAGCTTGCATGCAGTTTCTACTTTTTGTGCAATACCCTCACAGACACAAAGAAATAGAGGTTGTCTTCCTAAATCAAATTTTCAGAGAGAGAGATTGCATTGTGTCAATTCATGCATAACACTGATGTGTCTGCTGCTTTGCGTCAATTCAGTAATATTGTATTACACTGAGGTGTCTGGTGCTTTTAACTATCTGATTATTCTCCCCGATTCTTACTTTTGACTTTTTTTCTGAAAAAGGTACAAATGGCAAAGTGAATATTAAAAGAAATGACAGACTCAAAGCAGGTCAACCAACTTTCTATAAAGGCCAATTTTTCACTTTAACACTCAAATTAAATATGCTCAACAAAAAAAAAAAAATCAAACGCTCTCTGAAATACATCTTGATGGAAGCATTTCCTGAAGTTTCAGGCTTGTATGTACACAGACACTGGAGATACTTGTGTTTACGTACACACACACACAGCACTGCCCACCAGATGTACATTTAGCAGCGCGGTAGCTAGACATAATGTAATTTTTATTGTATTACTTCACTGTCGGAGTCTCAGGCCTGCCTGTATAATATGATAGGACAGGCATGAAACTGACCACTGCGTCCCATCCTAAAAAGTCTCTTCTGTAAGTAGAAGAGACTTAAAAATTGCCCAGATTCATGAAAAGGAAAGAAATGTCAGGTTCAAATATACCGGTAAAAAAGAAAGAACATGTGTAAATAAGAACAGTCTAATTTGAACATTCCACACAGCACAATTACAGCTGAGCCTGCTTTGACCAACCCTTATGAGAGACCACTTGTCAATAAAGACCCGGCCATGCTCCACAAGGTTTTAGCAGTGAACATTATGTATGTGCAAGAGGCATAATCCTCATGAGCCTCCGCAATTGCGGGGGCTCATGAGGATCTATGCCTCTTGCTCATAAGGATCAATGCTTCCATGCCGCTTGCCAGCACAGTATTTACCCAAATTCTGTGTTGTATACGTCATGGGCTCACGAGCAAATTTTCTTTTCTGTGTCATCATGGGGCAAAATATGTTCGTGTCATAGTTTATTGGCACAGTTTATTTCTGTGTTTCCTACATGGAAGACGTCGCTATAGGGGTTCACAACGAGTATTAACCCCTTCCCTGCCACTGTTCGTACATTTACGTTTCTGAAATCTTTGTTCATTCAACGACTAAAATCTGAAACCGTCCAAGAAGCGTGGATACAAATTGGTCTCAGCAAGAGGCATAGATCCTCATGAGCCCCAAATTTGTGGGGGCGCATGAGGATCTATGTCTCTTACAGGTTGTTGTAGCCACCTAAATGATGGTCTTTATTAGAGTTGCGAAGTATTGCCGGAGTATTGGAAAATCACAGTATCACTTTGTACCAGTATGGTTGCTGTGTACTAGTACACTGAGCTGCTACTGTTGGCAATGAACCAAAACAAAAAGCTGAAGGATTCAGTAAGGACGACCATGCACAATGGACTATCGCAGGATTGCCTTAACTCATTCAGCCCGACGGCCGTATTTCCCAAATTTTGGAGGCGTCATCTATATATATATTCTAATGACTATGCACCAGTTCCTGGAGATGGATCGACCATGATAATTGAAGGGCAGTGCCAGATTAGCTTGGCGCCGACAGGCGCCAAGCTAATCTGGCACTTCCCTTGAATTATCATGGTCGAGCCATCTCCTGCTGTAGTGCATCAGGGCTGAATGAGTTAATCACTGCAGCATGCACCCTCGGAACAGTCATACTATTGAAACTGTGGATGTAAATAAGGCAACCCCTGTTGAGAATGAGGCATACATGTATATTCTTAAGAGCCCCTGCTGCTGCAGAGGCTCATGTGAACATAGGCATGGGTGGAACAGAAAAAAAGTTGAATCCTGAAAAAAAGGGCTCTGGGGGCACATTTTAAGTAAAAAAAAAAAAAATAATAAAAAAAACAAAACCAAATTTTTTGGGGGTGAATCTGGAAATCCAGCTGCAGCCGGAAAAATCCCACCCATGCATAGGCCTCTTGCAGATGCGTTGGGCAAGCTGCCCATATTATTTTTGCTTTTTGGGAAAACAGTTCAGCAAATCTATCAAACAATCTTTATTTCTTTGAAAAAGGATATATGTATGTTTCTGTTCTAGTTGTTTCTAACAATCACCAAGATTTGAACAGATAAAATTCATTTATTCATTCACTTATAAACGGTTGTACGTCTGTGTCCGAAGCTTTATATTTGAAAAATTAATCACTCAATCAATCTCTCTGTGTAGTGTCTGTATGTGTGTGTATATATGTGTGTGCATGTACCTGTCTTTTCTTGCAAAAACAGGTTCTACTGTAGCTTCCTACTTTCTCCGACTACATTCATTTTCAGCAAAAAACTAAAACCTCGCAGTCTGACTTACAAAGGTAAAGTCAGATTGTAATACAACTACAAGAAGTACATGTAACTCACCAGAGGTGCAGGTTAATGTTCAGCTTTTCCTTCAAGGGGTTTATCACTGAAAAAATAAAATGCAATAAAAATGGATTTTTCTCTAAAATGTTTTTTTTTTCGAAAAATACTTACCGATGGCATGACTAGTAGGAAGGTACGCTTAGCTTGCCAATTTCAGCCCAAAATTTTGTTGTGTACACCTCACAACCAGGGGGGGCGACTCTAGGGGGCTGTTACCAGGACGCCTTGAGTAGCCCCCCTTGCCTCCCTATCCGGTCACGTGACTGGCCATTTCCCGCCAGTCTTTGCCTTAGCTTAACAGTGGCAAGCGGGGCAGGAGGGAGGGACCTCTGAGTCATGCCATCGGTAAGTATTTTTTGAAAAAATACATTTTAAAGAAAAATCGATTTTTCTCAAAACTCTTACCGATGGCATGACTAATAGGAAGAATAGCGAATAGGTGGAGGGTGCTGCCCCTTTTGTATTCCACCCAGGAACCTTTGGCAGAACGCCCCCTCAAGTGCAATGAGGCCCCGCTGCGTGCCACACCCGACAATTTCAGCTAGGCGATACCTATGGCACCCGTGGTGCCTGGAGGGTGTGCTGCGCTGCCAAGATTTCCCCCACCAAGGCCAGGTCGTTGCACTAGCCGGATAGGTCTCGCAGGTAGAATCGGGCGAAGGTAGACTCAGCCCGCCAACCCACGGCCGCTACAATGTCTCTCCCAGCGCAGTTGCGGTCAAAGGCGATGCTCGCAGCCACTGCGCTGACCTCATGTGCACATATAATGCGCATCATCTTCGCCCGTACCGGGGAGAGCTCTTAGTATGCCGACCAGATGACCCAGCGGAGCCAGGATGAGATCGTCTGCGCGGAGATGTCTCGTCTACCTGGAGCCAAGGGCAGGAATAGGCGCGTACGCCCTTGTCTCAGGGGCTTAGTCCAGCGCAGGTAAACTGTCAGAGCTCGGACGGGGTCCAGCTGTTGGGACTAATGGGACTGGTTGATCTCCCTGAGCGGGTGGATGGTCAACACCTGCGGCGCAGTAGCTAGGAGTCAGTTCTTGCCCAGGAACGCCGGGTCAGTGAGGAGTTGTACCGAATCATCGGCCCAAAACTGGAGGCAGGCGGGTCGCATAGAGAAGGCGTGGATCTCGCTCACTCTGGACGCCATGGCGAGGGCGAGCAGGAAGCAGGTCTTCCTGGTTAGGTCTCCCAGCCGCGCTAGTGGTAGAGGCTCAAACCGCTCAGAGTTGAGCCAGGACAAATCCCAGCGAGGGATCAGCGAACGGGAAACCGGTCTCTGAAGATCTAGGTGAGCCTTGAAATCCGAGAGGTCCTTGCAGGCACCCGGGTCTGGCCGTCCCAGGTGTCTATACATGTCTGCAATTATCGCCAGGTAACCTCTGATGGTGATGGAGGCCAGGTACTGCTGGGCGAAGAGCCACAGAAGAAACTCGGCCAGCTGCGGGGTAGTCAAGTCCGTGGCGGAGAGCTGCTCAGCTGCGCACCTGGACTGGAGGACCCGCCACTGTCCCTCGTAGATGTTATGGGTAGAAGCCCTGCGAGCTGCTGCGATTGCCTCCACCGCTGCACCCGAGAAGCATCTAGCGGCGAGAGCTTGCTGGACAACCTCCAAGTGTGTAATAGCAGCCGTTCCGGGCAAGGGTGGAAATGCTGCTGCCGGGACTGCTTGAGCATTGTCCAAGGCGTGGGGAGCCACAGCAGGGAGTCCGTGGCGAGGCTCAGAAGGTCGCTGGTTCAGCTCTTGGTCCAGCTGAGTGACGCCACTAGGAGCAGTACCGCGTTGCTGCCTCTGATCATCTGGAGCACCTTCGGTACGAGGACGGAGGGGGGGGGGGGGGGGGGAAACGCGTAAGCTACCAGTCCGTCCCATGGGATGGAGAGTGCGTCTATGGCCAGGCGAGTGGATCTGGAATGGGAGAGACGAAGAGCGGAAGCTGTCTGTTCCACCTCAAGGAGCGCACCGTGGCTGCCTTGATGACAGGAGGAGGGGGGTCTGAAAGACCGCAGGGCGCGAATCACGGCTCTGCGGGCCGACTAAAAGCGAGAAGCAGCGGGGACGGTCGAGGCTTGGCCAGAGCTCCTTGGAAGACTCCTTGACCGTCTACCAGGCCGGTCCAAACAGGAGATCCCCCGACGGGAGCCTGGCGAAGCTGCGTCTTAACTGAAGCCGGGAGAGACGAGCAGAGTCCCAGCAGAGTGTCCGGCCGCATCAGGAGAGGAGTCGAGGCGGAGAGGTCCCAGGTATCCTCGAAGCATCTTACCATGGCTTGCATTGTCATCTCGAGGAAGCCAGCACACACTAAGGAGTTCTGCACCAGCTTCGCTGTCTTCTCCCGGCCGCGAGGGATTCATAGCCGCCTGCCGCTGGGGGCCCCCGTCTGCAGCAGCGCCGCCTTGTCTATCGCCAGCTGGTGGAAGCTGATGTCCATTCCCGCTGGCCATCTGGCGTCGGAGAAGCAGCCCTGGTCACCGAGTCTGTCCGCTAAAAGCTGTGCAGAAAACGCTTCCGTGAGGTGACTAAACGCCGCTGAAGGTGGGACTTGAAGCGCTTGGACTGCCACGGCGTGTCCACCATCGGTGCGGCCTTCCTCCCAGGGGGGGGGGGGGGGGGGATGGAGGGCAGGAGCCCAAGGGGAGTGAGTATAGTGAGTATAGATTGCTTTACGTCCCGCAAGCGACAAAGGCCTTCTCAGGACGTGCCTGCGCTAAATGAAGAAAAGAACTGCAAGAAGCGCAGACAGGAGGGAGAATTTCAAAAGAAAAATACAGATGAATGGACCAGAAAGACAGAAATACAAACCCCCAAAAGAGTAGAACCCACCTTGCAGGGGTTAGACAAGGTGACCCTAGGAACTAAAAAGTAGACAACCCCACCAAGGTCCCCTAGGGCAGACCCGGTGGGGGAGCCCAAGGGGAGGAAGGAGGCAATGTCGGGAGGCCTCTTTCAGGGAGCGAAGTTGGAGCTGCACCAGCCGAAGACGACGAACCGGACGATCGAGCGCTAGGTGACACTGAGCGGATGTCTGCCAGCCCTAGGGCAGACACAGAGTCCTCCGGGTGGAGGCTAAGGGCCTCGCCATCATTCCCTGTGGACCGCGGAAAAGAGCTGAGGTCCCTGCGTGCACCTCGCGCTAGGACCATATGGCGCTGAGGCGCATCCCCTGGGTGGTGGATAGGGGGTCCCTCGCGAGAGGGGTGCACCGAATGAAATAAGGTGCTGTGAACCAACATGGTCTAAGGGAAGGAGACCCCGACAGAAAACCCCTGGTCCTCCTAGTAAGGGTGTTGGGCGTGGGGGTAGCTTCCCCACCCTGCAAATAAAGAAATAGCTACAAAAAGCCGACGAATAGACAAACAGCAATTCCTTTCCTGGAGGAGGAAGGTTCTTCTACCAGAAGATTTATAGTGTCGTGTGGTGAAAGCCGAAAGTCTTCGGAAGCCACAGGACCGAGCCGCCTCTCTCTATCCAGGGACACAATCATGGGCATATGGAATGTCAAGACCATGTACCAGAGCAGCAAGGCCGCCCAGATAGCAGCGGAAATGCAAAAGTACAACCTTTCCCTGCTAGGTATCAGTGAAGCCAGATGGACACAGTCTGGCCAGAAAAGGCTGTTAGCTGAGGAGATGATTCTGTATTCAGGTCATGAAGAGGAGAATGCCCCCCCCCCCCCCCCCCCCCCCCATACAGAAGGTGTAGCATTCATGCTGTCACCAGTGGCACAGAGAGCGCTGATGGGTTGGGAACCTCTTGGGCCAAGAATTATCACAGCAGCCTTTAGAACCAGGAAAAAGATCAAGCAGAACGTCATCCAGTGTTATGCGCCCACTAATGACAATGACGAGGAAGAGAAACAAGAGTTCTATGACCGACTCCAGAGTGCTGTGGACAAATGTGCGGAGCGAGACATCACCATCATCATGGGCGATTTTAATGCCAAAATAGGGGAGGACAACACCGGATACGAAGAGGTGATGGAGAGACAGGGACTAGGGGAGATGAGTGAGAACGGGGAGAGGTTCGTAGACTTTTGTGCTCTAAACAGCCTTGTCATTGGAGGCAGCATCTTCCCACACAGAAGAATACACAAAGCAACGTGGGTCTCACCTGACCATACTACAGAGAACCAAATAGACCATATCTGCATTAGCAAGAAATTTAGAAGATCCCTTCAAGATGTTCGAGTGAGGAGGGGAGCAGATGTCGCCTCAGACCACCATCTGCTTATCTTAAGAATAAAGCTCAAGTTAAAGAAAAGCAGCACAGGGACAACAAGAAGACAGCGCTACAATGCAGGCCTCCTGAGAGAGACTGGAGTGAGAGAAGAGTTCAAACTGGTGCTGTCCAACCGGTTTCAAGCGCTACAGGAGCTAGTAAATGAAGAGGAGGCGGTCACCATAGAGCAGCAGTGGAAGGCAGTTAGAGAGGCACTGAACTCAACCTGCAAAGACACTGTGGGGTTCAAGAAACACCATCACAAGGAATGGCTGTCGGCACAGACCTTGAAGAAGATAGAAGTGAGGAAGCAGAAGAAAGCAGTTGTCAACAAACAGTCACACGAGAGCAGCCAAAGCAAGGGCACATGAGGTATACTCGAAAGCCAACCGCGAGGTGAAGAGGAGTATCAAGGCAGACAAGAGAGCCTACGCAGACGGCCTAGCAGCAGAGGCAGAAAAGGCAGCAGGCAGCGGCAACATGAAACAGCTCTACGACATTACCAGAAGATTGTCTGGCAAGTATGGCCATACAGAAAGACCAGTAAAAGACAAAGTGGGCAAGCCTATTGCAAACAGAGCAGGCCAACTCGACAGATGGGCCGAGTATTTTGAAGAGTTACTGAACAGACCCACCCCACCCGACCCCCCAGACATCCAGCCAGCAGAGACTGACCTACCCATCAGCTGCGACAGACCCAGCCGGGAAGAGATCAGAAGAGCAGTGGCATTTTTGAAGAACAGCAAAGCAGCAGGGCCAGATGCCATCCCAGCGGAGGCTCTGAAAGCAGACCTAGAAACAACAGTAGAGATGCTGTACCCACTGTTTGGAAAGATCTGGGAAGAGGAGGTGATGCCGGCTGACTGGAAGGAGGGGTACCTAATCAAGCTTCCCAAGAAAGGCGACCTCAGCAAGTGTTCCAACTACAGAGGAATCACCTTGCTGTCAGTACCAGGAAAGGTCTTCAACAGGATCATCCTGGAGAGAATGAAGAGCTCTGTCAACCCCCAGCTGAGAGACCAGCAAGCAGGATTCAGGAAAAACCGATCATGTACAGATCAGATTGCCACTCTCCGCATCATCGTGGAGCAGTCTCTGGAGTGAAGCTCCCCGCTGTACGTCAACTTTGTGGATTACGAGAAAGCATTTGACAGCGTGGACCGAGAGACTTTGTGGAAACTCCTACGACACTACGGTGTACCCACAAAACTCGTCTGCCTGATCAAGAGCAGCTACGATGGCATGACGTTGCGTGATCCATGAAGGGCAGTTCACCAGGGAGCTCCAGGTCAGAACTGGCGTCAGGCAGGGGTGTTTGCTGTCTCCGTTTCTCTTCCTACTGGCCATAGACTGGGTCATGAAGAGGACCACAGAGCAGAGAATTAGTTAGTTATTTGGGTTTAACGCCGAGCAGGCGACTAAGGCCATCTCACGGCGGGATGGGTAAAAATCTGGTCAGCCAGACTAAAAGCAAGGTCTTAAGACAAGATGTAAATATAGATTAAAAATCTCAGGCTAAAATGTCGCACATGTCTGGAAAAGAAACGTCTACAGACTCTCAAAAAGGGCAAATAAAAAAATTCACATAGTCTATGAATGCTCAGATCTTGTTAAAAATATTGCATTCTCTCAAAAAATTGAAGATTTTGTCCGGGGGAACATCCCGGAACAAAACCTTCAAGGAGTCTGCTGTGAAGTGTTTATATCTGGTGTCAATTAGGTCAGCACAATACAGCAAAAAGTGTCGAACAGAAAACTGCTCATCACAGGCAAAACACCATGGACGCTCATCCTGTTTAAGTAAGTAAGAGTGCGTAACATATGTGTGCCCTATGTGGAGCCGAGCAAGGACAGTCTCCTCACGGCGGCTGCCGCAGCGGAAAGGTAGACTGTCAGACAACTTAGGAAGAGCTTCATGAAGCTTGTTCCCTTCCTCTTTGTCCCACTCGGACTGCCACTCGCAGGCTATGTATGCACTAATAACAGGTTTAAAATCACTATAGACAGTCTGTGTGTCAGGGACAGGGTCACTGCGGGCACTGTTGGCAGCAGAATCTGCGATTCTGTTGCCTTCGATGCCCACATGGCCTGGGACCCAAATAAAAATGATGTCATAATATTCCTTCATCAAGTCCGCGTAGAGCTCTCTAATCTGCACCAGCAGTGGATGGTCTGTTCCCGCGCCCTGAAGGGCCTGCAGGGCAGAAAGAGAGTCAGACAGAATCAGGAAGTTCCTTTCCCGAGACTGATAGGCATGCTTGAGAGCTAGCAGAATGGCCTGCAGTTCTGCACTAAATACAGAGGAATGGTCAGGGAGACGGAGCTTAAATGGGCGTCTAGGATGGCGAGAGGACACTGCAGCCGCAGCCACTCTTCCATCCTCAGACTTGGACCCATCCGTATAAAGACGACAATAGCCAGGAAAAATTGAAAGGAGTTCATTGAGGCTCTGTTGGTATATGGCTGGTGGAGTACAATCCTTCTTGTGGGCAGTCAAGTCCAGCAAGATGTCAGGAACTGGTAGTAGCCAGGGTGGAGTGACGTGTTGCAGAGATTCCGAAACTTTGTCCAGGTCCACTCCGGCCGCCTGCAGATGAGGTCGGACACGGAAGGAAAGTGGACGGACAGCTCCCGGATGGGCATCGTAAATCTCTGCAAACGACGGGTTAAAAACACAATCATAGGCAGGATTTTCTGGAAGGGCCTTCAGCTTCAGAACGTAGCTGGGCATGAGGCGGATGCGGCGGAGCCTGAGAGAAGGCTCCCCTGCCTCTGCATACAGACTAGGAACTGGAGATGTCCTGAAGGCTCCCAGACATATGCGCAGACCTTGATGGTGAATTGTGTTCAGACGCTGCAGAACAGACTTGGAAGCCGAGCCATATACCACAGAGCCGTAATCCAGTTTGGACCGAACAAGGGCCCGGTACAGTCGAAGTAAGACGATGCGGTCTGCACCCCAGTCAGTACGACCAACGACACGAAGAATGTCGAGGGCCTTCCGACAGGAGGTTCTAAGGTAGTTAACATGGTTGCAGAAGGTCAATCTTTTGTCAAAGATGACCCCCAAAAACTTAGCCTCTTCAGCCACCTTAATTGGCACTCCAGCAATGCTCAGGCTAGGTTCTGGAAAAAATTTCGTCTGGTTAGTAAAATGCACACAGACTGTCTTGGAGGGCGAGAATCTGAATCCATTGAGAGACACCCACCCCTGGATGCGATCAACGCACAGCTGCAAGCGCCTCTCAAGGGACGCAAGTCCTCGACCTCGTGCACACAAAGCAAAGTCGTCCACAAACAAAGAGCATTCAGAATCATCCTTGACGGCCTTTACAGTGTTATTTATTTTAATGCTAAATAAAACAGGAGATAGAATACTGCCCTGCGGGACACCCATCTCCTGTTCAAAGGAGTCGGAGAGGGTGGAGCCCACACGGACATGGAACGACCTGTTGGACAAAAAATTGTGAATAAAAACGGGCAGATGCCCTTTAAAACCCATGTCCGACAAATCAGACATTATACCATGCTTCCAGGTAGTGTCATATGCCTTTTCAAGATCAAAGAAAATTGCATAGACATGCTGCTTGTTGACAAAAGCATCTCGGATAAAAGACTCAAAGCGGACTAGATGGTCAGTTGTACTACGGAAGCGCCGGAAACCGCACTGGAGGTCTGTGATGAGACCCTGTGACTCAAGATGCCACACCAGTCGGGCGTTGACCAAGCGTTCCATAGTTTTACATAAACATGATGTCAAAGCTATTGGCCGGTAGTTGCCCGGGTCGGAAGGATCCTTACCCGGCTTGGGAATTGGCACAACCACAGCCTGGCGCCAAGATGGCGGAAAATGACCGGTTATCCAGATATGGTTAAAGGCCTTGAGAAGTACAAGGAGTGAATCCTCAGGCAGATGTGTTATGAGCTGATAATGGATGGTATCTAATCCAGCAGCAGAGTCAGTACATTTCTGCATGGCTTGCTGCAATTCTGAAAACGTAAAAGGGGCATTATAGTCTTCCAAGTTATCCGATATAAAATCACAAGCACAAGATTCTCGCTTCTCCTTCTCTCTCTGGAAGAAAGGTGAATAATGCTCTGTTGAAGAATTATGGGCAATGGTGGAGGCAAGTAAATTGGCCACAGCCTTTTTATCTGTGACCAAACTGGCACCATCTCTAAGATGGCCGACAGAAGCCGAGCCACCCCTGCCCCTAATTCTTCGAACAGCCTTCCAGACTTTTTGGGACGGAGTCCTAGAAGATAAAGATGAGACGAAGCGTCTCCAGGAAGCACGGCGTTCACGTTTAAAAATATAACGGGCTTTCGCCCGCTGTCTTTTAAAGGTTAAAATATTTGCTTGCGACGGATTACGAAATGCACGTCGCTGAGCAGATTTGCGCATTGTTTGGGCCTTGCGGCACTCTTCATTGAACCATGGTACTCTCGGCTTCCGAGGGAGTGATGTGGAAGTTCTAGGGATGGTTTCACCTGCAACCTCCAACAAAATAGAAGTAAAACAAGAAACAGGTTCTTCAGCTGACATGACCACCTCCTCTGTAAGACGAGACTGACAGAGAGAGGCAAACAGAGACCAGTTAGCTTTCTTGAGATTCCAGCGCCCCACCGGCGAATCCTCCTCACAGCTGACCGATGACAGGACTACTGGGAAGTGGTCACTACCACACAGGTCGTCGTGAACCTTCCAGTCAAAGTCCAGCATGAGAGAAGGATCACACACAGTGAGGTCTAGAACAGAACTAGATCCGGAACCTGAGTTAGAGTATGTAGGTGAGCCATCGTTAAAGACACATAGGTTAAGTTGAGAAAAAACATCTTCTAACATCTGACCTCTGCCATCATAGTGGTCACTACCCCAAAGGTGAGCATGACCGTTAAAATCCCCCATGAGAATAAAGGGAGGGGGCAGTTGATCTACTAAGTGAAAAATATCATTGCTACAGACCCGCAGTGATGGTGGCAGGTAAATACTGCATATGGTTATGGTCTTTTTTAAGGTAACCCGAGCAGCGACAGCCTGAAGACAGGTGTCGATGCTAACGGGGCTACATAAAATTTGGCTACTAATGAGAAGAGCCGCTCCACCCGAGCGCCTCTCCGAATCAGAGCCTTTATGTATAACATTAAAACCATTAAAAGACACAGGGTCAGAAGTCTTCAGGTAAGTCTCCTGAAGAGATATGACTGAGGGGTAATAGAACTTGACTAAAAGACGTAATTCCTCAAAGTTAGCTCGAAAACCATGACAATTCCACTGAAGCAAAGAGTCCATGATTAAGTCTGATCTGGGGGTAAGGAGTTTTTCCCCCCTTTTTCCTTTACCTTGGAAGGAGTTGAAGAAACAGAGGGGGGCCGGCTCCCGGGCTCCCGGGCTCTGGTTCTTCGGAGAGGAAGGGGGTGGAGCTGCCGCAGCATCAGCAACAACAACTTCCACTCCCTCCATCCGCTCCTCCAATGCAGCATATTTGTTTTGAAGGGGCACATCTGTGTTCCCCTTCTGGGCCCGTGCGCACAGCGGTCCCATAGATTTCTTAGACCTGGTCCTGGGCAGCGTTCCTGCCGCTAGAGTTAGCGGCCTTAGAAGGCTGACCAGAGCCAGAAGCCTTTGGAGTTGACTGACTAACAGGTTTGGGTGGGGGCTGAGGCTTAGGGGCAACAGAAGGCGGCACAACCGGACCGGCAGTATCCGCCTTCTGCGTTCCCTGGCTCCTTGTCACCACCGGAGGAGGGTTACTCTCCAGGGGCGAGATGAGCCGAGGCTCCGCCCCCAACCAAGAAGTTGGGGTCTGACATGAAAAGTCTTTAGTGGGGCGCTTGCCTGCCACCGCTGCACTAAAAGTATACACTGAGGTGTTAGAGGTTGGGGCAGCCGCAGCTGCACCAGGGCCTTCAACCAGTTTTTTGGCATCCAGAAAGGACAGCCCCTTCTCCACACGCACCTGCTGAATCTTGCACTCGGATATCCAACGAGGGCATTTCTTATCCGAAGCCATATGCGCCCCCTGGCAATTCACACACAGGGGGGTGGCTGTGCAGGACTCAGCAGAGTGTCCGGGCCTAGTGCAACGGGCTCATGAAGCCTCTGCCTGACGGCATGTCTTCTGCCCATGGCCATACTTTTGGCACTTAAAGCACCGGAGGGGAAGAGGGACGTACTTTTTCACTCTCAGGGAGTAGTAACCTCCCCAGATGGTAGTAGGAGGGGTGGGGGTGCCAAACGTCAGGATGATGGTAGGGAGACGGATCTCCCCACCACCTCGCTTGGAAGCGAAGCGCCTGACGCAAGTCACCCCCTGAGACTTAAGGTTCCTTACAAGTTCATCTTCTGACAGTTCTGCCAAAGCTTGATCTTTGATTACGCCTCTTGACGAATTCATAGTTTTGTGGGGTGTGACTTCCACAGGAGTGTCTCCGATGGAAGAGAGCCCCAGTAGCCCGCTGGAGTGTGCCCGAGTACGGCACTCCACCAGCAAGTCACCAGACCTGAGGCGCTGGGCGTCAGGCCTGCCAACACGGCTCCTGAGGGTCTCCCCCACCAGAAAAGGATGCAGCTTGGTAACTGGTTTCTCCTTCACCTTGCTATGGACAATGAGGAAGCGAGGCCATACGGCCGACGCCTGAGGCGTCGCTTCCTCACAGTCTGAATCACTGTCATGTGCAATGTCGGTGTCTATGCGCCGTTTCTGTGCTAGTTTTGGTTTTTTGGTTTTATCCATATTATATTAGTAGAGATATTCATCCCCCGGGGGTCCCCGCCCGCCACCGAGCCCAACAAGGGAAAGTGCAACTGTCGGCGGGTCTCCAGCCGACGCACAATGGAGACTGCCCGAAAGATATACTCAAGGGGGTAAGCCCGATTGAACCGTTTGAGCCACCGCCTTCTATCACACCGTTGAATGCAGGGGAATACTGGTGTAAAGCACCTAATCAGCAGCAGAAGCTATAGCATGGTGCTCTGTATAGCAACCCGCATGTCAACAGTGGGATAGGGCTCAACGTGACAAGAGCCGATTGACTAGGCCGGTACGACTAGCCTCCCGTTTAGGTAGAAGTCAAGGCCGAAGTGGAGTGTTGGCACCAGTGAGCCGCAGCCCAAAGGGAACCTCAGCCACCAGGATCCTCTTCTCCCCCTCTTCTCCCTTCTCCCCCGACACGGGTCTCCAAGCACGGCAAACACTTGGGATCCAAAGGACCAAAAAGTCACGAGTATTTTTAAGGACCAATCCAACATGGTACGACCTAGGTTAGCACAGCTCCTTAAAAACCGGACCAGTGAAAAGGCTGAACAACATATCTGCTGACATCAAGTCCTAATCCTGGACAAAGATGGCACCCGTCCGCTAGCCCACTCAGTCAGGGACTGAGCGGACTACCCACCTACGCCACGTGGAGGCCGGTGCCGGGTAGGCAGAGCAGAGAAGAAGTGGAATACAGTGGACACTGTGGACACAGCTTGACCACCTCGATTTTGCGGACGACTTGGCTTTACTGTCCCACACTCATCAACAAATGCAGGACAAGACCACGAGGCTTGCTGACATCTCGTCCCAAGTGGGCCTCACCATCCACAAACAGAAAACAAAGACAATGAGGCTGAACGCGACCGGGAAGAACCAGTCTTGATTGCTGGCAGCCCGTTGGAGGAGGTGGAGTCCTTCACCTATCTCGGGAGCATTATCGACAAAAAAGGTGGCACTGATGCAGATGTCAGAGCACGAATCGGTAAAGCCAGAGCAGCCTTTCTCCAGCTGAAAAAAGTGTGGAGTTCCAGAGAGCTGGCACAACACACCAAAGTCCGGATTTTCAACTCAAACGTAAAAGCAGTTCTCCTATATATAGACTTGGAGGTTGACAAAAACCACAGTCAACAGAGTACAGATCTTCATAAACAGTTGCCTTAGAAGAATCTTGAAAATCCACTGGCCAGAGAAGATCAGCAACGTCAGACTCTGGGAGAGAACAGAGCAAATAACAGCAGAGAATGAAATCGCATGAAGAAGATGGGGATGGATTGGTCACAGTCTGAGAAAGCCAGTTTCCACTATCACTAGGCAGGCATTGTCATGGAACCCCCAGGGACAGAGGAAAAGAGGCAGGCCGAGAAACACCTGGCGTCAAGATCTCCAAGCAGACATCAAGAGACTGGGAACCACCTGGAGTAAAATCGAACGAGAAGCACAGGACAGGAGTCGCTGGAGATCTCTCGTCAACGGCCTATACCCTGGGAGGGGTGACAGGCGTAAGTAAGTAAGTAAGTAAGTCCCTGCGTGCAGATGGAGGCGTGGGGGGAGAAGAGCGCCTGCTCCCATGAAGAGACGAAGCCCGACAGGGCTGACTAGGGTGGGAATGCGGGGAAGAGACTGATGACTGGCCGCTGTCTGCGAGGCCCCGTGAGGGGTGTCTCGTTGCGACTGTCCGGCACCCGTCTGTCTCCATGGATGGATGAAGCTCCGGAATCATGGAAGCAGGGCAGTTCTTCCCGCTGGTAGCTAGCGGTCTTCCCCCCTTCTGAGTGACGGCCTGTGGATCTTGGCGCTCGTTCATGGCGCTTGTCCGGCCGATGGCTGTGTGGCTGATGGCTCTCTGAGCATGGGGAGCGAGTACCTGCTGCCTGAACCCGCCTGGGGAGCATGTCCCATCAAGGGCGGACCAGCATTTCAGCCACCGAAGGGTGGGGTAGGGTCTCTGTTGCCTGTACGTTGGGGGGTGGTGCGTCTTATAATAATTACGGTATTTATAATGCGCTTATCTTATAATAATTATAACTCTAAGCGCGCACTCACAACTCGCACACGCATGCGCATGCTTTAGACAATGACTCGCGTAACACAAAAAGTGAAAAAACATTACGACGGTCAGCTTGGGGTGGGGAGTGTGGTTATATAGTGCTAGAACTGTTGAAAGAGGTGAGTTTTGAGGGCGGACTGGAAGGAGGAGAGCGAGTGTTTCTGACGGAGAGAGAGTGGGAGAGTGTTCCAGGTGGATGGACCGTATACTGAGAAGGAGCGGGTGTCGAAAGTGCTGAGTTTGGTGCGGGAGATGAGGAGGCGGAGAGGGTCGGAGGCGGAGAGGGTCGGAGGAGGAGTGGAG
The DNA here is from genome assembly GCA_036245525.1 of Semisulcospira habei. Taxonomy (NCBI): domain Eukaryota; kingdom Metazoa; phylum Mollusca; class Gastropoda; family Semisulcospiridae; genus Semisulcospira; species Semisulcospira habei. The sequence continues at coordinate 43,865,553 of BTPG01000004.1, forward strand.
GGAGCGGGGAGGTGTGTAGGGGTGAAGTAAATTGGAGAGATAGGCAGGAGCGTAGTTGTTCAGGGATTTGTAGCAGAGAGACAGAATCTTGTATTGGATGCGTTGTGGGATGGGGAGCCAGTGAAGGAGCTTGAGCAGGGGAGTGATGTGGTCGGATTTTTTCTTTCTGAGGACGAGGCGGGCAGCATTGTTCAATGTTCTGGACGCTCTGGAGAGTGAGAGTGGTGGAGTGAGGAAGGCCAGAAAGAAGAGAGTTGCAGTAGTCGATGTGAGATAAGATGAGAGAGACAGCGAGTTTATGACTGCTGACAGGCTCCCCTGAGCGTGTGTATCGAGGTCCCGCTGCCTGGTCGAGCCTAGGGACCATGTCCCGTCGTGGGCGTGCCGGCATTTCGGCCACCGAAGGGTGGGGTAGGGCTCTTGGTGCCTGAACTTGACTGCTGTTGTCCCGTCAGTTGCCGATCGCGTGAGGCGGTAGGGCTTTAGGCACCGGGGAGAGGGGGGGGGGGGAATGGGGGGAGGGGGGGGCAGGTAGTAGTGCTGGATGCGACGACAGGCCCACGATGTCTGAAGTGGCACGCCTCAGCGGCAGTGGCACGACGGAAGTCGCGGCGGGGTTAAATGGCTCCCTTGCCCGGGCCGGTCGTTCTCTCGTATAAAAGGCCCACAGCTGTGAACAGCGTTCTTCAACCCAAGCCGCGTCGATATTACATGTCCGCCCAGAGGAGCAGCCCGCGCGGGGCAGGCACACATCGTGGGAGTCCATCGGCCATTGGAACTGCCCGCGCCTGGTGCAGGTAATTACTTGTGCCCTGTCTTAATAAGCAAAACAGACAAAAATGAATTTTTTTTTCTAAAATGTATTTTTTTGAAAAATACTTACCGATGGCATTACTATATGGAATACACTCTATAGCCTAGCGATTTCAGCCCAAAGTTGTGTCCCCTACACAACTGGGGAGGAGACACCGGGGATCCAAGAATAGGAGCCCGGGTGGCCTCCCCTTACCAACCTATCCCGGCATGCGTGTGGAGAACTCACCTCAGTTTCACGCTTAGCCAAAACATTTAGCCAAGGAGGCAAGCGCGGAGGGAGTGCTGGGCCGCGGAGAAGTCACCCACCATGGCCAGGGAGTCACGATGGCCGGATAGGTCGCGGAGGTGGAAGAGGGCGAAGGTGGAGCCTGAACGCCCGCCTACCGCCGTCACAATGACTTTAACCGAGCAGTTGCGGTCAAAGGCCACTCTGGTAGCTACTGCTCGTACTTCATGCGCCCGGATCTGTAACCGTCTATCCCCGTCTGGGGAGAGGTCTTGGAAGGCCAACGAGTCACCCACCCCAGTCAGGGCGAACTGTCTAGGCTGAGACCCGACCTGCCTGGAGAAGGAGGTAGGAAGAGGCGGGTATGCCTCAGATGGCATGGCTGAGAGCGACGCAGGAATTCTGCAGTGCCCGGACTGGGTCCTGTAGACGTGACCCGTGGGGTCGGTCGACCTCTGAACGGACGTAAGGTCAGAGTCTGGAGCGCAGCCAAGGCTGGCTCTTGGCCTGAAGGATGGGTCGGTGAGAAGATGCGCTGACCCAAAGGCTCGACTGCCAACCTGCGGGGCGTACCGAGAGCACAAGCAGCTCGCTCACGCGGAAGCCATGGTGAGCGCCAGGAGGCAACATGTGTCCGGGCCAGATCGGTGAACCGTGCCAAAGGCAGGGGTTCGAAGCGGGCTGTAACTAGCCACGTCAGTGCCTAAGTGAGGTCTCACCGAGGTATGAGAGAACAGGAGAGAGGACATCTGAGTCAATTGAGCCAGCAGGTCTGAAGGTCTTTCCAAGGGCCGGATCCGACAGGCCCAGGCGGCGGTTAGTGTGTGCGATCACGGAAACCCTTGACGGTAACAGGTGCTAATCCTTGGTCGTCGAAGAGCCAATGAGGAATTCCGCCAGTAGGGGGAAGTGAGACTCATGGGGGCGGGAGCCGCAGGGTGGCACCCCAGGACTGAGAGATCCTCCACTTGCCTTCGCACACATTCCGGGTAGACAGTCTGTGGGCTGCGACCAAAGCCGCCACTGCCGCATCCGAAAAATCTCTAGCGATGAGGACTAGCCTGGCAACTTCCAGGCGTGAAGTAGGAGGAGCTCCAGGCACGGGTGGAAAGGAGCCGGGCGGAGCTGCTCAAGCATCGTGGTCAGGGTGGGGCTCTAGGGCCAGGTCCGTTGCTAGAACGAGCTGATCCATGGTCCAGCTCTTGGTCCAAATGAAGGGGTGGACACCCGGAAGATTACCGCGGAGCAATCCAGCAACCAGCACCGACGGGGGGAATGTAAACGAGATCAGTCCACACCCAGGAGGAGAGCGCGTCTACCACCCAGGCGAGAGGGCCCAGGACTAGAGAGGCAAACAGCGGTAGCTGGATGTTCCATCTGGCAGCAAAGGTCGACTAGCGGCGTCTCCCATCTCGAGCGGATCAGACAAAAGACGTCTAGGCGCAGGGACCACTCCGGGAAGTGGCGGGCTCGAAGAGCAATGTCCGGGTCCCACCACCATAGCAGAAAGGAAAGGAGGAAGCACCGGGAGGGCCAGCTAGTGCCTCCTGGTTCTGTATCAAGGCCGCCACTGTCTGGTTGTCTGGCAGACGAGGACCTCCTGGTTGGTCAGAGTCTCTGGCCAGGCATTGAGGGCCATCCCACCTGCTATAACTCCCAGTTGATGTGACTGTCTGCGAAGTCCCCAGGCAACAGGTCAGAGGTAAGGTTTGGGAACAGAAGTGCGCCCCAACCGGACTGGCTCGCGTCAGTGCAGAGAGATACCGGGGCGGAGGGGAGGACAGGGACACGCCCGACGCCCAGCACGCCAGAACCGCCCACATCCGAGGCGGGGGCGGGAAGGGGGTAACAGCAACGGAACCGTCAGGGTGCCATCAAAGGGGCGCCAGTGTAGGAGGAGGTGTAGTAGCCGCGGCGAGCCTTCTCACTTTGTATCCTCTAGCGCCGGCCGAAGGGGAACGAGTCCGCTGCCGCGCCGAGCAGTCCCAGGAGCTGAAGCCAGACACAGTCCTAGAAGGAGAGAAAGTTGGGGGTCTCTGTCCTCTCTGAGAGTCGTGGTGACTAGGTGCGCAGCATCAAGTCATCCAGGAAGTGAAGGACGGAATCAGCGACCGCTGGCAAAAGCTGGCCATCACCGAGTCGAGGATCCTCATGAAGACCCAAGGGCTGATGTTGAGGACTACGGGGAGGGCTCGGAAACTGGTAGACGATCCCGCCAAGGCAAGTAGGTACCGGCGCGAAGACGGATGAATCGGCACATGAAGAACGTGCCTGAAGATCTAGGCTGAAAGCGAGATCCATCGGCCCGACTGCTGAGTGAAGAGTCTGGCTGTCTCCAACTGAACGGGCAGCTCCCAAAGAAGACTTGTATAGCGCTGATGACTGGGTGCCACCTGCCCAATGGAACGGGGACGATAATAGACGGACGTAGAACGCCGGAGAGTCGCGTCGGGAGACCACTACTGTCGCTGTTTTGTTGAGCCAGGCCTTCACCTTTGTGCAGAGTTGAGATTGGTCGACTTTTAGAGATGATCCAAAGGTCGTCTGGGAACAGCAATCTCCTATGGTCGCTGTAGAAGGCCAGCTGCCCGCCGACTGGAGACCCAAGAACTGTCGATAAAGGTGGAGAGGGGGAAGGTCAGAGGGCCCGAGCGAAGCGAGGCGCAGCAGGGGCGGAGTCTCCTTTACAGTCTGCCACATCTCACCAAAAGAGGGAACACCGAGTGGAGCCTGGCGGAGTTGCGTCTTCACCGTCTAGGGGAGATCCGAGACGAGTCGTAGGAGCGAACACGCGGCCAAAGGGCACAGTAGGCGGCCGCTGTCATAGGGATGGTTGAGGAAGGTAGGCGGCCCTATTAGCAGCAACCAGAAGGGAATGTACATCACCGAGCGGGGACGAAGCTTCCAGGTCCCAAGAGTCCTCCAAGTAAAGAAGAACCGCTTGCGTCGCCAAATCCGAACTAAGGAAGTGAATCCGTCAAGAGGGCGAGGACATGCATGCTGGAGTAGCCGGAGCACACCCACCAGCCTGGATGACGGCTGCCGCATCCACCGAAGGAACAGGAACAGTAAAGGCTTGAGAGTGTCCAGCGTACCAAGCCTGGCGAACCCATAGCTGCGAAAGATTCCTCGTCACCGAAGGAGTCCTGGCGAAGCCGGCCGAGAAGCATTGACGAGATCCCGGAACCGTGTGGCTGAGGGAGAGACTTGCGACCTTAGCCTGCCGCAAAGCATAAACTGGCGGAAGCCTGTCTCTTCAGAGGAGGCGAAGGTGGTCATAAGTCAGGAAGGAGGAAGTAGGCGAACAGACGGGGGCCTCTTCCAAAGCACAAACCGTCTGTGAGCTGAGTGAAGGGCCGAAATCCTAGACGAGGAGGAGGCCGACGGAACAGCTGAGAAGCGGGAGGGAGAGCCAGAGGGCGAATGGCGCAAGAAGATGGCTGAAGCCGAATCCGCTGTAAGCAGGCTTAGTATGTCAGGGTCTACCTCCACTGTCCGCCTACCAAGCAAAGCCGCAAGGAGAGCGACTGGCTCCGAGAGCGCGGGACCGCCGAAGCGACTGGCGTGGGCGAGCCCGAAGGAAAGGAGGAGGCGACCGCGAAGCCCGCAAGTCGGGGCGTCACGAGGGAGAAGGGACCGCGGCCAAAGGCGAATAGGCTCTGTAAGCCCCCGACTCGCCGAAGTGCGAGGGAAGGGGGGCTACTAGTGATGGGAATAGCGCGCGGAGGACGAGGGGAAAGCGAGAGCCGGAGACCGCGCTCCGAAGGTAAGAGGGGAGGCGGAAGGGGAACGCCAGCACCCCCAACCTGCTCGTCGCGAATCCACACCTGTGAGTAAATGTCCGAGTCACACCAGGCCCGCCTGGAAAGTTCGGGGCGGGGGTGATGGGGACAGAAAGTGTCACACCAAGCCCGCTCAGGAAAAGCGGAGCGGGGAGGGGACAACCGGGGCGCGTGAATCTGCACCCGTGAGTAAATATCCGATTCCCACCGGGCCCGCCTGGAAAGATCGGGGTGGGGGTGTGGGGACCGAACGTGTCACACCAAGCCCGCTCAGAAAAAGCGGAGCGGGGAGGGGACAAAAATGGGGCGCGCGAATCCGCACCTGAGAGAAAGTGTCTGAGTCACCCCGGGCCCGCCTGGAAAGTTTGGGGCGGGTGGGGGGGGACGTACAGGTGTCACGCCAAGCCCGCTCAGGAAAAGCGAAGCGGGGAGGGGACAAATGGGGCGCGCGAATCCGCACCTGTGAGTAAATGACCGAGTCACACTGGGCCCGCCTGGAAAGTTCGGGGCGGGGAGGGGGGGGTGGGGGGGGGGGGAGGCCAGAAGGGTGTCACGCCAAGCCCGCTCAGGAAAAGCGAAGCGGGGAGGGGACAAATGGGGCGCGCGAATCCGCACCTGTGAGTAAATGTCTGAGTCACACCGGGCCCGCCGGGAAAGTTCGGGGCCGGTGGGGGGGGGGGGGGGGGGGGGGGACAGAAAGGTGTCACGCCAAGCCCGCTCAGGAAAGGCGGAGCGGGGAGGGGACAACTTTGGGGAGCGTGACCCCCGCTCCGAAGCCTCGGAGCGTGGGGTGCGCGTGACAAGGTCACACCGGGCCCGCCTGGTCGAAATGGGGCAAGGGGGGGGGGGGGGGGGGGGGGGAGGGGGGGGGGGGGGGGGTGGGGAGGACGTAAACGTAGGAAACCGGGTCCGCTCGGACGAATCAGAGCGGGTGGGTAACCTCTTTAGTACTTTTGCGCTAGTCACGCCGGGCCTGCTCGGGAGAAAAGGAACAGGTGGGCGTGGACGAGCGCTCAGCTTACCCGACCCACTCGGGCGGGGCTACAAAATAAAGGAGCTCCAGCCACGCAAACGTGGGGAGCACGACTCTGATAATTGCCTGCCCTGCTCAGAAGACTCGGAGAGGGGAGGGAGTTCCTGCGCGGTTAAGGTAAAAGAAGGGGACTTACCTGCGGGCTGGAAGGCCTGGAAGCCGGAGCGAAGTGGGGCCCGAGAAGCCGACGGAGCGACGCCATCCTGCGGAGAAGTCCGGGGAGACTGTCGAGACCAGGAAGGAAGGACACGTCGTAGAAATCCCACAACTGAGACCGCCGGTCCTCACTCCCGTCGGCACACACATCACACATCCTGTCGGAAGAGCAGTCAGAGCACGGCCGGCAGGCGATGAGGGCGTCCGAGGGGCACAGAAATCCTCACAAAAGGGGGCAAAACTTGAGACAGAAGCCGCCATAGCGTTCGTTGCACACTGTCCGCAGGAAGGAACACACTCAAGTACCGAACTCACACCACGAGGCACAAAGCCACGTGAGTAAAGTCACAAGCCGAAATCCCAAGGCCGCAGCCAAGGACGAAGTTCACTGAAAGTCAAACCGGTCGGAACCGGTCGGCGCTAAGTCCACACACAGTAAAACATTGAAGTGTAGAACACATCAACGTAGTACACCGAGTCCAAGGAGAAGTCTAACCAAGGCAAAAGCCAAGTTTGTAGTAAACCACAGAAGACACCAGTCAAAAACCGTAGCAAGGCAAAAGCCGACCGTCCACGGTCGAGCTAAGAGTGAAACTGAGGTGAGTTCTCCACACGCATGCCGGGATAGGTTGGTAAGGGGAGGCCACCCGGGCTCCTATTCTTGGATCCCCGGTGTCTCCTCCCCAGTTGTGTAGGGGACACAACTTTGGGCTGAAATCGCTAGGCTATAGAGTGTATTCCATATAGTAATGCCATCGGTAATGTATTTTGAAAAAACAAACCCGTCATAAGGGCGCGGGGCCCCCCCAAGAGACCCCGAGCTCACGACCAGTCACGCAACAAAATCCTCGGTCAACGCCGCCGCCCGGTCTTCTATTCCGATAACCGCCGGCGGAGACATTCACCAAAGCTTTACCTTGTCATGCCGCTGCTGCCTGGGTATGGCTCCTTCCCAATGAGCCACCAAGTAATCCCCTGAAACCCGAGGTAACCTCCGAGCTTCACACAGTCACCACCTTTTATCCTCCTTTCCTTTTTTTTTCTCACATAAATCCAAGGAAGCACACCAAACCCCACGAAGGGGCAAGCACACACAAAGCGGTAAATCCACACGAAGTCTCCAGGTAACCACACCATACACAGCCGAAGCGAAGCAGGCTGAACACAACCGGTCTGGTGGGAAACGGCCAGGCACGTGACCGGATAGGGAGGCAAGGGGGGCTACACAAGGCGTCCTGGTAACAGCCCCCTAGAGTCGCCCCCCTGGTTGTGAGGTGTAGACAACGAAGTTTTGGGCTAAAATTGGTAAGCTAAGCGTACCTTCCTATTAGTCATGCCATCGTTAAGAGTTTTGAGAAAACAATGTCATATGTGTATATATGCCACATTCAAGCATGTGGAAATATATCTTTTGAGAATAAAGATCTAAATAAACAGAACAGACGTAGTTCAGAAATCAGGAATAGGTCAAAACTGCACGCGTTTTGACAAAATGTATTTTTCTTTAAAATATATTTTTTGGAAAAATACTTACCGATGACATTACTGTAAGGAATACTGTTCTCACTAGCCTAATTTTAGCCCAAAATTGAGGTTGTGTGCCTTTAAGGAGGGAAGGTATCAAGGGGCGTTATAAGCGAGGCAGAGCCACAGTAGCCTCCCTTCCCTCTACATCCGGCGCGCAGTCACCTGATTCGCCATTCTGTTTCGTAGTGAGCCAGCGGCAGCAGGGTAGGTCCTCCGAGTAATGTCATCGGTAAGTATTTTTCAAAAAAATATATTTTAAAGAAAAATACATTTGTTTTCTCAAAACAACATTACTGATGACATTACTGTAAGGAAGAATGTCGAAGAGGCGGTGGGTGCCGCTAAGAACGTCCCTAAACAAGCCACTACGTCCCCGAGACCGGCCTTCCCAGGCACGACCTCCCAATAATTTTAGCGAAGATTACCTACGGCACCTGGGGTGCCGGGAGGGAGTGTTGTGCCGCCATGATATCCCCCACCAGCGACAGGTTCTCGCGCTGGCCGGAGAGGTCCCTCAGGTAGAATCTGGCGAAGGTAGACTCTGAACGCCAGCCCACCACCGCCACAATGTCTTTGACTGCACAGTTGCGATCGAATGCAAGGCTCGCGGCCATGGCTCGGACCTCATGCGCCCTGCTGTTCATGTGTGCAGCCGTTTCAGGGGCGTGGTCGTGGTAGGCGGAGCGGATCACACAACGAAGCCAGGAGGAGATCGTCTGGGCGGTAATGTCATTTCTACCTGGAGACAGACGGAGGAAAAGGCGGGTGCGGCCCCTGCGCAAAAGCTTGGTCTGGCGCAGGTAGATACGCACAGCTCTCACTGGATCTTGCTGCCTGGAGTCTCGGGAAGAGCTCGGTCCCCTCGGGGCTTGGATGGTGACCACCTGTGGGGCGACCAGTGGGACCCAGGTCTTGGCCAGGAAGGTCGGGTCGGGCAGCAGAAGCGAGGGCATTCCGCACGAGGGTGGCAGTCTTGTCGAGGCCCGGGATAACGGGGCCCGGGCGAGGGGAACCTGCAAAGGCCAGGGCCGGGGCATCCAGCTCCGGCAGGGGGCAGGAGAAAGATTGCGAATGACCTGCGTACCAACGTTGCTGAAAGGCGATCTGAAGATCCGAGGGCCACCTGGCGTCCGAGAAGAAACCCGCGTCTCCAAAGGAATTTGTAAGCAGATGCGACGAAAGGGCGTCGAGCAGGTCTCGGAAACCCGGAGGTTGAGGCAGCGACTTAAACCTCTTGGTCAGGCTGGCCGCATCCACAAAGGCAGAGGCCTTCCTCTTGATCGGCGGTGAAGGCGGGCAATCCTCCGGAGGCAGGGAGGCGGCGATGAGGCGAGCCGCTTCATCCAAGGCCCGGAGGGTCTCCATCTTATGACTGAGGGAAGGCTGTCGACCGTCAGCGTCGTCCGTGGGGGGCGAGTGTCTGGAAACGTCGGAAACATCGTTGCGCAGTAAAGCCGACATCGAACCTTCGGGTACAAGGCTGAGAGCATCGTCCTCCACCACAGGGTCCGGCACTGGGAGAGGAGTAGGGCCGACAGCATCTCCGGTCGCGTCGTTATCTGCCCCTCGACACGTCACCATAGCGCTGGGAGGGGAACGAACCATCCGTGAGGCCACGGGCGAGGAGCGAGCCGCCGGCGAAAACCTTGTCGCAGAACGCGTCAAAATGGAGCGGTGATGAGAGGAGCGGTGCCGTGGAGAACGACAGCGTCGGTGTGAGTACAGGTGGCGGTAGCAGGATCCCTGGCTCCGGGTGGGGGTGGGCGAACGGGAGTGAGGTCGGTGGGAAGAGCGGTGCGGCAAACGAGGGTGGTAACCCTTAGCACGGCGAGGCGACGAGGCGCGCCGGTCGGGGGAAGGTCTGTGCGTCCGCGGAGTCCGGCGATCCCTGGAACCAGAGTGCGAGCGTGTAGGCCTGTCATCCGAGCGTGAAGGAAGGCGGCGCGCGGGTGATCGAGAGAAGTGAGAGTCACGGGATACGCTAGAAGCGGGAGAGCTCCGACCGCTTGGTTTCTGAAAAAGAGTCACATCCCCCTGCGCCTGGGACAGGGCTGAGGGGGCCAAAACAGGGGTATCAACTATGCCCGAACGGGGGCACTTGGGTGTACTTTTACTCTTAACGCTAATTACCGTACTGACCTCCGCACCAGAAGACTTGCGCTTGTCAGTCAAGCTCCTCACGGTGGTAGACGTGCCGCGGTCCCGTGGGCGTTGTCGGTCAGACTCGGTGGAAAACAGCGAGCTGACAAACACTGTAGGCGCCCGGTGTTGGCCAAGCTCGGGTGAGATTTGGCCAGTGAGCTGACGAACACAGGTTTCGGAGTACTTCATTGGCCAGGCTCGGTGTCACGTAACGCCAGCGAGCTGACGAACCCTCCAGCAGGAGCCTGTGGCTCCGGATCGGCGTGTGCGTCCCGCATCGTGAGAATCCGTGGCGCTTCCTCCAGATCAGCGGACAGGGTGGCAGGAAGGGACTGCTTAGGACGTTCCCACCGGTAGAACCGCCAAAGCTGCGACCACTGCTCCTCCGTCCAGGGGGTGCAGACGCCGCAAGAGTGAGTGGAGGAACAGCCAGAGCACGGTAGGCAGACGTCGTGGGCGTCACTCGGCCACTGAAAGTCTGCGCATCTCGTGCAGGTACGAACTTGCCAACTGCAACAGAGAGAGGAAAAAAAAGACAAGTTTTCACCAAGAGAAAAAGGTCGCCACGTGCTCGTAACCGGTCCCGCATGAACGAATTCGAACGAAGCGTCACACGACGAGTGCCTCTGCCCGGCGCTACTCCCCGTAGCGCCGGCCGAGGGCACTAACCAAAGCTACTCTGCTTACCTGGTCATGGTAGAAAGAAGGAGGTTACCACCGTAAGAAAACGGAGGACGAGGGACCAGCGAGGTAGCGCTGGGAAGTCCACCAGGGACGAACAGGCCCAGCCCGGTCGGCGCCGCAACAGTAGAGCAGACCCCAACTCGGGAAAAGGCAGCTCACAAGCCAGAAGTAGAGCGTCAGTTCACGAACCAAGAGCAAGAAATAAGTCACAGGCCCCAAGGAAAACGAAGTCTGAACGGAGCTAGGTAGGGCACACAACCTTCCACGGCTCAGCGAAGAAACAGAAAGGCGAATCAGGTGACCGCGTGCCGGATGTAGAGGGAAGGGAGGCTACCGTGGCTCTTCCTCGCTTATAGCGCCCCTTGATACCTTCCCTCCTTAAAGGCACACAACCTCAATTTTGGGCTAAAATTAGGCTAGCGAGAACAGTATTCCTTACAGTAATGTCATCGGTAATGTTGCTTTGAGAAAACAAATACTGGGACTCATCCAGGCTTTTGCGCTCTTTTCATCAAAACACAAACACATGTAATTTTGACCTACTTGTACTTCTGATTTTTAGAAATCATTATACAGCCTCATCTATTGCAGCAATTAACAGCCTCCACAAGACCCATTTCTTAATTCTCACAAACACCCTAATGTGTGCGTGTGTGTTATTGTGTGTGTGCGCGCGCATGTGTGCGTGAAAGCCCAAACTAAATTTTACCATGATCAGCTCCAAGGAATCTGCACTCTGGCATAGCAGTAGGGTGCTTAGGATCAACTGTTATCTGAATCGACGTCCCAGGACCTGTTTCCACAGTAAACAAAGAAAACTAAGAGTTTATCAACAACAACAAAAAAAAGGGGGGGTCTGTTACTACAGACAAAACATTGTTATCCATACTTTCGGTACTAAGAGGCTTGTATAGTTGTTACTCTGATCATCCAGAAGTCAGACAAAAAACAAGGGCATTCATTCTAAAAAGTTTAAAATTTGCTTAATATTTAGTGTAATTAGTGATACTCAGGAGCCATCAAGTCAGTCCGCATTATTTTCACTTCCATGGAAACAGAACTTAACCCATTTAACCCCAAGGCTGCATTTCTCAAGTTTTAGGTGTCACTTGATGTATAAACCAGGTGAAGGGTAGTGCCAGATTAGCTTGGCACCTGATGATGCCTAGCTATAATCCGGCACTATCCTTCCATCAAATTGGTCGATCCGTATCCTGTTATAATGTGTCAGGGCTCAATGGGATAATATACACCTGCAAAGTAAAAACATCCAGTATGCAAAAGGTCTTTGGGCTGACATAGTCCGTAGTTGACCAAATCATTACTGTAGGCAGGCAGCTAAGGCTGACACTGACCTGTAGACCTTTTGCTCACCTGGCATACATCCATGAGCCAGAGACCTATCCACATTATGTAATTATCCTAAATATTCAACCACCCTAAATACTCAAACAGAAGCTGTTTTTGACCATTTTTCAGCAACTCGCCTCCCATGTCCGCCACAATGCTTCAAAAGACGTTATTAAATATGTGCTAAAAACACACCTTTTCCAACTCCATTACCCCACTGATTAATCATTGATTGCTGAGGATTCTGTTGTAGTTTTGCTGTGGTGCCTGGAATGTGTGTGTGTGTGTGTGCGTGCGCGCATGTAATATTGTGTACAGTTTTTGTAATTGTATTTTTGAAATTTGTAAGGTGTCTAGAGCTCTACCTGAGGTTAGGCGCCATAGAAATTATTATTATTATTATTAAAATAAAAACATGTAAATTTTCAACCAGCACTACAAAATCGTGCCCTAAATATTTGTCTATTTTGTTAAGTTTACGTAGAATGCTTTGTATGCTCGGTTTCCCCACAGGGACTTCTTTTTCCATCACTTTTCGGGTGTCAAGGCACACAATCAGCATTAGTTTCTGTACAGCTACAGTACAGATCTCAGTCTGAGAAGACTGTACAGAGTACAAGTATGTCTTGGTACCTATCCAACTTGTGATGCCAGCTGGCGTTAGAGCCAAGGCAACGTGCTTTGTTTGACAACAGCGCAGTTGACGCAGGAAACTGAAGAGTAATGTGTTGCACTTAACATCGCAAAGCGAGTGTGTAGTGATCAGTCAATCAGCAAGCCTATGCAAGGTAAAATTAGAGATTAAAAATTTTCCAAAACTCCTAAATATTCGACCAGAGCTGAAAAGTCAGAAAATTGGCATTTAAGTGGTAGAATATTTAGGTGATTACGGTATGTCCGACTTCAATGCATGCTGATGTACATAATACTGAGGCATTTGTAATGTTCTGCTATAAAATACAAACTTGCATACTGAGTGCTATGCGCCTGTGCCGAGCAGAGAATGTTGGTGTGTCCGGCTCCAACACCCATGTACGCTGATCCACAATCAAAAGAGCATCCCAGAATGGCTGATACATCTCCAAAGTTGCCTCAAACTGTTTTATCAGATCTGCTAGATAACCCTGGCAAAAGGTACAGCACCAAATATGTAATGCAGCTTTGCTTACCAGCAAAAATACAATGCATGACAAAATAATCAGCAATGAGCATAACAAAATAATGACAACAAATTTAATAAGACAAGTATTTGCACTAGTCATTGTTTCCCATGTTGAAGAAAAAGCATTTGTTTGCTCGTTTGTTTGCATTTTTTGTGTATTGAAGACATTTTAGGTTCACGACAAAATTTCACTTTCTCAAACCCATTTATACTTCAGCAGAAGATGGATGGACCATGATAATTGAAGGGTAGTGCTGGATTAGTATGACACCATCAGGCAATCCATCTCCTGCAAATGGTACATAAGTTGTTAGGTGACATCTCCAAAATGCAGGGAAATGCAGCCTTGTGGTTAACCCTCATCACTTGAGGTGTGTGAAATAAGTTTGACTAAAATAGTTCAAGTACTTCAAGGGTAGTGCCAGAATATCTTGGCGCCTTTAGGCGCCAAGCTATTCTGGCACCACCCTTGAACTAAAGCCATTGGTCTATATCCTTATCTGTAAGTACTATAATGTAGCATGCATATGGCAGTGTACAAAATTGAAGCTTTTAGCCTCAGTATGATATGGCACCACTCTTGAACTAAAGCCATTGGTCTATATCCTTATCTGTAAGTACTATAATGTAGCATGCATATGGCAGTGTACAAAATTGAAGATTTTAGCCTCAGTATGATATGGCACCACTCTTGAACTAAAGCCATTGGTCTATATCCTTATCTGTAAGTACTATAATATAGCATGCATATGGCAGTGTACAAAATTGAAGCTTTTAGCCTCAGTATGATATGGCACCACTCTTGAACTAAAGCCATTGGTCTATATCCTTATCTGTAAGTACTATAATGTAGCATGCATATGGCAGTGTACAAAATTGAAGCGTTTAGCCTCAGTATGATATGGCACCACTCTTGAACTAAAGCCATTGGTCTATATCCTTATCTGTAAGTACTATAATGTAGCATGCATATGGCAGTGTACAAAATTGAAGCTTTTAGCCTCAGTATGATATGGCACCACTCTTGAACTAAAGCCATTGGTCTATATCCTTATCTGTAAGTACTATAATGTAGCATGCATATGGCAGTGTACAAAATTGAAGCTTTTAGCCTCAGTATGATATGGCACCACTCTTGAACTAAAGCCATTGGTCTATATCCTTATCTATAAATACTATAATGTAGCATGCATATGGCAGTGTACAAAATTGAAGCTTTTAGCCTCAGTATGATATGGGTTAAATGGATGAAGGAAATCTAAGGCAAGCAGCAGATACCCAGTAACTGCATTATTTGCTTATTCATTCTGTTTTTAGATCCCATTGTCAAAGTGGCACCTGAAAATAGAACAAACACGCAAATACTGCAATTACTGGGCAGATCTGCTGTTTGTCTTGGATTTCCTGACTCAAATTTCACAAATTTCTGAAACTGAGATTCCACAGACAATGATTGTCTATTGTACCGTAAACGTTTCACAGTCATGCTGTACACATTGTAGATTGATACCAGCACTCACCTTTGGGCTCCACTGAAACTCAAACTTCCACGGCAGATCCGTCACACACTGAGGTACAGCAGTCTCCTGAAAAAATTATATATGCACATCGTCTATAAACAAATAATCAGATGATAATCATAACATACCGATCTTTTATTAACACTATGGCTGTGGGTAGCTCTATTTGTTGAAGCGATTCCTGCAGTAACCACCTCAACAAAAAGAGTTATCCACAGCCAAAGGGCTGACTATAAATCACACATCACATACAAAGCTGTATTACATGAAAGAGAGCATAGACAATGAATGATGACATTCACAAGTTTGGGCGATGTCTACCAGGACCGTTTCAAGCCATGGGAGATGATCAACCTTGAGACTTGAGGGGGCACTAATCTGATCTAGCACAACCCCTTACCTATTCATCAATGTTATGGTGTCATCAGAGTAATAACTGTCTACTTTACCTGAGTACTGAGCTGTACTTTTAGCTGATGGTGCCTGTTCCCAGCATCACAGCACTGCAGCACCAAGGTCTCAAAAGTTACATCCACGCTGATCAGCCTGTGAAAATAAAAGCCAGATAAAAATCAAGGTAAACTTCAAACAGAATAACAAGCTGCCCATTGCAGACTGAACAGTTGTTTACTCCTTAACCCTTTCCATTCTGATAAAGCTATTCATGAAATAAATTTGACTATGACAGTTCAAGGGTAGTGCTGGAATAGCTTGGCGCCTAGAGGCGCCAAGCTATTCCAGCACCATCCTTGAGCTAAAATGATTTAGCTTTCTCTTAACATTGGCCTTGCCAGGACAATATAACAATTTGAAAAAGTTTACCGTCAGGACGTAACAGGTTAATATACAGCACTGTATTATATACAGATAGGCCATTTCGGCCAAATGCAAACAATATCTGCCCAATGACACGCTGCATACTGGGAGAAGGGTAGGTGACAGACACTGAGGAGCTAGCACTCGCATGCCTTTGCTAACACTTTCCTTGGATCCATAAACCATTTATTAAAAACCATTGTATTCTATGTGCTACAAGCGATAGGTCATAATGCTCCATTAACAGTAAATATGTCAATGTTAACCCCTTTGTTGCCACTGATCACAGGCTGTTTTTGAAATCGTTGCTAGTTCAATGACAAATAGCGACTAGCCATCCAAAGGACATGGATACAAAGGGGTGCAAGCGCTGGCTACGAATTATTAAGTAATGTATACATTTAATATTTTATAATTTGTACTGTATTTTTACAATTTAGTTTCCTGCTAACCCATATCATACTGAGGCTAAAAGCTTCAAATCTGTACACTGCCATAATATGCAAGCTACATTATAGTACTTACAGAGAAGGATATAGACCAATGGCTTTAGTTCAAGGGTGGTGCCAGAAAAGCTTGGCACCAAGCTGTTCAGGCACTACCCTTGAACTATTTTATTCAAATTTATTTCACACACTGGTGTATTCCAAATGAGAAGGGTTAAACACTTGGCACTTGAATTAGCCTCTGTAAGTACGATTGATTTTCTGATTTATTACTGATGTACAATGTATCTGTGTGTGATTTATGCTGCTTTTTGTATTGTTTAGTCTGTCTTGATGTTAAACGTACTTCATTTTGGAGCCAATTGCCAGTCTAGTAATTTTTCTACGATCAGTGTGTAAAGTATTTTTCCCTTGTTTGCGCAATGGCTTGGTTTGATTTTGATGCATCATTGGTTGCATTTATGATGCCTATGATGAGGCTTGATTTTATGGATTCACATTCAAGATGTGGTTTCTGATTCAATGTAATTCTTAGCCTCAGAAAATGTATTTTTCTCTAAAATGTATTTTTTTTTCGAAAAATACTTACCGATGGCATTACTATGTGGAAGATACACTTAGCTTAATGATTTCAGCCTAAGAATCTGTTGTGTATACATACACAACCGGGGAGGCGACTCTTGGGAGCCGTTTCCAAGGAAGCCTGAGTAGCCTCCCTTCCATCCCCATCCGGGCATGTGTGCAGTGGTGCCACGCCAGTCGAACGCTATAGCACTCCGACGGCAAGCGGGGTAGGTGGAAGGGCCATTTGAGCAATGCCATCGGCAAGTATTTTTCGAAAAAAATACATTTTAGAGAAAAATACATTTCTTTCCTCAAAATACATTACCGATGGCATTACTATGTGGAAGAATAGCGAAAAGGAGGAGGGTGCCGCCCGCTAGGTCCTGCCACTGCTTGTGCTTAGCGGTCGCGAACAGGAGCAACCTCCCGATGATTTCGGCTAAGCGTACCTAGGGCGCCAGGAGGGAGTGTTGCACTGCAGTGATGTCCCCCACCAGGGCCATGTTGTCCCACTGGCCCCTGAGGTCCCGGAGGTAGAAGCGAGCAAAGGTGGAATTGGCCCGCCACCCGACAGCCACCACAATGTCTTGCACGCCGCAGTTCCGATCAAACGCGACGCTGGTGGAGACAGCACAGACCTTGTGTGCTCGTATACGGAGCCTCTTAGACCCCGCTGGGGAGAGCTCCTCATACGCAGAGCGGATGACCCAACGCAGCCACGAGGAGATCGTCTGCACAGAGATATCGTCCCTGCTGAGGGATAGCGGCAGGAATAGGCGGGTCTGGCCACGCCAGATAGGCTTCGTTCTGCACAGGTAGATGCGCAGCGCCCGGCCCGGGTCCTGACGGCGGGAGTCCTGGGTCTGGTCAGGTCCCCCGAGAGGGCGCAGGGTAATGACTGGGGCCTGGGCCGAGGGGAGCCAATTCTTTGCCAAGAAGGCGGGGATCGTGAGAAGGTGCACAGAACCATCCGACCTGTACTGTAGACAGGCAGGGTCCACCGAGAGCACATGCAGCTTGCAGACTCGGGACTCTGTAGCGAGCGCCAATAGGAAGCAGGTCTTCCTGGTCACGTCTGCCAGACTGGCCAAGGGCAGAGGCTCGAACCTGCTCAAATTCAGCCAGGTAAGGACCAGCAAGAAACGAGCAAGTGCGGGACCGGTAGCCGAAGCTCGAAGTGGCACATCAGGTCTGGGTACACCCCAGGGTCCGCGCGGCCCAAATGGCGGTACGTGTCTGCCACCATGGAGAGGTACGTATCCGTGGATGGTGATAGGGGCCAGGTTCTGCTCTTGGAAAAGCCACAGGAAGAACTCGGCTAGCTGGGAGGATGTCAGAACCGTGGGGGAGAGGTGCCTTGACTCGCACCATCCCCGGAAGACTCGCCACTTTGCCTCGTACATTCGGCGGGTGGAAGATCTGCGGGCCGCAGCAATAGCCTCCACCACGGCAGGCAAGAAACCTCTTGAGAAGAGGGCTTGCCGCACAACCTCTAGGCGTGTAAGAGGAGCCGCTCCGGGCACGGGTGAAAGATCTGCTGCCTGGGTTGCTTCAGCATCGTGCGGGGGATGGGCAGAGGCAGGGGGGGATCGGTGGCAAGGCTGAGGAGATCGGTCGTCCAACTCCTGTTCCAGCTGAACGGAGCGACAAGGAGAAGGATCGCATTGCATCCCCTGAGCTTCAGCAAGACCTTGGGCACTAGCACCATCGGCGGGTACGTGTAGGCCACGAGGCCCTCCCAAGAGATGGAGAGAGCATCCACTGCCCAAGCTAGGAGACGAAGATGGGCAGTCACTGGTTCCACCGAGTTGTGAACAGGTCGATCATCGTGGGTCTGCCAGTGCACACAAATCATGCGGAAGACCTCCGGACTCAGCGACCACTCGGTGTGCAGGAGCTGACCTTTCCGCGAGAGGGAGTCTACGAGGACGTTCAGGCGGCCTGGAATGTGGTGAGCCCGGAGCGAGATGCTGCGGTCCCCGCATCACAGGAGCAGCCGGTAAAGGAGCATGCAGAGGGTCGGGGAGCGGGTGCCCCCCTGCTTCTGGATGTACGCAACGACTGTCGCGTTGTCGGACATGACCAGGACCTCTTGGTGGAGAAGACGAGACTGCCAATGGTCGAGGGCCAACCACACCGCCTTTAACTCCAGCCAATTTATGTGCCTGTCTGAGAGATCCGGGGGCCACGGGCCCGAAGCGGCGGAGACGTCCGGCAGGAGGTGCGCGCCCCAACCCAACTGGCTGGCGTCAGTGCAGAGGGTGAGCCATGGCGGGGGAGAGCAGAGGGGGACTCCCAAGGCAAGCCAGGCGGGGTCCGCCCACCACTGGAGGTGGGCCCGGATGAGCGGGAGGACAGGGACAAGAGCCTCAAGGTCACGGGAGGACGGGCGCCAATGGGTAAGGAGGTGGAGCTGGAGCAAGTGTGAGTAGAGCTGGCCCAGGGGCAAGAGATCCGCCGCCACGTTCATAAGGCTGAGTAGTTGCAACCAGACCCGCGCCGGGACCACGTCCATGCGGGACACCCGGCGGGAGAACTCCACCAACTTCGTGATGCGTGCCCCGGCAGTCTCAGGAGGTTGCAGTTGGTCAGAAACTCCATCCCAAGATGCACAAACCGGCGGGACGAAGAGAGATCGGACTTTCCTCTGTTGACCAGGAAGCCGAGTCGACGGAGGAGGGTGAGAAACGCATCACGGTCCGCGGCGAGGGTGGCGGAGTCCTGGTTCCGGAGCAGTAGATCATCTAAATAATTGGAGGTGGGGCTGGAGGACATCTGACGGGCCTTGGCGACCACCGCATCCATGATCCGGGTGAACACCCAAGGGCTGAGGTTGCGGCCGAAGGGGAGAGCCCGGAACTGATAGACCGTCCTGCAATAGGCGAAGCGCAGGAACCGCCGAGAGGCCGGGTGAACGCGGACGTATAGGTAGGTGTCTGCCAGATCGAGGCTGACGGCAAAGTCCATGGGGCGCACAGCGGCCTTCAGGGCCCGCACCGTCTCCATCCGAAACGAGGGAGCGGAGATGAATTTGTTGAACGCAGACAGACAGGTCAATGATAGGGTGCCACCGGCTGCCCGGCTTCGGCACCAGGAAAAGGCGGCTGTAAGGCCGGGGAATCATGCTGCACGACCACCTCCGTTGCTGACTTGAGGAGCAAGGCCGCGATTTCGTCCCGCAGAGCATCTGCCTTGAGCTGGTCGGCTGGGACACACATCCATACAGGAGCACGGCGAAGCGGAGGGGGAAGCTGGAAAAAAATCCGCAGGCCTCCGAAACAGTAGTGAGCACCCAAGGGTCGTCCGGCAGCAGCGACCGCCACTTGTCGCTGTGCAGGGCCAGCCACCCGCCGACTGGGGGCTCTACAGGGGTCAGCGGGGGCGAGTGAGGAAGAGAGTGGGCCCTGCCCCGCCTGACTCTGTGGGTGGGCCTGGACCAGGCGGGGGCAGCGGCTGCAGGGGGGGGGGGGGGGGGGTCGAGGGCGAGTGGAGGGAGAACGGCCGAGGGGGGGGGGGGGGTGAGGGCATTCCTGAAGACGGGCCAGGGGTAGGGTCTGAAGGACCGCAGGGCACGACCCGCCACCAACGGGAGGCCTGAAAGCGCGTGGAGGGGGTCCTGGGGATGGTTGGCCAGGAGTCCTTGGAGGCTTCCTGCACTGCCTGCCAGGTGGGACCGAAGAGAAGAGGACCCCGGATCGATGCTCGGGAGAGCTAGGCACAGGCAGAGACAAGGAGGAGAGGGTACTGATCCAACAAGGCATCCCGGTGCATAAAGTCACAGTTTGAGGCCGCGGTGGGGGCGTTGGTGGACGCATGGTAAGCCGCTTGGTTGGCCGCGACCGCCAAGGCTTGGATGTCACGCTGGGGATCCACGTCAGGGCGCTCCAGGGACTCCTCTACGCAGCGGAGCACGGCCTGTGTCGCCAGTTCCAAAAAGCCCAAGCAGGCCAGGGAGTTACGGACCAAGGTCGCCATGTTGATGAGCCCGAAGGGGATGCAATGCCATAGGGCTTGCCGGCGTCCAAGCAGCGTCTCAGTGGCCGGGTCCACCGGAGGATGAGGGCAGACGAACGATTGAGAGTGACCCGAGTACCAGTTGTGCCGGAACCTGATATCGACACCCGCCGGCCAATGCGCGTTGCAAAAGAAGCCCTTTTCCGACCGCAAAAACCTTGCTGGAGCTGGGCGTTGAATGCCTGCATCAGGTCCCGAAACCCGGGGGGTTGAGAGAGGGACTTAAACTTCTTGGTCAGGCGCGGTGCGTCCACAAGAGCGGAGGCCTTCCTCTTCATCAGCGGGGACAGAAGGCAGACGTCCAGAGGCAGGAAACGGGCAATCAGGCGAGACACGTGGTCAAGGGCTCGAGAGGTCTCCGAGCCTACGAGGGGGGCCGACGCAGGGGAAGGACTGTGCGAGGAAGAGCGAGACCGGGCACTGCCCCGGGACTGAGAACAAGGGGATGAGGGCTGGTCTGAGCGGGGGGTTCGGGCGAGAAGAGTGCAGACACCGAGTCCTCTGGGTGGAGACTAAGCGCGTCATCGGCGTCCTCGGGGGCCGGCCTCCAGCGTGGGGCGCGCAGGGGGGCGTCTGATCGCGATTACGGAGGCGCACGAGGCAGGGAAGGATGACACTTGAGAAAACACGCCGATCCTGGCGGCGCAATGAAGGGCGCTGATCCCAGGACACCAACCTGTGCTGAAGACAGTCTGGGTCCCGCTGGTTGCTGGCAGCCGCATTGCGCTTTAGCCTTTGGTCTCGGGAAGCTGACCTGTGCTGTAGCCAGGCAGGGTCCCGTTGCTCGCTGGCATCTGCTCTGTGCCATAGGCAGGCAGGTGGCCGTTGGTCTTGGGAAGCCGACCTGAGCTGTAGCCAGTCTGGGTCCCGTCAGTCGCGGGCATCTGCACTGTGCTGTAAACCGGCAGGCCGCTGATTGCCGACATCCGCTCTGCGCTGCAGACAGGCTGGGTCCCGCTGGCCTCACGACGTCTGGCTGTGAGCGGAGAGGGACCCGGGAAGGCGCGTGGTGCTGAGGGGTAGAGCAGCCCGGGGAACGAGACACAGAGACCAACGGGAAGCGAGAGCATCAAAGCATGCGTACTTACGTTCGAACTGATGGCCGGTGGTCCGGAGGTCCCAAGTGCTGGGCGAAGCCGCCGCAGTCCGGCGAAGAGGTCCGGCTCAAGGGGGGGGGGGGGGGCACGGTCGTAAGGGCGCGGTGTGAGGCGAGCCTCACGATATCCGAGGTCGCCTGCCGGGGACGGGGGAGGCCGCAGCGTGAGGAGGGTCCCGGGAGGCAGACGGGCGGTCATGCTGGTAAAACTCCCACAACTGCAACCAACGTTCCTCCTTCCATGAAGCGCATCTCTCGCACGGTCGTGCGGAGGAGCAGCACGAACAAAGGAGACACAAGGTGTGGGAATCCGTCGGCCACTGAAACCCCTTACACCAATGACAAGTACGTAATTGCGCGCTGCAACAGAAACAGGCGCACATGAGAGGCAACGGCACGTGGCCCATAGTAGCGATGGGCCACGTGAACAAAAACTCACGACCGGTTCCGCAGTTGCGTCAGCTGTGAACGAATCAGCCACTATCTGAGGAACACGATGGCCGGTCAAGGAACCTGGCCGGCCGAGGCATGCCTGAGATCTTACCTGGCCATATCCAGAGCGACGGAAGGCAAGCAAGGAGAACCACCAACCAAGGGTCCACAGGTAGTCCGTACGCGAACCACAGGTAGTCCGAAGTGAGGCACAACACACCACACGGCTGTACAGAAAGGCCGATTTCTCACTCTTTAGTTTGGCCCGCAGCCTGCTGCTGTGGTGTGCAGTAGCCTCTCCCCCCAGCGAGCAGGTTATCTAGGTCACTGGCTGACAGCAAAAATTCCTTCTCTATTCTCTGTAACGGACTACTCACGAGTGGTGTGTAATGCCTGTGTTTAATGTTCTCTATCTCCTCTTCACCAGTTTTCTACATAAAACCGTTTAACACACTTGTGCACAAATTCCTGCTGGTTCCTGTGTTGGTGGTATTATTCAGGGGACGATTTTTTTAAGAGTGCAATCCGAGGATAAAGACATGTACTGTGTTCGTGTGTGACTGAACATTCATTCTCTATGGCGAAATACTGTTGTGTATAGTGTAATCCCAGTGCTATGATGCTCTGCTTATAGCCTTCAGTATTCTCTGTGATACTGTTTGAGTAGTATCTAACTGTAACTGTTAATATTAAGGAACCAGTGTGACCAGTGTGATATGCTTCGGACCCATTACTTGTATTCGTGTTCATATGAAGGCCCAGTGTGATGTGCTTCAGAGCTGTTATTTGTGTTAGTGTTAATGTAAAGGGACCAGTGTGATGTGCTTAAGACCTGTTACTTGTGTTAGTGGTTATGATTTATTGTGTAAACCCAAAAGTAAGGCTGGTATGAGCATGTTTGTGTTGATCGTCTTGATGGACCTAACGGATTACCAGCTTACCAGCTTCTCAGCAGTGGAATGCTTTCTGACGCTAGTCTTCAGAGCTGTTATTTGTGTTAGTGTTAATGTAAAGGAACCAGTGTGATGTGCTTAAGACCTGTTACTTGTGTTAGTGGTTATGATTTATTGTGTAAACCCAAAAGTAAGGCTGGTATGAGCATGTTTGTGTTGATCGTCTTGATGGACCTAACGGATTACCAGCTTACCAGCTTCTCAGCAGTGGAATGCTTTCTGACGCTAGTCTTCAGAGCTGTTATTTGTGTTAGTGTTAATGTAAAGGAACCAGTGTGATGTGCTTAAGACCTGTTACTTGTGTTAGTGGTTATGATTTATTGTGTAAACCCAAAAGTAAGGCTGGTATGAGCATGTTTGTGTTGATCGTCTTGATGGACCTAACGGATTACCAGCTTACCAGCTTCTCAGCAGTGGAATGCTTTCTGACGCTAGTGTTGCTCTAGCAGGAATGGCCCCGGAAATCTATTAAGTGATAACAGTAGAGGCTAGAATGCTGCGTAGATACATCAACTTTTCATCCCACAGAAAAGCGACATGCACAACAGATTGAGCTTCAAAGTTAACGCTTTATTTTGTCAGTGCTTCTTTATTGTATTGCAAATATGAAATGTAACTGCTCTTCAAGGTGTGCTAGTAGTAAGCAGCATGGGCATGTTTAGTATGAAAAGAAAGCAAATTTTATCAGCTACAAATTTACACTCATGTTATAATGACATTCTTGAGACAAAAACGCATTTTGTGATGAATGTTCAGTTACTAACACTGGCCAGCGTTTCCGCTGCAGTGCGCCGGTATGCGGATGTCGGCACGTAGACACAGTGTAGGGTATTGGAAGAGCACTCCTTTCTAGGAGGACCATGAACGGCTCTGTCACGCTGCCTGAAGAGGCGCGCGCTAATGACTAATTGCCCCCACGCCCGGCCTTGCCACAGATGGCTTATCTTGCACTCAGTGAACCCCGGTCCTCTCCTAACTAAAAGTGTAGTTCTGCACAGCCGTGAAAACGTAATCCAAATGAAAGCACAACAGGCGCAAGTATCCAAGGGCATCCAAAGCTGAGCACGAGTATGAAACACCCTACCACTAAGAAGCTAAGCGTTCGACTGGCGTGGCACCACTGCACACGTGCCCTGTTGGGGAGGGAAGGGAGGCTACTCAGGGTTCCTTGGTAAAGGCTCCCTAGAGCCACCTCCCTGGTTGTGTATGTATACACAACAGATTCTTAGGCTGAAATCATTAAACTAAGTGTATCTTCCAAATAGTAATGCCATCGGTAATGTATTTTGAGGAAACAAGTAAGGTTTACATGCATATTATTAAATTTGTGGAGAAGTGATACACTATTGGTAGGTACACTTCTGGATTGAAATATATCCACTTGCGGTTGAAAGAGTGTATTTGTAGTGCATGCATGCAAAGTTGATTTTGATATTGTGTTTGCCATGTGTGCTTTGTCTGTTGTCTGTTTACACCCCCCCCCCCCCCCCCCCCATTGTGTGTTCATACAAGTCTCCATGGCGCCGATGCGGAGGCAACGTTCACATTTATGTTCTGTTCTTTTTTTGTATCCCTTCTGCCCCCCCCCCCTCCTCCCTTCTGCCATTGTGTGTTCCTGAAAGGCACCAAGGCATCAGGAAGGGGCTGTTAGTATATTCAGTTGTTTCTATACTGATTAACTTTCAGGTTTAGTGCTAAACACTATGGGGTGTTGCCAGAGAGCAGCATAGTCATGTTTCATATCATCAGTTATGTTTGCGGGCTATGTTTATTTCAGGTATTATGTTCGTGACATGCATTCCCGATGTTCCAGTGGCTTTGTTGTGTTGATGCTATGTGCATGTGTTGGCGTTTGAATCTGATGTTCATGATGTAATAAGATTGTTTGTGTTGCTGTATTTGAGTGGTCTGTTTGTTTCGTCCATGACAGATTATTGCGTTGCGGTTTTTAACATTGTTTATGTTTCAGTGGTTGTGCAGATGTTTGTATTTCAGTTGTCTCCCATGTTGTCATATGAGCCGAGTGTTGATCTGTTGTTATGGTGGTGTGTGCTGTATGTAACTGGAATATGTTGATTGCTGTGGTGTGTTATATTTGTTTGTCAGGTTTATTAGTTTAATTACTTTCGTTCATTAGTTTCATTCTTTGTATTACTCACTTGGTTATTTTTGATGTCATTATTCTTAACCCTTATCATTCGGAATACACCAGTGTGTGAAATAAGTGTGACTAAAATAGTTCAAGGGTGGTGCCAGAATAGCTTGGCGCCTCTAGGCACCAGCTATTCTGGCACCACCCTTGAACTAAAGCCATTGGTCTATATCCTTATCTATAAGTACTATAATGTAGCTTGCATATGGCAGTTTGGGTTAATCTTTCATTTCTTTTCTTTTTATAGGTGCAGTTTTGGGTAGATACTAGATAGAAGTACAACCTCTTTGTTTGACTACCTCCATTACCAACACTTTCACAGGCTGCAACATCCCCGCCCCCCTTCGCTCCATCACATAAGCAAGAGGTATAGAGATCATCATGCACCATTACAGGTGCGAGGGCTTGTGAAAATCAAAGTTCTTACAGTTGGATCTTGTTCACTTTTTCATGGCAGCAAAGTTAACAGTGAGGATCATTAACTCAATCGAGACGTCCTGCCTCCAGATATGCGGCTTATGCCACATATCCGGAGGCGGCACGTCTCAAATGAGTCAAAAGATCAACGTACACTGTACAAACATCAATTTGACAAAAGACCTAGCCAGTGTAACATACTTTTCCCAACCAATCTTTTCCATTTCTTGAACAATTTTCCGACTATGTCTGCTGGTGCCAGCTGAGGTTGGTTTCTGTTCCACCAGTCTTTCCTGAAGCACAAAAATAAATGAATACAAGTTTACAACCATTGCTTGTGATCATGTTCAGTTTATCAATACCAGTTCTTTTTGTAGCAAATGAATACTGCTTCTGATAGAAACTGTGCTCTTTGTCAGTAATAATAAACTAAAGTTACAAGTACTGTAATATAATATTGGAAAAAATCAAACAATAATTATGCATTGTAATATTTCCAACCGCTCATATGCACAGAATCACCAAAACAGGTATTTTCAAATATGCATCATGCAAAACACACACACATTTATAGATGAGCATGATTAAAACAAACTCACAACAACAGCCTGAAGCTCCGTAAGAAAACACTGAAGGTCTTTTGTCTGCTTCAGCCTCTGCATGCAATAAAAAGAAATGATATGCCCTTTTTATGGTGATCAAAATGAACACAAATCAATATGTACTTTATTGTACTGATACATGCATTATTCAGCTTGCTAGCTACATTATCTTACTACATTTGCATTCATCTGCTAAACTTCATCAGCTAAACTTGACAAGATAACCCTCTTGTGTTGACAAGATAACAGCTGACACTTCAACAGGACAGGTGGAGATGTGCTAGTACCAAGACTGTTCAACACACGGGTGTGTGTGTGTGTGTGTGTGTGTGTGTGTGTGTGTGTGTGTGTGTGTGTGTGTGTGTGTGTGTGTGTGTGTGCTAGTTTAGCTTGGCTCCTCTAGGAACCAAGCAATTGAACTATCATGGTACTTTCATGATACTTTGATAGACGGGTCATTCTCTGAAAAGGTGGTCAGAATGTGTGACATACGGGGCCAAAATCCAACTTCCTTCAATTTGTCCAGCAATGTGGTATAATGTACTCCTGCTATCCTTACAATGTATGACAAACAAATAAAGATAGTTTACACAGTGGTTTTTGTGCGAGCCACAAATAATTGTGACCTGGCATATTTCGTGGTTGCTACATGGACACCAAACAGTGCCTGTAATGAAAACAAAATTAATTAAAAAATTTAAATTCAGATGCATGATAGGAGTGTTGAATCAAGCTTATTAAACTGCATTTAAACATTTTGGGGCTAAATATTTGAAAACACTATAATATTGGCTGCAGGGTAGGCTTCTTAAAGCATGGTGGACAAAAAAGTGGGCAGTGAACAATGTTTATATATATGTTCACTATGACAAGTATCTGAATTGTAGCCGGGCACAAAATAGATTAATATATAAAACTATATAAAGAATGCTCATGGAAGAAAAAAAATGCAATAAAAGTCCAATTTTACACTTTTGTCTGTACTATATTGTGAAGAAACAAGCCATTACGCGGTCGTTAGACTGACATTCATGTGGTTGTTTCACGGACACAAGACACATTTACTAGTCACATGTGTGTTGCTACATCCATGCAACAACCGGACAACATTTCTTCGAACTCATACACCATGATGCACACATACAATCTTTGCACAGCATGGTCCAAATCAACCTTTGTGTCACAGAAGCACAATGCCTATGAAGAATCCGGCAAACAATGACTAAATTGCATGATTCTTGCATATTAATGTTCACGGGACTGCACACGCACCCTAGTTGTTACAGGGAGCTGTTCATTGACCCGACACTTTCAGTGAATGGCTTTGAGGAAACAAGGCCCTTTCCCGTGCTTTATGCACTTTACACTACTTCCGCCTGAGCATGCGTATGAAAACAGGAACAAAATAGTGCACACCTTATTTTATAGAAGCAGGACTTATCATTTTCTTCCAGCGGTTGTTACTCAAAGAACTTGACCTGACACTCGACTCTGACTGCATTTTTAAAGGTCATTCATTAGCATTATTTCCACGATGATTTAAGCAAACTCAGTCTGTACAGAAGCGTCCATGAACACAATTTCCGGTAGCATGTGTAAAAGTAGTTCATGTTGTGTATAAGCACTGTACGGGAGAAAAAAATGTGAGCGGTCTGAGTTGGACCCGACTGAAAAGACTGCTGGACAAAAAGTTTCATGCAATTAAGCTACGTAAAAATCGGCCGCTAGCTATAAAATGTGTGAATGGTATTGTGCAACAGTGTATTATTACCGATCAAAACAGTTTGTTAAAGTTAAAGCAGTGAATTTGTCTGATCAACCAAGTTTTTGTCACACACTGTGAACCATGTCATAAATCGGCTTCGTTCATTCTCAAGCTTTAGGCATAAACGGATAAACCAGCATCAAACTTAAGAACACCAAAATGCAAAGGTATGGTTTTATGCATGCTATCCCCTTACTATCAGAAGAACAAATCTAGCCTATAAAATGGGTAAATATGTAAACACAAATATTGATTTTGATTGCTCAAACTGTTGCACCCCGTTTTCAGAGAATGACCCAGACATATCTTCTGAACTACCTGTAGGAAACCCAAACCGTGCAAATTCAAACTTAGGATTCAGTGTGTTAACCTATTTAGCCTCAACACACTGCAGCACACGATGGTTCGACCATGATAATTCAAGGTTAGTGCCAGATTAGCTTGGCACCTGAAGGCACCAAGCTATTCTGGCACTACTCTTAAATTATCATGGCACAGGTATAGTTGTTAGGTACTATTATCTATTCTCATTAGGTGACACCTCCAAATGACACCCCAAAATGTGGGAAATGTGACCATGAGGACAAATGAGATGATACTCAGGAGCGGATCAGTTACCTCGAGGGGGGTTCCAACTTTTTGTTTGGGACTTTCAACCTGATACCAAAAGGCCTCCCCGACACTAGATCTTGTTGCAAGCAGCCCAAAAATTGAAAAGTGGGGGTTGGGGGGGGGGGGGGCAAGTGGGGGGGGGGGGGTGTGTGGGGTGGGTGGGGGTTGGGGGGTGGGGTGGGGTGAGGGGGTGTGGGGGTGGGGTGAGGGGGTGTGGGGGTGGGGTGAGGGGGGGTGGGGGTGTGCAAGGCACGTGTGTGTGTTGGTGTTAAGACTCTCACCATAGCCAAAATATCAAACGAGGGGGGCGCGGGCGGTGAGAGAAAGGGACGAAAAGGTGGGGGGGGGGGGGGGGGGGGGGGGATGGGGGGGAGTGTGTGGAGGTGTGGAAGCCAAACATCCCAAAATCCCAAAAAGGGATTTTGTTATCTCTCTCTTGGCTTGACTTCGCGAACGAAGATTCTTTGCCCACGTCGTCTGCAGGCATGTTCGTGGCTGCGGAGGTCAATCCGGGACAGGCAGGTTCGACCGCAGTGGCTGCAGGGGAAGGTCTGGTCAGGTTTCTGAGTTTCGACAACGCTGTTTTTTCTCCTGAGCCGCTTGTCCTTAAGGCTAGCTCTGTGAGAGTCCTCAAAGGAGGCGGCTGCCTTGTAAATGGTGGAGCGCCAGGTGTCGCGGTCCTCAGCAAGCGAAGACCACTGGCGGTGGTCGATTTGGCAGGCACTAAGTGACTTCTTGAGACACTCTTTGTATCTCTTCTTTGGTGCCCCTCTGTGTCGGTGTCCAGTGGCAAGCTCACCGAACAGAGTGATCTTGGGTAGGCGATGATCCTCCATTCTGGAGACGTGCCCCGCCCAGCAAAGCTGGGTCCGCAGCAGCAAAGCCTCGATGCTCACAGTTTCCGCCTGTTCAAGGACCTCGACGTTGGTGACATAGTCACTCCAGTGAATGCTGAGGATGGTACGCAGGCAGCGCTGGTGAAAGCGTTCGAGGAGTCGTAGTTGGCTGCGGTAGAGGGCCCCAAGATTCGGAACCATACAGCAGGGTGGTGAGGACAACAGCTCTGTACACGCTGATCTTGGTGCCTTTTTTCAGCTGATTATTGTGCCACACCCGCTTGAATAGTCACTCGAAAGCACTGTTCGCTTTTGCCAGCCTGTTGTCCAGCTCCTTGTCCAGCTTGGCGTCTGACGTGATGATGCAGTCAAGGTAGGTAAACTGGTGTACAGACTTCAGTTCGGACTCGCCGATGGTGATGTGGGGAGGGCGATGCTCTTCCTTGGGTGCCGGCTGATGAAGGACCTCTGTCTTTTTCAGACTTACCTCGAGTCCAAAGAGCTGGGCAGCATCTGCGAAGCAGGACGTGATGCGCTGCAAGGCTCTCTCTGTGTGTGCAATGAGGGCAGCGTCATCAGCAAAGAGCAGCTCACGAATCAGTTGGTCTAGGGTTTTGGTGTGGGCCTGCAGTCGCCTGAGGTTAAACAGGTTGCCATCGAGACGATACCTGATGTACACTGCGTCGTCATCGTCGAGGTCCACTGTGGCCTGCTTCAACATCATGCTAAAGGAGATGATAAATAGGGTCGGTGCCAGCACGCAGCCCTGCTTCACGCCGTTGAGAATGGGAAATGGTTCTGAAAGGTCACTGTTGAGTCTGACCTGGCCTTGCTGGTCCTCGTGGAGCTGGACGATCATGCTGAGGAACTTTGGGGGACAGCCAAGTCGCTCCGGATCTGCCACATGCCTTGCCTGCTCACAGTGTCAAACGCTTTTGTTAGGTCGACAAACGTTACGTACAGCCCTTTGTTCTGCTCGCGGCACTTCTCCTGAAGCTGTCTCAGCACAAAGACCATGTTGGTGGTACTCCTGTTGGCTCTGAAGCCACACTGGCCCTCTGGGAGGTGGTCTTCAGCGATGGCAGGTACCAGCCGATTCAGGAGCAGCCTTGCGAGAATTTTTCCCGGCAATGGACAGCAGGGTAATTCCACGATAATTAGAGCAGGCAGACTTCTCTTATTTGTTCTTGTACAGGGTGAACATGAACGGCCAGAAGCTAGAAGAGGTCAATAGCTTCAAGTACTTGGGAGCCACCCTGTCCAAAGACGGTAGTTGCATAGCAGAGATCCGTATCAGGATAGGTACAGCAACATCCGCAATGGCCAGGCTGGACAGGATATGGCGAAGTAACTCCATCAGCTTCACCATCAAGTACAGGCTTTACAAGTCCCTCGTAGTGTCTATTCTACTCTACGGCTGTGAGACTTGGACGCTGCTTGCAGACTCAGAAAAGAAAATCCAGGCCTTTGAGAACAAGTGCCTGAGGAAGTTGCTCCACATCTCGTACCGCGAGCACAAGACCAACGAATATGTACGGAGCATCGTCACTTCCCTGGTGGGCCCACATGAACCCCTTCTGGCAACCGTGAAACGGCGCAAGCTTGCTTGGTTTGGCCACGTGACCCGACACAACACCTTGTCCAAGACTATCCTCCAAGGCACTCTCGAAGGAAGTCGTCGGCGAGGTCGTCAGAGAAAGAGTTGGGTCGCAAACATAAAAGAATGGACCGAACTCGAGATGCCAGACTTGCTTGCCACCGCCCAAAATAGAACTCAGTGGAGAGCACTGTCTGTTGCTGCTGCCTTTCAGTCCCCCCAACGCCCAGTTCGGGCAAGGGACTGATGATGATGATGATGATGATGATGATGAACAGGGTGATGATGACTGCATCACGGAGATCCTTTGGTAGTGTTCCTTTCTCCCAGCAGCAGAGAAAGAGGTCATGTAGCTTGTTGTGCAGTGCTGGGCCTCCATGTTTCCAGATCTCTGGCGGGATTCCATCAGTGCCTGCTGCTTTGCCACTCTTGAGCTGGTTGATGGCTGTGAGGGTCTCTTCGGCTGTGGGTGGTTCGTCCAATTCAACCTTTAGTGGGAGGTGTGGGATTTGGAGGATGACTGTTTCTTGAACAGTGCGTTCAGCGCTGAAGAGGTCCTGAAAGTATTCCGACCAGCGGTTCAAGATGGAGGTATTATCTGTGAGGAGTGCCTGTCCATCAGCGCTTCGCAGGGGACTTTGTACCAGGTACCTGGGGCCATACACTGCTTTCAGTGCTTCGTAGAAGCCCCTGTAGTCACTGTTGTCAGCGCAAAGCTGGGTCCTCTGTGCGAGTCTGGACCACCACTCGTTCTGGAGCTCTCTAAGCTTGCGCTGGAGACTGTTGCAGATGAGGCGGAAGGCAGACTTCTTCACAGGGCAGGAAGGCTGGGCTAGGTGGGTCTGGTGGGCGGCTCTTTTTTTTTTTGCTAGAAGTTATAGCACTTTAAACAATTTTTGGGGGTCAGGAAAGGTGGGGGGGGGGGGGTGTTCCACAACCCTAGTATCCCCCCCCCCCCTCACCCTTAGATCCGTCTTAATGTTATACACGGGGGTGGGGAGGGGGAAGGCGTGTGCGTGTGTTGACTCACCATTTGCCAAAATATCAAATGAGGTGGGGTGTGGTGGGGGGGAGGGAGGTGCTGTGCGTGTGTTAAGACTCACCATTCACCAAAATATCAAACAAGGTGGGGTGGGGAAGGGGGGGGGGGGGGGGGGGGCTTCCCAAAAAGAGAATTTGTTATAACATTTTAAAGAATTTTGGGTCTGGAGGGGGGGTTCTGGAACCCCCCCGCCCAAGATCCGCCCCTGATATTTTACAGATCTATGTTATTGTTAATGTTATGCAGGTCATCACTCGTCTGGTTTTACTCTATTAAAAATTATGCATTAATAACCAACTTTCCAACAGTTCTGAATGTTCTTATGAGATTATAAATGAACACCTGCTGCAAAATATCTTGGTATCCAGCCAGAAGACACTGCAAACGCCAGTCACATTCCAGGAGAAGATCTTCATGGGGTCCGTTTTCTGGAACAGTTACTCGAATGCGGAACTCATCACCCTGAAAAAGAATATTTAAATTCTAACTTCAGCATCATTTTTTAAAAATAAAATAATATTGCAGATATTTAAGGTGTAAATTATGCATAATCACCTAAATATCATAGATCTATAGTAATAGTATACCCTTCACTTGCACTTGCAGAATGTAGTGTTCACATAAAAGTTAAAACAGTAATTACCACTCAGTCAAATACAGGGTTCATTCTAAAAATGTACACATGCGGGTCATTGACCCACAGAGTACAAATCCAACGGGTCATTTCTGAAACTGGATGGGCCAAATAAAAAAATGACGGCCAAGCGAGGGGGGTCGGGGGCAAGAGGGTTTTGGGGGGAAGAGCAAAGAGAGAAAGGCCCAGTAGGCCTTTCCGAACACATGAATGGGCCCTTGGCCTACAGTAACCTATGGGTCAGTGACCCATCAGCTCAAGATTTTATATGGGTCATTCTGGAAAGTGATGTACAGGGTGCGTTCCAAAAATGAACCATGAAAACACAATTTGTTGCTGACGAACTTTTATACCAAAGCAATACAATATCAAACTAGAATTTAGATCAGAGTTTCAATCGTTCAGAAATTTGTCAAGATCTACACACAAGATGATGATCATGAACAGTGACAATACAGTCGAGGACTGGTAACAGTAGTGTGGATGGACCAGTCTGCACCTCTAGCCTCGCCATTAACCCATATCATACTGAGGCTAGAAGTAGAAGCTTCAAATTTGTACACTGTATATTCAAGCTACATTATAGTACTTACACTGATAAGGATATAAACCAATGGCTTTAGTTCAAGGGTGGTGCCAGAATAGCTTGGCGCCTAGAGGCGCCAAGCTATTCTGGCACTACCCTTGAACTATTTCAGTGAAACTTATTTCATACACTGGTGTATTCCGAATGACAAGGGTTAATGTAAACCTCTAGCCACCACCAAACTGATGGAGGCAGAGATCCTCATGAGACCCTGTGACTGCTGGGGCTCATAAGAATTTACACCTCTTGCTGGCCTCATATTCAGCTAGATGTGAACGCCTTAGAGCTAGACAGATTGGGTTATCAAACAAATTGAATTCTGGATGGTTTTAATTTTAAAAGCAGCACTTCCAGTTCCACCTTCAGATGTAGTGATGGGTTTAAATCATCATGTCCACCTCACGAAAACTAGATTGACCTTATCACACTACGTAATTGAGCCCTGCATCGGCACAACTTTGCTTCTAGATTAGCTTGCAGGCAACTAGTGTACAGTACTATCCTATGACATGGGGGTATGGGCAGAGCTCTATAGTAAAAGTATGAATACTTTGTACTAGCAGTATTAGGGTGTGGTGTGCACCAATCAGTGGAATGGGTATCGGTTTAATTTTTTTAACACATAGAATTAAAAAGTTGTTCTTTGATAAACGTTGTAACTGTTCTGTCAAATGATACAATTTTCTCTCCTCACTAAAATGATTACAACAAAAGACAAGTACAAGCTGATATAATGTAAACACTTACATCAGTATTCAAAAATCCGTCATATATGACAGCTCTATTTGTCACACATACCGGAACGAGGAAAGGAAAGTTTAAAAGCATGTCCATCGGGCGAAATGAAACTGTATAAGACTTTTCTAAATGTTTAGCTGTAGACTGAAATTATAGTTTCACATTTTTTTTCTTCCAAATTTCGCGCGGTCGCAGTGCTCTCCCTGCTTGGTTTTTAGAGCGGTCCGTCCTTTTACCCAAATACACTTTCAAACAATACCCAAATAAACCAAAATGCTAACCAAATTAGCATAAATGATACCTAAGTGAACTAAAACTGTTGCCACAAGGGTTTTATGTAAAAGGATAACAGAAAGGTTTACAACCTCTATTTTCTGTTGTCCTATCTAAATGAACCTAAATAATACTGTCAATGTGGTGAATTGCCGAACCTCTTTGGAAGGTCGTCAACTCTTGTCCTTAGATTAAAAGATGTTTTAGCGTGTGAGTTTTTACCACAGAATATCTCCCAATGATTTTAGCCGTATTTAAGGGTTGGACATCATGAATAAGGTCACTCCCTGATCACCTCGGTGCCACTGAGTGGGACAGAAAACTTAAATAAGTAGTAGTAGAATATGGTCACATATATCAAGTCAACGTTCCGGAGAAGGAGCCATGTGTCTTCCTTGTGAGGAAAACTTAATTCATTATTCTTCATTGTCAAATCATCTGAACTAATCGACGTACATCAGTAAGCTGCCTACACTCACTCACACACACACACACACACACACACACACACACACACACACACACACACACACACACACACACACACACACACACACACACACACATGGCCATTCAAATGGATGTGCACGTGCACGCGCGCGCACACACACACACACACACACACACACACACACACACACACACTAAACACACACACACACATACAAAACACTGTCCGACAGACTGACACACCAGACACACATACACCACTCTGACATTATCCTTTGGGTTCAATAAGGGATCCTGTGGGTAACATTTGGGTTTATTTAGCTATTATTTGTGTTTCCTTGGGTAAAACGACGAACCGTTTTAGAGTTACCTGACGTGATCAATCAATTAAAAACTAAACTTCAAATCAGTAAAGTTTTTTGCATAATTAAGTCAATATGTTATATGTGTATGAATTATAAATATAACGTCTTTATTATATGATTGATATGATATGTATTGATATGTATAACATAAGCATTATTTTATGCGATATATTATTGTTTTTAAATTGCACATCATCAAATTCCGATTTTATATTTTTGTTTACCGTTGCGTCTGCATCGGTCACCGGGTGTTTCTTACACATTGATTTGCAAATTTCACTACAGGAACAATGGCGAATCCACAAATAAAAGAGTTTATGGCGAATATGCCCAACCCAGATGCGATGTTCCAATCCTGGTGGCCGTTTATTATCGCAGGAGTTGCCGGCGTTCTGTACGGGCTGAGGTAAACTTCTAAAGCAAATGCATGCTTCCCCGAACAGTGGAATGTCAGTGACCGTCATTCTCTGATGGGTCCTAATTAAAGGAGCATTATTGTGAGCGTCACAAACTTTTTTTTAGCTGTTGTTTAAACATTTTAGAATGTTACAGTTGTTTGCATCTTTTCCTGAGTGGTACAGTTGTTTATTTGTAACTGATACTGTGATAGACAACTATCGACCTATCCCGATCTACGTCATCACTTTGTGCGTTGCCGCCCCTGGAGGGCAAGCTGGCGGGTGATGCAATTTCCACCACTCTAGCAAGGTTGAAAGCGTGTCACGTAAGCTATTTATTCGCATTTTCTCACTATGACAAACGATTGCTGTGTCAAGCATTGTTCGAAACGAAGTACTAGGGATCTTGGGATCTCTTGATTCCGACAGTTATATTCAATAAGGGCTCCAAAATACGCGAGTTGACAGCCAAGAGGAGAAGGCTTTGGATCGCCCAAATCAATCGAAAGAAGATCACGGACAAAACAGTGAAACCATGGTTTGTAAAAAAGTGTATCACATCGCACACTATCCGATGAAATGGCCTGTTTTTTTTATCGGCCGGCCGTACACACTCGAGCGACACAAGTCAGTCTGAATTTTTATGTCTAGTTCATGTGTGTTTCGAGGAAGTTTTGCTTTAAATTGCCGGTACTCCTCTTCGTCAGCGGACCGTTTGTAAAAAAGTGCCGTATCACATCGCACACTATCCGATGAAATGGCCTGTTTTTTTATCGGCCGGCTGTGTGTTGATTGTGTGCTCCAAGCTGTTTGTTTGCTATGAAGGCTTTTCTTGTGTAGTAGCTGGTGCGATGAACCAAATATTCTGAAATGTCGTCTTGAGCAACCGGAGGTAGAAGTCCGACATCGTCACTCCACTGACAGTTTTCGTTAGGGATCTAACCCGCCAACTGCTCGCAATTTCACCTCATAACGGTTTCTAGATACTGAATCTAGAGTATCTATATACTTTTCAGACGGTTTAACTCCAGGTTTGGACATTGTTTTTGCTACAGCCCCCACTCTGCTGAACATTCGTGTAGAGTCTCCACACCGCTTTGCCCTCCAGCGTACTACGTCATCAGAAATGGGGTCGCGGAAAAGTACACAATCGGGAAACGTCCATTCAAGATAATAATAATTACAGTATTTATAATGCGCTTATCTTATAATAATTATAACTCTACTCTAAGCGCGCACTCATAACTCGCGCACGCAATCGCACGCTTTAGACAATGACTCACGAACCACAAATAGTGAAATACATTACGACAGTCTGCTTAGGGTGGGGAGTGTGGTGATAGAGTGCTAGAACTGTTGAAAGAGGTGAGTTTTGAGGGCGGACTGGAAGGAGGAGAGAGAGAGTGTTTCTGACGGAGAGAGAGTGGGAGAGTGTTCCAGATGGATGGACTGTATATTGAGAAGGAACGGGGGCCGAAAGTGCTGAGTTTGGTGCGGGGGATGTGGAGGCGGAGAGGGTCGGAGCGGGGAGGAGTGTAGAGGTGAAGTAAGTTTGAGAGATAGGCAGGAGCGCAGTTGTTCAGGGATTTGTAGCAGAGAGACAGAATCTTGTATTGGATGTGTTGGGGGATGGGGAGCCAGTGAAGGAGTTTGAGCAGGGGAGTGATGTGGTCAAATTTTTTCTTTCTGAGGACGAGCCGGGCAGCATTGTTCTGGACACGCTGGAGAGTGAAAGTGGTGGAGTGAGGGAGGCCGGAAAGGAGAGAGTTGCAGTAGTCGATGCGAGATAGGATGAGAGAGACAGCAAGTTTGGTGGCAGCTTCGCTAGTGAGGTATTTTCTGATCTGACCGATGCGGCGGAGGTGGAAGTAGCATGCCTGGGCCGTGGCGGAAACAAAGCTGGTCATGGAAAGAGAGGAATCGAGGATAACGCCGAGGTTTTTGACCGAGTCAGAGAGGGAGATGGGGGTGCTGTCGAGTTCAAGGTGGAGGGAGGGAGGGAGTTGGGAAAGTTTCTGGTGAGTGCCTACCAGCATGGCTTCCGTTTTGTCGTCATTCAGTTTAAGCTTGTTTGCTGTCATCCAGTTTTTCACGTGTTCGTAGCAGTCAGCCGTGCGAGTCAGTAGTGACTGAGTGTTGTCGAGTTTGTCTAGTAGTTGTGAGTTGTCAACGTAGAGGTGGTGGTGTATGTGGTGAGACTGGATGATGTTGGACAGGGGAGACATGTAGCGTGTGAAAAGGACCGGGCCAGGACGGATGCCTGTGGAACTCCACAGGAGAGCGTGACTGGGTTGAAGGAGACGCCGTCGATGGTGACGGACTGCTGTCAGTCAGAGAGGTAGAGAAACCAGGAGTGAGCAGAGTCAGTGATGCCAAAGGAATGGTGAAGGCGGTGGAGGGGGATAGAGTGGTCTATAGTGTCGAAGGCGGCAGAGAGGTCGAGTAGCGTAAGAAGGGAGATGTTGCCCGAGTCAGTGGAGAGAAGCAGGTCGTTTAAGATATGTAGAAGGGCTGTTTCAGTGCTGTGATGTTTGCGATAGGCAGACTGGAAGGGGTTGAGGAGGTTGTTGTCGGCGAGGTGGAGGTTGAGCTGGTTGAGAACGACCTTCTCAAGAAGCTTGGACAGGAAAGATAGATTGGAGACTGGGCGATAGTTTTTGAGTTCGTTTGGGTCGAGATTGTATTTTTTGAGGAGAGGACGGACGATGGCGGACTTGAAGATATCAGGGACGGAGCTGTTCTCTAGAGATGTGTTGATGATGTTGGTAAAGAATGGCAGAAGTTTTGGAAGGCTGTCCCGGTAGAGAGAAGCTGGGAGAGGGTCTAGTTCGCAGGTTTTGAGAGGCATGGACTTTATGGTCTTGAGGACTTCATCCTGAGAGACGGGCTGGAAGGACAAGAGGGGGCTGCCAGAAAAGGGGGTGTCAGGAGGGCAAGGCGGAGAAGGCAGAGTGTCGAGTGTGTTGCGCAGAGTTTGGATTTTGTCGGAAAAATAAGTAGAAAAAGCAGACGGGAGTTCTTCTTTACTGTGTGTGTTGGGGAGAGGAGAGTCTTTATTGTTGCTGTAATACTAATAGAAGATAATCATACACAGCAAAAACTGTCTTGCCACCGCAGGTGCGCTCACATTCACTCACTCGCTCATTCCACAAATGACAATAACAAAGCTACAAAATGGACAATGACTCGGGACGGGTGAAGCCCGTCGCCAAGGCATCTATTTTAATGGGCGGCGCCAGTACTACAGTAGCCTCATCCCGACCCGAATCTCCCTGACAAAAACAGAATGCTAAGACAGCCCTACATCTCCTGAACGCACTAGTATGTAATATGCTCTTTTCACCCCAGTTTAAAATTAAATGTACATTCATATGTCATATGTACACCCAATGTTTGCACACTATCCATTCATGCAGAGGTATAATGTTCATGGACCAAGATGCAAAGTGACAAAAAAAGATAAATTCTCAGAATGTACTAAGAAAAATATGACTCGTACTCTCAAAGTCAAAAGGTGCCATGCAAACAACCCTAAAATAAACATGGGTGTTGAAAACAACCTGACAAGATTTTTTTTAGTTTATTTTCATTTCGCTTCTCAGTTCGGTTGAGTTTTTAAAAAATATTACAAGTGGTTTATGAGAAACAGATTTTAAAACTAGAGGTTAAAATGTGTCTTTTGTAATAATAATAATAATACCGGTTATTAATATTATATAGGCGCTTTTTCCCAATTCTGCAAATTGGCTCAAAGTGCCGCGAACTGCACCCAACATGCATGCCCACGTGACACACATGCATTCACTCTGAAGACAAACACAGTACAAGACAAACACAGGACATTAACGTGGTGCGAAGGGTCAGTTCAGCTACTGAGATTTCAGAAATTTTGATCGCTTGTATTTGAAATTTATAAAGTGGCCTGAAACTGGTACCATAGGGAAGAGGGGGAGGAAGAGCCGGAGTACCCGGAGAAAGAACCCCCGATGGTTCACCCGAATTAACGGTGGCACTTACTAGAGGAGAAAAATCCTACGCCGGAACCCGG
Source organism: Semisulcospira habei (assembly GCA_036245525.1). Taxonomy (NCBI): domain Eukaryota; kingdom Metazoa; phylum Mollusca; class Gastropoda; family Semisulcospiridae; genus Semisulcospira; species Semisulcospira habei. Next base: position 43,904,787 of record BTPG01000004.1, read on the forward strand.
TCTCGAACCTCGCACCTTTAGCATTGGTGGCAGGTGCCTTAACCACTGCGCCACGGACCGCGCAGTGATGTGACGACAAATTCTTTCATTTTGCCTAAACTATAGGTTAGTTGATACCTATAATTAATTAAAACCATGAAATTCCTGAATGAAATATTTCTGCAAAATGGGAAAAAATGACCTAATTATGTGCACAATGAGAACCCATTTCCATCAGTCATGGGTGAGTTTTTTCACTCTCACACATTTGCTTTGACAAAAGGAGCATCGTGATGTTCAGATTATGACTTTCTCTACATTGGTAACTCGTGTAAAAATAAAGATAGAACTCTGAAAATGAAGTCAGCAAACTTCTAAAGCAAACATTTTCACATCCATATGTCTTCTTCTTCTCAAACGCCGTCACACTTTGAGTTTGGCTCTCAAAATGAAATCTGTGGTCTTCTGTAGCGCTTCCACAGGCCCGTACAGTTTCTCTTGTAGGGTGGCGGGCTTCGGCCATATCTCTTCCCTCAGCAACTGGTGGTTCCCACGGTACTGGAGAATGTTCTCTGTGGTCTGCTCTGCTTCTCCACAAGGGCACATGTTTGATGGTACGAGGTGGAAGCGTCTGTGCAGGTGGAAATTGAGTCGGTTGTGCCCGGTCCTCAGACGGAAGATGGTCACCTGCACATCAGTATGTTACTTGTGACAAAAGATGATGTGTTACTTCAATACTTGTGACAGAAGATGATGTGCGACAACAGATGACTGGTCACGTGTCACAAGTAACATGCAATACCCAACAAACCTGGATGAAACAAAATATTTTGAACTCAGTGGAGAGGATTCATTCTGCAATACTAATGCAAATTGACACAAAAGTTTCAGTGTAGATGTGAACGAAATGATCATGAGCAGAGATGATAATTATATCATATAGTAATGTCACTTGTGACTCGTTTGAGCAGTGACAGAAAAGTTAGTTTTTGCTGTCAAAGTCAAAGGAAACAGCATGTCTCAGCTGGCTGGATTTTGTTTTAAAAAAGTATTTCATTTCTCATTTAGCTGTTATCCAGAGGGCATTAAGTTATTCAGGATACATGATTTACTCACAGTAGCAGAAAACTCGGTGAGAAATGACAGCAGTAGCACCACCATACCATAAGCCAGTACTTGAGTCACCCAAAGCAACGTTCAAGAATTTGTACTCATTACTGCAGTGCAAGAATCCATTCAGAAAAGAAAAGCAACTACTGCCATTTTGATCTAAGAATGTAATTTTCATGTTTCACATAGATATCAATATTGTGTTACTTGTGACGGAATGTTTTAGAGTGACGCTGATAAAGAACTTACCTCTGTGTAAAACTGCCATGATCTTCCCAGAAAAAGCAACGTGGGTATGTGCCACCATCTTTCCAGATTGTATAAATGCGGATTTGGTGCAATGAAAGCCAATTTCTTTTTTCACTGCTTCGTCGTTTTCCATGTAACTTTGTTACACCACAACTCTTGCATGCCCAAAAGCAGGTCAAAATTATACAGCATGACCTTTTTTCACCGAGACTGATTAATTTTTCTCTTTTCTTTTTAAATCTTTTGTTTCATGCCAATTCCAATCCCTGTCAGCAGTTCCGGTAATGTGCACGCGTCTATTGTGACACCACATATAATGAGTGACAGACGATCTTGGCGTGTATCGAAGCTGCATAAAACGCCCCAAGATAGTCTGGTGTTGTACTTGTAGTATGAAAGAGTGATTCCTTTTTTATCATTCTTGCTCACATTTTTGATACCAGAAGCGAGTTGTATGCTCATTTGCTGACAGCTGTATTGAAAAGTGACCTACCCAGGCAAAATGCGTTTTTCACAGCCATTCTGCACTCTATTCGCCCACAAGAAAAGTAAAAAAGATCATTTATCATCATTTAGGTATGAAAATCACTTTTATTTTTCTCATCAAGCATTTTTACATTGATATTACACACTTGTGTGTTAGATATCGGTCATATAAAGTAGTTATATGGCCTGTTATGTGACTGAGTAGAGAGTCTTCTGGGGCACCTTTTGAGAGTTAGCCATATGCATGTTAATATGGATTATAATGAAAATAAATTGCTCACCATGTTGGTAGAACAAATTTTACTAGCCTTCTTTATAGCCAATGTTGCCATATTTTGTAATTGATATTTTAAATATGGCAACTGAAATCACCTGATGATTTCTCTAAGATAGTATTCATGGGTATACTTCTACACATTTCCTTTAGTATCTTTCTAAACATACCCATTTCATTGACCTCTCTCAAAGGTCCCCCACCCGGGTCTGCCCTGGGGGACTTGGGTGGGGTTAGGTATTTTTTAGTTCCCAGGGTCACCCTGGTCAGCCCCACAGGGTGGGTTTTTCTCTCTATTCTGGGGCATGTGTTTCTGTCTACCCTTTGTCCATTCACCTGTATTTGCCTTTTTAAAACTCTCCCTACTGTCTGCACTGCCTGTAGCTCTTGATATTGGATGTGTGTTGCTAAATGGTCTTAGCTTTATTTAGGCCCCATGTGTTAGGTTTATTTAACGTGTTTGACCGGCTGGCGACATACATTCAATGTTCTGTTTATTTATTTTTTTCACACGCAGTGCAGGCACGTCCTGAGAAAGCCTTGTTGCTGTCGGGACGTTAAGCAATGTACAATCAATCAATCTCTCAAAGGTCAAGGTCACAGTGGATCAGGAGATAGACCCAAAATAGCTAGATTTTGACGAAATGTACTTTTTCTCAAATACTATTATACTAATCACAACTTAAAACCAAAACTGTTGGTACAAACTTGATACAATAATACCTGATGGTAAAACCTTTCTGTGCATACTAATTAGGATGACCAATGGAAAAGGTTATGGGTCACAAGAAATAAAGAAATAGGTCAAAATTAGCCGTATTTTGACAAAAGATGTTTTTTTCTCAAATACTGTTCATAACTTAGGACCCAAACTTGGTACAGAGATACCTAAAGGTAAGACCTTCATGTGCGTATTAATGTGGATGACCCCTCAGAGTCAGAAAGGGAGAAAGGTCAGGGGTCACAAGAGATCAGGAAATAGGTCACAAGTATTTGAGTATTTCTTGACAAAAATTGCTTTTTCCTGAATGCAATTTACAACTTAAACCCAAAATTGGTCCAGATACTAATGGTAATACCTTCATATACATGCTAATTTGGATGACCCCTAGAAAATATCAGCACAAACGGTGTGAAAAAAAAAGTAGAATTTTACCTCTTATCAGCACTTTTGCAAACTTTTCAACCAAATCTGACAGAAAGATAGCCGATAATAATACCGTTATTATGTAGGCACTTTTTCTCAATTTTTGGGCAAATCGACTCAAAGCGCCACGAACTGAAACCCAACACGCACACTCGCGTAACAGACACGGATTTACGCCATTTAAGACAAAAACAGTACAAGACAGACGAAGGGCCAGTTCAGCTACTGAAGTTACAGAGATTTTTGATCGCTTGTATTTGAAATTTGTAAAGTGGCCTGAAACTGGTACCAAAGTGTGTGTGGTGGGGTGGGGGGGGGGGGGGGGGGGCAGGGGGGTGGAAGAACCGGAGTACCCGGAGAAAGAACCTTTCTATGCATACTATTTGGGTTCACTACTCTCAAATGTCATTAGTCATCAGGCACCAAGCTCATCTGGCACTACCCTTGAATTATCAAGATCAATCAGTCTCCTGCTGCAGGGTTAAATGGGTTAACCTGGATTTTTCTTCTAAAACCATGAATCATAATAATTTAATATGATTCATTTTAATGTTATGTACATTAACATTTTCAGGTCTTGGTTTCGGGGGCCAAAGTGTATTGGTGGTGCAAAACTGAATGGAAAAACAGCCATCATCACAGGCGCCAACTCTGGAGTTGGAAAAGCCACAGCAATGGAGTTTGCTAGGAGAGGTGAAGCACCAGCTTTGCTAAATAATCTCCATATTTTGTCCAGTGTCAGCCCGTACCTTTTTGTGGGAGCACACCCCAGGTAGACCCACTCCTGAGTACACAGAAGCATCTCTTTTGAATAGAATTAGAAGTGTTCTTTGGCATAGCATGCCAAAAGTACACTTCTATTCAAAAGAGATGCGTTTGTTTAGCAACTCATTTGAATAGATCCTAGATGTGTATTATGCCATACCAGTACACCCAAGTGGGTTTATCTGGTACTTCCACAAACAGTACTTGTGTGGTTGTTCACCATTCATTTTGTTCGACTAGTGACAATTCTAGCCTGCTTTCCTTGATTAGGCTGAATGAGAGCTGAAGATGAATGACGCAGTTGGTAATTTATACCAGAAGCAAAAGGGGAAGAAAGGGTGCTAATTCTCTGTGTGGTCAACCTGACACAGGGCGTGTGGTAAAAGAGCAAGACCGGTCCCACCCAGGTATGCATCCGGTCACTCTGGTCCCGACGCCTCAAAATATCCGAGCAGAAGAACGTGAAGCACTCGGGGGCGTTTCGATCGGTATTCGTAGTTAGTAACTACAGGCTCCGATTTACTCATCAGGGAACCGGCCTACAATTCTCAGTCCATTTCTTGGTGTCTTCCTCCCAGTGTGTCGCATTTAAATCCTTACATAAGGACATGTTATCCGTGTAGTCCATGCATGTAACTGTAGTCCTGACGCGGCATAATTGATGTCCAGTATGGTCGCTTTCAAACCCTTGCAGTATTCCTGACGCGGTGTTATAGATGTCTAGTATGAACGCTTTCAAATCCTTGCAGTATTCCTGATGCGGTGTTATTGATGTCAAGTATGATTGCTTCAAATCCTTGCAGGGTCCAGTCTTGTGTCAGGATCCGATTGTATCGCTGCGTCTTCTGTTCCCTAGGCGCTTGTGCCTGTCCGTTCCAAGGTCATTTCCTGCTGCTCAGCGGGGCTTAGCCGCGATAAGACACAAGGAACCGTTGGGCGGAGTTTGCGTGTATCGACGTGGTAGTCATATTCTTTGTTTATTAATCCGTCCGTTTTGACCGATCAATCCCAGACTGAGTGTCGTTGTTGTTGTTGTTGTTGATCCTCCGTGTTTTCGTGTTTGTAGACGATGCCGGTTGTTTGTGTGGCTGTGTTGCCTTCCATACGACAGACTAGTGTTTCTAGTATTGTCCTCTGTGTAGGTGGTACGCAGTGTTGCCGTGGTGCATATCTCACAGTTGATGATTTAAAATCAGCTTATTGTTGTAGCTGTCGTTTCGTTGATTGCTGTTGTTGCCGTTGGCTTGTTGGGCCGCCTGAATTGTATACCGTTTTGGTGGTAGGTGCCGGGTTTTGTCGTTGTAGAAGGGCCTTCAATTCTTCGAGTGCTTCACAGAATAGTTGGCCTCGCTTGTTGCGAGCGTTCCAGTCCTCCTTTCACTTTTGTGCGCTTTAGAACGAGTTCTTTGTGACCAGTGTTGCCTGGTGTTGTAGATTAAAGTTGGTGCTGCGTAGTTTTGTGGTCGGTGTGAAGTAGACAATGTCCGTTTCCTCTATTCCTTAGTCCGTGTTGTAGACAAAGTGGCTTGCCTTTCTCGTTGGCGGGAGGTAAGTCTTTTAGCAAACAGTATGACGTCATAGCGTGTAGCGATTCATGACAGATGTCTCTTCAGTAGAGGGTTATGCCGTGGGGGGCTGCAGGGCCGATTGTTGGCCTCAGTTGAGTAGCTGGCTCACATGTGTCTTGTTAAAGCAGCAGAAAAATAGGATCGCAGTGTAGTTTGTCGCTTGTTCTAGCTTGTCGATCGTGTGGTGTTAAATTTTCCACCTGGATTTCCAGCCTTGTGGGGGACGTGTTACTTGGTGGTTTTCGTTCCATCCACCTTTTTTCAGGTGTGGGGAGTGCGTTCCAACCACCCTATTATAGGTGTGGGAGTGGGTCTCAACCACCCTATTATAGGTGTGGGAGTGGGTCTCAACCACCCTATTATAGGCGTGGGAGTGGGTCTCAACCACCCTATTATAGGTGTGGGAGTGGGTCTCAACCACCCTATTATAGGTGTGGGAGAATGGTCGAAGAGCTCCTTCTTGCTTGTGGTTTTCTTGGTTGTATTCGTCCCATCCACCCTTTATCAGGCGTGGGGAATGGGTCTCAACCACCCTGTTTCAGGTGTGGGAAACCATCGATGACTTTCTTCTTCCTTGTAGTTCTCCCTTGACATAGATGTCTTGGGTCTTGATCGCCGTTTCTGGCGGAGTTAGGGCTGGCAGCTGTTGTTTCCTTCGTCGTCTCGCTTCGAATGAGGCTTTGCTGGGTGTGAGGGCAGAGCGGCTTAGTGCAGCGCGCGTGCCGATGACGTATGGTCGAATCTCATTGGTCGGCTGTCGCGGTCGGACTGATCGCCCGCTGTCCGTGTGAGATAGCGTCTTGTGACCTTGGTTGCAGGTGGAGTCTATCTTCTATGTCGGCCAGTCCATTTTTGTGGTATGCTATATCTCTGTTAGCCGTATAGACGTGGGGATGAGAGGTAGTTGTCTGTTGATGGTGTATATCTGGATGCTTAGAGTAAACATCTGTCATGACACGTCCGTCTTCCGTAAGTGTTTGCTAGAAAGTGAGCTAGCTGGATTGCTCATCTACCGGCACTGATATGAGCTATCTCCTCTTATTTAAGAGGCGCTCTCTGCTTCGTTGAATCAGTGTTCCGATCCCCTCAGGACGGTGAGCCTGAGGTTGGGGTTGTGTGCATTGAAACGTGGCCACTCTAAACGGTGCGCGCGTGGCCGGGACCGATAGCGGTGGCGTCATCCTGATTGCATCATCACTCTGGCCGCGAAGTAAAGATGAGTGATGGTGGGCCGCTGTATTACGCTTAGTCCCTTCGTGTGTTTGTCGATTCAATCTTGATGGTCCAGTGGAGCAATGAAGATGCGATATTTTTCCTGTTCGCACAGTCCGAGTGAAAGGAGAATGAAGTGGGCATAATATGCCAGGATTTGAAAGCGAGGCGTAGGTGAAACCAAAAGTGGTAAAAGAGCAAGACCGGTCCCACCCAGGTATGCATCCAGTCACTCTGGTCCCGACGCCTCAAAATATCCGAGCAGAAGAACGTGAAGCACTCGGGGGCGTTTCGATCGGTATTCGTAGTTAGTAACTACAGGCTCCGATTTACTCATCAGGGAACCGGCCTACAATTCTCAGTCCATTTCTTGGTGTCTTCCTCCCAGTGTGTCGCATTTAAATCCTTACATAAGGACATGTTATCCGTGTAGTCCATGCATGTAACTGTAGTCCTGACGCGGCATAATTGATGTCCAGTATGGTCGCTTTCAAACCCTTGCAGTATTCCTGACGCGGTGTTATAGATGTCTAGTATGAACGCTTTCAAATCCTTGCAGTATTCCTGATGCGGTGTTATTGATGTCAAGTATGATTGCTTCAAATCCTTGCAGGGTCCAGTCTTGTGTCGGGATCCGATTGTATCGCTGCGTCTTCTGTTCCCTAGGCGCTTGTGCCTGTCCGTTCCAAGGTCATTTCCTGCTGCTCAGCGGGGCTTAGCCGCGATAAGACACAAGGAACCGTTGGGCGGAGTTTGCGTGTATCGACGTGGTAGTCATATTCTTTGTTTATTAATCCGTCCGTTTTGACCGATCAATCCCAGACTGAGTGTCGTTGTTGTTGTTGTTGTTGATCCTCCGTGTTTTCGTGTTTGTAGACGATGCCGGTTGTTTGTGTGGCTGTGTTGCCTTCCATACGACAGACTAGTGTTTCTAGTATTGTCCTCTGTGTAGGTGGTACGCAGTGTTGCCGTGGTGCATATCTCACAGTTGATGATTTAAAATCAGCTTATTGTTGTAGCTGTCGTTTCGTTGATTGCTGTTGTTGCCGTTGGCTTGTTGGGCCGCCTGAATTGTATACCGTTTTGGTGGTAGGTGCCGGGTTTTGTCGTTGTAGAAGGGCCTTCAATTCTTCGAGTGCTTCACAGAATAGTTGGCCTCGCTTGTTGCGAGCGTTCCAGTCCTCCTTTCACTTTTGTGCGCTTTAGAACGAGTTCTTTGTGACCAGTGTTGCCTGGTGTTGTAGATTAAAGTTGGTGCTGCGTAGTTTTGTGGTCGGTGTGAAGTAGACAATGTCCGTTTCCTCTATTCCTTAGTCCGTGTTGTAGACAAAGTGGCTTGCCTTTCTCGTTGGCGGGAGGTAAGTCTTTTAGCAAACAGTATGACGTCATAGCGTGTAGCGATTCATGACAGATGTCTCTTCAGTAGAGGGTTATGCCGTGGGGGGCTGCAGGGCCGATTGTTGGCCTCAGTTGAGTAGCTGGCTCACACGTGTCTTGTTAAAGCAGCAGAAAAATAGGAGCGCAGTGTAGTTTGTCGCTTGTTCTAGCTTGTCGATCGTGTGGTGTTAAATTTTCCACCTGGATTTCCAGCCTTGTGGGGGACGTGTTACTTGGTGGTTTTCGTTCCATCCACCTTTTTTCAGGTGTGGGGAGTGCGTTCCAACCACCCTATTATAGGTGTGGGAGTGGGTCTCAACCACCCTATTATAGGTGTGGGAGTGGGTCTCAACCACCCTATTATAGGCGTGGGAGTGGGTCTCAACCACCCTATTATAGGTGAGGGAGTGGGTCTCAACCACCCTATTATAGGTGTGGGAGAATGGTCGAAGAGCTCCTTCTTGCTTGTGGTTTTCTTGGTTGTATTCGTCCCATCCACCCTTTATCAGGCGTGGGGAATGGGTCTCAACCACCCTGTTTCAGGTGTGGGAAACCATCGATGACTTTCTTCTTCCTTGTAGTTCTCCCTTGACATAGATGTCTTGGGTCTTGATCGCCGTTTCTGGCGGAGTTAGGGCTGGCAGCTGTTGTTTCCTTCGTCGTCTCACTTCGAATGAGGCTTTGCTGGGTGTGAGGGCAGAGCGGCTTAGTGCAGCGCGCGTGCCGATGACGTATGGTCGAATCTCATTGGTCGGCTGTCGCGGTCGGACTGATCGCCCGCTGTCCGTGTGAGATAGCGTCTTGTGACCTTGGTTGCAGGTGGAGTCTATCTTCTATGTCGGCCGGTCCATTTTTGTGGTATGCTATATCTCTGTTAGCCATATAGACGTGGGGATGAGAGGTAGTTGTCTGTTGATGGTGTATATCTGGATGCTTAGAGTAAACATCTGTCATGACACGTCCGTCTTCCGTAAGTGTTTGCTAGAAAGTGAGCTAGCTGGATTGCTCATCTACCGGCACTGATATGAGCTATCTCCTCTTATTTAAGAGGCGCTCTCTGCTTCGCACAACGCACCCACCAACTTAAACGACAACCCTCTACGACATTAACAACGCACCCACCCACTTAAACGACAGCCCTCTACAACAATAGGCCGGTTCCCTGACGAGTATATCGGAGCCTGTAGTCACAGACTACGAATACCGATCGAAACGCCTCCCGAGTGCTTCACATAACACAACGCATGCGACAGCAGCGACCACCAACAACTCGGAGAATAAACAGGCGTCGGGACCAGAGTGACAGGATGCATACCTGGGTGGGACCGGTCTTGCTTTCTTACCACAAGAAACAGAAAAAGGACTTCCCTTTAACCCATATCATACTGAGGCTAAAACTTAGTAAAAACTAAAAGATTCAAATTTGTACACTGCCATGCAATTGCAAGCTATATACTTACAGATATAGACCAATGGCCTAGAGGTGCCAAGCTATTCTGGCACTACCCTTGAACTATTTTAGTCAAAATTATTTCACACACTGGTGTATTCTGAATGATAAGAGTTAAGTTTAATGCTTCATGGCCTTTCTGAGAATATCAAAGTAAAATGAAAATCAGAAATACCTCCATAACATGAATGCATGTGCTGTCTTTGTAAAGTTTTGATTTAGCAATACGTGTATTATGAGACATGTTGCTGCAGGGACTTCAGCAGTAGAGTTCACATGATGCAGGTAGGGCCAGATTAGCTTGGGAATGCAGCTAAGGCGATCAGGCACTATCCTTGAGCTACTAAGGATCAGTTTTGAGCTGCTGATGATACACTTGCAGCATTGGATTATACCATCTAAATTTCTGAAAGTCACTGCTGAGTTGGATGTTTTAATCATACCTTGATCAGTGGATTCCCTTTCCCTGCAGGTGCTCGTGTGATTCTGGCATGTCGGAATGAGACGGCTGGGCGTGCAACGGTAGAGGAAATTCGGAAAGAGACAAGCAGCGCTAATGTTGTGTTCATGGAGCTGGATCTGGCCTCCTTCAAGTCTATTCGTGCCTTTGCGGACAAGTTTAATGAAAGTAAGTATTGCTATCTTGTAAAATCTGCTTGATCTATCTTGCATCGAATTGTAAGTGTACCCAGTACTGCTGATGTTACACTTACAGACTTTCTCGCCCAAAGCTGTCAGCCATGTTCCACGTCTGCTTACCATCACATGGTTGAACCACAAAGTAATCAGCTGTTGTGGCAGAGACAGATCAATAACCTTTTCATCACATGTGGATTGAGATAGACTAGTGTCAAACACCCCTGAAAATGGCAAAGAGTTGTGTAACTGTAGGGACATCTTTTCACCCTTTGTTTGGTTTATGCAATACTTAAATGTTGGCTGCGAAACTAGATGTGAGATAGAATGTGGGTTTCACACCCACATTCTAGGGCAACCGACCATGCATAGGTGTCATATAAATCTCCTTTATTATTATTATTCTACCTCTCGTGTAGTTTTACACCCCATGCTCAGGTCTTGTGTGATCTACACTTTCACAGGTGCCCAAAACTGGTCAGTGTGAGCTGGAAAAATATTCATGCTCATCTCAAATTTATATGGTATTTTAAAGAAAATTGATGTGCACGTTTCACAGCTAAGGTACATGTATTTGCTTTTGCATGTTGCCACAGAGGAGGAACACCTACATTTGCTGGTTAACAATGCTGGGGTCAACATGTGTGCTGAGGAAAAGTCAGCTGACAAGTTTGAACGCCACTTTGCTGTCAACTACCTAGGTATGGGCAGTTGATAAATAACTATGAATTGAATAAACTGTCTTGTTATTTTGCTGCTATTTTTTTAAACTCCTTACTGAGGATGAAATTATAAATTTTTTTAGATATCTTCTGAGGTCTATTACACAGTTCTGGAGACAGATCGACCATGATATTTCAAGGTTGGTGTTAGAATAGCTTGGCGCCTAGAGGCGCCAAGCTATTGTGACACTAAACTTGAAATTCATGGTCGATCCACATTTTGTCGTAGTCTTTGAGGGCTTTATGAATCAATGAGTGTAACGAGAATTTATGAATGCAAAAAAGCTGACAAATTTAGCAAGTATGCATTTATGGGTGCCTGTGTTTTTTATTGAGATGTTTATTGTTTATATCTGATGCAGACTGCAAACAGCAAAACTCTGGTTTGTTGATAGCCCTTTAGTTGTAAGTACTGCTTTTTGGCAAGGCGATCCATGCAGGAATCGCTATGATGAAAAGGGGTCCTGCTAAAACCCGGAATAACCTTTCTTAACCCGGAATAACCTTTCCAAGCTAAAATAACCATATCTACAACTATTATTTACAACCTAGACACAAAATAATCAAGTGTTAGAAGTTTGGTTTGCATTGCACTAATTTAACACAGTTAATTAAGTTGTATTCAGTAAGCCGTTTTCCACTACCGATGACACGTTGATTACTTCCCATGCGACAGGATTGCGCTGTTTGAAAATAACCTCTCCTAAGCCAAAATAACCACATAAACACATGTTATTAAATACTTAAAGTCAAAATAATCTTAAATTTGAAGTTTTAAGTGCAATAAAAGTTGTTTACTTAGCGTTGGAAAGCTTCGAAGGGCCTGTCCTGTGAGCCTTTTGTTCTGTGGGTATGGTCGCCTTAGGCGACTTCGCTTCGAAGCTTTTTAACGTTAAGTACACAACTTTTCTGGCACCTAAAACTTCAAATATAAGATTATTTTTACTTTAAATACTTAATAATATGTGTTTATGTGGTTATTTGGGCTTAGGAGAAGTTATTCCGACTGTTTTCAAGACAGAGCGATAGTGTAGCAAGGGAAGTAATTGACGTGTCATCGGCAGTGGAAAACAGCTTACTAATACAATCAACTTTATTGCAAACCAAACTTCTAACACTTGATTATTTTATGTCTTGGTACTCAATAATAGTTGTAGATATGGTTATTTTAGCTTAGGAAAGGTTATTCCTTGTTTTAGCAGGACCTGATGAAAAGTGCTACTTTCAGCCAAAGGGCTCACGCTATAAACAGCCAGCTGTGAACATTTGTCACTAATATTACATGAGGATATTTTGCTGCTACCGAAAAAACATGTTGGTGCTTTTAATGTATGCAGGATACTACTGACAAAAATAAGGTTTCACCTGTACATTTTCGACTACAGTACTAGTAGCTTTGGACATCCACCCCCATTCACTGCCAGTGCAAACAGATTATGTCTCTGATATCTTTGTTAACCCTTTTATCCCCAAAGCCCTACAGCAGGAGATGGATGGACCATAATAATTCAGGGGTAGTGCCAGATTAGGTTGGTGCCTGAGGGTGCCTTGAATTATCATGGTCCATCCATCTCCTGCAATTGGTACATAATCGTTAAGTGACACTTCCAGAATTTAGGAAATGTGGCCTTGGGGCTAAATGGGTTAATTCAGCACCAAAGAGCCCCAGCCTTCCCTGGATACACTGGTGGCTGCAAGAGACGTGGATTCACAGGAGCCCTTAGTGAGGGCCTGTGTCTCTTGTAGATGGTTGCTGTTTGTAATTTCATGGCAGTAAAGGGGTTCATGCGCCTTGTCATTTGGATATAATTTATTTTTGGCTCACGTGCGAAGCAAAAGTGAGTATGTTTGTCTGTCGTCCGTGGTAAACTTTAACATTGGCATTTTCTCGGAGACTATTCAAGCCACATTCTTCAAACTTGGCCCAAGGATACTTTGTGGTAAGACCTTTCCAAATATACCAATTTGAGTGACCTCTCACAAAGGTCAAGGTCATAAGGGATCAGGAAATAATTTTTAATATGTCAAAAATAGCTATATTTTGACATAATTTATTTTTTCTCAAATACTATTCACAACTTCAAACCCAAACTTAGTACAAAGATACCTGATGGTAAGACCTTTCTATACGTACTAATTTGGTTGATCCCTCAGAAAGGTCAAGAATCACAAGAGCTCAGGAAATAGGTGAAAAATAGCTATATTTTGACAAAAGATGTTTTTTTTTTCTCAAATACTATTCACAACTTCAAACCCAAACTTGGTACAGAGACACCTGATGGTAAGACCTATCTATGCATACTAATTTGGACGACCCCTCAAAAAGGTCAAGGGCCACAACGGCATAGGAAATTGGTCTAAAATAGCCATATTTTGACAAAAGATGTTTTTTCTCAAATACTATTCACAACTTAAAACCCAAATTTGGCACAGAGATACCTGATGGTAAGACCTATCTATGCATACTAATTTGGATGACCCCTTGGAAAGGTCAAGGGTCACAAGAGGTTGGCAAATGTGTGTAAAATGCTGATTTTTTATAAACTTGTAGGTATTCCCAAATTTTTGCAAATTTTTCAACCATATTTGGTACAGAGATGGCTGATGAAACTAATTTAGTTGATTCATCACAAAGGTCAAGGGTCACGGGGGGTTGGCAGATGTGTGAAAAATGCTTACATTTTCAGAAAACATGGATTTTGCTTCTGAAGCCAGCCCTTATCACAAAGGTCACACATACATGTAAATCGGTCATACATGTGAGCCATAATGGCTTTGCCTTTCTTGTTCAAACTTGTAGCATTTTCTTGCTTTGGTTGTTTTAGGCACAGTGCTGCTGACTGAGTTGTTGCTTGACAAGTTGAAGGCTTCAGCACCAAGTCGCATTATCAACACTGCAGCAGCTGCAGCCAATTTAGGGGAGATTGACTTTGAGAACATCAACCTAAATGGAAAGTACCAACCGGGCAGGGCATTTTCCCAGAGCAAGTTTGCTGTGCTGTTGTACAGTCTCTATCTTGCGGAAAAATTAAAAGGTGAGATATTAACTCTTTGCCGGTTGTAGTGACTTTTTCTGCAGGAATCATCATTACTAAAGCTGGTACTGACAGGCAAAGGGTTTACCGGCTGCAGTGCTCATGTTTTCTGTTTCACGTGCAAGCATTACATGCACATTTTGCTACCAGGGTACTGTTTTTTCCTGCATTTATACCAACGCTGTACCAATCAGTCTCATTATTACACACACAAGTATCTTACAAAATCAGATTTAACGCAAACAGGCATCTGGCTAGCAAGTGAGTATACGATGATAAAAGATTCTTGGTCTGACATCTTCTTAGTTGGCCTGGGTATAGCCGCGTGTGGGTCAGGTAAGATTGATGTCGACCCAAGAATCTTTTCCTTATATCAATTCAGTACCACTGGAATTGACTTTTTATGGCTGCAAGTGTTGTGATATACATGTAATGACTCTAATCTGTGTCTCTCTCAGATGCCCAGGTGACGGTGAATGCCGTGAACCCAGGTGTGGTGAACAGCAACGCTCACAGAAACATGCCATTCAAAACCAGCAGCTTCATCCGTATCAGCTTTTCTCCCTTCATCTGGTTCATGATGAAGAGTTGTGAGGATGGAGCCCAGACCACTTTATTCTGTGCCACTGCTGAGGAAATGGAGGGGGTCACTGGGAAGTACTACAAGTATGCTTTGTTTATTTATTTATATACTTATTTATGTTTCATGACTGAATTTTTCGTTCCCTTTACTTTTTAACTCTACTCCCCAAAGCTGAGATGTATTATTAACTCAAACTTCCAGAACTAAATAACTTCCATTCGATAGAATGGAAGTCATTTAGTTCTGGGAGTTTAAGAGTTAAAAGTGTGCTTGGTTGGTTTATGTATGCAACTAATACTGCAGTAAAAGGCATATCACATCCTTTTTTGTGCCAAAGAATGAAAAATGTAAAGCCTATAGAGGACGTAAGTATTGTATTTGTGTGCAGAGACTGCCAGGAAACGACTATCCCAGAACAAGCCCAGGACAAAGAGCTGCAGAAGAAACTGTATGAGGCCACATTGACGTGGATCCAGACTGACAAAAAAGATTAGCTAGTTGAGCCTAGAGGTCATAATTCATAGCTTTTTGAGCTTTTCTTTGAAAACTACCTACCTGTTTAGGAGACAGAACGACCATGATAGTTCTAGGTTTTAGAGCCAGAATAGCTTGGTGCCTACAGGGGCCAAGCTATGTTGGCACCACCCATAATCTATCACATTTGTTTTCTCTTTTTTTTTGTATTATGTAAGAGTTGAATGGGTTATGCATCTTTTCGCAAGACTTGCCCAGTATAAATAGAGGAAAAACGCAGCTGGTGAAGCAGAGTTTACATTTTCGAGCACGTAAGGAGTTTTAGTATACTACACACCAATTGCAGGAGAAGGACCATGATAGTTAATGGTTCGTGCCAGATTAGTTTGGCATCCTCCAAGGCAGCGTGCTATGCTGATGCTAGCCCTAAGCTGTTAGGGTTGATCTTTCTCCTGTGTGTTACACTGAATGATTCAAAATCGGGTTGATTTACATTTGTGAAGAACTGCTTTTGGATGTCATTGCTTTTTCAACACTCTTCATGCAGAATGAGGTGGATTGAATATTCTTATAGCGAGGGAGAAAACTGTCTTGACAACAAACAGAAAAACATTGGCCCAGATACTTGTGAATATGTTTCCTTAAGAAATGTTTTGTAGAATCTTTACAACAGTGTTCTTGTCAGATCAACTTGCCTTCATATATGTAACAGCTGACACTGTTAACCAAAGAAGCAATAATTTTCTTTTACTGTTTATCCTTTTTGCAATGGGAAGTATGGGGGTGGGGGGAGGGGGCAGTTTTGTATGTATAAACTGCACAGAGAGATTGACTGTTTCTTTGATTGCCTTCTACATGTCCAGCAGGTTCATAGTGGACCATTTCCATATTTCAGGTACAAACAATATTCAAGGTGTTGGTCGAGGCTCCAGCTTTGCATTTGCCATACAAATATGCTCTTATTAACCCCTTATTAACCCTTATCATTCGGAATACACCAGTGTGTGAAATAAGTTTGACTATAATAGTTCAAGGGTAGTGCCAGAATAGCTTGGCACCTCTAGGTGCCAAGCTATTCTGGCACTAACCTTGAACTAAAACCATTGGTCTCTATCCATATCTGTAAGTACTATAATGTAGCTTGCTTATGGCAGTGTACAATTTTGAAGCTTTTAGCCTCAGTATGATATGTGTTAAATAATAGATATTTTCATGTTTTCATAATGTTGCAGCATGTCAGCTTGAATCAACCTTTTGTTGGTATCATGATTTTGTGCAAAAGTGTTAACCCTTTGGCTGTCAGTAGCGCTTTTTGTCACAATGATTCTTGTAGGAATCAACACAACAAAAAGCGCTACTGACAAAGGGCTAACACAGATGTCTTGGTCCAGAGTAGTGCATCATTCACATTTTGATAATTCCCATAATTATTCGATTACACTATAATAACTAACTTTGCCTCACTGCGGCTACCAAACTGCTGAACTTCGTGACTTTCAGTTCCATACAGACATGAAACATTTTTACATTTTCTTCTCTGATTTTCATATTTTTTATTATTTCTTGTCAGCACAAGATCTGATATTTACATAGTATTATGCATAGTCATGGAAAATATTTTGCATGTTTTATTCATTCCAGATTTTTTCATTTAAGAAAATGTGTTTAGTTGTGTTTGCATTATACATGTTATGGTGATTTTTTCTCCTGCTATTTCCTGTCATGAAATGTAATGTTTAGTTTACTTTGATCTAACATTAGACTGCCTGGTACTAGTCAATGCAGGTTATCCCTGAATCAGAAGTATGTCAAACATTGCCCGGAATTCAAACATTCCATGGATTCATCGAGCCCGTTCTATCTGATTGAGGCACACACTCGCATGAGCCCCAGCAGCGACATGAAAATATATGCTGCTTGCTCGCATCAACGTCCACAGTAACAGTATGACTACTGTAAGGACGCACGCTGCGGTAAATGATCCAATCCGGCAAAGCGGTGTGTCTTGTCATTACTGTGTAGGGTGCAACCTACACAGCACACGGTCTTTGACCTGATTCTGATTTGGGGTTAACTCCAAGAACGGATGGCACTAGCAGACATAGATGCTTGTAGCTTTGCTTTACAGTGTTGTGTATGTCGACCACATTAGTATGCTTGTATGTACCGATGCATTTTAAAGTTTCCTGGGCATTTGCCATTGGGGCATTTGTGTGTGCGTGCAAGTGCACATTTGAGAACGATTTAAGATTTTTTTGTGTTAGATTTAACTCATTTGAGACATGTCGCATTCAGATACGCAGTATGGAGTAGTGTGTACAAATGCACATGGGTGCTTCTGTTCCGGTTTTTAAACATCACCTGCCATAAGAAATTACATGCCAGGGGTCTTTGGGTCTCTGAACCTTTCAGGTTTTTGAAAATTCAACAGAAGCACCCATGAATGCAGCACCCATGAATGCAGCACGTACTTCTCAAATGTGTTAAACCAGAGTGATATCCTTGCAGTGGTATATTTGAGGAAGGAACACAGATTCTCATGAGCCCCTGCAGTAGCAGTTGTGCCTTTTACAGATAGATGGGGCTTAACTCACTCAAGGCGCTTGCATCAATAGCTGTGATAATATCCTATAGTGTTGCCGCTGGCAACGTTATACGACACTTTCACATCTATTGATGCTGGCCGCCTTGAATGAGTTAAGATAATCTACATGTCGTGCAGATGGAAGGAAATAGTAAGTAAGAATACCTAGAAATGCAATATTAACAAATATAATCAGTCATAATTATGCTTTCAGTGTTCAGCCGGTTGCAATGGATGCTTGTGTCTCTGTGCAGGTTCCTATTATTGATTATTTTCAGCAATTTTGATGATGGAAGATTGAAGTTTATAACCTAAAAGAATTGGTTTGTTGCATGTGTGTGTGTGTGTTCTCAGTGAGAAAAAAAAAAAATGCTAATGTAAAATCTCAAAACTGAAAATGCCTTCAGTCACAGAGAATTTTATTTCAGAGTTAAAGAAAATGCATACAATTCAAGATTCAAGATGACTTTATTGTTGCTGTGATAGAAAATAATCATACACAGTAAAAATTGTCTTGTCACCGCAGGTGCTGCTCACATTGAGTCACTCGCTCATTCCACAAATTACCATAACAGAGCTACGATATGGACAATGACTCGGGACGGGTGAAGCCCGTCGC
Organism: Semisulcospira habei; assembly: GCA_036245525.1. Classification (NCBI taxonomy): domain Eukaryota; kingdom Metazoa; phylum Mollusca; class Gastropoda; family Semisulcospiridae; genus Semisulcospira; species Semisulcospira habei. The sequence continues at coordinate 43,923,057 of BTPG01000004.1, forward strand.
CAAGGCATCTAATGGCTGGCGGCAGTGGCCTCAACCCGACTGGAACCACCATGACAAAAACAGAATACTAAGCCAGCCCTATATTTCCTAAACACACTAGTATAATATGCTCTTTTGTTAAATTCCTACTTGACTAAAGCTAGTACATAAAGATACAAGTTAACAGAAACAAATTACCGTCGAAAGGAAAATAATCTCCCATATAGGCAACATAAAACAACAGTCAAAGCTGCACCTGGCCGGTATTTAGAGGGCACCGCTCCGACAAAGTCCGTCAACACTATTTGAAACATATCATATAAATATCATTCTGGTATGCGCCGTATATTAAAATACCCACACACCGTCCTGTTCATTTAACAGGCACACTGCTTGTCAACAGCGAAGGTCGGCGAGCCAAGCAGATGCTACAAATAAACACGGCCGTCGAGGAGGAAACGCAGTAACTAAGAAAGTAGTAAAGCTCGCTGGTAGATGCTTCTCTGTATGCTTTCACGCTTTTCTATGGAGTCGGACTGAATAAAGAAAAATCTGGCACCAGTCTGCAAACACTGTAGGATTAGCCATGAATAGCACATGATTAGTAATTCCACAGTTTATCTGCACGCTCTTCTTTGACTATATAGGCTGGCGCGAAGTAGGTTGAAATTCCGAATGTCAGTCAGTAACACTGAAGATGAAGGCGATCCGACTCGGTATTACAAAATAAATACGATATTCTATCAGATAAGTTATTGAAAAAGTACATCCCTGTTTTCTATGAACTTGATGGCACAACAATTTCTGGAAAATAATTATAGGTGTCTCCTCAAAGCACAGTTGACGGATTTTGCCAGAGCGGCCGGCCAGGAGATGGTGACTTGCCGCCATCTTGCCCCCACTGGGTAACGAGGATCACATTTATTCACTTAAGAGGATGCTTTACTACTCACCTCAATTTTTTCATGGAAAACACACAAAGTTTTTTTTTCAGGCAATATACATTTCCGCTGTCAGATTCTACAAAGAAAAGAAGGGGTAATCACATTTGGTTTGTTTGGGTTTTTTCCACCAGCACTCGGACGGTACTGAGTTTCTGGCAAAATTTTCATCAATCGGTCACTTCATAAAACCACATCCAGAAAATAAATAAAGATAAATCTGAAAAATTTAGACCCAACACGTGAAGTGCAGTTCAACGAGAAGCAGAAACATAGATACACTTGATGTTTTGTTTGCGATAACGCTGTCCGCCACAGCGATGACAATTCGACCATTTGGTTACTTTTGTAAAAAAACAAAATTAAAATTTGCAATATGTTCTGTATGTCCTTATTTTAGGAAAAGAATTCATATGTAATGGCCATTTTTTTTTCTATACAAGCGTTTTTCTATCCCATCCCCGTCCTTTTTGTCACAAAAAATAAAGTTTCTCGACTGATCACGTGTTCGTTTTCGAATGGCTGCCTTTTTATGGCGCCTTTTATAAATGTACTTACGTCGACCATGTCGATATTTTTAAAACATCTGACGCTGCTTTTTTTCCCCCGAATTTTTTTTCCCATGACGCTATTCTATGGTCCGATGCATCCAGAGACAACCTTAGATTAAATCAAAACTATGATCAAAGGAGAAAGTTACACTCAATATGGCAATTACTGTTCCTATAGAAGAAGAAAAATGTGCAACATCTGCCGTTTCTCATATTAAGTTCCTTCTGCTGCACAGAATATGGGCATTCTGTATCAAATTACAACTATGTCAAACTTTAACATTTTGCTGAAGAAAGGAAAACAGACAGACATAGGTCAAACTTGCACAAGTATTACGCACCACCTTGACATGTTTCTGACATTAACATTTTTCCTGGCTCAGTTTTAGGTATTTAGACGAATTATCTCTCTCTCTCTCTCTCTCTCTCTCTCTCTCTCTCTCTCTCTCTCTCTCTCTCTCTCTCTCTCTCTCTCTCTCTCTCTCTCTCACCCCACCCAGGTCTGCCCTGGGGGACTTGGGTGGGGTTAGGTATTTTTTAGTTCCCAGGGTCACCCTGGTCAGCCCCACAGGGTGGGTTTTTCTCTCTATTCTGGGGCATATGTTTCTGTCTACCCTTTGTCCATTCACCTGTATTTGCCTTTTTAAAACTCTCCCTACTGTCTGCACTGCCTGTACCTCTTGATATTGGATGTGTGTTGCTAAATGGTCTTAGCTTTATTTAGGCCCCATGTGTTAGGTTTACTTAACGTATTTGACCGGCTGGCGACATACATTCAATATTCTGTTTATTTTTTTTTATTTTTTTCACAAGCAGTGCAGGCACGTCCTGAGAAAGCCTTGTTCCTGTCGGGACGTTAAGCAATGTACAATCAATCAATCTCTCTCTCTCTCTACCCCACCCGGGTCTGCCCTGGGGGACTTGGGTGGGTTAGGTATTTTTTAGTTCCCAGGGTCACCCTGGTCAGCCCCACAGGGTGGGGTTTTCTCTCTATTCTGGGGCATGTGTTTCTGTCTACCCGAGGTCCATTCACCTGTATTTGCCTTTTTTAAACTCTCCCTACTGTCTGCACTGCCTGTAGCTCTTGATATTGGATGTGTGTTGCTAAATGGTCTTAGCTTTATTTAGGCCCCATGTGTTAGGTTTATTTAATGTGTTTGACCGGCTGGCGACATACATTCAATGTTCTGTTTAGTTGGTTGTTTTTTTTCACAAGCAGTGCAGGCACGTCCTGAGAAAGCCTTGTTGCTGTCGGGACGTTAAGCAATGTACAATCAATCAATCAATCTCTCTCTCTCTCTCTCCGCCCCCCCCCCCCCTCCTTATCCACCCACCACTTATTTTTTCATCAGGCGGTGTCTTCTTTGTGCACGTTTTCTTGAGCGCTGTCGATTGCTTAACTCAATACAAGAAATGGTCACTTTTAAGTAGTTTGAGCTAGTTACAATGTGTGTGGTTGAGGAAAGGGGCTAGGGATGTGTGCGTGTGCATTCATTTGTGCATGTACAGGGCCGGATCAATCAGTTTTCAAGCGGGGGTGGGGGGGGTGGGTGCTCAACTTTTTTTTTTCTATTGCCAGGGTCTAGTATACATCAAAACACCACAACCGAAACTGTTCTAGGGGGTGCTGCAATAACATTAAAGCCCCCCCCCCCCCTCCTTCTCGGACCGTGTTGTGGACTGGCAGTGAATGAATTTTTTTTAAGCCGGAGGGGGGGGGGGGGGGAGGGAGGGGGGTGCTGTAGTACCAAAGCACCCCCCCCCCTGGATCCGGCCCTGAATGTATGTGCGGGTAGATGGGTATTGGTGGGGTGGATGCATTTGTGTGCATGCGTGTATCTGTGTATGCGTGCGTGCGGCGTAGGAACCGGAGAGGGGAGGAGGGCACAGAGTATCCCCCCCCCCCCCCCAAGAGTTTTGTCAAAAGGGGAGTTAATTTTTGTAGTTATTTTATTTTAATATTTTTATTTGTTATTTAAAGATGAAAATCAACATTTCGAATTCTATATATTTCAGTGGTTGGACTGTCGCTTGACGCACCCCACCTCCTTTTCCGTCGTTTGCTTTGTCGAGACTGGACTGTTCTCCGACCCCTAGACCCCGTTTGATTTTTGGGGAGGCAGGAAAGTAACATTTTAGCAAGCCCGCCCCGCTCCCCTCCCCCCTCTTTCTACGCCACTAGTGTGTGTGTTTTTGTCGTGATGGGTTGAGGTTAAGGTTGCAGGGCTGATAGTGGGGGGATGCAGTATCTATCTATCTATTTATCTTATCTTATCATCTATCTATTCATCTTTCTCTATCAAGCGTCTGAGGTTTTTGTTGTTTGGTTGGTGTTCCTTTTTTTTAAGTAGCTTAGCAAGGACAGATTGTAAGAAAGGGCCTGCGCGCCTAATATCTCAATCCTTGGAAAATAAAGTTTCTATCTATCTATATCTATCTAATCTAATCTTATCTTATCTTATCTTATCTTATCTTATCTTATCTTATCTTATCTTATCTTATCTTATCTTGTCTTGTCTTGTCTTGTCTTGTCTTGTCTTGTCTTGTCTTGTCTTGTCTTATCTTATCATCTACCGTAGTCTTGCCGACCGTTGGGGCAACACTGATGACTTAGCAACCAGCTCCATCCATTCCTCAGTAGGGATGCAGTAGAAATGTGACAAACCATTCATCATTATGGACAGGCTTAACGGAACCTCAGACGCTTGATAGAGAAAGATGAATTTACTTTTCAAACGATGGTATGAATATTCAAGGATAGTGCCTGATTAGATTGGTGCCTTCTATGCGCCAAGCTAATCACGCAGTGCATTCTGAAGTATTATGGTCAAGCTATCTCTGCCTTTTACACGCCAGGATCATGATCTGATTTAAATGTGTACTGGCATAACTGGCCAAAGTATGAGTGTCCAATTCACTGGATCACATTTGTACCACTACATGTACTAGCGCCGATGCCAGGGTACTGAAGAGAAGAAGAGTCCCCAAGGTCAAGCCGGTCACTCGCTGACTGGTCACAGCCGCTGACGTCTCTCTTTCTGCACCAGCAACACCAGAAAAAAAAAATTAGAGATGGTGAAAACATGTACACATTGTAAATCAGTTAACCTTTTTGGCCCCGGATCCCTACAGCAGTAGATGGATGAACATGATAATTCAAGGGTAGTGCCAGATTAGCTTGGCGCCTTCAGGCGCCAAGCTAATCTTGCACTACCCTTGAATTATCATGGTCAAGCCATTTCATGCAACTGGTACATAGTCGTTAGGCAGCACCTCCAAAATTTAAGAAATGGAACCTTGGGACTAAAAGGGTTAAGGGGAAACTTAAAGATAATCAGTATGTCAACACATCTCTACTGACTTGTTTTTGACTTGCCTGTGCTAATACACTTGCTGATCGAACTTCTTTTCTTCCCTAATCCCGACTCTCTCTCTCTCTCTCTCTTGTCAGTCATTAACAATCAGGGCAGCATACGGTTGCAGTTTCAGAGAATCGGTATTCATTTTGTAGGGGCTTTTAAGCCGTGAGAGAAGCCAGGCTGATCAGGCACTACCATGAAGTTCTTTGAGTGGAAATAATATCTCAATTAACACGTGATATTACAATTGTTTTGAACCCGTACCCTTTGGTCCTGGAGGATAGTCGTCACAAGTGGGGAAGTCTGCGGGCGGCGGGGACATCGAGGGAGCTGTGCCGTCCAGAATGAGAGCCATACCGTTCAGATGATGCATTTCTATGTGGCAGTGCACAAACCACAAACCGGGGTTGTCCGCCTTGAGTCGCACCACCACGTAGCTGGAGAATAGACACAAGCGAATGTACAGCGTAGACATGGCATGCATACAATTCTAGATGTATTAGAGTTAACGTCGGCATTATTATCATCATTCATCGTCATCAGCGTAATTGTCATAATCATCATGTGTACCCATGTGGCACATCAGTGAGTTTTAAACACGGTCTGTAACAGTTACACGGTCCCTGAATATATCTGAAGCAAGTCAATTTCGAACAATTCACGCGTCAGCCCTCGCCTGTGTGGAGCCTGTACTGGCAGCGTCCAGAAATGTTCAAAACGCCGCAGATAATTGTCGGATAACCCTGCCGTTATCCGAGGCACACTGACATGAATGAGGTCAGCAAGAGACATAAATCCTCATGAGCCCCCGCGCCGTCTGCGGGGGCTGAGTCATAAGGATTATGTCTCTTGCATCTGGATGCTGTTTTCCTGTGCTCCGACATTTTCTTTTTTGTTCACCGTATATCCTCAGGGCTCGGGGGAAGACGAGTCGCTGTGGTGCAGCGCCACATGACAGTTTTTTTTTTTTTATTAACCTGTCTCAGAACACTCACCCCCCTGTGGGCACAATGATGGTGTCCTTGCGGACGGGGTGCTGGAGTTTGAGTTCTGGCACCTCACTCCCGTTCTCCGACCTCCATGTCTCGTTGGCCCACCTCCCCGTATTGCAGAATGACTGGTTACGTGTGACGTTGCCTTGGCAGTCAATGTCCAAGTTCTCCTCTCTAATGAACAAACACACACACACACACACACACACACACACACACACACACACACACACACACACACACACACACACACACACACACCAACCGTTAACCGGCGGCTTTGGCTGTCGGTAGCGCTTTTTGTCGACCTGATGCTTGCATGAATCATCGCTGTATCTCGTCATTGAAAGGGGGGTAATGCCGACTATCGGAACAGAAGATCTGAAAACCGCACATCTATATGTAACGGTGGAACAAACTAAATCCATGCCTAACCTTTCATCCACACGCATCGCCGGAAAAGAAATGCGTTTCTTTACGAGATGTGTGGCAACTGAATAACAACCTTGAAAGCATTTCTAGCTACAGATCTGTATTTTACACAGAGAGTCTTGTTGGTGTCTGGACGTTAAGCAATGTACCACCCACCTTTACCTTACATCAATATATGTCGGTCACAAAGAATCTGGGGAATTAACACGGTACATCTGTACGCATCGTAAAACAGTCGTAAAAAAGTTTAACCATCTGACCTCCCGAGAAATCAAATAAATAATCGAGAAAAACATACAGACAAAAATCTATATTATTATGAATATTATTTCTATAAAAAAAAGTTTTCTCTCTTTTTTAAAATTCCAGCGCCACTGTCTCAACCAGGCTGTGGAAACCAAAGCCTCGAAGGCCCATTTTGGCTGCCGAAAAGAGTCAGTCAGTAATATATTATTAGATGTTTTACGAGTTAGGCATTGCCAGTGGTTCTTGTCGCCTCGACGGTTCTATCAGGGATCGCAGTGTCAGTGGAAACAATTGATGGCCTTAGCTCGAGAATTTTGCCTCTGACAATGAACTCCCTGATCGGACCGAGAGGCGACAAGAACCACTCGCAACGCCTCGTAATACAAGGATTTTGTATTCGACTGTAATATATATATATATATATATATATATATATATATATATATATATATATATATATATATATATATATATATATATATATATATATATATATATATATATATATATATATATATATATATATATATTTATGTATGTATGTATGTATGTATGTATGTATGTTGTATGTTATGTTATGTAATGTAATGTAATGTAATGTATGTATGTATGTATATATAATATATATATATTCTTGGCTTGACTTCGCGAACGAAGATTCTATAGGGCTTGCCCACGTCGTCTGCAAGCATTTTCGTGGCTGCGGAGGCCAATCCGGGACAGGCAGGTTCGACCGCAGTGGCTGCAGGGGAAGGTCTGGTCAGGGTTCTGAGTTACGACAACTCTGTTTTTTCTTCTGAGCCGCTTGTCCTTAAGGTTAGCTCTGCGAGAATCCTCAAAGGAGACGGCTGCCTTGTGAATGGTGGAGCGCCAGGTGTCACGGTCCGCAGCAAGCGAAGACCACTGGCGGTGGTCGATTTGGCAGGCACTAAGTGACTTCTTGAGACCGTCTTTGTATCTCTTCTTTGGTGCCCCTCTGTCTCGGTGTCCAGTGGCGAGCTCGCCGAACAGAGTGATCTTGGGTAGGCGATGATCCTCCATCCTGGAGACGTGCCCCGCCCAGCAAAGCTGTGTCCGCAGCAGCAAAGCCTCGATGCTCACAGTTTCCGCCTGTTCAAGGACCTCGACGTTGGTGACATAGTCACTCCAGTGAATGCCCAGGATGGTACGCAGGCAGCGCTGGTGAAAGCGTTCGAGGAGTCGTAGTTGGCTGCGGTAGAGGGCCCAGGACTCGGAACCGTACAGCAGGGTGGTGAGGACGACAGCTCTGTACACGCTGATCTTGGTGCCTTTTTTCAGCTGTTGATTGTGCCACACCCGCTTGAATAGTCGCCCGAAAGCACTGTTCGCTTTTGCCAGCCTGTTGTCCAGCTCCTTGTCCAGCTTGGCGTGTGACGTGATGATGCAGCCAAGGTAGGTAAACTGGTGTACGGACTTCAGTTCGGACTCGCCGATGGTGATGTGGGGAGGGCGATGCTCTTCCTTGGGTGCTGGCTGATTAAGGACCTCTGTCTTTTTCAGACTGACCTCAAGTCCAAAGAGCTGGGCGGCATCTGCGAAGCAGGACGTAATGCGCTGCAAGGCTCTCTCTGTGTGTGCAACGAGGGCAGCGTCATCAGCGAAGAGCAGCTCACGAATCAGTTGGTCTAGGGTTTTCGTGTGGGCCTGCAGTCGTCTGAGGTTGAACAGGCTGCCATCGAGACGATACCTGATGTACACTGCGTCGTCATCGTCGAGGTCCACTGTGGCCTGCTTCAACATCATGCTGAAGAAGATGGTGAAGAGGGTCGGTGCCAGCACGCAGCCTTGCTTCACGCCGTTGCGAATGGGGAATGGTTCTGAGAGGTCACTGTTTAGTCTGACCTGGCCTTGCTGGTCCTCGTGGAGCTGGACGATCATGTTGAGGAACTTTGGGGGACAACCTAGTCGCTCCAGGATCTGCCACATACCTTGCCTGCTCACAGTGTCAAACGCTTTTGTTAGGTCGACAAACGTTACGTACAGGCCTTTGTTCTGCTCGCGACACTTCTCCTGAAGCTGTCTCAGCACAAATATCGGTGGTACTCCTGTTGGCTCTGAAGCCACACTGGCCCTCTGGAACCATGCTCGACACAGCAGACAGCGGACGCCCTGAACGTCGCTCCGCCCTCATTGCCCATGAATTGCGGAGGTTAAACATCGACATCGCCGCGCTCAGCGAAGTACGCCTTCCGGAGAAAGGCAGCCTCCAAGAACTTGGCGCTGGCTACACCCTCTACTGGTCAGGCAGGCCTGCATCAGAAAGACGGCTCTCAGGCGTGGGCTTCATGGTGAAGACCCCCATTGCGACTAAGTTGGAAATCCTACCAACGGGTCACTCCGACCGCATCATGTCCATGCGCCTCCCACTGAGACACCAGCAATACGTCACCCTTCTCAGTGTGTACTCGCCAACCCTCCTGGCAGAGCCTGCAGAAAAAGACAAGTTCTACTCTGACCTGCGCAGCCTCCTGCAGAGCACCCCTGCAGACGACAAAGTCATCATCCTTGGCGACTTCAACGCCAGAGTGGGCCAAGACTCTGAAGCCTGGAAAGGAGTCCTCGGCAAGCATGGCGTTGGGAACTGCAATGACAATGGTCGCCTACTGTTGGAGTTCTGTGCAGAGCAGCAACTTGTCATCACCAACACTACTTTCCAGCAAAAGGACAGTCGAAAGACCACCTGGATGCATCCTCGCTCCAAGCACTGGCACCTTATCGACTATGTCCTAGTGCGTCAGAGGGACCGCAGTGACGTCCTCCTCACCAGAGTGATGCCCAGCGCAGAGTGCCACACTGATCACCGCCTTGTTCGCTGCAAACTCAGGCTCCGCCTCAAACTGAAACCCAAGAAAGGGCCCCCCCCCCCCCCCCCAAGAAAAAGCTTGATGTTGCCAGCCTTCAGCGTGACGACAAGAAAGCTGCCCTTCAGGCCGATTTACAGCGCATGCTCAAAGACACAGTTGATCCAGCAGACTCCTCCCCTGAAACACTCTGGGAACAACTGAAAACTGCTATTGTAAAATCCTCTGTGGAAGTCTTGGGCTTTGCTAGAAAGAGGAACAAAGACTGGTTTGACGAAAACGACGTAGAGATCCAGGAACTTCTAGCAAAAAAAAAGAGCCGCCCACCAGGCCCACCTAGCCCAGCCTTCCTGCCCTGTGAAGAAGTCTGCCTTCCGCCTCATCTGCAGCAGTCTCCAGCTCAAGCTTAGAGAGCTCCAGAACGAGTGGTGGTCCAGACTCGCACAGAGGACCCAGCTCTGCGCTGACAACGGTGACTACAGGGGCTTCTACGAAGCACTGAAAGCAGTGTATGGCCCTAGGCACCTGGTACAAAGTCCCCTGCGAAGCGCTGATGGACAGGCACTCCTCACAGATAATACCTCCATCTTGAACCGCTGGTCGGAATACTTTCAGGACCTCTTCGGCGCTGAACGCACTGTTCAAGAAACAGTCATCCTCCAAATCCCACACCTTCCACTAAAGGTTGAATTGGACGAACCGCCCACCGCCGAAGAGACCCTCACAGCCATCCACCAGCTCAAGAGTGGCAAAGCAGCAGGCATTGACGGAATCCCGCCAGAGATCTGGAAACATGGAGGCCCAGCACTGCACAACAAGCTCCACGACCTCTTTCTCTGCTGCTGGGAAAAAGGAACACTACCAAAGGATCTCCGTGATGCAGTCATCATCACCCTGTACAAAAACAAAGGAGAGAAGTATGCATGCTCAAATTATCGTGGAATTACCCTGCTGTCCATTGCCGGGAAAATTCTCGCAAGGTTGCTCCTGAATCGGCTGGTACCTGTATATATATATATAAATTTACGCGAAGTAACATATATACTAATGGTCAAAACTTAAGGGCCACCTCACTTTTTGTGTCATTGTTTATCGTCGCAAGAACGCTATTAAAATACAATGTTCATTAGACAGTCCACTGTACAGGGGACAATGACAACAATTCATCAATTTCCACGAACGTGTCAAATGCACGTGAAACATCGTCAATTTTTGTAAAAAGCTGTGCGATATTGGCAAGCGTACCAAAGGCAGGCAGGTGGAAAACTCGCTAAAGTCGTGATGCACGTGCTAAAGGGGTCAGTCGTGAACACTGAGCACTTCTGTTTCGCTACAAATACCGGTACAGTAGGGACATAATTGTCACTTTCCTAACCATGCCAACACGACAAAGCCTAACGCCAGTAGATCAAGTCCGGACGCTAGCATGGCTGCAGGATGGAATTTCCGGACAAGAAGTTGGAAGACGTCTTGTATGGGGTGTCTCATTTAGTGATCCAGAGGCTGCTGGCACGACTCCAAGAGAAACTGGAAATGCAGAACGACGACCCTGCTCATGACGCCCGAGCTGCACTAGCAGAAGGGAGGACACATACCTCTGTGTGGCGGCTCTGCGCGACCGAACTGTCACGTCAACCACTCTGCGACGTCGACTGATGCAAGCTGCAAACTTTAACGTCAGCAGAAGCACAGTCTGCCGTCGTCTGCGCAAAATTTTCCTGGCTTCATTTAGAGCAGCAGTGAGAATACCCCTCACTCCAGCTCATCGCAGAGCCCGGGTTGCCTGGTGTCGTCAACATGTGAGGTGGAACAGACTCCAGTGGACTCAGGTTCTGTTTACTGATGAGTCACGGTACACTATGTCATTCAACGACGGCAGGGTGAGGGTCTGGAGACGCCAGGGCGAGCGATTAACGGATGGATGCGTCCAAGAGGTGGATCGCTACGGAGGAGGCTCAGTCATGGTCTGGGCAGGTTTCAGCAGGGAAGGCAGAAACCCCCCCCCCCCACCCCCTCCACGTCATCCGAGGCCCCTTGACTGGACTGCGCTATGGGGACGAGATTGTGCAGCCCCTCATCCAGCCAGCTCTCCAAGCCATAGGCAACAATGCTGTTCTGCAGAACAACGCTCGACCTCATCGCGCCCGTGTGGTGGATGAGTACCTTGAGCAACGGGAAATGGAGGAGGATGTAGTGGCCAGCTCCTTTACCTGATCTGGCTCCCGATGAGCACCTCTGGGACGTGCTGGGGCAACGTGTAGTCAGCAACCACTCCCCCCCCCCCCCCCACCTCAAGGCGTCCCCCAGCTGACTCAGTTCCTACATCAAGAGTGGGAAGGAATCCCACAACATGTTCTCCGAACCCTGATGAACTCCATGCGTCAACGCTGCATTGAATGCTTGGCTGCAAACGGTGGGTACACTCGCTACTGACTGGACCAGAATTGTGTGACTTTTCAAATGAGGGGTGGGTGAACATTCTAACGTACTGCTGTTGCTACAATTGCTTGATTTACTGAAAACTTAAATGAAATTGTTACTGAATAAATTAGGAAAGTACTGACTCCAAGTATTGTTGCATTATTTGTGTGGTGTTGTCGGTGCTTCTGCGATAAAAAGTGGCCCTTAAGTTTTGACCATTAGTATAGTTGCATGAACGTAGAAATTCAGGGGAAGCAAATCTTAATACTTTCGAATGTAAGTCAACTACCTCGCGCAAACTGCAAGAAATTTCTCTCAAAGGTATTTTATAATTTAACACATTTGTAGTTATTCCCGTCTATGAAATCGGTACCATAGGTCGTTACGCAACGCGTGCATATATTTTGTTGCGTAACCCGTTCAGTTCATAAAACTTTTATTTAGCTGGCTTTTTGTTTCTGCGCCATCTATGGGCAGCCTAAGTTGGGCATTCACTTAGAAATTTCTGTCGTTGATGTTGTCTTATCCAATATGTGAGTTATGTTTTGTACGAAATTGGTACCAACGTTTTCACATAACACCTGCATACACGGCTTGGTGTGTGTGTGTGCCGTGTGTGTGTGTGTGTGAGAGCACCTAAATTGTTTATTTATTAGCATATAATTATGTGCTTAGAGGTTTGACTGAATCAAGATTAGGTATGTTTGTACTGATTACGTGATAACAAGGGCCTGACGATCGGGCCTTTAATCCTGAATGCGAATACCGCTGCGCCACCGCGTGCGCAACCGTTCACAGCGCAACCTCATTACAAGAAGAGCTCTTCTTGTAATGAGGGTGCGGTGAACAGTGGCGCGGTGGTATTCGCATTCAGTAAAGCTCGATCGTCAGGCCGCTATGTGTGATAAGTAGCCTCCCGTTGCCTTGAGAGCGGGCGACTAGTATAGGGGGAAAAAAGGCAAATAGAGACAGGCTAATGAGGAAAAGTGTGACAGTCAGAAAAAAGACAACGCGACCTATCAACCCCGTAATATGTTTTAGTCACAGATGATTTTCCGATTTTCATTTTGTTTCACTGATGAACAGGTATTAGCGATCTCAAGCGTTGAGACACACTCAGTGGTTGTCTCGATTCGTCACGTCTGCTGATAGCGAGGGAGACAACCCGTGAGATGTTGAGACTATTTTCTCCTAATATACAGATCTAAAGTTTGAACTGAACCTTACCTTTCGCCAATAAGAGCCATAGCGATAAACTTTTATTTCATGTTTTTAGCGACTATTCACTCGCCTGAACTCTCCGCTGATGTCGTAGTCAGGGTAGCCCATTTTGACCACGTAGAAGGAGTAGCCGTGGATGTGGACCGGGTGGGAGAAGCCTTTTCCGTCCCCCATGTTTGACAGCACCAGCTGCAAGGAGTTATCACGTATAATGACCCAAAGCCGTCAAAGTTCCCAAACCTGTGACATCTTCTGAAGGCTACATTTTTGTCTACTGTATTGAAAATGCGGTAGACTTTGAAATGGGGCTGGCCTAAGCGCGTTCAGTAGCTAGTACTACGCGTTAACATGGGCGGGCACGCGTCAAACTTGGTGTAGTAACAAAATACAATTACGCCACTTCTAGCCACGCTAGCTATGTTGTTGAACGCAGATCTAGCGCTAAAGTGCTGTGTGCGTGTCAGTGACTAGAGCCCGCGTTTGTAGACGGAAACAAGCTTGAGACTTTAGGATATTGTCATTAAAAGAATTATCTCGAGACAGATTTTCTTTTCAATTTGATTACACATTGACGAGAAAATGGAACATTTCACAAAAACCGGTTGATCCTCATTGGAGTCCGTAACTTTTTCCCCCCTTTTTACCAGATATTTTGTAGTTAGCTAGATTAAAGAAAGACATTGAATGAATTTGTTAGCTACCATTGTACCTATTCTATCTTTTGAATGATAATTAATTCATTTTTGCAAGTTTTGGAACCACGTTGCACTTCAAACAAATAGTCAGCCCTAGAAGAGTCTGCGTGGAAGAGATCCTTGCGTGCCCTTTGGGCTAGAGTTGCACGGTACTTTAACTACTGTATACCGGAAAACAAGAAAGGCAAAGCCCTTGCGGCTCACGTGTATGACCGATCCATATAATAGTGTGATTTTGTGACCTTTACCTTTTTAACAGGTCATTGAAATGAGCAAGTATTCAAGCGTCTATAGGTACAGGGATGGCTTTTCAACCAGTGAAATCCGAGTTTTCTTAAAATGTATGCATTTTTCACAAATTTGCCAACCTTCCCTTGACCTCTGTGAGGGGTCGACTAAATTAGTATGCATAGAAAGGTGTTATCATCAGCTATCTTTCTAGCAACTTGTATAGCAAAAACGTTTATAAAAACTACAATTCAATGTAAAACTGTCATTTTTCACACACACTTACCAACCTCTTGTGACCCGTGACCCATTCCAAGGGGTCATCCAAATTACTACGCCTTATCATCAGGTATCTATACCAAGTTTGGGTTTGAAGTTGAAAACATTATTTGAGAGAACACAGTTTTGTGAAAATATGGCTATTTTTTTAACCCTTGACATTTGCGAGGCGACCAGTAAATTAGTATGCGTAGACAGGTCTTATCATCAGCTACCTCTGTGCCAAATCTGACAGAAAAGCCACCGTTGGCCAAAACTTTGACACAAACTACAATTCTATCCAAAACTGGCATTTTTCACACATTTGCTGACCTCCTGTGACCCTTTAACTTTCCAAAGTGAGAGGTCATCCAAATTAGTATGCATAGAAAGGTCGTACCATCAGGCATCCCTGTACCAAGTTTGGTTTGAAGTTGAAAATAGTATTTGAGGAGAAACATGTTGTGTCAAAATATGGCTATTTTTTACCCCTTTCTGGACCCCCTGTGATCTTGACCTTTGACAGAGGTCACTGGAATTTATATGTTTCGAAAGGTTTTACCACAAAGTAACTTTGGGCCAAGTTTGAAGTCTGAGGATTGAATAGGGCTCGGGAAGCTGACGTCATCAAGACAGTCGTGGCGGCCATCTTGTGAGGATACGGGACTACGCTCATAGGGAAATCGCTGTTTTTGTAATGTCAGGAAAGGCCTGACGTACTAAAAGCAATAACAGCAAGTCTTGCCATCACTGTAGGAAACCGCTGACCAGAATCTGTTTTTGTTTGTTTCCAAAGAGGAAGAAAAATGAAGAAAAACGTGTTGAAACACTATTTCGCTACTATCTGATGATTATGGTATCCTCTTAAGATGGCGGCTGACGCGCCGACGCTGCTAGACAACGCGGGAAACTTCCCGAGCCCTATAGTCTCCAAGAAAATGCTAACGTTAAGGTTTACCACGGACGACAGACGCCGGACGGTCGACGGGTGGACCATTAAAAGACTCGCTTTTGCTATCGCACGTGAGCCAAAAACAGTATGACACTGTACCAGTACGGTATACCGGTAAAAGTACAAGTAACACACACCCCCCCCCCCACCCCCTCCCCACCCCTTTTCAGAATGTGCGCCTTTTGCGGATCTTTCACTGCTTACCGTTAAACTGAGCCAGCTTTCTGTGTATGATCAATTAAAATGTCATTTAATTTTCCAGATCTAGATCAAGATCTAAATAAGTCAGTTTGTAAATGGCGCCGTCCCAAATATTCAACCAATCACCAAGGGGCATGCCTCCATTACGAGACTACTCGAGACCGGAAAGGTCCATTACGAGATTACTCGAGACCGGAAAAGGTTCTTGTGCACAGGCTGGGGCGTGCCACAGCTTGGGGTGTAACAGTTGTCACTATTAGCGTCCATGTTTCTGAGGAGCTCGTTTACCATATTCAAGGAGGACAACTCGCGCGAACTTCGGATTGCAGTGGAGCTCATAGTCAAAGAGAGGTAAAAATGAAGGGGAATGACTGTAGTAAGTTTTGCTAATTAATTTCGCGTATTTTTATAACTTGGGGGTAGGGATACAAAATCAACCGCTCACTGTGGGACTCACAGGGACCACATCAGCTACTGTAGTCACGTTTATAGTAATTTTGACATCCTGTTTTAATGATGTAAGCCTAAAAATAGACCGCCAGTGCTATAGAAAGGCATCTGACACACTAATTTTGTCTTTTTTGTGTTTTCGCGGAATTGGCCTCTTACTGGGTGCACAAATACCTTCACTGTGAGCCAGAGATTCAATATGTTTTCATTCTGGGTTTGTGTGTGTGTGTGTGTGTGTGTGTGTGTGTGTGTGTGTGTGTGTGTGTGTGTGTGTGTGTGTGTGTGTGTGTGTGTGTGCAGATGACGCAGAAGGTGTGCATTAACATAATATTGCCTGATTTGGCTTCTGGAATGAATTCCGATTTATTTAGAGGACGGTGTTTCTGAAGCTCTTTAACGAATCGGGGTATCCCTGCGTCATCGGCTATATCTCTGGTGTGTTCCTAAGGATTTTATGGGAACTTGACTTAAACATCGCAGGACATACTAAGGTACACCTTGAAGCCCATCTTATAGACTAAAAGCACTAGGCCGGAGGGGGAGGGGGGGGGGTGGGCAGACGCACGGTAGTCTGGTTTAGCTCTTGTACTAAATTGCCTAGATCTACAGCCTTGTAAATAGAACTCCAAGACAAAATCGTAACATTTGACAGCACTGTGCTCATTTGAAATCATTGCCATTTATCAGGAGTTGGACATATTCAGCGTTTCCATTCAGTCCATCGTAATTTGTACGACAGGGTCACGTTTATGGACAACATCGCTGGATGAGTGAATAATGAAGTTACGTTTGCAACGAACGATTCCCAACAACGAACGAGACCGAACACACGGCGGATAAACAGCTTGTACCATGAGCATATCTTGAACGACACTCCAATCATCTCCAAGTTGCATAGATCCTCATGCGCCGAAGGGCGCATGAGGATCTATGCCTCTTGGAGATGTTTGGAGTGTTGTCTATACTTATGATGCAAGATGTTTATCCGCGGGATTTCCCTCGCGTTTGTTTTGGGAGTCGTTCGCTGCAAACGTAACCTCGCTAATGACGTCGACGTGACGGAGGTCTTTGACGTTTGGACTTGTAGAGCTTAATAGACGATTCCGTTAATCAGAAGCAGGTCAAAAGCTTTCTGACGCAAACGACGACAGTGGCCGTGACTAAAAAGCACGGAAGAACATCATATTTCTTATCGTTGTCCAGGCTTTATATCGCATGTTTCAGTGTCTAGGTTTTTAATTCGCTTCCAGTTTTCATCGAAACACGTGCAAGATTGACCTACTTCTGATTTGACCTACTTCAACGTTCGTTCTAGTGTGACCAAGGCTTGAACTCACAGACCTGATGCACGCGGTCACGTGTCAGCTTCACCGTATGCGTACATTTGCACTGTGTCTGCGCCTGCCCACAGGTCTTCTCACAAGTAGTTCTGGCTGGCGGGTCCTTAGCGTGCAAGATGGCGGCCACTGGCGGCTTGACGAACTTGATGCCGTTGATAGAGGACAACGACGGCAGGGCCTCACCCGGGCCGGGGAAAGCAAAGTTAAGAAAAATCTGCAAACCAGACAGTAACATTATCGAAGTATGGCTTCCTCTTCCTGAGGAGTAATAATAATAATGATGATTTCTATGGCGCCTAACCTCAGGTAGAGCTCTAGGCGCCTAACAAATTTCAAAAGTACAGTTACAGAAAATGTACACAGTATTACACGCATATGCACATACAAACACACACACACACACACACACACACGCGCACACACACACACACACACACACACACACACGCACACACACGCACACACACACACACACACACACACACACACACACACACACACACACACACACACACACATTCCAGGCACCACAGCAAAAATGCAACAGAATCCTCAGCAGTCAATGATTAATCAGTTGGGTAAGGGAGTTGGAAAAGGCGTGTTTTTAGCGCAGAAAAACGTCTTTTGAAGTATTGTGGCGGACATGGGAGGGGACTTCGTTCCAGTACAGCGGTCCAAGATATGAAAAAGACCGCTGGCCAAAAGACTTGGTGCGGACAAAAGGTACACGCAAAATGCGGCTGTCAGCAGAGGATCTGAGTTGTCTTGAGGGAGTGTACAGCTGCAAGAGAGAGGACAGGTACGGGGGGTGGGGGGGGGGGGAGGGGTGGGGGTGGGGGCATGATGTGAAAATGCAGCTGAACTGAGCAGAGAGAAGAAAGTTTATACTGACATCTTGCAGCCACGGGGAGCCAGTGGAGGGATTTAATTACAGGTGTAATATGATCAGTTTTGCGCTTGTTGGTCTCCTATTGTATATTAGGAATGTGCTGGTCTAGGACATAGGCCGGCTGTAAGCTTTCAACTCGCCAAAAAGACAGAAATACGCATAGAACCGATCTTTCTAAGCACCCTTCTTTCTCGTTGTTGCTATTTTCTGGCAGTTAAACGTTTGGCAGTTACCGTTCAGTTTGGCCCTGGATTTCATAGGCAGCTGTCGAAATCTGCCGAGGACTTGCGACTGCTTTCAACTCCTAGAGATGATGATGAAGAGGATACAGCTGCAGGTAGCTCTGCCGCTGTTAACTGACCTCCCAATGCGCAAAAGGCCATCGGACCGACGTCGGGCCGATGGCCTTTGCGCACTGGGCTTTTGATGATAATTTAAATGACAACACCGACATGATATATATTGGCGTGCAGTGTTTAACGCGACTTTTGGCAACAAAAATAGTCCGACATCCGATGCCATAAACGTCACACCTCAATGAGATCCGTGGGTTTGTCCACTACCGGTGCTGGCGTCCCTCCCGTGAGCTCGTCCAGATGCACGCATACCGTGTGATTTTGTGGCGGGTAGTAGGTGTAGGGGCAGTTAACCACCGTACAATTACTCTGGGCGCTGCATCCGCGGATGCTGGGCAGGGCCGGCGGTGCGACGTCAGTGGGCGCGCCTGTGTACCTGTTGATAGACTGAACTGTAAAGCGATCTGTTTCATAGTGGGTTTGAATTCTAACATTCGCCGATTCAACGGTTTGTCAATGTTGTCTTGCCTCAACTAAGACTTTCCTACCCTTCTTTTCACAATCCTTGTGAGTAGGCGCTCATACCAGACGTTTTCTCTTTTGAGAGTAACGCCACGAACAGCGTACAAAGGAGAAGGGAAGCAGAAAAGTCATTCTTTTTTGTGACATTTAAAGTTAGTCCTTTTGTCCAGCATTAGCGTAAGGCATCTTAAGAACATTTATAAAGAGATATTGTGATTTATTAACCCCTTACTGCCTAGAGGAGGTCACTTGAAGATCGAAGTTCCTAAATTTGGTGTCATCTAAAGACGAGATAACAATGCAGGAGACAGATCTACCAGGGTTGATCAAGGGCAGTGCCAGAGACGCCAAGCTTTTCTTGCAGAGAACTAAAAGCTCTCGGACCCCCGATTGCGGCCTGAGTTGGCCTACGTTGGCCAGATGACCTCTTTGCTCACTGGGTATCTGGAGACTTCTTCCTCCGGCGATATGTTCGCAAAGGCGTCTAGCAAGAGCTAGAGGAAATGCTGATAACGACACCTTTTCCCACTGGTTCAGCACAGTAACATCCGTATTATTCACGTGTTAGCTCTTTGGCTGTCGGGAGTGTTTAGTGGTCGCGCTGATTCCTGCAGGAATCATCACGACAAAAAGCGCCACTAACAGTAAAAGGGTTAGTGACGATTCAAGGGCAGCGAAGATGGAGAAACTGAAGAGGCAATGAGAATTGGATCGAATACGACAGCGAAAAAGTAGAATGGAAATAAATTATGCACATAAAACAGACGAAACCAGACCTAAATAACAACAAAGTTTACCTGAGCACCGCTTCCGCCACGTGTCTGCTCGGGCCAGTGAGATTCACCTCCAGCGTCTCGGCGTAGATGAGATAGTCCTTGCTCCCCGTCATGTTGGTGGTCAGAATGAAGTCGTAGCGCTCCCCGGGATTCACGATAAACGACTCGGCCGCCACAGGAGTAAAATCCCAGCCGTCTGACGCCACCACAGACATCCTGCAGATGGACCACAATTCTGTTACAGTTCAGACTCAGTATTGCCGCTTCGGTACACCGCGGTATCTGACACAACGCACGGCACTGTGCCAGGTTTCTGGCTCCCATGGGGGATGCCTATGAGCAAAAGATCCTCGAGCCGAAGTCTGACTTAGGCCGGAGAACAGTTTGCTTTCCAGTATTTTTTCTTCACAAATTTATGTCAATTCAGCACTACAAAGGCGCGATCGCAAATAACGGGGGGGGGGGGGGGGGGGGGGGGGGGGTGCCTGTGTGGCCCCAGGCTACCGCGATGTACTGAGGCTGACCTGAACTGAATATGATAGGTTTATGGATGAACAGGAAGACTGGTCACCCGCATCCACCGCACACTGTTACTTGCCTGTTTTGTTTGACTCTTGACTCAATCTCACCGAAAATGTACAAATAAGAAACAACGCGCGTCTGTTGCTTGCCTCAGTCTCTATACTGAGACATGGTCTGATTGACTCGGTGGTACCAAAGACGGTATATTGCACAGACCATTACACATAGTGAACCAAAAATATTGCCCAGAAGCATTCCTGTTTCTTTGCGGGACCTCCCTGACTGTATGACAATGCCAAAAATTGCTTGTCTGTTTGGACAGTGTGTTAATATAGACCAGTTTTTAATTATTCTATTATGAACATTTATATTTTTTAATGTTTGATTATCTCGGACAGTGGTATGGGTAAACTATAGAATTCAAATTACTGACCATTTGATCCATACTCAAAGTCAAGATTTT
The DNA here is from genome assembly GCA_036245525.1 of Semisulcospira habei. NCBI lineage: Eukaryota > Metazoa > Mollusca > Gastropoda > Semisulcospiridae > Semisulcospira > Semisulcospira habei. The sequence goes on from BTPG01000004.1 coordinate 43,943,613, forward strand.
TTTTAAAACCGGTCTATAAATTCACGTTAATTTACGTTACCACATTCTTGCTCCCAACCTGTTTAAACCGCTATTAAAAACGTTCATGGAATGATTTTGTAAAGAAGAATTGTTGCTAAACAAGCCATGATAAGTATGCAAAGCTTGGTCATATTTTGTAAATGGTATGGATTTCAAAATCCTTCATTTCCATTCTGGCAATAAGAAAGTAAGCCACGTTAACGCAATATCTCCAAACAAGGTGAAATCAGTGAGCTGGACAGTATATTATAATATCATTGGAAGTCTCAGTGTCATGCACTGACGTCACTTACCCATAATAATGAATGTTATCTACCCGGCCGTTTGTACCTGGCTGAGCTAGAAGTAAAATTGTGGTTTTCGACAGTTTTTTTTTTGTTAAAAAACCCATTTAGATCCTCTTTGTAGTAAGTCAAATTTTTCTTGTAGCACGCGCACATATGCATGAAAGACACAGACATTACTTGAGCTACGTCTTTTCGTGAGATGGACGTCATTCATCTTAATATTAATCGGAGGGGACCGGAAGGGGTAACTTTTCAGCTAATTTCCATCATCTGCCTTACGTGTGCTCTGGTAATCCATGTTACCGTTCTCTTTGATCGGATTGTTGTCAATCCTTTCATCTATTCGGTAAATTACTGGTATTTTCGTTTAGCAGAATGGCCAAGAAAACATCACAGGAAAAGAATGTTTTGCTTAATTTGCTTGTGTGTAAATGAATGATTATTAATATAAACTTTTTTTCTGAATAAATTTTTAAAGACACGAATAATCAATTTTTTTTTTTCAAAGTGCCTGATAATAATTTGCTTCACAGGCTATGCTTCAAAATATTGTAATGTTTCTTACGTAATTAAGGGTTTGTTGGTGGGATTTTTTTTCCGTAGGAAACGCAGTTTTCTGGAATAAACCTTTCAATTTCTCTGTCTCAGCCTGTCAAAGACTACAAGTAAATCGCAACAATTAATTTGGCCATGTGTCTTCAATAATGGCTCGCAGACAGGATATTGAATGCTGAGACTTTTTGTTCAAAATATGAACCTGAGAAAGGGTGTACTTGTACGAAATTGGAGTTTCACGTTTCATGTTTTTTTCCGTTTTGATATGTACATTAGGTTTTGATTTGTACATTTTCAGTGAGAATGAGTGCCTTTGCGTGATTTGGCAAAAGCCATTATTATATGTCCATGTTTGAGAAAAGGATACTTTCATTGCTATGCAACTTACTTGCTCTTGTCATATCACGGCAGGGTTGTCCTAGGAAACGGGAAACAGGGAAAAATCTGTTTCGTCTTTGTCATCCCAAAGCAGTGGGTTTTTTCTTTTGCTTGTTTTTTTCATTTTACTTCTTTTTAAAAACTCATTCGAGACGTGCCGCCTCCGGATACGCGGCATTAGCCGCTCATCCGGCGGCGGCACGTCTTGAATGAGTTAATCTGTTCGTTTGGTGTTTCCTTCTTAGGTTATTTCCTCGCGTTTGACGCGCTTGGCAGTCTTGTTTTATCTAAATGTCTTTCTTTGCCTGACATAGTTTTTCTATCATCTTCCTTGCATTGTACCTACAGAAATAAATCTTCGTCAGCATGGGAGCTTAGTGTGTAAATGGAGAAGATTGCAGCTGCTTACGAAACGTCGAGTAACTGCAAGCAAATGTAACTCGATCAATGACATGAACGTACTTCTCGGATCGCAAATTGAAATGTAAATCTCTTCGGACAAAGTAATGTTAATAATTTGAATGTGATAGGAAATCTGAACGTGTAGTGTACAAAAACCTATTCAAAAAATAAAACTGTATCTATCTTGATGGAGTGCTGGTTTTGGTGCTAATTTATCCCTGTTGCAGGAATCTGTCCGCCATGTGATATCCTCACGCCACCAACATTATGGTTCTTTTACGCGAAGGTGAACTGGAATAATTGAACATTCTGAGCAAAGTAAGAAGCTTTGTCTCGCATACATAAAGCGCAAAAGTGATATCATACCCGTGACCGTCAACCGCGACCCTGAATGGATGTAGAGCGCCAGCTGCAATGACCCGGAAGCGATACTCTTTGTCCTTTTCCACCTCTATGATATCAAGGGGAGTCTTTATCTCCACGCCGTTGTTCTTTCCGTAGTAGCGACCCCGGCCGTTGATGAGTCCCGAATGGAAGTCAAAAGAGCTGAACTTGCCTTTGTCAAGAGACTCCGTCTCCTTAACCTTTTGCTGGAAAACATTATACAATAAAATACTGAGTGTTGAAGAAAAATATTGCCCTATATTGAAGTAAAAATATTGCTGCAAGGGTTTAGTATGAAAACTAAGAAGATTCGAAACGTTGTGTTTCATTTCTCGTGTACTTAACTCTTTGCGTGTCGGCATCGGTTTTAGTAGCGATGATTCCTGCATGAATCATCGCAACTAAAACGCGCACAGGATTAAAGGGTATTCAACCTGTTTTCTTGGTTTTCTTTTCTTTTAGTGTTGCATTTATAGTATATCTCATTCAACGAGCACCTTCAACCATTTTACACTACAACAAGTGACGATGATCGAACATGGTGGCTCAAGTCGGTGCTACAATAGTCTATAGCCTATATAATAGCCTATAGTCTTCAGATACGGTGTATAAACATTAGAGTACTACCAGTACTAGTTACTGGGGTGTTGGAAATTTGGGCTCAACGTGTTGATGAAAAAACATTCAATATAAGTTATTGGTCGGAGGGGTTCGCTACACGGACCTTTTTAGGCCTGAGGGAGGTCAAAGGAATCATTGTACCCCGAAGGCCGAAGGCCTGAAGGGTACAATGATTCCTTTGACCTCCCGAAGGCCTACAAAGGTCCGTGCAGCGAACCCTTCCGACCAATAACGTATTTGTTTTCCTTCCTCCGTTTATTGTTTAGAAAAAAATCCGGTTTATGAAGACGGCCGCTTCTGTGGCGGATAGGTGACACCATTGAATATACATGTTCTGCCGTGGATTCCCAGAGTGTGACGTATCATGATTCGGTGCGAAGCGCAAGTCTTGTTTTCGCGAGTAAAAAGCTAATCTTGGCTTGTGTACAGAATGATTCAAGCTGCAATGTCTACAAAAGGTCGTTAAAGTATTACAGTGACAGTGCTTCTTGACTGCTGTGTGATTTAGAAAAATTAAGAACTTTTTGATGAAGTGATCGGCATTTGACCACTGATGTGACAGCTTGTGCAAGTTAGCATGGTGCCTCGTGCTTTTAGATTCAAGATGACAGAAGGGGATGCTTCGAGTGTGCAGCAGATTGTCGTTGTTATATCCTAAAGTGTCATGTGTGTTGGGATATCTGGAAAAAGGAATACCAAAACAAAACGCTCGTTGTTAACAGCAGGACTAGTGCTGAGATGGATTTTAAGGTAAGATTTATTTTACAGCGTAGACATGATGTCAGATAGTCTTCGAAAATTCGGGAGATGTTTTTCTTCAGATAGTCCCGCATTGAGTGACGCGAAAATTTGGCAATAGCGTGCTTTGTGTATAGTGTTGCTGGGTGTGTATTTTCGTTTTAGTTCTTGAATTTGTTGCTCTGTGCTTTGGTGAAATTGTGGCTAGTTGCGTGTTGGTGGTTGAGCAGACGACAGTGTGTTGCCGGTTTGCAAGGATTGTGTCTCTGATTGGTTAAAAAAAAACAAACTCGGAAGCTATTTTGTTCCGTGGTTTCCCGAACTTTGAAAATGTCTCGGTGGAAGGCTTTTGCTGTTTGCGCTGTGTAATTAGTGGTGAAATATTGTTTAGTTGGCTCCTCACGTCGTAAAAAATAAGGCAGATGATGTGCATTACGTCAATTAGGACTACTTTAGTGCGTTTTTTTCTGCTATTTTGTCGAACCGAGTTGCTATCAAGGCTCGAAAACGAGGTCGTAACGCGTCATCGAGAGGGCTATAAAACGTCCGCCATTTTTCGCTACAGTGGTTTTTATATCACGGTCACATGGTACAGTTTGCGCTAAATTTACTGGTCGTGTGACGTAGGGAGGAAAACAATACTTTTTGTGGCAAGGCCAATGTTACGTTTGTGGTTGTGTTATTCTTTTTATTGCATGTTTGTATTAATCATAGGAAAGACCCGATGTTCAGTTGAGTTGTTTTTGCATAAGTATGACGTACCTTTCGTTTTCTTTTGCATGGATAATTCCGATCGAGTTTTGTTGTGTAGTTAGAATGTTCGCTACAGTGTTGAAAAGTCTGACCTACATTAGACTGGAAGGGTTCTAGTAGCGGCGCGATTATTCTAGTGACCTCAGATATGACGTCAAAGTTGTGAGGCAGTACACATGTTGGTAACATTTTGCAACATTTATGGTATTCGCCTAGATGTTAGTGGTAGGCTGTAGATAGATCAAGAGTTTTTTTTTTAATGAATAATAATGAGTTCTGGTTACGTTTCCTTTTCTGATTGGTTGACTTGTGTAATTTGCTAGATTGTTCGGGAAATCTTTAATAGTATAAATAAGCGTGTAATGAAATAATTATGTGTGTGCATTGTATTGAGACGCAGTGTATCAGAATTGTGGATACATTGTATGAGACAGTGTACCAACGTGTGGAGGCATTTGTGGACGCATTGTGCTGAGTGCATCGTGAGAATACAATATTGTTGGAACTGTTACTCCAGTGTGGTCTACAACCTTTTGCCACGTGTGACGAGTTGCAGCTCAGTGAAGTTTCTTTACAAGAACCCGACGTGAGTGTGTCTGGTGTGATTGTATCATACTACGACAACCACGTAACAGTCAATTTGTCCCCCCAAAAATGGCGTCAGAGACGACAGTAAACAAGTATCATTTGCAGTAGTCTAGGAGATGAATCGTCAGCGGCAGTTCAAGGACAGTGTCAGTCTGATTAGCTTTCGCTAAGAGGGGGGGGGGGGGGGGAGGGGGTCGGTGTTAAAACATTCAGTGGTGCGCTGAAGCGCTTCAACCGCGCCGAACACTGGTTTTACTGATCCATAAGCCGTAGTAGTCTTTCTAAAGCTTGCTAGAACGGGTCTCAGCTAGATCTGCGGCGTCCTCTGAAGGTTTGGTTTCTCACCCTTGGAAATATAAATAGGAGCAGCCGCCCGGCTGCGGAAAACAAAACAATGTGGACGCTCGAAAAAAAAAGAGTTTTGAGAGTCCGAAATAGCTCAGGCGGTTAAGCGTCGGAGCAGGAGTGCGAAGGGAATCGCCGGGTCGTGGGTTCGAATCCCCGTCCCGGCCCTGGTAGATGGACTCGCAATCAAGGGGGAAAAGAGGGCTTGTTCGATAGCATGTCTTTTGAAAGGTCCTGGTAAACCAAATGGCACAGTTGGGAGTGCGCCTGAGTTGATCAGTGTTCAGGTCGTACTCCATAGGCAATAGATTTCCCTGTCCCCCATAACCCGCCCGTCAGGGCCGTCTATTATCACTTCGGTGCCGTGGACGTTAAACCCCGAACTAACCTACTAACCAAAGAGTTTTGTCCCCTAGGATATAAGAAGGGTTGGGTTCATAAGGAGTTCATTTTTTCCCAGGAAAAATGTTCGATTCGGCCCAGTGCATTCGGCGAAGTTTTAATGTAAAATGATTACTTAGTGACTGTGGTACTGAGACTGCCACCTCCTACTCCCCCTCCCCTACGCCCTTCGGCCCCAACCGAACGCATGACGTTTAAAAACTGAATATATACCCCTCTTGCAGGCTGATATATTGACATATATTCAAACATGCACACAACAAGAAAACGATACACGTGCGGAAAAATAACATCTGATACCTGTTGAGTCCCATTGCCACGGAAGATCCCCAGCTCCATCTGGTCGGAAGTGAAGTCATGATTCCAGTCCTGAAGGACCAGCACGCGCTCGTAACGTGGCGAAGCAGTCTTCTCGCGCACTATGAGCGGGCCCAGGATGCCCATGGAGCGCTGAGAACCGATGTGGGAGTGGTACCAATAGGTGCCCTTTGTCTCCGCCTGGTGAGAAGAGTTAGACATTTTGGGACTGAAGACCTTGACTGCCAAGCGTGTAAAATGCAATAAATGCAAATAAAATTACAACAAAGACACACGTTTAGAAAGATCAATTACAACACATTAAATTAAAAATTTTGGGCGTAACCGATTATTTAATAATTTGTGTTGTAATTGCCCTTTCGAAGCGTTTCATTTTGTGTGTGGATTCTTTAGATTAGAATGCGCTGGTCTACGACTGTAGACTTTTAGGACACCTGGTGAGAAGAACTAGGCAATTGTTTTAACTCATTCGAGACGTACCGCCTCCTGATACGCGGCTTGATAATATAATGCACTGGTCTGTGAATTCGGACCGTTTGGTTTGAGACCTTCAGGCCTAAAATCACAAACCAGAACAAAGAAGGCTTCAATACGCTTTTCTACTCTGCCTTCATTGGGCAAAAGCCAGTACGTGATGTTTTGTGAAGAGCGACATTTTGACTGTATTTTCAGAGAAATTGATACACTGGATTTTGCCAAACGAATGCGAAGCTGCAACTTCGAGCTGTACACATACCAAGGGAATTTACTCAGCGCTGGACATACGGTTAGTCCCCTTCCCCCGCCTATCAGGCACCCAATCGGCAGCCCACAGAAAAATACGCAGATAAAGAACCAGACGATCATATACATCCTTAAAAAGGATGCATCAGGTCAAGCCTTTAACCCATGTCCTTTTCTGGAACTTAGGAAGTAGGCAGGATAAATACACATACACAAACAGAAAGGTGCACTACTAAATGTGGTCGGGTAAATAGTCTGAAAGCCCACAGTAGATGCACAAGACACAACAATGAACGATACAAATTTTGCCTCGAGTAATAGAATACACACACACACACACACACACACACACACACACACACACACACACACACACACACACACACACACACACACACACACACACACACACACACACACACACACACACAAGACATGTGTTAAAGGCTTGGCCTGATGCATTCATTTTAGGGATGTTTATGATCGTCTGGTTCTTTACTTACTTACTTACGCCTGTCACCCCTACCCGGGTATAGGCCGTCGACGAGAGACCTCCAGCAACTCCTGTCCTGTGCTTCTCCTTCGATTCTACTCCAGGTGGTTCCCAGTCTCTTGATGTCTGCTTGGAGGTCTCGACGCCAGGAGTTTCTCGGCCTACCTCTTTTCCTCTTTCCCTGGGGGTTCCATGACAATGCCTGCCTTGTGATACTGGAAGCTGGCTTTCTCAGACTGTGACCGATCCATCCCCATCTTCTTCGCCCAATTTCATTCTCTGCTGTTATCTGCTCTGTTCTCTCCCAGAGTCTGACGTTGCTGATCTTCTCTGGCCAGCGGATTTTCAAAATTCTTCTAAGGCAACTGTTCATGAAGGTCTGTACTCTGTTGACTGTGGTTTTTGTCAATCTCCAAGTCTCTGCTCCATATAGGAGAACTGCTTTTACATTGGAGTTGAAAATCCGGACTTTGGTGTGTTGTGACAGCTCTCTGGAGCTGCACACTTTTTTCAACTGGAGAAAGGCTGCTCTGGCTTTACCGATTCGTGCTCTGACATCTGCATCAGTGCCGCCTTTTTTGTCTATGATGCTCCCGAGATAGGTGAGGGACTCCACCTCCTCCAACGGGGTGCCAGCAAGCAAGACTGGTTCTTCCCTGGTTGCGTTCAGCCTCATTGTCTTTGTTTTCTGTTTGTAAATGGTGAGGCCCACTTGGGACGAGATGTCAGCAAGCCTCGTGGTCTTGTCCTGCATTTGTTGATGAGTGTGGGACAGTAATGCCAAGTCGTCTGCAAAATCGAGGTCGTCAAGCTGTGTCCACAGTGTCCACTGTATTCCACTTCGTCTGTTCTCTGTGGTCATCTTCATGACCCAGTCTATGGCCAGTAGGAAGAGGAACGGAGACAGCAGACACCCCTGCCTGACACCGGTTCTGACCTGGAGCTCCCTGGTGAACTGCCCTTCGTGGATCACGCGACATGTCATGCCATCGTAGCTGCTCTTGATCAGGCGGACGAGCTTTGTGGGTACACCGTAGTGTCGTAGGAGTTTCCACAGAGTCTCTCGGTCCACACTGTCAAATGCTTTCTCATAATCCACAAAGTTGACGTACAGGAGGGAGCTCCACTCCAGAGACTGTTCCACGATGATGCGGAGAGTGGCGATCTGGTCTGTACATGATCGGTTCTTCCTGAATCCTGCTTGCTGGTCTCTCAGCTGGGGGTCAACGGAGCTCTTCATTCTCTCCAGGATGATCCTGTTGAAAACCTTTCCTGGTACTGACAGCAAGGTGATTCCTCTGTAGTTGGAACACTTGCTGAGGTCGCCTTTCTTGGGAAGCTTGATTAGGTACTCCTCCTTCCAGTCAGCCGGCATCAGCTCCTCTTCCCAGATCTTTCCAAACAGTGGGTACAACATCTCCACTGTTGTCTCTAGGTCTGCTTTCAGAGACTCCGCTGGGATGCCATCTGGGCCTGCTGCTTTGCCGTTCTTCAAGAATGCCACTGCTCTTCTGATCTCTTCCCGGCTGGGTCTGTCACAGCTATAATAATAATAATAATAAGCGCATTAAATAGGCGCTTTATCCCAATTGAAAATCGGCTCAAAGCGCCGCCGCGAACTGAACCCAACAAGCACGCTCACGTGAATCACGCGCATTCACTCACACACTGTACATAAACACAGAACATTCACGTGGTGCTAAGGGCTAGCTCAAGCGAGCTACTGTAGTTTTTGGAAATTCAAAATCGTTTGTATTTGAAATTTGATTAAGTGGGCTGAAGCTGATACCAAAGTCGTGGAGGAGGAAGAGCCGGAGTACCCGGAGAAAGAACCCCCGACGGTCCGCCCGAATAAACGATGACACTTACTAGAGGAGAAAAATCCGACGCCGGAACCCGTAATCGAACCTCGCACCTCGCACCAGCTGATGGGTAGGTCGGTCTCTGCCGGCTGGATGTCTGGTGGGTCGGGTGGGCTAGGTCTGTTCAGTAACTCTTCAAAATACTCGGCCCATCTGTCGAGTTGGTCTGCTCTGTCTGCAATAGGCTTGCCTTCTTTGTCTTTTACTGGTCTTTCTGTATGGCCATACTTGCCTGACAATCTTCTGGTAATGTCGTAGAGCTGTTTCATGTTGCCGCTGCCTGCTGCCTTTTCTGCCTCTGCTGCCAGGCTGTCTGTGTAGGCCCTCTTGTCTGCCCTGATACTACTCTTCACCTCGCGGTTGGCTTCCGAGTATTCCCCCTGTGCCCTTACTTTGGCTGCTCTCGTGCGACTGTTGTTGACAGCTGCTTTCTTCTGCTTCCTCCCTTCTATCTTCTTCAAGGTCTGTGCCGACAGCCAGTCCTTGTGATGGTGTTTCCTGAACCCTACAGTGTCTTTGCAGGTTGAGTTCAGCGCCTCTCTAACTGCCTTCCACTGCTGCTCTGTGGTGACCGCCTCCTCTTCATTTACTAGCTCCTGTAGCGCTTGAAACCGGTTGGACAGCACCAGTTTGAACTCTTCTCTAACTCCATTTTCTCTTAGGAGGCCTACATTATAGCGCTGTCTTCTTGTTGTCTCTGTGCGGCTTTTCTTTAGCTTGAGCTTCATTCTTAAGATAAGCAGATGATGGTCGGAGGCGACATCTGCTCCCCTCCTCACTCGAACATCTTGAAGGGATCTTCTAAATTTCTTGCTAATGCAGATATGGTCTATTTGGTTCTCTGTTGTATGGTCAGGTGAGACCCAAGTTGCTTTGTGTATTCTTCTGTGCTGCCTCCAATGACAAGTCGGTTTAGAGCACAAAAGTCTACAAACCTCTCCCCGTTCTCACTCATCTCCGAGCCTAGTCCCTGTCTCCCCATCACCTCTTCGTATCCGGTGTTGTCCTCCCCTATTTTGGCATTAAAATCGCCCATGACGATGGTGATGTCTCGCTCCGCACATTTGTCCAAGGCACTCTGGAGTCGGTCGTAGAACTCTTGTTTCTCTTCCTCGTCACTGTCATTAGTGGGCGCATAACACTGGATGACGTTCAGCTTGAGCTTTTTCTTGGTTCTAAAGGCTGCTGTGATAATTCTTGGCCCAAGAGGTTCCCAGCCCATCAGCGCTCTCTGTGCCACTGGTGACAGCATGAATGCTACACCTTCTGTATGGGGGGCATTCTCCTCTTCATGACCTGAATACAGAATCATCTCCCCACTTAACAGCCTTTTCTGGCCAGACTGCGTCCATCTGGCTTCACTGATACCTAGCAGGGAAAGGTTGTACTTTTGCATTTCCGCTGCTATCTGGGCGGCCTTGCCGCTCTGGTACATGGTCTTGACGTTCCATGTGCCCATGGTTGTATCCCTGGATAGAGAGAGGCGGCTCGGTCCTGTGGCTTCCGAAGACTTCCGGCTTTCACCACAGGACGTCATAAGTCTTCTGGTAGAAGAACCTTCCTCCTCCAGGAAAGGAATTACTGTTAGTCTTTTCGTCGGCGTTTTTGTAGCTATTTCCTTTTTTGCAGGGTAGGGAAGCTACCCCCATGCCCAACCCCCTTACTAGGAGGACCAGGGGTTTTCTGTCGGGGTCACCTTCCCTTAGACCATGTTGGTTCACGGCACCTTATTTCATTCGGTCCACCCCTCTCACGAGGGACCCCCTATCCACCACCCAGGGTACGTGCCTCAACGCCATATGGTCCCAGCGCGAGGGTCTGGTTCTTTACCTGCGTATTTTTCTGTGGGCTGGCGATTGGGTGCCTGATAGGCGGAGGCAGGGGATCTAACTGTTTGTATGTCCAGGGCTGAGTAATTCACCTTGGTATGTGTACTGTTGTACCAGCGCTAGCCTAATCTATCTGGTTTGTGAGTATTTTATAATTCGAGGCAAAATTTGTATCGTTACATTGTTGTGTATTGTGTATCTACTGTGGAATTTAGGGTAAATACCCGACCACATTTAGTAGTGCCAAGCCCTTGCTTTACGCGCTGCCACATGTAATAATAATAACAATAATGGCTACTTATATAGCGCTTATCCTAAAATAAGCTCTAAGCACTTTACAAATAATGGGTGGAAGTGGAGGGGGTCATAGAGCCAGAAAAACAAAGAATTCTGCAATACACACGCACACACACATACAAACACACAGGTACATAATCACGAAGAACTGAGCTACAATGGGGTATCAAACAGGTGGGTCGTAAGGGCAGATTTAAAAGCAGTGAATGAGGGAGAATGTCTAATGTCTATGGGTAGAGAGTTCCAGACAACTTGTCCAACGTGCGCAAAACAATGATCACCTCGGATATTATATTTGCAAAGTGTGACTCTGAGAAGGCGCGTGTCACTACTGACTTGAGCGTAGGGATCGGGAGGGCGTGTATAGTTGAAGACGATTAGCGAGATAGGTAGGGGTAGAGTAATTAATAGCGTTGTAACACAGACAGGCGATTTTATACGAGGCTCGTTGTTTGACTGGCGGGCAGCCAATGAAGTTATCTCAGGATGGGAGAGATGGCTTGATGGGGCGCGGACGATAAGACGTGCAGCACAGTTTTGAACTCGGTCCAATTTCTGAATGAGAGTCTGAGGGAGGCCAGCTAAGAGGGCATTGCAGTAATCTATGCGGGACAAGACTAAAGAGACGATTAGTTTGGTGGTAGCTTCAGTGGTGAGGTAATGACAGATAGAACGGATGCATATTAATTCCAGAAAAGCAATTTTGCAGACATGATTTACGTGGTCCTTCATTTGAAGATCTTTATCAAGAAAAAAGCCAAGATTGCGGACTGAATTCAGTGCGGAATGTCCATATTGCCTTGTCCGATATAAATTCTAAATCGGGGGATCTTGTCTCTATTCTTCTTTCTTCTCTTTAATTCTGTGTCTGTCAATGTCGGCGCAGCTCGATGATACTTTATTTTTTTTTTTTCTTTGCTGGTTCATCCGCCATCTTGTCTCTGATTGGTTTTAATTATGCAGATAACCTAATGTGGTATATAATAGTTTTGACGTCAGCTACCATCGCCTATTCAGAAAGAATCTTTTCACGCGTCCGTCAAAGATTCCGGTGGGTCTTTTTCACTTTGAACGGAACTGAAGAAAGAAAGCAATTGGTGGGACAATAGGGTGGTCACTGTCCATATAGTGAATCCCAGTAAATGCTTTGTGCGAACTGAATGGTCGGTTGTGCTCCTTTAAGACGAATAAAATACAATCACTTGACACATCACAATCTGACTACGCAGAGAAAACGTGTAAGCCAAATAATTAAAATATCACATTAAATATCATAGTACACCACAGCACAAGGGTGGATCAGTTACCTCGATTGGGGGGTGGGGGGTCCAGCTTTTTGTTTGGACCTTCAACCTGATACAAACGGCCTCCCCGACGCTAGACCTTTCTTCCAGGGGCCGAAAAATCGAAAAGTGGGGGGGGGGGGGGGGGGGGGGGGGCGGGGGGGGGGGGAGAAGGCGCGCGTGTCTTCAGACTTTCACCGTTTGCCAAAATATCGTCACAACGGGGGGGGGGGGGGGGGGGGGGGGGGGGGGGGGGTGAAGCGCCTCGCCAAAATTTTAAAGGGGGGGGGAGGGAGGGGGGCTCCAAACACCCCAAAAAGGGACTTTATTATAACATTTATTTTTAAATTGGGGGAGGGGGGTCGCAACCCCTCGAACACCCCCCCCCAGATCCGCCCCTGCAGCAGTACACTTGTATATATGTGGCTATCATAGTCATGCACTAGCAACATGACATTACACTTTTGCAGCTAATGCGAACTCCTCATAACTGTAGGGAATAGTTGTGTTATCAAATGACATGGATCCTCATGAGCCCCCGCGACTAGGATCTATGTGTCTTGCAGTTAGATTGTGCTCGCTCATGAGGATCTTTGTCCCTTGTAGTTGGATTGTGTCCACCTTTCCTCGGCATTTCAGGGGTTAATACATGTTACCTTGAATGTATAGGTGAATGTCTGTCCAGGCAGTATTGGGCATTGCGTGACGAAAGCCACCCCGTCGTTGTAAGCGTTGTTCGTCATATGCAGCCCGTGCCAGTGGATGGTCAGACTCTCACTGGGCAGCTCGTTGATCACGTGCACGGTCACGTCCTGCCCCTCGTACAGCACCAAGCACGGACCTGTTTAAAATAAAAATTTAACGCGAAACATAGTTTTCTTTACGAAACCCAGCCGAAAACGGGGACTGCCAAGCGTGTGAAGAAAATCCCAGCAAAGAAAGAAACACGCTTAGAAAGTACTATTACAACAAACATTTTCGGGTTTTAACCCGAAAATGTTATTGTGTTGTAATTGTCCTTCATACAAGTAACTGGACATCATACAAGCATACAATGCTCTATTTTGGTTAGATGTGTATAGTTCGTTTGAGCAAAACTTACATCGTGTGTGTTTGTTTTTTCTTTAATAACTTTTGAAAAAGACAAGTTTAGGACAAAACATGTTCATTAAACGTGGTCCTAATTTAGTTAAAAATTTGGCTGGCTTCAAACCAAACGGTTTAGCCACTACCCTCAGTAAATCATGGAAATGACTTGCCTAAACGTTGAAGTATATACCTGTTAAGGCACCAGTGACCACTGACCTGCATCACTGAAACTGACACTATGACACGAATTAGTCTTTCAAAACCAAGCTATTGAACATTCAATATAAACAGCGTGAAGTTTACAGAGATAAATTAATGTCAGTGTTTTTGGGTGGAGTCGATCAAGTTTTTTTTAAAAGCAGGTTTAAATAGATCATGTTCAAAATTTCCAGAGAGCAGCGGCTAAACCATTATTGTCTAACTAAAATACGATCGATAGAAAACAAAATGAGGATTTCATCCCAAAACCTACCGTATTGTTTGGAGCTCAGATGCGTTTATCTGTTAGGAACATTCAGAGTTGTTCATATTTTTAGACTTATTATGCTGATCCATTTCCCTCCTCTCTAAGCCAACCTCTGATCAACACACACGTCGGCGCACACAAATAAAGACGGAAACCCGGCGCTTGCCGCCATTAGTAGCATAATCTGTGGGCTCGTGTAGCGACAGGAATCCATCCCCTACTACTCTAACCCACCCTCTGACTCACACACACTGGCACACAGAAATAAAGACGGACACACGGCGATTCCCACCATTCGTAAGCTCTATGGTCTGGCGTAGCATAGCTATTCTGAAGAAGCAGAATGATAGCACGAGCAGCGAAATGACGTCACTTCAAGCTTCACGTCATGGCATCATTAGTCCCACGACGCCGTGTTCATAGTGGCGACTCGATGTTATACGGCATCATCACAGTACTAACATTTGACGTATCAGAGGATCAACTTTGCAATTTTCTTGCTGATTTTCATGCCAAGAGTTTACAGGTCACAATTTGACCTAATCCTACCCCAGGACCGGGCCAAATAGCAGGCTTATGCTAACACTGTTTATGAAAACTCATGCGGATATTAATGAGAAGATAGCTTTTGTCGTAAAAGAAAAAGTAAAGTTATGTTAGCTGCTTTACAAATGACTCCCAAAAAGTGGTGCAGAAAATTGTCTGATTTTCATACCTAGGGCATACAGGTCACAATTGACCTAATCGTACCCGTCAGCCGAGACTAACTGTAGGCATATGTAAATACCGTCGGCCTATACGAAAAATCATGCTATTATTAACGAGAAGATTGTTTTTTTTCCCCCGTTAAAAACAAAATTCAATTGTTTTAAGATTAACCCATATAATTCGTGAAATTAATCCCCAAAACGTGAAAATATATTTTTTCAAGAAATATTTAATTATCACTCAAAACGTTCTAGAGGTACAATGCTGGTTAACAAACTTATTCTATTTGTCCCTTTTATCTAGCTATAAGCAAAATATCTAGTAAAAATAAGAAAAATTACGGACTCAAATGTAGATCAACCGGGTTTTTTTTTTTGTTTTTTTTGTGAAACGGCCATTTTCTCGCCAATGAGCATCTTAATCAAAACATTTTAAAAAAAGGTCCCGCGATAATTCTTTTAGAGACAATACCCTAAAATTTCAAGCTTGTCCGTCCTCAAACGCGGGCTCTAGTCGCTGTCACACACACACACACACACACACACACACACACACACACACACACACACACACACACACACACACACACACACAACACACACACAACACACACACACACACACACAACACACACACAACACACAACACACAACACACACACACACACACACACACACGGCGGCGCCAAAAAGACTTTCTCTAGCAAGGTTTGCGTAGCTAGACGTGACGTCATTTTTATCTTGTTACTTCTTTGCCAGAATTTCTGCGCTAATATCCCGCTATTAACC
Source organism: Semisulcospira habei (assembly GCA_036245525.1). NCBI lineage: Eukaryota > Metazoa > Mollusca > Gastropoda > Semisulcospiridae > Semisulcospira > Semisulcospira habei. The sequence continues at coordinate 43,958,943 of BTPG01000004.1, forward strand.
CGCGATAATTCTTTTAGAGACAATATCCTAAAATTTCAAGCTTGTCCGTCCTCAAACGCGGGCTCTAGTCGCTGTCACACACACACACACACACACACACACACACACACACACACACACACACACACACACACACACACACACACACACACACACAAACACACACACACACACACACACACACACACACACACACACGGCGTTTGGCGCCAAAAAGACGTTCTCTAGCAAGGTTTGAGTAGCTAGACGTGACGTGATTTTTTTTATCTTGTTACTTCTTTGCCAGAATTTCTGCGCTGCAAGCCAAAAAGGTCATGTGCATGCTCCGGAATGCCCGACCCAACCCCATTTCAAAATTCTACCGTATTATTTAAATTTAAATACGGTAGAGAAAAACGTTAAACGTTTAGGGCTTAACGTCTTTTCTCCAACACAAAGTGATTTCAAAAACGGGGCACCGAATAGGGTCTGAACAAATTTTGATCCCGGTTGGATTCGAACCCGCGACCTTTCGAACGAGAATCGAACACTCTACCACCAAGCCACACAGTTCCCCTAAAATCAATTAGGTCCAAGGCTGGTTATCATCTTTACTTCTTCGGGTTGTCTTCAAAACATCTGCTCTCAAAAGTTATTTGAAAAACAAAAATTCGCAAAAAAATCACGAGGCAAGCTTTGCTCAAACAGACTGTAAGCGAAGTAAGTAATCTTATGCAGCCAGTTGGGTAAGGAAACTCGGAATACGAGTCTAAGCCTTCTCAGTCTTTTCGGTATGAACAAACCTGGCATGGATCCGTTGGCAACGGTGACGAGACGAGCAGGCGTCCACCCATCTCCCACCACTACCTCTTGCCACAGGTGTGCGCCTGTGATCGGTGTCGTCTTCAGAGTATCGTTGTAACTAAACAGGAAACGACCATAATTATGCATCTCCAAACCTAATACTTTCGCAGGAATCACCTCGACAAAAGCTCTACCGATAGCCAGTGTTGAAATATTGAATCTGATATTTCCCACCTGCTGCCAACAGCCGCAATGGCTGCATAATTATTTGATGTGTGCAGTTGATCTACAACTTTATTACAGTTCCCCCCTTTGTAGTGTCAGCAGTGGTGTAGAAGCCGGGGGGGGGGAGGGGGGAGGGGGAGGGTGGCAATGAAGATGATGTTGGGGGGGGGGGGGAGGGGCAGAGTATCCAAAACATTTTTTGGGAAGAAAAATCATAAGATTGTACTTATTCATATTTATTGTTTGGAAAAGCATATATCTTTGGAAGGGGGGAAAAGACAGATTAAAAAAAAAACATACTTGATTTTTCGGTGACTGCGCTTCCTCCTGTTCTCTGGTGTTAATTTGTTAGGCTGAAGAGTTATATACCCGCCACTCCCCAATCAAAAATATCTTCGACATAATTAGCTTGGCATGTGCATTGCTTTTGCGTCTTGACTTACACTGCGGAAAAAATAAACGGCGCTTAAATAAACGAACAAACAAACGATGATGACCACGAGGACATTAACACACTCTACCCCAGGACTGAAATCCCCAAATTTTGAAGTTGCCTTGTGAAGGACTGTATTACAATTCTAGTGACAGATCGAGCATAATGGTTGAAGGGTGGTGCCAGAATAGCTTGGCGCCTATATATTCTGACACCACCCTTGAAATATCATGCTCGATCCATGTCTTCCTGTGGTGTGTGTCGGGGCTGAATGAGTTAATGACTTCAACGACGATTGATGACCCTTTATGACAACTGACAGCAGCAACAGAAAAAAACAAAAATTAAGAAATAATTTAAATTAATACCGAAATAATGTGTAGTTGTAAGAAAACAGTCTGTCATCGTCCGGCAAAGTCATTGTATGTTTGTACTTCACCACCAGTGAGAACTCGCATCTCGTCAAGTCCGACGTGCACGGGCCTCCATTCACTTGCACTGTGTCAGTTTCGCACAGTTTGCTTTGACCTCTCACCTCTGCACCCAGCCAGGCATGCGCGAGCAGCAGGACCGCGAAGGAACTGCAGCGACGAAATAAAGTTTCAAATGGATTACAGAACATTCTGCCTACATCCCACTTTACTGACGCTCGTCGCTCAGTCTCAAAAGTCATAGATCATGAGTTATTGAGCGCCACAGGCATTATAATCGGTTGCTGCGCTCTGCAAGTGGACTTGGATTGGATTGGATAAAATCGTATTCGCGGCGGCTCATGAAGATCTGCTTCTTGCAATAGGAGTGTCAGTGTGGTCACTGGTCAGACTCGGTACTAGTCTAGGCAAAACCACCAACTATACTGCAGATTTGTCCCAGACTTACCCGAAATTTGGCAGTTAAGTACAGGTTTTAATGCAGTTTCGATTGGCACCATTATGTTTTGTGTGCCTTTAAAAAGGGGAGATAACTTGTACAGGCCGGCACTTTCAAGCTTTATAAGGATTAGATTGATTGATTGATTGTACATTGCTTAACGTCCCGACAGCAACAAGGCTTTCTGAGGACGTGCCTGCACTGCTTGTGAAAATAAAACAAAACAGAACATTGAATGTATGTCGCCAGCCGGTCAAATACATTAAATAAACCTAAAACATGGGGCCTAAATAAAGCTAAGACCATTTAGCAACACACATCCAATATCAAGAGCTACAGGCAGTGCAGACAGTAGGGAGAGTCTTAAAAAGGCAAATACAGGTGAATGGACAAAGGGTAGACAGAAACACATGCCCCAGAACAGAGAGAAAAACCCACCCTGTGGGGCTGACCAGGCCCTGGGAACTAAAAAATACCTAACCCCACCCAAGTCCCCCAGGGCAGACCCGGGTGGGGATTTATAAGGATTAGAGCTAATCCATATTTTATAGAATAGAAATATGTTTTGCTAGAATTGGACGACAAAGTGAGTGTATGTAAATTATACACACGTTTTGTCAATTTTTACATCTGTCTGTCGGTTATCGGCAGTTATTAAGGTCACACAGCTTTTGTCTACCGTATTGAAAAATACGGCAGACTTTGAAATGGGCCTGGCCTCAGCTCGTTCAACACCTAATATGCGATGACATAGGCGGGCAGGCGTGCTGTTGGACGCAGATCTGGCGCCGAATGTGTGCGTGCGACAGCGACTAGAGCCCGCGTTTGTGGACCGATAAGCTTGAAACTTCAGGAGATTGTCTTTAAAAGAATTATCTCGGGGCAGTTTTTAAAGTCTCTTCTATTTATAGAAGAGACCTTTTAGAACGGGACGCGGTAGGGCGATTTCAAAAGAACAAACACGACATCATAGGCGGGCTAGACTAAAACTCTGACAGTGAAGTAACAAGATAAAAATTAAGTCATGCCCAGTTGCCCAAACCTCGCTGTAGAACTTATTTTTGGCGCGAAAGTCGGTGTGTGTGTGTGTCTGTGTGCGTGTGTGTGGAGATGCTTTATTCAGGGGGTGCCCGGGAGCCCCTCCGAGCATTTTGAAATTAGATGTCTCATTGAAGATTTAAATGACCGTTTATAGGAAGTCGGTTGACCCACATTAGAGTCCGTGATTTTCATTATAATCACTTGCGGTTTTGCATATTGCCGGATTGGAGAAAGACATTGGATGCGTTTGTTAACCAGCTGTGTATCTTTGGAACTTTTTCTGTAAAACTTAATTTATGAAGAAATGTTTAAAAAGTATTCAAGATGAGGATTTCATCCCAAAGTCTACGGTATTGTTTGGATCTCACATGCGTTTATCATTTAGGAACATTCAGAGTTGTTCATATTTTTAGGCTTATTATTCTGATCCATTTCCCTCCTCTCTACCCCCACCCGGGTCTGCCCTGGGGGACTTGGGTTGGGTTAACTACCTTTTAGTTCCCATGGTCACCCTGGTCAGCCTCACAGGGTGGGTTTTCCCTCTATTCTGGGGCATGTGTTTCTGTTTACCCTTTGTCCATTCACCTGTATTTTCCTTTTTTAAACTCTCCCTACTGTCTGCGCTGCCTGTAGCTCTTGATATTGAATGTGTGTTGCTAAATGGTCTTAGCTTTATTTAGGCCCCATGTCGTAGGTTTATTTAACGTATTGGACCGGCTGGCGACATACATTTAATGTTCTGTTTAGTTGTTTTTTTCGCAACAGTGCAGGCACGTCCTGAGAAAGTCTTGTTGCTGTCGGGACGTTAAGGAATGTACAACCAATCAATCAACCACCTCTCTAAGCCAGCCTCTGATCAACACATAACACCCCCGTACACCGTTGAAATCCATAGGTAATGTAACAGCTGTCATTGTCCCCAATAACCTGCCCGTTCGAGCCGTCCATTATCACTCCGGTTGCCATGGACGTTAACCCCCGAACAAAGCAACCAACCAACCAACCAGTTCCTCGATCACCGTAGTTGCAATGTAGACCTAATTATAAAACAAACAGACATTGACAATTTGTGTGCCTTTTGATCTAATCGTGAAATTTAACCACAAAAAGGTTTCAAATAATATATTTCCAAAGAGATCATTGGATCACCCACCTACTCTTGCTATTCTGAAACTGAAAGTATAAATTAATATTAGATCTCAGTATGGAAACTCACATTACGCAAACCATTTCTTCTTTGTATGACCGTGCCATTCATTAGTATAGTGGTCAGTGGCATGAACTTCTATGGTTTTCTGATTTTCATGTGTAATCGTAAATTTGATCAAAGAAAAGGAACAAGAATACACGTAGTAGAGCACGCCGGAACACAGATTTCAATGTCAAGGTCAAGTATGACGGTTTTACGGCTGAACGGGAGTTTGTTTTCTTTCCGGGTTGGAAACTGACTTGGTCACCTTCACTCATTCACGTACAAAAAAGGATATTGTGATACTGGGCTGAATGTTTGTTCCGTCAAGGCATTCAAGTGTGGCCGTTTGTGTGTGTGTGTGTGTGTGTGTGTGTGTGTGTGTGTGTGTGTGTGTGTGTGTGTGTGTGTGTGTGTGTGTGTGTTGTTTGTTGTTTGTTGTTTGTTTGTTTGTTTAATAATAATAATAAAAATAAAAATAAAGGTAATTTGTATAGCGCCTAATCACCAAGGTGCTCTAGGCTCTTTACAATCACAGTAATGAAACACAAAGCAAAATACAAAAACAAGCACATACAACAACAAAAAATACATTGATTTACAAGCAGCACAAAACTCACACTCGCACACACACACACACACACACACACACACACACACACACACACACACACACACACACACACACACACACACACACACACACACACACACACACATGATGAGACGGCAGACAAAATGGTCTTTGAGTATATGCAACAGAGAAAATGTGTGTTTTGAGCTTGGATTTGAAAATGGAAAGAGATGATGAGTGACGCACATCAGCTGGGAGGGCGTGTCATGTAATGGGACCAAAATACGAAAATGCACGATGACTTTGAGTGACCTTATTACGTCTAGGGATACGAAAAACACGAGTGTCTGAAGCAGAGCGTAGTGAGCGGGACGGTGTATACAGCTGGACAAGATCAGGTAAGTAAGGAGGGGCAGAACCAGAGATGATGTTGAAACAAATAACACAGACTTTATACTAAATTCTGTATTAAACTGGCAGCTAGTGCAAATCAGCTATTGTTTGTTTGTTTGTTTTGTGTTTTTCGTTTGTTTCGGGTTTTGTGTGTGAAAAATAACTACTGAACGCAGGTGGTGTCAAGTCAGATCTAACCAGAAAGAGTTATCCCCAAACATAAATCTACTGCATTTAGTTTGGCACTTTTCCCAGGAACATGGTCGCCCAAACTACAAGATACATACATCCTGAAAAGCCCCCCCCCCCTCCCCATTCTCCTCGCAGGATGCCTGGGCCCATGAAGATCTATACCTCGTGTTTTACTGTACTACGCTCTTCCGTCCGTGTTCTTCATATCAGAAGGTAGCAGGAAGTTCCATTCATGATCATGTCAGTTTGATAAAACAACGACGACTGTCAGCGGATTTTTGAGAAGGTTGAGGCCAACGCAGTCATAGGAAACACGTTCTAAACCCCTTTCCTGCCGAGTAAAAATTGCAGCACCCATCTGCAAAAAGCATAGATCCTCATGCGCCCCCGCAGTTTCGGGGGCGCATGAGTATCTATGCCTCTTGCGTCATTACTATTAATCCGTGTTCCTGGTACGGCTGTCTTGGCTGTTTTAAAAACACAAATCTTACCCCACTGGCGTTGGATGGGCTAAGTTTACTTTTTAACGTTCAATGTGAGCGCTTGCATAAGTTGACGCCGACATAATAATGTTATTACTTGTGCCTTTGAGTGCTTTCTACGTGCGTATTTCTAAAGAATCTCGTCAGTATCGAAATGTGCGTATTTCTAAAGAATCTCGTCAGTATCGAAATGTGCGTATTTCGTCAGTATAAAAAAAGACGGAGTACACAGCTTTCTTTTGAGAATGACGTCTTCATGAAATTTTAGGAGAAGGCCCGCCTTTGTGCACCCAGGCCATATTCTGAGGCTAGGGGACAAAGGCATGTATAGGCCCTACTAGATCGACTCCAAGGTCGAGCCACTCTCCTTACGCGCTTTTCTCAAGAGTGCAAGTGCAGAACATTAACCATACAGTGGTTTGCTTGGCACCTTAGAGGATCTCTAGGGGAAAATTCGTAAATTTCACTTTCATTGCATAATCTAGTTAACCACCTCCAGTGCATCATTGAAAATTTCACCATTTTTCACCATTGTTTTATGCATTAATATTTTCTAACATGTGTATGAAGACATGTATTGAAAATCGCCTTTATTCAGCAATAAATTTAAAATATTTGCTAATTATATATTATCGTTTCTCATTATCAAATGACACAGCCGGAAACCTCAGTGTGTTATATGTCTTTGGACAGAACACGGGAAATTGGCTCAGTGTAGGGGGCCTTTCACATGCCTGTCACGTGTTTATTATAACACAAGCACTTTCCAGCAAGCACAAGATCATCGGGCCACCGTTGGCAGTCTTTAGCCTGCGCAACGACAGCCGACGTCGTTCCGAGTACCTTTTGCGTACTGGACACGACCAGCGTCTTTCTGCGGCCGCAAATATCGAACCGCTCTTACCTTATTTTCTAGTCTAGTACGAGGGTCTTTTCAGATATATATATATATACACTCAACAAGTTTTTGACAGTATTCTCACAACTGAGATTCAGTAAATTCTAGTGGTGATAGAGCTACATCCACTCTAACGCCGCACACTTGTTTTTTGGTTTTGTTGGTATTGATAGTGTCTTCTGTCTTGCACGGTACTTGTAGAATTGTTCCGTCAGTATTGAAAAAGACAGAGTACACAGCTTTCGTTTGAGAATGACGTCTTCGTGAAATTTTAAGAGAAGGCCCGCCTTTGTGCACCCTGGCCATATTCTGAGCTTATGTGGGGCTCAATGTTATTCACCCGAAACTAAGTGCATGTAAATGCCTCGTTTAAGCGTCTTGGGTCACAGTGAGTATTTGTACTTTTGTAGGCGAGTTCTGGTCTACCTTCTTGTTGTCAAGCGTCAAAAAACGGGGAACCCAACGCGTGCAGACCTTCCTGTATGTAAGTCTTTTGGTCAAGGCTCTGTAGATAGATGACGAATGTACGGCAACATGTTGCCCGTCTACTATCACTTCGGTGTCGTGGACGTTATAATAATAATAATGGGTAGACCATCGAAAACCGATGATGTCGTCATTGTGCATGACTTCTATTTGTGGGTGCGGGTGTGGCTGGCCAATCAATCCTGGAGCCACATCTGCGAGGGCAATGGGGGCACTGGAGCGTAGTTGTGGTGAGAGTCGACGCTGTTTTTTGCGAACTCTGGCACTGGTGATCCGTTCGCGCCGATTGTGTTCAAAGAGCGTGCAGGCTTTCCTGGTGGCGGCACGCCAGCCAGATCTGTCTTGTGCTTGTGCTTCAAGTTCTTTCACCGGGAAGACGCAGTACTTGAGGCTGTCTTTTATGCATCCTTTGAAGCGTTTCTTTGGCCGTCCTTGCTTCCTGTGGCTTTTTGAGAGTGCACCATACAGGAGTTGGCGTGGCATGCGAGAATCATCCATGCGTATGACATGACCTGACCAGCGCAGTTGTGTCTTTAAGATCAAGGTTTCAACATTCACTAAGCCAGCATTATCCAGGACTTTCAGGTTTGTCACCTTGTCTTGCCATTTGATGCCCATGAGTGAGCGCATGGATCTCATGTGGAAACGTTCAAGCTGCTTGATGTGCTTTCTGTATAGCGTCCATGACTCGCAGCCGTAGAGGAGGCAGGGGAGGACTACTGCCTTGTAGACTTTGATCTTGTTAAAAAGCTTGACGCTGTTGTTATTCAACACACGAGTGCGCAGACGATCCAGGGCTTGGCTGGCTTTACTGATGCGAGCAGCGATTCCCTTGTCGATAGTACCGTCAGAAGAGATGATGCTCCCCAGGTACCTGAACTGGTCGACAGTCTTCAGCTCGGTGGCTTCGATATACACTTTTGGGAGGGGGGGGGGGGGGGGCTCTTGTGCCTGGGGCTGGTTGGTGCAGAACCTCGGTCTTGTTCAGACTGATGGTGAGGCCAAACAATCGAGATTCTTCCGAGAACCTGTTGATGATGGTCTGGAGGTCAGACTCGGTGTGCGCCATCAGCGCACAGTCATCGGCAAACAGTGCCTCAAAGATCAGTCTCTCGATGGTCTTGGTCCTGGCGTTCAGTCGACGGAAGTCGAAGAGAGAGCCGTCTAGTCTGTACTTCAGGTACACTTCCTTCACAAGGTCGCGTACTGCATTGGTCAGGACACACGCGAAGAACAGGTTGAACATCATGGGGGCAAGAACACAACCTTGTTTCACACCATTGGAAATGTCGGAGGGTGCAGATGTGTCGCCGTTTGACTGGACAAATCCTACCATTCCATCATGAAAGAGGCGGATGATGTTGGTGAACTTCCTGGAGCAGCCGAGCTTTGCGAGGATGACCCAACGCGCTTCTCTATTCACGGTGTTGAATACTTTGGTCAGATTTATTAAGACAGCGTAGAGGTCCATGTGCTGCTCAATGCATTTCTCCTGGACCTGTCTCACAGAGAAGACCATGTCGCCACATTCCTTCTGCCAATGAAGATAAGTAGCGGCTAATCTCTCTGTTTGTTTGTTTGTCTATTTTGACAAAGGGTATTTACCCGAAATATTAATAAATTGTGTTGTACCCGTCTTTTCTAAGCGTGTTTCTTTCTCCGTTGGGTACTTCTTTGCATGTCGACTGTGCTGCGGCCGGGTCTGAAGCCACACTGAGCCTATGGGAGTGCTTCCTCGGATACAGAGCTGATCAGGCGGTTGAGGATGACTCTCGCGAGGATCTTGCCAGCAATGGACAAGAGTGAGATCCCTCGGTAATTGGCACAGTCTGCTTTGCTGCCCTTGTTCTTGAACAGGGAGACGATTGTAGCATCTCTAAATTCCTGTGGCATGTTCTCCTCTGCCCAGATGCATGTCAGAATGTTGAGAAGGCGTCAAGGGTCTCAGGTCCAGCTGCTTTGAAGAGCTCTGCGGGGATGCCGTCCATGCCTGCTACCTTGCCGGAGCTAGTCGGGTTGATCGCTTTCTTGACCTCGTCCAGGTAAGCGAAAGGTCAAGGTCATCCAGTGTCGGCCGTGGACGTTAAACCCGAACTAACCAACCAACCAGCAACAATTTGAGCAGTCTCTGTAAAGGCCCCGCCACACATGCCGATTGTGCCCCGATTTTGTAGCAGATTCCGATCCGATTGCGATAGGATGACGTCATATATCCGATCCGATCCCAATCGGCTGGGAATCGTGTGTTTAGAGCCTGCTCTATTTTTGCAACACGAAACGGCCCCGATTGTAAGCTTCAACCAAACAGAGCGCGTCTCGCGAAGCACGTCGTTTCAGTGTGAAAATGGCGGAAGATACCACCTTCGTTGCTTGTGATGTTTTTCGCCCGTCTCTTCCGAATATGATGCCAAACTGCTGCTAATGCAAGCACATCATCATCACTGTCAAAACTAGCAGCCATTTTGCAGAACAGGAAGCAGGCCTTGACCTTATTACGGTTCAAACCGGTCAACTAAATCGGGAACGTGTGGCAGTGCACACGTTTTTGTATATTCCGGCCCAATCACAAACGGTTCTGGAAACTGCTCGAGAATCGACCTCAAAATCGGTCTTAAGGCTGAATCTTGGGTCTGTGTCGACGACGAGGAGTTAACTGTTTATTACAATTTTCGTCCTTTTGCACTTTCCCCTTGCTCACTTAGAAGCCTACAGAATTTCTTAAAGAAAAATACTCTGTCTGCTCTGTGATGAAATTCTTTGCTCACGCATAGGGTTCACACAGAGGTTTTTGTATGGTACGGTTTTGTCAGCGGTTTGATTTGTGACAGATATTCCGTGAAGGCACGAGGCCACGTGCAATCATAGGGAAACGTTTTGCACGGGATTTTAGCGAGAGCTCAGTCTATTAGAGGTCTAAATAGTTAGTATGGGGCTTGACGTTCAGCGAGGGCAGACGTGTGTGAGATACCCTAGCCTGTATTCCAAGACTCTAAAACCTAGAATTCAGGTATGTTTTTATATGTATTATTAACGGCTACTGAGTTAAAGATAGTATGCGTTAGTAAGAGTTAATTCGGTTGTGTAGCGTTGATTTGGTTCAGTTATGTTGGTTTGGAATTCGTTGAGGTTACCGGTGTTTTTCCTATGTGGTTATTTACCGAGATGGATAACTAAGGAATGTGAGGTGTATATGCCTAAGTCGTTATGAAGGTAGTACGTGGTTTAGTATAGTCTTTTCTAATGTATGGAATAATGTATGTTGAGAGTGTCAGGTTATAATCTGTTTCAATGTAGTAACAGAGTTATGGTATGTTGGGAAGTAGTGCATGGTAGGAAGCACGTGTGTGTGTGAATGAACGTGTGAGTTATTTGTATCAGCCAGGTTACGTAATGTATCTCATATCATCCAATATGTTTGTGTTTAGCAAGTGTTATGATATTAGGACTTTATTGTTCAGAGTGCTTGTCGGGAGCGGAGAGACGTGACACCGAGACGTCAGTCAACAGAGGCTACCGCCGAGGGACCTATTGTGAGGTCATCTCTTCACTCAGGGAGTGAGCGACCGGTCCCGAGACACCCGGGTCAGCAGGGACTGCGCACGGAGCGAGTCCAGAGGACGTCCACGGTACGAGGAACGGAGCAACTCGGAAGCTTGCGACGAAAGACTTACACGCCTAGACGTGAAAGGACAGAACGGTACCAAGCGAGAACACAAGCAAACAGGTCGGATTGTGAGAGACAATTGCCTAGCCTGGCGTTTACATTGTGTGTGTGTGTATGCGGTGGTGATGTGTTTGTAGTGAGAAGGGGTGTGTACATACTTTTGATAGTGTTTTCGTTGTTTTATATATATAAAGGCCCGTAGAAGAAAGAGAGCTAGTGTGTTGAGTTTTACCGCGTGAATGCGCCCGACTGAGTCAGTGGCGGTGTATGCGTCTGTTGTGCGAGAGTCTGTACGTGCGACTGGGGCAAATCTGCGTGCGTTACACTACCTGGGAACGGTTGTTTTAGATAGACTAGAGGTAGGTTTAGCGGCATGCCAATTAGCTAGTACCTGCGCCGCTACGCTTTCTTTTACAAAGCTCAAAAATCAGATATTGGAAACATTGTTTCGGGCCATGTTTCGGGCAATGTCCAAAAGTAACATCCTAAAACATTACATACAGCCTATATCGGAAATCGCTGGGTAAAACTTTACAATATTTGCCATGACTTACGCAATGTGTTGCTCTTAAAGTGACATATTTTCTCGTTCAATTCGGTGGTTATGCAAGAAAATGCTTGATCTCAAATTATCCGAAAAGCCCCTTGTACCTCATTTAGTTTCTATTTTCTAAGTTTCCACGTTAACACCTCCCCCCCCCCCCCCCCCCCACACACACACACCCACCCTCAACTCCAAGACCGCATTTCGAAAAATGTGGAGATGTCATTTAACGACTATTTACCAATTTCATGAGATGGATCGGCCATCATAATTCAAGGGTATTGCCAGATTAGCTCGGCGCCATCAGTCGCCCAGGTAATCTGGCACTACCCTTGAATTATCTTGGTCGGTCCAGCTCCGGCTATATTGCGTCGGGGCTGAATTGGTTAAGAAATTGATTACATACATGCTGACACTATAGCCTAAAAACATATTCTCGGCAGACACAAAATAGTAAGAGGCTGATGTCGACCCAGTCACCTTTTGCTCTCTGGTAAGTAATATGCTTGCACCATTTAGCTTTATGACTGAAGAAAAACTGTACGAGTTGTGAGCATACACTGTCAACTTATAACAAGTCCGTGTGTACAGACACACAACACACAGAAAATAAAGAAACAGGCTTCTGTTGAACAAGGACAAAACAGCGTAATGTGAACTTTGTTAAAGTGGTAAACTGTTCAGTCCAAGTGCAGAATTTGTATAATTAGACCAAAAATGTGACTACCAAGCGTGTAAAATGAAAAGCACAATATAATACATAAGAAACGGGCTTGTCAAGGACAATTTCGACACACTTCATAAACTTTTCGAAAATTTAATAAATTTGTTTTGTAACTGTCCTTTATATGCGTTTTTTATATTTATAACTTGTTTTCTAATATTCTTCCTTGGGATTTTCTTCACAATTTGACAATTAGACAATTTTTCACAATTTGAAAATTAGACAATTCTTTACTATTTGAAAATTTGACAATTCTTCACAATTTGACAATTAGACCTATACTTAAATTAACTTGGGTTTTCGGAAGCTAGCTTCTGTTTTTGTTATTATTTCACTATTTCCTTGCATCTTGGACGCTTTACCGTTACCTTTTTGGTCTGGCTTTAGAGAAGCAGATAGACACCCAGTGCCATTTGCGGGAGTGTTGTGATGCAGATAGACCAACTCGGGGTGTGCGCCTCAAGTACATTTCTATTCAAATGAGAATAGAAATGTACTTGAAGCGTACTTCCCGCGTGGGTCTATCTGGGGAGTACACCCGCGAGCGGTATGGCCCGATATGAAAGGAATTTTCTCACCTTGTCTTCGCCAACATCTTAGCAGTCAAGTGTGCACTACACAGGCAAGGCCACTCCCTTTCAACTAGAGGGGAACTGGCGATGCAGGCATTTAAATATACAGCATCGAGAGACGGCAGATCACAGGCATTTGATAATAGTTTTATTCCATCCCAGAAGTTTCCCACAAAATCATAAGTCTTATTTAGTATCATAGTGTCAGTTTTTTAATGAGCAATTTGTCCTTCGAACAAACATTGTTTCTTTCACAACTGATGTGAATTTAATATTTAAATATAAATAAAAGCTAGTCTAAGCTACACGGGCGGATCAGTTACCTCGAGGGGGGAAGGTTCCAACGTTTTGTTTGTGACCTTCAACCTCACACAAAAGGACCTCCATGACGCTAGACCTTGCTTTCAGTGGCCGAAAAATCAAACAACGGGGAGAGGGTAGAAGGCGAGAAGGCGCATGTGTGTCAAGACTCTTGGCACTCGTCACTCGTCACACACACAACTAAATATCGTGGGGGGGTGGGGGGGGGGGGGGGGAACACCCCCAAAATGGAAAAAACGGGATTTTGTTATGGCACTTTAAAAAAGAAATTTATTATTATTAATTTTTATTTATTTATTTATTATTACTTTTTATTATTATTATTAGTAGTAGTAGTATTTTATTTATTTATTTATTTTTTTTTTGGGGGGGGAGGCGGAACACCTGACCCCCCCCCCCTCCCCTTTTCAGATCCGCCCCTGATCTAGTAAACGGGGTGTGGCCTTTGTTGTTCTTGAAAAATCTCAAGATACTATCAATTTCCTGTGTGTAGGTAAATAAAATTACCTGGGCTAGACGCGCGTCAGAGCTTGTCCCCAATGATGCCATTTCTCAGAAAGCTCGCCTTACTGAATAGCCCCTTTCCTTTCATGAATACAAACGAAATTCTTATTTTTTCAATGTGAATGTGGTACCGGCACTTTGCCGTGAGAACACTGACATGCACAAGAAATCTCACTATTTATGATACAAGTCAAGAAAGTGTATCGACCGGAATAGCTCAAGGGAAGGCGCCAAGCTAATCAGCACTGACTCGCCGTTGACTCACTCAGCCGGCGAGCGAAGATCGACGCTCACGAAGCTTCTCTCCAATACCCCCTCAACCCATTCACTGCCAGGGCAAGGCGAACGCTACCCATCTGCAAGAGACATAAACCCTCATGAGCCCCCGCAGGGCGGGGGCTCATGAGGGTTTATGTCTCTTGTTAGTCTGTGTTATTAGGTCCCTTTTCACGCGAATGACGGTCAGTGCGCAGTGGTTTCAGAAGCAATTTCTGCTTCCATGGGCAGTCAAGGGGTTAACACCTTCACTGTCAGTGGACGCAGAATGTGTTTGTGATATCTTTGTTAATTTGACGCCATAATTATAGTCCTAGATAGAAACGTTAAACGTTTAGGACATCAAGCTGAGACTCGGTCTTTTTAGTGTCCCCTCCCGCACGTGTTTTTAAAACGCCCAGCTATGGCCCTGAGCTCGCAAACTGAGGTTGAGGAGTTTGGTTGGTTGTTAGTTCGGGGTTTAACGTCCACAGCACCGAGGTGATCATGGACGGCCCTGACGGGCGGGTTATGTGGGACAGTGAAATCTATTGCCTATGGAGTACGACCTGAACACTGATCAACTCAGGCGCACTTGAGCTGTGCCACTTTGATTTACCAGGACCTTTCAACGGACATGCTATCGAACAAGCCCGTCTTTTCCCCCTGGATTGCGAGCCTAGCTACCGGGGCCGGGACGGGGATTCGAACCCACGACCCGGCGATTCCCTTCGCTCTCCTGCTCCGACGCTTAACCGCCTGAGCTATTTCGGACTCGGTTTGAGGAGTGAAAACTCCGTCAGCCTTTATAAGGCACGCATCAGTTTGCGAGTCCAGTTTAGAGCACACTGTGGAGACAACAGTAGATACACTAATATCCGGCAGCTTTACCTAGGCGGACACAGAACTTATCTTGTAGCAGATGATAATAACCAGCCGGAACTGACATTTGAGAGTCACACTGCCTGCATCTGTATTCGATAACAACAGTTGTCACAGGTGCACATGGAGTGTGACTTTCGAATGAATCACCCAGTTATTTGTCAGATTCATCTGCTAAAGAATAAGTTCGTGTGTTGGCCTAGGTTAAGCTGATAGGAATTCACTTGTGACTGCAGTGTATCTCATGTTCTGTGTGCACTGGCGTGGCTTTTACAGGCGGCCCAGAGCTGACGGAGTCAGTTACTCAAACTCCACAAACTCAGAATGACTGGTTTGAACTCGGTTTGACCGACTCGGCGGCAATGTATAGCCAAAGCTGGGTCCAAAAACACGTGCGGGACGGAAATAAAAGACTGAACCTCAGCCTTAATGTTTTCTGTTCGCCACGACGGTGATTTCAAAGACAGGGCACCAAATAGGGTTTGAACAAATTTTGACCCCAGCTGGATTCGAATCCGCGACCAAAAGAACATAGATGCAAAATGGTGACAACCAGAGGTACAGATCTTCATGAGCCCCCGCAACTGTGGGAACTCATGAGGATCTATACCTCTTGCAGTAGGGTGGGTGGTGTTTACATACTTTCGCTGCCGGGTATTTGAATTTGATTTGCGTGTGGGTAGCAGTAACTGCTACCCACACGCAAAGGGTTAAAGCTTTGCTGGATCTAAAGAGCTACCTTTCTTTGCACATGAACACTACCCACTAATAGCTTTAAAAAGATTCTGTTGCGTGGTTTGCAATTAGAATAGCTTACGCCGACAGTATAGCGTGCCCCTAAAGACATCCCCCACCCGCACCCCCCCCCCCCTCCCTCGCCAATACAACGGGTTCTCAATGCTGCCTTGCCTCAACTAAGACTTTACCTCAGTTCTTTTTACAATCCATGTGGGTAGGCACAGGTAGCAGAGGTTTTCCACTGCCGTGAGCGTCGCGGAAGGAGCTCTTCTGCCTGTACAAAATGAGGAGAACAGCAGAAAAGTCTTTCATTTAACGACACCCAAACTTCATCATTTAACCCTTATCATTCGGAATACACCAGTGTGTGAAATATGTTTGACTAAAGTAGTTCAAGGGTGGTGCCAGAATAGCTTGGCGCCTTGAACTAAAGCCATTGGTCTATATCGTTATAATTATGTAAGTACTGTAATGTAGCTTGCAGTGTACACATTTGAAGCTTTTAGCCTGAGTATGATATGGGTTATGTTAGACCTTTTGTCCAGCGTTATTGACAGACATACTAAGAACATTTAAGGTTAGTTAGTTAGTTATTTGGGTTTATCGCCGAGCAGGCAACTAAGCGGCGTTTATAAAGGAGATATTGCAAACTAGTAATCCTTTACTGCCTGAAGTAGGTCGCTGTAAACTTATATCGACACGGGAAGTCGAGATGTCCCAACTGAGAGAAAATTTGATATGCATAATTATACTTTATTTTTGCTTCGTCATACCCTGCAGATAGGCATTAGGCTGACAGTCAGACCTTTTCACTGAAGGAGATGTTACTCCATTATCAGCTTACAAATGGCGCATGAAGAACATAGAACATTACTAGGAAGTAACGTATGCAAAGGTGACATTCATTGGCCGGGAAAACTTCTTTTTTTTCTTCACCCACTTAAAAAAACAACCATCAGTTCAGTACAGCTTTGTGGAGGTCCGGGAGAAGGGGATTAGGGCGGGGCGGGAGGGGGGGGGGGGTGCGCACAGTAACAACACTATAGTAAGAATAGGAATAAGAGGAATACGAGCAAAACATTTTTTTTTTCTGAACTCTACCCTAAAAGTACATAATTTATTATTAACTAATTTAAGGGAACGCTTTGCAACACTTCCGCATCTACTGATGCCGGGTTCCTTGAATGAGTTGATCATCAGCCGCAGGCCACAGCCTACCGTCGTCAGGTTTAGTTGTCCTTTTAGTGGGTGGTGCTGGTAATAATGGTCGCTACAGGCTTTACACCTGCCGTTCACCCTTTGCACCCCACCCGGGTCTGCCCTGGGGGACTTGGGTGGGGTTAGGTATTTTTTAGTTCCCAGGGTCACCCTGGTCAGCCCCACAGGGTGGGTTTTTCTCTCTATTCTGGGGCATGTGTTTCTGTCTACCCTTTGTCCATTCACCTGTATTTGCCTTTTTAAAACTCTCCCTACTGTCTGCACTGCCTGTAGCGCTTGATATTGGATGTGTGTTGCTAAATGGTCTTAGCTTTATTTAGGCCCCATGTGTTAGGTTTATTTAACGTATTTGACCGGCTGGTGACATACATTCAATGTTCTGTTTAGTTTTTTTTTTCACAAGCAGTGCAGGCACGTCCTGAGAAAGCCTTGTTGCTGTCGGGACGTTAAGCAATGTACAATCAATCAATCAATCGTTCACCCTTTGCGTGTCGGCGGCGGTTTTTGTCGCGATGATTCCTGTAGGAATCATCGCGACTAAAACCGCTGCCGACACGCAAAGGGTTAAAATTGGCACGGTAGTCATTGAAGAGGACACTGAATTGTAAACATGACGGTGAAGACTTGTAGAATTAAACCTTTCAAAAGTTAAAGCCGAGTCTAAGTCAGACAGTCAGTACTGATCATAGTTTTGTTTAAAATCCATTGAACTGGGGCGGGGTGGTGGAGGTGGCGGTGGTTTAGAGGGGTTGGCGGGTGGGGGGGGGGGGGGCGAGAGGGGGAGGGGGGGGGTTGATGGCGGTGGGCAGAACATTGATCATGCAGCAGTTTGCTTGGCACATCAGGGGCAGAACACCAAACGGAAGCTCGTTGCGTATTCTTCCAGCGCATCATCCAGTTATCTTGTAGACCATAATAATAATAATGGAGATATGTTAAGCGCTTATTCTAAAAGTAGCTATAAGGGTTGATACAAAAAGAAAACTAAGAGCTAACACAAACCGCATACACAAACAAACACACGCACACACAAACACGAGTGCGCGCGTCACAGTGATGATGAATTGTAAATGGCTGGGGAAATGGACTAGTAAAAGTAACACCTGGGCACTACAGTCTATCGGCAGTTTACCAACGTGGTCAACCGTTCGATCAGTCAGTGATCACACAAATGAAGCGTTTCTCACAGATTTCAATCAAAATACCGATGATTTACAGTCTTAGCACTTCCAGGCAACCTGGCAGTTCAGTCTGACTTACCCGTGAATGACGATGATGCCAGATCGGGAAAAAAGATAGAAAATTCGCGCGCGCGCGCGCGCGCGCGTGTGTGTGTGTGTACGCACGCGCGTTTGTGTGTCTGTGTGTTGTTCATGAATTCTGTCACTTTGAGCCTGGCAAAGTAATGTCAAGTTTAATTTATGGATTTTCGACTCAATTTCGTGGCAACGTTGGTATCACTGAGTCTCAGTATTATGCAAGGAGATTATCGGCACACGGGGAAATGAAATGAAACTTTATTTCTCACGGATAAATGATTAGGTACATAGACATGTTTTCAATCATGTCCTTGCACACACACACACACACACACACACACACACACACACACACACACACACACACACACACACATGGAGACAAAAGCCTCAGAGTGGGTTACCTACCATTTTATGTGAAAATGGGTTCCCATATTTTTATTTATTCTGGGGCTCTGGAATTGATGCGAATGTTTAGAACTGACCTTATAACTAAGCTCTATAGCTTAAAATAAAATAGACATTTTTTAGAAACAGAGCCACTAGATGGAGAAAAAATGGGTTTATACCAATAAAGTGGGTGCCTCTCACACAAAAACTGGCATTACAGTGAAAATGGGTGTCTTCACAACATTAGGCGTCTGTAATAAGGTCAAGTTCATGCAATACTTCTTTTTCACATTAATTTTTTTTAACTTAATGTGTATGTATGCATTAACATTTTTAACATTGTATGGTGCAAAATTGAATGAACCGTAACCTTTTAAATTATGATTTTACAGAGGAAATCTTTTAAACATTGCTACGTTTTGTCCTTCTGAAGCAAAACAGTTTATCATGGCATTTATGTGAGAATCAACACAATGTATTCTGGAAATTAAAGGGCTTTTTGTGTACTCTGGAGTTTGAGACAAACAGCAACAGAGCATTTTGAATATTAACCCTTATTATTCGGAGTACACCAGTGTGTGCAACAAGTGTGACTAAAATAGTGCAAGGGTAGTGCCAGAATAGCTTGGCGCCTCTGGGCGCCAAGCTATTGTGGCACCACCCATGAACTAAAGCCATTGGTCTATATCTTCATCTGTAAGTAATGTAATGTAGCTTGCATATATGGCAGTGTACAGATTTGAAGCTTTTAGCCTCAGTATGATGCGGGTTAAAAAGTGTGGAAAAATATGAAAGATAGAAAAAGACCCAGACGAAGAAACTAACACTTAACTTATTCTACCCCAGACACACCACAGCAAAATAAAGATCCACCACGATAGTTCAAGGGCGATGCCAGAAAAGCTTGGCTCATATGGGCGCCAAGCTATTCAATTCTGTCATCACCCTTGAACTATCATGGTCGATCTGTGTCCTGGCACTGCAACGCAGTCTTCAGAGGACGACTTCAAAATTTGGGGATTTCGTCTTGGGGTAGAATGAGTTAAAATGACAAAACAGAACACTGACATTAATTAATTAACTGACAACATAAGAAATCATTTGAAACTTCAGCCTTTATTAATCACATCAAAGGTGCATGCATATAAAAACACAGTAGTTGTTTTGTAAACACTTCAAATCAAATAATCAAGAGCAGTCAAACTTTTTCTGGCAACTTTGTGATGAGGAAAACTAGTTCTTGCCTTCGGTACGTAAAGGGTTTCAGCGACTTATGTGCCTCTATTTATAAAATGGAGAGAGAAATATACTAAGTTCTAGCAAGTGCGACAATAAAGTTTAGCCGAGTTGGTATGCCTCGTCCAGTGCCTAGGTTAATCGCACCAGCTGTACCAATGTTCCTATTTTGGCACCAGACCGGTCGCTCGGACCGTCTGGTGCACCTGATCGGTTTAGAGCGTGTGCTTTCTGCACCTGTGATGGGCAACCTCGGAGAAAGAATCACGTGACCGTCGTTTGATTGCTGAAAAATAACATGAATAAAAAATAAACCCTTTCCCATATGCAATCCGGCATCCTTATGCTAGCACCACGAAACATTACGCGATTTAGCAGATTTGAAAAATAGTTTTTTTTTTTTTAAATCCTCAATGGAGGTGATTTTGCGACGTCTGCGTTGCGGCAGAAAGCACTGTCATAGTTGAAGTTCGAGAAATGAGCGCACTACATGTACAATGGACTTGATTCAGTGGTGTGGGGCATGACACAAGCCTCCGCCATCTCAACACAAAACTGGCATGCTAGGGGAGGTAAAAGGCGCGGCTAAAAGTTAAAACCGCAAACGAACCTTTTTTTCAACTGCGATCACAATCTTCCGCGTGAACGTACGAGACCACACTAAAAGTGCAGAAGCCAATCTGCACGCGCAGTTCTGGTGCACATGACCGGTCCGAGCGACCGGTCTGGTGCGAAAATAGCAACAATGGCGCCGCTGGTGCGTTTAACCTAGGTAGAGGGCGAGGTATACCAACTCAGCTAAGGTTTATGCTTCCTGTGGCTTTTCAAACAATGCACAGTATGCAAAGTGTACTTTATAGTAACAAAAAGTTACAGACATTTCCAAAATGTTCCAGGCGTACATTATATAAAAACAAGCTATACACACTGAAATAATAACACTCTTGTAATAAATCTTTATGTTGACAATAGTTTTCTTATCTTATTATTGTCTTTCGTCCCCAGCCGCTCTTTCGTTTGCAAAGTCACATGTTATACAGTATACAAAATGATCCAGGCGGACCAACCCCATAGTAACACTCTTGTAATAAATGTTTATGTTGACAATGGTTTTCTTATCTTATTATTGTCTTTCGTCCCCAACCGCTGTTCCGTTTGCAAAGTTTTAAATGTTATAAGTATACAAAATGATTCAGGCGGACCAACCCCATAATAACACTCTTGTAATAAATCTTTACATTGTCAATGTTTTTCTTATCTTATTATTGTCTATCGTCCCCAGCCGGCTGTTTAGTTTGCAAATTCAAAGGTTATACAGTATACAAAATGATCCATCAGATAAACCCAAGCTATACACGCTAAAACCAACCCAATAATACACTCTTGTAATAAATCTGTATGAAAACGAAAAATGCTGTGAGTGTGTTCTCTCGGAGAATCTCAATTCTTTCTTTTGTAACTTTTTCAGTCTGTTGCGGATGTAATCCTTAATGTTTGTCCAGACCTATGTCTAACTATGGGCTCTTCTGCGATTGCCTGCTGTATCTCAGCCTTTCCAGGAAGGGGGGGGGGGGGGAATAGGCGCTTACAAGAATAGCTTCAACAAGTCTACGCTATGTAGGTATTGAAGGTTTACTACACCAACTTCAGAAACGAAAAGACATAGTCACGTGAGAAACGAAAAGCCATAATCACGTGGTAACAGCATTTCAAGTATTCCTGAGATACTTCAGCAGCTGGGTTTTAAATGTTCTAACCGATGGCGCTGCTCTAATATCTGCTGGAACAGAATTCCACATTTGGCCTCGGAATAGGACAAAGATGACTTGTAAATATCCAAGCGGGGCATTGGTACTAGCATATTGTTTCGTGGTGATCAGCTGGACCTATGGGCAAAACGGAATAAATGTGTGCGATAAGTAGGAGATTCTGAGAGGGTGATTTTGCGCATGAATACCCGCTTATTATAAATTTTAAAAAGTTTGTGATGAGGTACGACAGCTAGCAACTTGAATTCGTCATCTGTACTAATGCTTTCTATGGGTATGTCAACAATTATGTTAATTGCCCTTCTGTGGAGCGAGTTGCGTCTTTTTTAAGTTAGCATCACTACTCCCGTCCCAGATAGTAGAGGCATAATCCAAATGTGGCTGAATATGAGCACAATAGAACATTTTTCTAGGGTATTCGTCAGTGAAAAATCTCAGTTTAGAAAGTAGGTATAAATTTTTAGATATTGTTTTACAAACATTTGCAATATGATTCTGCCAGTACAGCTTGTCGTCTATGGTGATTTCAAGAACGCACTGCTCCCTGACTTGCTCAACAGACTGGCCGGCCATTAAATGCGAGTTTTAATGGAGGAGGGTTCAACTGCTGTTTTTGTCTAGTGGTAATCAGCATACATTTAGTTTGGGAAGGATTCGGTACGATGGAATTATTTTGACACCACTGTGAAACATCATTCAAACTACTCTGAAGAGATCTAGTTATACAATATATATCTGATGATGAAACGTCAAGAGTTCCGTCGTCTGCAAAGATACTGCAGGTTACACTGGGGTCAGATATATGTAGTCGCAGGTCGTTGATATAGACAGAAAAGAATAATGGACTAAGGATAGATCCTTGTGACACTCCTTGCGCTATCACCCCCTCACGTGAGTTTGTCCCATTCACATGGATATATTGTGTGTGCTCGTGCAGGTATGACGTAAGGAACGTAAGGGTGACAGCACTTAACTGATAGGCAGCAAGCTTCTGAACTAAACTCTCTTCATTTACAAGCTCAAAAGCTTTCGAGAGGTCCAAAAATACAGCCCCAGTCATTTGACCGCTATTCATTGCGGTCAGCCATCTATCAACTAAGTGTGTTAGTGCTGTGTGACAAGAGTGCTTTAAACGAAAGCCCGATTGCAATGAATAGGGGGGGGGGGGGAGTAGGTCAGTAGTAACTTTTCTACTGATGAGAGGAAGTGTGTACGTGTGGAAGAGAAGGGACCTCACCTATTTAGCAGGGGAAAGGGGGTCAGTACGGTTCCCGGCTGATTCTGTAATAAAAGAATAGGAAACGACGTGTATCCCTGAACAAGCCCAGGACAAAGAGCTGCAGAAAAAAAACTGTATGAGGCCACATTGAAGTGGATCCAGACCGATTAAAAAAAGATTAATCAGTTGAGCCTAGATGTCATAATTCATGGCTTTTTGAGCTTTTCTCTGAAAAATACTTACCTGTTTTGGAGACAGAACGACCATGATAGTTCTAGGTTTTAGAGCCAGAATAGCTGGGTGCCTGCAGGGGCCAAGCTATGTTGGCACCACACATGAACTATCACATTTGTTTTCTCTTTTTGTATTGGTGTAAGAGTTGAATGGTTTAAGATTTCCCTACACGGAGAAACGAAATATACAAGAAACGAAACATTTTCATTGCATCGAAATGCCTACTCTGCACACTAGAAACTACGCGGTGGAAATTCATTTCCGTTTGGTACAGCCACGGGCTGTAACTCTTCACAGACACATACTCTGGTTGAATCGGTGGATATCGGGTCATATTTCTGGCTACTGACGCTTAAACATTAAAAATCTAAGACATGTGTGCCGTCGCTTACACAATACAAGTGAATTCCCAACCATATCGAATAAATTTAAGAGCTCTTAAATGAGTAAACAGGGATGGTTCAAGTGAATTGAGGCTGCCGCCATCTCGAAGCGATAGCCGCCATCTTGTAGGCTTAGCAGCGAAAGCCGATAAAAGTGGGGTTTAGAATACTGACCTAAAGTCATATTTGGGTGGTACTTTAGTGATGATTGTTTACATATTCCATTTCGAAAATGATCCTCCGGCTTAAATCTTACAGAATCGTGTGTCACATCACGACGTTTTTATCCCCCACCTGGGTCTGCCCTGGGGGACTTGGGTGGGGTTAGGTACTTTTTAGTTCCCAGGGTCACCCTGGTCAGCCCCACAGGGTGGGTTTTCCTCTTTTCTGGGGCACGTGTTTCTGTCTACCCGAGGTCCATTCACCTGTATTTGCCTTTTTAAAACCCTCCCTACTGTCTGCACTGCCTGTAGCTCTTGATATTGGATGTGTGTTGCTAAATGGTCTTAGCTTTATTTAGGCCCCATGTGTTAGGTTTATTTAACGTATTTGACCGGCTGGCGACATACATTCAATGTTCTGTTTATTTTTTTTTTTCACAAGCAGTGCAGGCACGTCCTGAGAAAGCCTTGTTGCTGTCGGGACGTTAAGCAATGTACAATCAACGACGTTTTTATCCATAATCGACCCCCCTACGAAAGTCATTTTCGTCAAAACCGCGAGCGCTTGGCTTGTATAGCGACAGATAACACGTGACTGTGCGAACGACACTGATTGGGCAGCGGGTAGAAATGTTTCTGCGAAATGTTTGGGGAATATTGTATTGGTTGTATTGCTCGAACTGTGCCGTTTCGCATTTCTTGAAACGGAAAAATGTAGGAGAAATGTCTGAAATGCGCTCGTTTCGACGAAATGTTCCATTTCGTATCTCCGTGTGAGGAGGCTCTTATGCATACTTTCACAATACCTGTCCAGTATAAACTTGATAAAGAGAGGAAAAACGGCAGCTGGTGAAGTAGAGTTGACATGTTCGAGCACGTAAGGAGTTTTAGTACTCACCAATTGCAGGAGAAGGACCATAATAGTTAATGGTTACTGCCAAATTGGTTTGGCGTCCTCCCTGGCACCATGCTATGCTGATGCTAGCCCTAAACTGTTAGAGTTGATCCTTCTCCTGCGTGTTATCCTGAATGATTGAAAATCGGGTCGCGTTACAATTGTGAAGAACTGCTTTTGGATGTCATTGCTTTTTCAACACTCTTTATGCAGAATGACTCGAGGTGGATTGAATATTCTTATAGCGAGGGAGAAAGCTGTCTTGACACCAAACAGAAAAAAACATTGGCCCAGATACTTGTGAATATTTTTTCTTAAAAAATGTTTTGTAGAATCCTTACAACAGTGTTCTTGTCAGATCAACTTTCCTTCATATAAGTAACAGCTGACACTGTTAACCAAAGAAGCAATAATTTTGTTCCCTGTATATGCTTTTTGCAATGGGAAATATGGGGGTGGGGGTAGGGGGAGGGGGCGGTTTTGTCTGTATAAACTGCACAGAGAGATTGACTGTTTCTTTGTGGCTGTGTGTCCAGCATGTATATAGTGGACCATTTCCATATTTCAGGTACAAATAATCAAGGTGTTGGTCGAGGCTCCAGCTTTGCATTTGGATCCTCTCGATCTGCTCGGAGGGCCTCCAGATCTCGTTTCGA
The DNA here is from genome assembly GCA_036245525.1 of Semisulcospira habei. Taxonomy (NCBI): domain Eukaryota; kingdom Metazoa; phylum Mollusca; class Gastropoda; family Semisulcospiridae; genus Semisulcospira; species Semisulcospira habei. Next base: position 43,984,133 of record BTPG01000004.1, read on the forward strand.
TCTCCTCCTCCGTTGCGACACTCCCCCCTTTGGACGCAGGTTCCGGGCGACCAGCTCAAGGCAGAAGCTCTTCAAGGTGAGGTTGTCTCCCTGCGCCAGAATGCGGCCACGGAGGTGGTCTCTCGACACGACTCCACGGCCTTCTACAGCCGCCTCGTCATCCCCACGCCCGGCGGCAAGTGGCGACCCGTCATAAAATTCTCGGCGCTAAACAGGTACTTTTTGGCGCCTCGCTTCCGGACGGAAACAGCCAGAGTCCTGAGAGCGTCGATCCCACCCCTAGACTTTGCAGTAAGTCTCAACCTGACGGGCCAGTGCACCCGGCCTCCCGACGGTATCTGCGCTTCGCCTTCCGCGGAGTGGTGAACCAGTTTCGGGCGCTCCCCTTCGGTCTCAACCTCAGCCCTTGGGTCTTCACCAGGATAATCGACGGGGTCGTCGCCAGGTTCAGACAGTCGTCCTCGACCCCGACTTCCAACTATCTGGACGATCAGCTCCTCCGGAACCGGGTTACGGCCGCACTAGAGAAAGACAGGGACACCCTGTTCTCCCTTCTCCGCCAGCTCGGCTTCTTGGCCAACCTGGGAAAGTCAGGCCTCGCGCCATCTCGCAGGTTTATCCACCTCGGCATGGAGTTCGTGCCTGACCTCAACCGGGTGCGGCTCCCCGAAGGGCGGAAAAAAAGACACAAAGCTTGTGCCAAATTTAAATGATAAATTTAATAACGTTTGTCACTATCGCCTAATGCAGTTTTACATCAGGCATGGGTTAATACTAAAGAAAGTTCACAGAAGCTAGCAGGGCTGGCGCTCCAAGTGTCACGTGCGGAGGCAGTGAAGGCCAGGGTCTGGCTACAGCTTCTGGGACTCTTCAGCGCGACGGCAGGCTGTACTCTCGGCCAATCCAGTTACATCTGATCCTCCACTGGCACTTCGGCGATCTGGCGGACCCGACCCAGTGTCTCCTTTGGTCAGGCCTCACCTCCTGCGGGGGACGGACCTGTCCTGGCTAGCGTCGGCGGTTCCCCTTGTCTCCCCCCGCCCCAGCGTTCCATCTGCACAGGTGCGAGTCTCTCCGGCTCGGGAGCACACGTGCTGCCGGAGTTCGTCACAGCCTCGCGCAGCTGGCCACGGGACAACGCGGGCAGACGCGTCAACTGGCTGGCGTTGAAGGCCGTTTGGCTCGCCCTCGGCGCCTGCGAGATTCGTCTCTGTCACCAAGAGGTCCTGGTTCTCTCCGACAACGCGACGGTAGTAGCCTACATCCAGAACCAGGGCGGGACGCGCTCACTCTCTCCCTCTCTCTCTCTGCATCCTCTTGTACCAAGTCTGCCTGTGGTGCAGAGATCGCGGCATCAATCTTCGAGCGCGCACATCCTGGGCCGCCTGATTGTCCTCACGGACTCCGTCTCACGTCACGGCCAGCTTCTCCACACGGAGTAGTCGCTACGCCCAGACGTCTTCAGGCTAATCTGCGCGCGCTGGGAGACGCCCGTGATCGACCTCTTTGCCACGCGGTGGAACAAACAGCTCACCCTCTTTGTCTCACCCATTTCGGATCCCCTCGCCTGGGCAGTCGACGCGCTCTCTATCGCGTGGGACGGCCTGCTGGCGTGCGCGTACCCTCCTTCTGTCCTGGTACCCAAGGTCCTCCAGAAGCTCAGGGGCGACAACACGGTTCTGCTGCTGGTGGCGCCGTTCAGTTGGACCAAGAGCTGGACCACCGACCTCCTGGGCCTGGCCACGGACCCCCCCCCCCCCCCACCCCTCGCAAGACGCTCAAGCAACCCAGGCAGAATCTTTTCCACCCGTTTCCGGAGCAGCTGCTCCTACACGCTTGGAGGTTGTGCGGCAGGCCCTCGCCGCAAGAGTTTTCTCGAGTGCAGCGGTGGAGGCTATCGCAGCGGCCCGCAGAGCTTCTACCCGAAACGTCTAAGAGGGTAAATAAAGGGTCCTGCAGTCGTGCTCCGCCCAGCACCTCTCCCCCACGTATCTGACTACACCCCAACTGTCCGAGTTCTTTCTGTGGCTCTTCTTCCAGCAGAGCCTAGCCCCCATCACCATCAGAGGTTACCTGGCCATGTTTCCAGACATACCGCCACTTGGGCCGCCCAGACCCGGGGGCCTGCAAGGACCTCTCGGACCTGATGGCGCACCTGGATCATCAGCGACCGGTCTCCCGCTCGCTGATCCTGCGCTGGGACTTGTCATGGTTGCTGACATGGCTCAACTCGGACCTCTTCGAACTTCTTCCTTTGGCACAGTTCGGCGACCTGACCAGGAAGACGCGCTTCCTGCTGGCCCTAACAACAGCGGTGAGCGAGATACACGCGCTCTCAGTGCGCTCCACCTGTCTGCAGGTCAGGACCGATGGGTCGGTGCAGCTCCTCACCGACCAGACATTCCTGGTCATGAATCGGCTGCCCTCAGCCGCGCCCCGGGTGTTAACCATCCGCTCGCTCATGGGAACGAACCAGTCCCGGGAGTCCCGTCAGCAGGACCCGGTCCAGGCGCTAAGAATATACCTGCGCGGAACAAAGCCACTCAGACAAGGATCCCCACCCGGGTCTGCCCTGGGGGACTTGGGTGGGGTTAGGTATTTTTTAGTTCCCAGGGTCACCCTGGTCAGCCCCACAGGGTGGGTTTTTCTCTCTATTCTGGGGCATGTGTTTCTGTCTACCCTTTGTCCATTCACCTGTATTTGCCTTTTTAAAACTCTCCCTACTGTCTGCACTGCCTGTAGCTCTTGATATTGGATGTGTGTTGCTAAATGGTCTTAGCTTTATTTAGGCCCCATGTGTTAGGTTTATTTAACGTATTTGACCGGCTGGCGACATACATTCAATGTTCTGTTTATTTATTTTTTTTTTTCACAAGCAGTGCAGGCACGTCCTGAGAAAGCCTTGTTGCTGTCGGGACGTTAAGCAATGTACAATCATTAAAAACTCAGACAAGGGCGTTCCAGCCTCATCCTGTCCCTAGCCCAGGGCAGGCGTACCATCTCCGCTCAGATGATCTCGTCCTGGCTACGCTGGGTCATCCGTTCCGCGTATAAGACCTCTCCCCAGGGGGAGCTAAGAGGCTGCGCATCAGGGCACACGAGGTCAGAGCAGTGGCAGCGAGCATCGCTTTTGACCACAACTGCGCAGTGAGGGACATTGTGGCGGCTGTGGGCTGAATCCACCTTCGCTCGCTTCTACCTACGGGACCTATCCGGCCAGTGTGACAACCTGGCCCTAGTGGGCGGCTCAGCACTAGCACTCCCTTCCGGCGCCATACGTAAAGCTTAGCTGAAATCGTTGGGAGTGGACGCCTAAGAGGGCCTCGATAACTTGACGCACGGGGGGAGGGGGGGGGCGGGGGAGGGGGGGGGCGGGGGGGGGGCAGGGAGGGGGGAGCATATTGGTCCGTGCTAAGCTTAACGCTCGGGGGTTACATAGTGGGCGGCACCTGCCTCCTATTTGCTATATTCTTCCTAATAGTAATGCCATCGGTAAGAGTTTTGAGAAAACAAATGTATTTTTCTCTAAAATGTATTTTTTCGAAAAATACTTACCGATGGCATTACTATTAGGAAGGTACACTTTGAGCCTAAGCACTCGTGGTAAGCACAACCAGGTAAGCGACTCCAGGGAGTCGTTACCAAAAAACCCTAAGTGGCCTCCCCTGTTTCCCTATCCGGTCACATGTTTAGTAGTATCCCGCCAGTCTTATCCTTAGCTCACTAGCGGCAAGCGGAGCAGGAGGGAGGGTCCTCCGAGTAATGCCATCGGTAAGTATTTTTCGAAAAAATACATTTTAGAGAAAAATGCATGTTATTGATTATTTTCAGCAATTTTGATGATGGAAGATTGAAGTTTATAACATAAAAGAATTGTTTTTTGGCATATGTGTGTGTGTGTGTGTGTTCTCAGTGAGAAAAACATGCTAATGTAAGATCACAAAACTGAAAATGCCTTCAGTCACAGAGAATTTTATTTCAAAGTTAAAGAAAATGTATACAATACATTGGGTAACAGGGATCACATTTATTCACTTAAGAGGATGCTTCACTACTCATCTCAATTTTTTTTTAACGGAAAACACACTAAGTTTTTTTCAGGCAATATACAACATTTCCGCTGTCAGATTCTACAAAGAAATGAAGGGGTAATCACATTTGTTTTTTTTTTTGTTTTTTTTTTATTTGCACCAGCACTCGGACGGTCAGTTTCTGGCAAAATTTTGAAAACGAATAAAGATAAATCGTGAACAATTTAAGTGGGAAGTGCAGTTCACAGAGAAGCAGAAACATAGCAACACTTGATGTTTCGTTTCCGATACGCTGTCCGCCACAGCGATGACAATTTGATCATTTGGTTACTTTTGTGAAAAAAACGAAATGAATAAAAAAAAAAAAAAAATTTTCAATATGCATTGTATGGCCTTATTTTAGAAAAAGAAATTCATATGTAATGACCATTGTTTGGTTTGTTTTCTATACAGGCGCTTTTGTATCCCATCCCCGTCATTTTATTTTCCACAAAAAATAAAGTTTCTCGACTGATCACGTGTTCATTTTCAAATGGCTGCCTTTTATAAATGTACTTCCGTTGACTATGTCGATATTTTCGAAGCATCTGACACTGCTTTTTTTTTTCCTTCAAAATGTATTTCCCATGACGCCATCCTACGGTACGAGGCGTCCGAGTTGTGAGTGCGCGCTTAGAGACGGCCTTATAAGAAATCAAAACTATGATCAAACGGGAAAGTTACACTCTATATGGCAATTACTGCTCTGATAAAAGAAGAAAAAATTGCATAAGCATACCAGCTGGTGAAAGACCTGACCAGTACAAAACAAGGACGCTCCTCTATCATTCAAGATAGCGAAGGGAACTGTCTAACGGAAGACCAAGACATTCTGAAGAGATGGACAAAGTACTGCTCAAAAATGTACAACCACCGAACTACAGGGGATACAGGCATACTTGTCACCCCACCAGTGACCAACAGTGACAACCATCCCATCCTCCGACAAGAAATAGAGGCTGCCGTGAAGTCGCTGAAAAAAGGGAAGGCAGCAGAAGCAGACAACATCCCTGCAGAACTAGTCCAAGAAGGGGGAGAAAAAATGATAAGCGCCTTGCTAACTATCTGTAATAAGATCTGGCAGTCAGGGTAATTGGCCCACACCATGGACCCAAATCACTTATAACTCTCCCGAAAAAAGGCAACTTACAACAATGCCAGAATTATCGCACGATAAGTCATATATGCCACCCAAGCAAAGTCATGTTAAAGATCCTACTGAACAGGCTGAAGCCACAGGCAGCGGAAATCATAGCTGAGAAACAGGCAGGCTCAGACCAGGGCGCAGCACAACTGAGCAAATCTTCAACCTGAGAGTTCTATGTGAGAGGTACCTCCAGCACCAGCAAGACCTCTATCATGTCTTTGTGGGTTTTAAAAAGCCATTTGACAGGGTGTGGCATGCAGCCCTTTGGTCCACTATGAAGCTCTACAACATCAATGCCAACCTGATCAAAGTAATAGAAAACCTTTACAACAAGGCCACTAGCGCAGTCTGCTTCAACGGCAAAATAGGAAACTGGTTTATGACAACAGTCGGAGTCAGACAAGGCTGCTTGCTCTCTTTTCAACATCTTCATGGAAAGAATAATGACGGACGCTCTGAACGATCATGAAGGAACTGTCTGCATTGGAGGCAGAACAATCAAGAACTTGCGCTTCGCGGACGACATTGATGCCTTGCAAGAACAGAGAAGGAGCTAGCTTAGCTGGTGGTAAAGCTGGACAGTACAGCCATTGCGTTTGGGATGGAAATCAGCGCAGAGAAGACCAAACTGATGACCAATAACGCCAGTGGCACTGGCACCAAAATCATGGTTGGAGGCCAAAAACTGGAAACAGTTAAGAAATTCAAATACTTAGGAGCCATTGTGACAGATGAAGGATCAAAACCAGAAATAATGTCCAGGATTGCGCAGACAACAACAGCGCTGACAAGATTCAAGACCATATGGAAGGACAGAAACACTACACTCTGCTCCAAGATCAGACTGATGCGCTGCTTAGTCAGTCATCTCAGTGTTCTTGTATGCCTGTGAGTGATGGACCCTCACAGCAGACCTCAAAAGGAGGATACAAGCCACTGAAATGAGATGTTTTCGAAGGCTGCTTGTCATTTCGTACAGAGATCACATCACGAACGAGGAAGTGGGAAGAAAAATCAGACAAGCCATCGGGCCTAATGAAGACCTATTAGCCATTGTGAAAAAAGGAAACTGAAATGGTATGGGCAGGAGGACGAAGGAGAGGAAGACAGAGAAAAAGATAGGAGGACAATATCTCAGAGTGGGCAGGACTGAAGCTGAGCGACACACTAAGAATGGCAGAGAACAGAGTGGAATGGAGGGAGCTGGTTGCCAAGTCATCAGTGGTGTCCCAACGGTCGGCAAGACTACGGGATAGATAGACACTCCTTCCCGCTCCCTCCGCACCGCATACGACCCTCTCCGCCTCCACATCCCCCGCACCAAACTCAGCACTTTCGGCCCCCGCTCCTCCGTCTACGGTCCATCCACCTGGAACACTCTCCCACCCTCTCTCCGTCAGAAACACTCTCTCTCCTCCTTCCAGTCCGCCCTCAAAACTCACCTCTTTCAACAGTTCTAGCACTATAACATCACCACACTCCCCACCCCAAGCTGACTGTCGTAATGTATTTGTGGTACGTGAGTCATTGTCAAAAGCGTGCGCATGCGTGCGCGAGTTGTGAGTGCGCGCTTAGAGTTATAATTATTATAAGATAAGTGCATTATAAATACCGTAATTATTATTATTACTATGTCAAACTTCAAAATTTTGCTGAAGAAAGGAAAACAAACAGACATAGGTCAAACTTGCACAAGTATTAGGCACCACCTTGACATCTTTTCTGACATATTAAAATTTTTCGTGGCTCAGTTTTAGGTATTTAGACGAATTCTCTCTCTCCGGCTCTCTCTCTCTCTCTCTCTCTCTCTCTCTCTCCTCACCCCTTATTACTTCTCGTGCCAGTCATTAACAAGCAGGGCACCATGCGGTTGAAGTTTCAGAGTATCGGTATTAATTTTGTAGGGTCTTTTAAGCAATGAGAGAAGCCCGGCTGATTACGCACTGCCATGAAGTTATTTGAGTGGAAATAATATCTCGATTAACACACGATACTATAATTATTTTGAACCCGTTCTCTTTGGTCCTGGAGGATAGTTGTCACAAGTGGGGAAATCTGCGGGCGGCGGAGACAGCGAGGGAGCTGTGCCGTCCAGAATGAGAGCCATACCGTGGAGATGGTGCATTTCTATGTGGCAGTGCACAAACCACATCCCGGGGTTGTCCGCCTTGATTCGCACCACCACGTAGCTGGAAAATAAACACAAGTGGGTATACAGCGTAGACATGGTATGCATACAATTCTAGATGTATTATCAGAGTTAACGTCGGCATTATTATCATCATTCGTCGTCATCAGCGTAATTGTCATAACTGATCATCATGTGCACCCATGGTGGCACATCAGAGAGTGTCAAACACGGTCTGTAATAGTTGCACGGTCCCTGAATGTATCTGAAGTAAGTGAATTTCGAACAATTCACGCGTCAGCCCTCTCCTGTATGTTTAAGCCTGTACTGGCAGCGTTCAGAAATGTTCAAAACACCGCAGATATTGTCAGATAACCCTGTATCCGAGGCACACTGACATGAATGAGGTCAGCAAGAGACATACATCCTCATGAGGATTTGTCTCATGCATTTGGTTGCTGTTTTCCTGTGCTGCGACTTTTATTGTTTTTTTGTTTTGTTTTGTTTTTTGTTCACCGTATTTCCTCATAGCTCAGACGAGTCGCTGTGGTGCAGCGCAACCCGACAGTGTTTTCTTAACCTTTCTCAGAACACTCACCCTCCTGTGGGCACAATGATGGTGTCCTTGCGGACGGGGTGCTGGAGATTGAGTTCTGGCACCTCACCCCCGTTCTCCGACCTCCATGTCTCGTTGGCCCACCTCCCCGTATTGCAGAATGACTGGGTACGTGTGACGTTGCCTTGGCAGTCAATGTCCAAGTTCTCCTCTCTAATGAACAAACACAAACACACACACACACACACACACACACACACACACACACACACACACACCAATGTTAACCCTTTGGCTGTCGGTAGCGCTTTTTGTCGACCTGATGCTTGCATGAATCTCATCACTGTATCTCGGCATTGAAGGCGTCATGCCGACTATCGGAACAGAAGATCTGAAAACCGCACATCTATATATGTAACGATGGAACAAACTAAATCCATACCTAAATTTTCATCCACACGCATCGCCGGAAAAAATGCGTTTCTGTACAAGATTTGTGGCAACTGAATAATAACCTTGAAAGCATTTCTAGTCTACAGATCTGTATCTTACACAGAGAGAAAGTCTTGTTGGTGTCTGGACGTTAAGCAATGTACAACCAACCCACCTTTACCTTACATCGATATCTGTCAGTCACAAAGAATCTGGAGAATTGACACAGTACATTTGTACGCATCGTAAAATAATCGTTAAAAGTTCAACTATCTGACCTCCTGAAAAATCAAACAAATAATCGCGAAAAACATACAGGCAAAAATCTATATTATTGTGAATATTATTTCTATTAAAAATGTTTTATCTTTTTTTTTTATACTCCAACGCCACTGTGGAAGCCAAAGCCTGGAAGGCCCATTTTGGCTGTCGAAAAGAAGTCAGTCAGTAATATATTATTAGTTGTTTTACGAGTTAGGCATTACCAGTGGTTCTTGTAGCCTCGACGGTTCTATCAGGGATCTCAATGTCAGTGGAAATAGTCGACGGCCTTAGCTCGAGACTTTAGCCTCTGACACTGAAGTCCCTGATCGGACCTGAGAGGCGACAAGAACCACTGGCAACGCCTCGTAATACAAGGATTTTGTCTTTGAATGATATATAAATAAATATAAATATATATATATATATATATATATATATATATATATATATATATATATATATATATATATATATATATATATATAATAATAATAATAATAATAATAATAATATATGTACCCACTCCATGAAAATTTCCCCTTCTTTGACACATGTATTGATATATTGTATAACAAGCAAATTAATATTCATGAGCTTGCTCGATATGCTTTCCTTCCCATAATCCCTTGCAGACCAGAAAGACTCAATCTTGATGATTGCCTGTCCGCAATGCAAAAACACTAAATATGCGCATACTGTCACTTTAGCACGCTCCTTATACTCGCTAGTAATGAAATACTTCTTAGTGTGTACGTACGCTCGAACTTTCTTTCCCATACACACATATAAACGGAGAATAGACAGCAGCAAACACACGAATCGCCACATTATTGAGATTGACGACACTGATGTCCGCTAGTGATAGTGACCTTAGAAAAGGACTAAATAAACAAACCTGCTGGCATTTACCGCCATTATCCGTGTTCTAATTACAAGTAGACTTCACTCAACAACACGCACGATTATAGAAAGCACTGATGTCTACACAGTCAAACGCAATCTCCGCGCTGTCAGTCGACAGTCCAAAACGTGGCACACAACAAGGTCATCTTTTGGACAAACACACATCGGAAGTATCACATCCAGGTTCATAATAGACATGGTTATTAATGCGTCGCACCTAAGGCTTCTTATCCGCTTGTTTTCTTCAACATCGGAGGCGTGCGAGAGGGAGTTTGCACGATGAAATACTATGATGTTCAGCAGTGTCAGATTTGCTGGATTCTGTATGTTTGAAGCATACATTTGGTGTTGGACGGTAAAGTTCCCTTCAGCCTATGTGCATGTAAACTTTACGTCATTTCACCTTCTTTGCAACTTTTCAGAAAAGTCTGACGTGAACTCCAGACTATGCGGGCCCTAGATTGTGACGTTAAAGAGTTTTGTGGTGACGTGATTGTTCTAGTACGTGTAGTACACACAGTGCCAGTATCAGTGGCGCTCAAGGGGTAAGGGGTATTTTAGCGCAAATCTAAAAAAAAATGTGAAAATATCCAGCGAACGTCTACACAGCCTAAATGAACCTGGGCGTAACTCTACCCTGTGTGAATGTGTGCTGTCGCTATTCCATTGAGATATTTTTTATTTGAGTAAATTCAAGTCTTTGTTCACAAACCAAAGGGAATCACTCAGCGCTGGACAGACAAACAGTTAGATCCCCTGCCCCCGCCTATCGGGCACCCAATCGCCAGCCCACAGAGAAATACGCAGGTATAGAACAAGATGATCATTTGCACCCTCTAAAAAGAATGCATCAGGTCTCTTATATAACCCAGGTCTTTCTCCGGAACTTAGGAAGTAGGCAGGAGAAACATACATACACAAACACGAAGGTTGTTGTGTAATGTGTTACATTGTTGTGTAATGTTCTGTGCATCTACTGTGGGTTATCAGGGTATTTACCCGACCACATATAGTAATGCACCTTCGAAATATGCTCACACTGCAACATTAACGCGCTCCTTATGTGTAGTAGTAATGACATACTTCTTAGTGTGTATGAATGCTCGAAATTTATATCCTATACACACACACGAACGGACGCCATGAAACGCACGTCGGCCTGGACTGACAAGTGAAATTGACGAGATGTTAGCTGGCGATCGACAATTTGAGAAAAGAACAAAATAAACAAACCTGCTGGCATTTTCCGCAATTATGCGTGATCTAGTTAAAGTAGAATCTACTCACCAACACACACGGTTATACAAAGCACTGATGTCTTCCTAGTCAATCGAAATCTACGCGCGGAGTCTACAGCGATGTGCCATTCATGTGTTTTGTCTGAACACCGCAATCAGCCGCAAAATGAATGACGCGAGGCATAGTTTTGTTTTGGACTGGGTACATAGATTATATTGAGCAACAATTTTGTTTGATATAGTGCCGATAAACAGACAGATGTGATTACTTGACTCGAATCAAATGTCCTCGTCTTCGACCCGGACTTTTTGACTCAGTCCGTCGAGTCTCGTAATCACATCTGCCTGTTATCGCACCGCTATATCAAGCAAAATGTTGCTCAATATAATATAATATCAAGCAAAATGTTGCTCAATATAATATAATGTAATATTATTTGCGCGAAGTAACATATAGTTGAAAGAACGTAGAAATTCAGGGGAAGCAAATCTCAATACTTTCGAATGTAAGTCAACTACCTCGCGCAAACTGCAAGAAATTTTTCTCTAAGGTATTTTCTAATTTAACACTTCCTTTCTATGAAATCGGTACCACAGGTCATACGCAACGCGTGCATATAGTTATTTTGTTGCGTAACCCGTTCAGTTTTTATTTAGCTCGCTTTTTGTTTCTACGCCGTTTCCGTGGCGGCCAGCCTAAGTTGGGCATTCGCTCAATTTTTATTTTTTCTATTGCCAGGGTCTAGTATATATCAAAATACCACAACCGAAACTGTTCTTCTGGCGTTTTTAACAGTTTCTAACTGGTGTTACGAACGGCACTGAACACAAGCGTTACAACTCAACTCAATTTTAAACACACTTATTTATAGTTTGATGCCAGCCGAGGTGTGCTGTAGTACCAAAGCACCTCCCCCCCCCTCCCTGGATCCGGCCCTGTTATCTAATATGTGAGTTATGTTTTGTATGAAATTGGTACCAACGTTATCACATAACACGGCCTGCATACCGGTTCCGCTTGTGTGTGTGTGTGTGTGTGTGTGTGTGTGTGTGTGTGTGTGTGTGTGTGTGTGTGCGTGCGTGCGTGCGTGCGTGCGTGCGTGCGTGCGTGGGTGCGTGCGTGGGTGCGTGCGTGTGTGCGTGCGTGCGTGTGTGTGTGTGTGCGTGTGTGTGTGTGTGTGTGTGTGTGTGTGTGTGTGTGTGTGTGTGTGTAAGCATCTAAATTGTTTATTTAGTAGCATATATGTGCTTAGAAGTTTGACTGAATCAAGATTAGGTATGTTTGTACTGATTAACATGTGATAACAAGGGCCTGACGATCGGGCCTTTACTGAATGAGAATACCGCTGAGCCACCGCGTGCGCAACCGTTCACAGCGCAACCTCATTACAAGAAGAGCTCTTATTGTAATGAGGGTGCGGTGAACAGTGGCGCAGTGGTATTCGCATTCAGTAAAGCTCCATCGTCAGGCCGCTATGTGTGACAAGTAGCCTCCGTTGCCTTGAGAGCGGGCGACTAGGGCAAAGAAAGGCAAATAGAGCCAGGCTAGCGAGCGACCAGGGAAAAAAAGGCAAATAAAGCCAGGCTAAAAGTGTGACAGTCTGAAAGAAGACAACGCGACCTATCAACCCCGTAATATTTTTTAGTCACATATTTTCCCATTTTCATTTTGTTTCACTGATGAACAGGTATTTGCGATCTCCAAGCGTTGAGACACACTGGTTGTCTGGATTCGTCACCTCTGCTGATAGCGAATCGAGGGAGACAACGCGTGAGATGTTGAGACTATTTTCACTCTAAATATACAGATCTAAAGTTTAAACCGAACATTACCTTTCGCCAATAAGAGCCATAGTGGTAAACTTTTATTTCATGTTTCTAGCCTGACTATTCACTCGCCTGAACTCTCCGCTGATCTTGTCGTAGACAGGGTAGCCCATTTTGACCACGTAGAAGGAGTAGCCGTGGATGTGGACCGGGTGGGAGAAGCCTTTTCCGTCCCCCATGTTCGACAGAACCAGCTGCAAGGAATTATCACGTATAATAGCCCAAAGCCGTCAAAGTTCATAAACCTGTGACATCCTCTGAGGCTACATTTTTGTCTACCGTATTGAAAATGCGATAGACTTTGAAATGGGGCTGGCCTTAGCGCGTTCAGTAGCTAGTACGCGATAACATGGGCGGGCACGCGTCAAACTGAGTGTAGTAACAAGATACAATTGCACCACTTCTAGCCACGCTAGCAATACTGTTGAACGCAGATCTAGCGCCAAAGTGCTGTGTGTGTGTGTGTGTGTGTGTGTGTGTGTGTGTGTGTGTGTGTGTGTGTGTGTGTGTGCGTGCGTGCGTGCGTGCGTGCGTGCGTGCGTGTGTGACTAGAGCCCGCGTTTGTAGACGGAAAAAAGCTTGACTCTTTAGGATATTGTCTTTAAAAGAATTATCTCGAGACAGATTTTTCAATTTGATTACACATTGACGAGAAAATAACCCCACCCCCCACACTTTGGTACCGGTCTCAGGCCACTTTACAAATTTCAAATACAAGCGATCAAAAATCTCTGTAACTTCAGTAGCTGACTGGCCCTTCGTTTGTCTTGTACTGTGTTTGTCTTAAATGGCGTAAATCCGTGTCTGTTTCGTGAGTGTGTGTGTTGGGTTTCAGGCGCGGCGCTTTGAGTCGATTTCCCCAAAATTGACATAAAGCGCCTATATAATAACGGTATTATTATTATTATTATTTCACAAAAGAACGGTTGATCCGCATTGGAGTCCGTAACTTTTCTCTCTCTCTCTCTCTCTCTCTCTCTCTCTCTCTCTCTCTCTCTCTCTCTCTCTCTCTCTCTCTCCTCTCTCTCTCTCTCTCTCTCTCTCTCTCTCTCTCTCTCTCTCTCTCTCTCTCTCTCTCTTTTTAAAACTAGATATTTTGCAGTTTGCTAGATTAAAGAAAGATTGAATGAATTTGTTAGCCACCATTGTACCTCTTCTATATTTTGAATGATAATTAATTCATTTTTGCAAGTTTTGGAACCACGTTTCACTCCCCAACAAACAGTCAGCCCTGGAAGAGGCTGCGTGGAAGAGATCCTTGCGTGCCCTTCGGGATAGAGGTGCACGGTACTTTAAATACTGGTATACCGGAAAACAAGAAAGGCAAAGCCTTTATGGCTCACGTGTATGACCAATCCATATAGTGTGATTTTGTGACCTTTACCTTTCCAACAAGTCATTGAAATGAGCAAGTATTCAAGCGTCTAAACATAGGTACAGTGATGGCTTCTCAACCAGTGAAATCCGAGTTTGTTTTTTTTTTTAATGTATGCATTTTTCACAAATTTGTCAACCTTCCATGACCCTTCACCTCTGTGAGGGGTCGACTAAATTAGTATTCATAGAAATGTGTTATCATCAGCTACTTACTTACTTACTTACTTACTTACTTACGCCTGTCACCCCTCCCCGGGTATAGGCCGTCGACGAGAGACCTCCAGCAACTCCTGTCCCGTGTATCTCCTTCGATTTTACTCCAGGTGGTTCCCAGTCTCTTGATGTCTGCTTGGAGGTCTCGACGCCAGGTGTTTCTCGGCCTGCATCTTTTCCTCTTTCCCTGGGGGTTCCATGGCAATGCCTGCCTAGTGATAATGGAAGCCGGCTTTCTCAGACTGTGACCAATCCATCCCCATCTTCTTCGCCCAATTTCATTCTCTGCTGTTATCTGCTCTGTTCTCTCCCAGAGTCTGACGTTGCTGATCTTCTCTGGCCAGTGGATTTTCAAAATTCTTCAAAGGCAACTGTTTATGAAGATCTGTACTCTGTTGACTGTGGTTTTTGTCAATCTCCAAGTCTCTGCTCCATATAGGAGAACTGCTTTTACGTTGGAGTTGAAAATCCGGACTTTGGTGTGTTGTGACAGCTCTCTGGAACTCCACACTTTTTTTCAAGTGGAGAAAGGCTGCTCTGGCTTTACCGATTCGTGCTCTGACATCTGCATCAGTGCCACCTTGTTTGTCTATGATGCTTCCAAGATAGGTGAAGGACTCCACCACCTCCAACGGGGTGCCAGCAAGCAAGACTGGCTCTTCCCTGGTTGCGTTCAGCCTCATTGTCTTTGTTTTCTGTTTGTGGATGGTGAGGACCACATGGGACGAGATGTCAGCAAGCCTCGTGGTCTTGTCCTGCATTTGTTGATGAGTATGGGACAGTAAAGCCAAGTCGTCTGCAAAATCGAGGTCGTCAAGCTGTGTCCACAGTGTCCACTGTATTCCACTTCGTCTGTGCTCTGTGGTCCTCTTCATGACCCAGTCTATGGCCGGTAGGAAGAGGAACGGAGACAGCAAACACCCCTGCCTTACACCGGTTCTGACCTGGAGCTCCCTGGTGAACTGCCTTTCGCTTCGTGGATCACGCGACATGTCATGCCATCGTAGCTGCTCTTGATCAGCCGGACGAGCTTTGTGGGTACACCGTAGTGTCGTAGGAGTTTCCACAGAGTCTCTCGGTCCACGCTGTCAAATGCTTTCTCGTAATCCACAAAGTTGATGTACAGCGGGGAGCTCCACTCCAGAGACTGTTCCACGATGATGCGGAGAGTGGCGATCTGGTCTGTACATGATCGGTTTTTCCTGAATCCTGCTTGCTGGTCTCTCAGCTGGGGGTCAACGAAGCTAACTAATAATAATAATACCGTTATTATATAGGCGCTTTTTCTCAATTTTTGGGGAAATCGACTCAAAGCGCCGCGCCTGAAACCCAACACACACACTCACGAAACAGACACGGATTTACGCCATTAAGACAAACACAGTACAAGACAAACGAAGGGCCAGTCAGCTACTGAAGTTACAGAGAATTTTGATCGCTTGTATTTGAAATTTGTAAATTGGCCTGAGACCGGTACCAAAGTGTGGGGGGTGGGGGGGACGAAGCTCTTCATTCTCTCCAGGGTGATCCTGTTGAAGACCTTTCCTGGTACTGACAGCAAGGTGATTCCTCTGTAGTTGGAACATTTGCTGAGGTCGCCTTTCTTGGGAAGCTTGATTAGGTACCCCTTGATTAGGTACCCTTCCTTCCAGTCAGCCGGCATCACCTCCTCTTCCCAGAACTTTCTAAACAGTGGGTACAGCATCTCTACTGTTGTCTCTAGGTCTGCTTTCAGAGGCTCCGCTGGGATGCCATCTGGCCCTGCTGCTTTGCCGTTCTTCAAAAATGCCACTGCTCTTCTTATCTCTTCCCGGCTGGGTCGGTCTCTGCTGGCCGGATGTCTGGGGGGTCGGGTGGGTTGGGTCTGTTCAGTAACTCTTCAAAATACTCGGCCCATCTGTCGAGTTGGTCTGCTCTGTCTGCAATAGGCTTGCCTTCTTTGTCTTTTACTGGTCTTTATGTATGGCCATACTTGCCCGACAATCTTCTGGTAATGTCGTAGAGCTGTTTCATGTTGCCGCTGCCTGCAGCCTTTTCTGCCTCTGCTGCCAGGCTGTCTTTGTAGGCCCACTTGTCTGCCCTGATACTCTTCTTCACCTCGCGGTTGGCTTCCGAGTATTCCTCCTGTGCCCTTGCTTTGGCTGCTCTCGTGCGACTGTTGTTGGCAACTGCTTTCTTCTGCTTCCTCACTTCTATCTTCTTCAAGGTCTGTGCCGACAGCTAGTCCTTGTGATGGTGTTTCCTGAACCCTACAGTGTCTTTGCAGGTTGAGTTTAGCGCCTCTCTAACTGCCTTCCACTGCTGCTCTGTGGTGACCGCCTCCTCTTCATTTACTAGCTCCTGTACTGCTTGAAACCGGTTGGACAGCACCAGTTTGAACTCTTCTCTCACTCCAGTCTCTCTCAGGAGGCCTACATTATAGCGCTGTCTTCTTGTTGTCTCTGTGCAGCTTTTCTTTAACGTGAGCTTTATGCTTAAGGTAAGCAGATGGTGGTCTGAGGCGACATCTGCTCCCCTCCTCACTCGAACATCTTGAAGGGATCTTCTAAATTTCTCGCTAATGCAGATATGGTCTATTTGGTTCTCTGTAGTATGGTCAGGTGAGACCCACGTTGCTTTGTGTTTTCTTCTGTGTGGGAAGATGCTGCCTCCAATGACAAGTCTGTTTAGAGCACAAAAGTCTACAAACCTCTCCCCGTTCTCACTCATCTCCCCTGGTCCCTGTCTCCCCATCACCTCTTCGTATCCGGTGTTGTCCTCCCCTATTTTGGCATTAAAATCGCCTATGACGATGGTGATCTCTCGCTCCGCACATTTGTCCACAGCACTCTGGAGTCGGTCGTAGAACTCTTGTTTCTCTTCCTCGTCACTGTCATTAGTGGGTGCATAACACTGGATGACGTCCAGCTTGATCTTTTTCTTGGTTCTAAAGGCTGCTGTGATAATTCTTGGCCAAAGAGGTTCCCAACCCATCAGCGCTCTCTGTGCCACTGGTGACAGCATGAATGCTACTCCTTCTGTATGGGGTGCATTCTCCTCTTCATGACCTGAATACAAAATCATCTCCCTACTTAACAGCCTTTTCTGGCCAGACTGCGTCCATCTGGCTTCACTGATACCTAGCAAGGAAAGGTTGTACTTTTGCATTTCCGCTGCTATCTGGGCGGCCTTGCCACTCTGGTACATGGTCTTGACATTCCATGTGCCCATGGTTGTGTCCCTGGATAGAGAGAGGCGGCTCGGTCCTGTGGCTTCCGAAGACTTCCGGCTTTCACCACACGACGTCATAAATCTTCTGGTAGAAGAACCTTCCTCCTCCAGGAAAGGAATTGCTGTTTGTCTTTTCGTCGGCGTTTTTGTAGCTATTTCCCCATTTGCAGGCTGGGGAAGCTACCCCCACGCCCAACCCCCTTACTAGGAGGACCAGGGGTTTTCTGTCGGGGTCACCTTCCCTTAGACCATGTTGGTTCACGGCACCTTATTTCATTCGGTGCACCCCTCTCGCGAGGGACCCCCTATCCACCACCCAGGGGACGCGCCTCAACGCCATATGGTCCCAGCGCAAGGTATCATCAGCTACCTTTATAGCAAATTGTATAGCAAAAACGTTTATAAAAACTACAATTCTATGAAAAACTGGCATTTTTCACATACTTGCCAACCTCCTGTGACCCTTGACCTTCCAAGGGGTCATCGAAATTACTATGCATAGCAAGGCCTTATCATCAGGTATCTCTATACCAAGTTTGGGTTTGAAGTTGAAAACTGTATTTGAGAGAAAACAGTTTTTGTCAAAATATGGCTTTTTTATAGTTATTTGGAGGACGCTGTTTCTGAAACTCTTTACGAATCGGGGCACCCTTGCACATCGGCTATATCTCTGGTGTGTTCCTAAGGATTTTATGGCTTAACATCGCAGGACAGGACATACTAAGGTACACCTTGAAGCCCAGCTTATAGACTAAAAGAACTGTGCCGGGGGTTGGGGTGGGGGGGGGGGAAGGGGGGGGGGGGGCAGACGCACGGTAGTCGGTTAAGCTTTTGTACTAAATTGCTTAGGTCTACAGCCTTGTAAAAACAACTCCCAAGACAAAATCTTAACATTTGACAGCACTATGCTCATTTAAAATCATTTTCATTTATCAGGCGTTGGACATATTCAGCGTTTCCATTCAGTCCATCGTAATTTGTAAGTCAGGGTCACGTTGATGGACAACATCGCTGGATCAGTGAATAGTGAAGTTACGTTTGCCACGAACGACTCCCAACAACGAACGCGAGCGAAATCACGGAGTATAAACAGCTTGTACCATGAGCATACCTTGAACGACACTCCAATCATCTCCAAGTCGCATAGAACCTCATGCGCCGAAGGGCGCATGAGGATCTATGCCTCTTGGAGATGTTTGGAGTGTTGTCTATACTTATGATGCAAAATGTTTATCCGCCGGGATTCCCCTCTCGTTCGTTTTGGGAGTCGTTCGCTGCAAACGTAACCTCGCTAATGACATCGACGTGACGGAGGTCTTTGACGTTTGGACTTGTAGAGCTTCATAGACGATTCCGTAAATCAGAAGCAGATCAAAACCTTTTGACGCAAACGACGACAGTGGCCGTGACTAAAAAGCACGGAAGAACAGATTCTCATCGTTGTCCGGGCTTCAGGCTATCGCATGTTTGTCCAGGTTTTTAATTCGCTTCCAGTTTTCATGGAAACACGTGCAAGATTGACCTACTTCTGATTTGACCTACTTCAACGTCCATTCTAATGTTACCAAGGCTTGAACTCAGACCTGATGCACGCGGTCACGTGTCAGCTTCACCGTATGCGTACAGTTGCACTGTGTCTGCGCCTGCCCACAGGTCTTCCCACAAGAAGTTCTGGCTGGCGGGTCCTTAGCGTGCAAGATGGCGGCCACTGGCGGCTTGACGAACTTGACGCCGTTGATGGAGGACGACGGCGGCAGGACCTCGCCCGGGCCGGGGAAAGCAAAGTTAAGAAAAATCTGCAAACCAGACGGCAACATTATCGAAGTATGGCTTCCTCTTCCTGAGAAGTAATAATAATAATGATGATTTCTATGGCGCCTAACCTCAGGTAGAACTCTAGACGCCTTACAAATTTCAAAAATACAATTACAGAAAGTGTACACAGTATTACACGCACACACACACACACACACACACACACACACACACACACACACACACACACACACACACACACACACACACACACACACACACACACACACACACACACACACACACATTCCAGGCACCACAGCAAAAATACAACAGAATCCTCAGCAGTCAATGATTAATCAGTGGGGTAATGGAGTTGGAAAAGGTGTGTTTTTAGCGCAGAAAAACGTCTTTTGAAGTACTGTGGCGGACATGGGAGGGGACTTCGTTCCAGTACAGCGGCCCAAGATATGAAAAAGACCGATGGCCAAAAGACTTGGTACGAACAAAAGGTACACGCAAAATGCGGCTGTCGGCAGAGGATCTGAGTTGTCTTGAGGGAGTGTACAGCTGCAGGAGAGAGGACAGGTACGGGGGGCTTAATGTGGAAATGCAGCTCACAGAGAGAAGAAAGTTTATACTGAATTCTTGCAGCCACAGGGAGCCAGTGGAGGGATTTAATTACAGGTGTAATATGATCAGTTTTGCGCTTTTTGGTCTCCCACTGTATATTAGGAATGTGCTGGTCTAAGGCTTAGGCCTGCTGTAAGCTTTAAACTCGCAAAAAAGACAGAAATGTACTTAGGACGGACAAGTACAACACAATTTGTGTTGTAACCGATCTTTCTAAGCGCACTTTTTTGTTGTTGTTGTTGCGATTTTCTGGCAGTTACACGCTTGGCAGTTACTGTTCAGTTTGGCCCTGGATTTCATAGGCAGCTGTCGGAATCTGCCGAGGACTTGCGACTGCATTCAACTCCTAGTGATGATTATGAAGAGGATACAGCTGCAGTTAGCTCTGCCGCTGTTGATGATTATGTTAACTGACCTCCCAATGCGCAAAAGGTCATCGGGCCGAAGTCGGGCCGATGGCCTTAGCGCATTGGCTACTGATGATACTTTAAATGACAACACCCACATGATATGTATTGGCGTACAGTGTTTAACGCGACTTTTGGCAACAAAAATAGTCCGACATCCGATGCCATAAACGTCACACCTCAATGAGATCCGTGGGTTTGTCCACTACCGGTGCTGGCGTCCCTCCCGTGAGCTCGTCCAGATGCACGCATACCGTGTGTTCTTGTGGCGGGTAGTAGGTGTAGGGGCAGTTAACCACCGTACAAATACTCAAAGCGCTGCATCCCCGGCTGCTGGGTAGGGCCGGCGGTGCGCCGCCAGTGGGAGCGCCTGTGTACCTGTTGATAGACTGAACTGTAAAGCGATCTGTTTCATGGTGGGTTTGAATACTAATATTCGCCGATTAAGCGGTTTGTCAATGTTGTCCGGCCTCAACTAAGACTTTTCTACCCTTCTTTTCACAATCCTTGTGAGTAGGCTTTCATACCAGAGGTTTTCTCTTTTGAGCGTAACGCCACGAACCGCGTACAAAGGTGAAGGGAAGCAGAAAAGTCATTCTTTTTTGCGACATTTAAAGTTAGTCCTTTTGTCCAGCATTAGCGTAAGGCATCCTAAGAACATTTATAAAGAGATATTGTGATTTTTAACCCGTTACTGCCTAAAGGAGGCCACTTTAAGGTCGAAGTTCCTAAATTTGGGAACTGTCATCTGAAGACGAGATAACAATGCTGGAGACAGATCTACTAGGGTTGATCAAGGGCAGTGCCAGAGACGCCAAGCTTTTCTTGCAGTGAACTAAAAGCTCTCGGACCCCCAATTGCCGCCTGAGTTGGCCTACTTTGGCGAGATGACCTTTTGCTCACTGGGTACCTGGAGACTTCTTCCTCCAGCGATATGTTCGCAAAGGCGTCTGGCAAGAGCTAGAGGAAATGCTGATAACGACACCTTTTTCCACTGGTTCAGCACAGTAACATCCGTATTATTCGCGTGTTAGCTCTTTGGCTGTCGGGAGCGTTTATTGGTCGCGCTGATTCCTGCAGGAATCATCACGACAAAAAGCGCTACTAACAGTAAAAGGGTTAGTGACGATTCAAGGGCAGCGAAGATGGAGAAACTGAAGAGGCAAGGAGAAAAGGATCGAGTACGACAACGAAAAAAGTAGAATGAAAATAAAATATACACATAAAACAGACGAAACCAGACCTAAATAACAACACAGTTTACCTGAGCACGGCTTCCGCCACGTGTCTGCTCGGGCCAGCGAGATTCACCTCCAGCGTCTCGGCGTAGATGAGATAGTCCTTGCTCCCAGTCATGTTGGTGGTCAGAATGAAGTCGTAGCGCTCCCCGGGATTCACGACAAACGACTCGGCCGCCACAGGAGTAAAATCCCAGCCGTCTGACGCCACCACAGACATCCTGCAGATGGACCAGGATTCTGTTACAGGTCAGCCTCAGTATTGTCGCTCCGGTCAGTACGCCGCGATATCTGACACAACGCGCGGCACTGTGCCAGGTTTCTGGCTCCCATGGGGGATGCCTATGAGCAAAAGATCCTCGAGCCGAATTCTTACTTAGGCCGGAGAACATTTTGCTTTCCTAGTATTTTTTCTTCACAAATTTATGTCAGTTCAGCACTACAAAAGCGCAATCGCGAATAACGCGGGGTGCCTGTGTGGCCCCAGGCTACCGCGATATACTGAGGCTGACCTGAACTAAATATGATAGGTTTATGGATGAACAGGAAGACTGGTCACCCGCATCCATCGCACTCTGTTACTTGCCTGTTTTGTTTGACTCTTGACTCAATCTCACCGAAAATGTACAAATAAGAAACAACGCGTGTTTGTTGCTTGTCTCTATACTGAGACATGGTCTGATTGACTGATACTATTATTATTATTTATTATTACCGTTATTATATAGGCGCTTTTCTCAATTTTGGGCGAATCGACTCAAAGCGCCGCGAACTGAAACCCAACACGCACACTCACGTAACAGACACGGATTTACGCCATTTAAGACAAACACAGTACAAGACAGACGAAGGGCCAGTTCAGCTACTGAAGTTACAGAGATTTTTGATCGCTTGTATTTGAAATTTGTAAAGTGGCCTGAAACCGGTACCAAAGTGTGTGTGTGTGTGTGTGTGTGTGTGGGGGGGGGGGGGTTACCAAAGACAGCATATTATAATATACCGTCTTTGCTGATACTGGTCTGCAGTGCACAGACCATTACACACAGTGAACCAAAAATATTGCCCAGAAGCATTCCTGTTCCTTTGCGGGACCTCCCTGACAGCATGACAATGCAAAAAGTTGCTTGTCTGTTTGGACAGTTTGTTAATATAGACAAGTTTTTGATTATTCTATTACAAACATTTATATTTTTCTGTTTGATTAGCTCGGACAGTGGTATGGATAAACTGTTGAATTCAAAATAATGACCATTTAATCCATACTCAAAGTCAAGGTTTTTTTAACCGGTCTGTAAATTCACGTTAATTTACGTTACCTCATTCTTATTCCCAAACCCGTTTAAACCGCTATGAAAAATTTTATGTAATGATTTTGTAAAGAAGAAATGTTGCTAAAACAAGCCATGATAAGTATGCAAAGCTTGGTCATGTTTTGTAAATGGTATGGATTTTCAAATCCTTCATTTCCATTCTGGCAATAAGAAAGTAAGCCACACTAACGCAATATCTCCAAACAAGGTGAAATCAGTGAGCTGGAACAAAATATCATTGGAAGTCTCAAAGAAGTACCCAACGGAGAAGAAGCACGCTTAGAAAAGACGGCTACAACACAATTTATTAATATTTCGGGTAAATACCCTTTGTCAAAATAGACAAACAGGGAGATTAGCCGCTACTTATCTTCATTCGCAGAAGGAATGTGATCTGGATTGGAAGTCTCAGCCACGGTGTCAGTCATGCACTAACGTCACTTACTCATAATAATGAATGTTATCTACCCGGCCGTTTGTACCCGGCTGAGCTAGGAGTAAAACTGTGGTTTTCGACAGATTTTTTAACCCATTTAGATCCTCTCTGTAGTAAGTCAGACTTTCCTTGTAGCACGCGCACATCTGCATGAAAGGCACAGACATTACGTTAGCTACGTCTTTTCGTGAGTTGGACGTCATTCATCGTAATACGTAATCGGAGGGGACCAGAAGGGGTAACTTTTCAGCTAATTTCCATCTGCCTTACGTGTGCTCTGGTAATCCATGTTACCGTTCTCTTTGATCGGATTGTTTTCAATCATTTCATCTATTCTGTAAATTACTGGTATTTTCGTTTAGCAGAATGGCCACGAAAACATCACAGGAAAATAATGTTTTGCTTTATTTGCTTGTGTCCACATGAAAGATTATTAACATAAACGTTTTTTTCTGAATACATATTTAAAGACACGAGAAATCGATTTTTTTTTCAAAGTGCCTGTTAATAATTTGCTTCACTGGCAATGCTTCAAAATATTGTAATGTTTCTTACGTAATTAAGGGTTTGTTGGCGGTGGGGTTTTTTTCTCGGTAGGAAACGCAGATTTCTGGAATAAACCTTCCATTCCTCTGTCTCGGTCTGTCGAAGACTACAAGGGTCCAGCAAGTAAATCGCAACAATTAATTTGGCCATGTGTCTTCAACAATGGCTCGCAGACAGGATATTGGATGCTGAGACGTTTTGTTCAGCATATGAACCTGAGAAATGTGTAGGCCTACTTGTACGAAACTGGAGTTTTATGTTTCATTTTTCCGTTTTAATTTGTACATTAGGTTTTGATTTGTACATTTTCAGTGAGAATGAGTGCCTTTCGGCAGAGATTCTGCGTGATTTGGCAAAAACCATTATTATATGTCTATGTTTGAGAAAAGGAGACTTTCATTGCTATACAACTTACTTGCTCTTGTCATAATTATCACGGCAGGGTTGTCCTAGGAAACGGGAAACAGAGGGGAAAATCTGTTTCGTCTTTGTCATCCCAAAGCAGTGTTTTTTTTTTTTTTTTTAGTTTTTTTGTTTTGTTTTGTTTTTTGGGTGTTTTTTTCATTTTACTTATTTCTTTTAACTCATTCGAGACCTGCCGCCTCCGGATACGCGGCTTAAGCCGGGTGAATCCGGCGGCGGCACGTCTTGAATGAGTTAATCTTTTTGTTTGGTGTTTCCTTCTTAGGTTATTTCTTCGCATTTGACGTGCTTGGTAGTCTTGTTTTTATCTAAATGTCTTCCTTTGTCTGACATAGTTTTTCTATCATCTTCCTTGCATTAAACCTACAGAAAAAAAATCTTCGTCAGCATGGGAGCTGAGTGTGTGAATGGAGAAGATTGCAGCTGCTTACGAAACGACTGCAAGCAAATGTAACTCAATTATTGACATGAACGTACTTCTCGGATCGTAAGATAAAATGTAACTCTCTTCGGAAAAAGTAATGTTAAGCTGAATGTGATAGAAAATCTGAACTTGTAGTGAACAAAAGACATTTTTTAAAAAAACTGTATCTTGTTGGAGTGCTGGTTTCGGTGGTTATTTATCTCTGTTGCAGGAATCTGTCCGCCACGTGATATCATCACGCCACCAACATTACGCTTATGCGCGAAGGTGAACTGGAATAATTGAACATTCTGAGCAAAGTAAGAAGCTTTGTCTCGCATATAAAGTGCAAAAATTATATAATACCGGTGACTTTCAACCGCGACCCTGAATGGATGCAGAGCGCCAGCGGCAATGACCCGGAAGCGATACTCCTTGTCCTTTTCCACCTCTATGATATCAAGGGGAATCGCTGTCTCCAAGACGTCGTTCTTTCCGTAGTAGCGACCCCGGCCGTTGATAAGTCCAGAATGGAAATCAAAGGAGCTGAAGTTGCCTTTGTCAAGAGACTGCGTCTCCCTAACTCTTTGCTGGAAAACATTACACAATAAAATACTGAGTGCTAAAGAAAAATATTGCTTCAAGGGTTTAGTATGAAAACTAAGAAGATTCGAAACGTTGTGTTTCATTTTTCATGTACTTAACTCTTTGCGTGTCGGCGTCGGTTTTAGTAGCGATGATTCCTGCTGGAGTCCTCTTGACTAAAACCGCTACCGACGCGCACAGGATTAAAGAGTATTCAACCTCTTTTCTAGGTTTTCTTTTCTTTTAGTGTTGTATTTATAGTATATCTCATTCAACGAGCACCTTCAACTATTTTACACTACAACAGGTGACGATCGACCATGATGGCTCAAGTTGGTGCTACAATAGATTGACGCCTATAGTCTCTAGATACAGTGTATAAACTTTAGAGTACTAGTTACTGGGGTGTTCGAAATTTAGGCTCGACGTGTTGATGAAAAAAACATTCAATACTTTTTGTGGCAGACGACTGTAAACAAGTATCATCTGCAGTAGTGTAGGAGATGAATCGGCAGCGGCAGTTCATGGACAATGCCTGATTAGCTTTTGCTAAGGTGGGTGGGTGGGGGGGGGGGTGTTACGTGTTGGAGTCGTAGTATGATAAACACACCAGACGCACGCACGTAAGGTTCTTTTAAATAAACTTCATTCAGCTGCAACCCGTCACACGTGGCTTAAGGATGTAGGCTACACAGGAGTAACAGTTCCAACAATATTTTAATTCAGCGATGCGATCTCCACACGATGCATTCCCAAATGCACCAACACTGATACAATGTCTCCTCTGAAAATGCCAACACTGGCGACACAAAGTTCCTCACACAACGCACACCACCATTACGCTGCGTCTCTCACTATGTACACCCTATAAGGGCCACGTACCTACGATAAACTGTCCCTACAACTGACAATGCATGACAATGTACACACGTGCTTCCTAGCACCAACTTTTATAGTAAACGAGTTTCCAGAAAAATCTAATGGATTTCACACAACGCAACCAATCAGAAAGGAATACGTCACTGAAACTCATAAATATCAAATAAAAAGACCTTTCTAGAATAACTAAAATAGTCTACAAATATTCGACTGCTCATTTCAGCCCCAAAGCCTAGTGTGTAATGACGTCAGCTTCTCCACCAAAATCCCTTTCACGCGCAGGTTTTGTGCATGGATCTTCAACTTCACCAAATCTGCTTCTTCATCTTCTTTTTTTCTTCTGCCTCCTACAAAAGTCCTGCGGCGATGGGGAACGGGCGAACCGACAGGTAGAGGTTACTACTGGGAGTCGTAGCTCCGAACCTGCACGTAGGCGGCCTGTGGACCAGTGGTCGCTCTTCTTTGTACCAAGGGCAGCAGGGAAGTTCGGCAGCATCCCAGGCGACTGAGCAGCCCTCTTCAGGACAGCACTGCTAACCCTAGTAAGGGAGGGAACTAGAAAAGGTGTTCCAAACATTGCCTGCCCTACACAAACCGGTCAGCTTACCGCGGCTGGCGGTTTAACCCTTTTATGCGGTCGAAAAGAAAAACAAAGAAAGAAACTTTTTCTCTGTACGTGTAATTTACGAACCCTATTGGACAGAGATCAGACGAAGAGACCGCACAGAGAACAGCCCTCATAGCCAGAGAACTGGCGAGATAATAAGATCGACATTGCGGCTCTTAGTGAAACCAGATTTGCTGACGAAAGCTCGATCTGTGAACCTGAGGGCGGGTACACCTTTTTCTGGAAGGGCAAAGCTGAGAACGAGGACAGGATACACGGGGTTGGCTTCGCCATCCGCACCACGCTCCTCCGACAGCTGTCTTCTCTTCCCACTGGTATCAGCGAACGAGTGATGAAGCTCCGTTTCCCCATCTCTCACACGCGACATGTCACTATCATCAGCGCCTATGCTCCGACACTCACCAGCGCCGATGACGACAAGGAGGCGTTCTATGAGAGCCTCGACTCCCTCCTGAAGTCCACTCCTGCAAGTGACAAACTCATCGTGCTTGGTGACTTCAATGCTCGAGTTGGGCGCGAATGTGATGGGCCCACACGGACGCAAGATGAACAGCAATGGCCTGCTGCTGCTGACATTGTGCGCTGAGAATGGACTCGCAATCACCAACACCGTCTTCAAGCTGGCTAGTAAGTACAAGACAACATGGATGCATCCCAGGTCCAAGCAGTGGCATCTCATGGACTATGTCATTGTCCGCCAGCGGGATACTCGTGATGTCAGAATCACCAGAGCCATGAGAGGAGCCAAGTGCTGGACCGACCATCGGCTGGTGCGGTCTATTCTCAACCTGCACATTGCACCAGCACACAGGAAGAGGCCGAGGCTCACCCGACCTTCATTCAACCTGTCCAAGCTTGAGCGCCCTGATGTCAAGGAAAACTTTCAGTCCCACCTTGATGACCTGCTAACTGCCCATGGACCGCTGACTGGCAACCCAACTGAAATGTGGTACCAGTTCAAGGGGATGGTGGCGGAGTCTGCCAAAGACGTGCTTGGACCCAAGCAGAGGGTACACCAGGATTGGTTCGATGAGAACAATGAAGAGATCAACAAGCTACTGGAGCAAAAGCGCAGTGCCTTCATCGAGTGGCAGAACGACATCAACTCCTTGTCCAAGAAAGACCGCTTCAAACACCTCCAGAGAAAAGCCCAGAGAGAGCTCCGCAACATGCAGGACACCTGGTGGGACAGCAAGGCAAAAGAACTTCAACACTTTGCTGAATCCAACAACTCCAAAGAGATTTTCAGCGCTATGAAAGCTGTCTATGGCCCTGCCAGACCCAGCACAATCCCTCTCTTTTCTTCCGACGGCTTCACCTTGCTGAAGGACAAAGGCAGCATCACTGAGCGCTGGAGAGAACACTTCTCAAATCTGTTGAACATGCCTTCCACTGTCGACCCCGCGGCCCTGGACATGATTCCCCAGAAGCCGACACTGGGTGATCTTGACCTCCCGCCTACCCTGTACGAGGTCAAGAAAGCGATCAACCAGACTAGCTCCGGCAAGGCTGCAGGCATGGATGGCATCCCCGCAGAGCTCTTCAAAGCAGCTGGACCTGAGACCCTTGACGCCTTCCTCCACATTCTGACATGCATCTGGGCAGAGGAGAACATGTCACAGGAATTTAGAGATGCTACAATCGTCTCCCTGTTCAACAACAAGGGCAGCAAAGCAGACTGTGCCAATTACCGAGGGATCTCGCTCTTGTCCATTGCTGGCAAGATCCTCGCGATAGTCATCCTCAACCGCCTGATCAGCTCTGTATCTAAGGAAGCACTCCCAGAGGCTCGGTGTGGCTTCAGACCCGGCCGCAGCACAGTAGACATGGTCTTCTCTGTGACACAGGTCCAGGAGAAATGCATTGAGCAGCACATGGACCTCTACGCTGTCTTCATAGATCTGACCAAAGCATTCGACACCGTGAACAGAGAAGCGCTTTGGGTCATCCTCGCAAAGCTTGGCTGCCCCAGGAAGTTCACCAACATCATCCACCTCTTCCATGATGGAATGGTAGGAGTTGTCCAGTCAAACGGCGACACATCCGCTCCCTTCGACATTTCCAACGGTGTAAAACAAGGTTGTGTTCTTGCCCCCGTGATGTTAAACCTGTTCTTCACGTGTGTCCTGACACATGCAGTACGCGACCTTGAGAGGGGAGTGTACCTGAAGTACAGACTAGACGGCTCTCTCTTCGACCTCCGTCGACTGAACGCCAGGACCAAGACCATCGAGAGACTGATCCTTGAGGCGCTGTTTGCCAATGACTGTGCGCTGATGGCGCACACGGCTTCTGACCTCCAGACCATCGTCAACAGGTTCTCGGAAGCCTCTCGACTGTTTGGCCTCACAATCAGTCTCAACATGACCGAGGTCCTGCACCAACCAGCCCCAGGCACAAGAGCCCCCCACCCAAAGTGTATATCGAAGGCACCGAGCTGAAGACTGTCGACCAGTTCAGGTACCTGGGGAAAATCATCTCTTCGGACGGTACTGTCGACAAGGAAATCGCAGCTCGCATCAGCAAAGCCAGCCAAGCCCTGGGTCGTCTTCGCACTCGTGTGTTGAATAACAACAACGTCAAGCTCTCCACCAAGATCAAAGTCTACAAGGCAGAAGTCCTCCCCAGCCTCCTCTAAAGCTGTGAGTCATGGACGCTGTACAGAAAGCACCTCAAACACCTCATTTCCACATGAGATCCCTGCGCTCACTCATGGGCATCAAATGGCAAGACAAGGTGACACACCTGGTAGTCCTGGACAATGCTGGCTTAGTGAGTGTTGAAGCCTTGATCTTAAAGACACAACTTCGCTGGACAGGTCATGTCATACGCATGGATGATTCTCGTATGCCACGCCAGCTCCTGTATGGTGCACTCTCAAAAGGCCACAGAAAGCAAGGAAGGCCAAAGAAAAGCTCCAAAGACTGCTTAAAAGACAGCCTCAAGTACTGCGTCTTCCCGGTTAAGGAACTTGAAGCAAAGCACAAGACAGATCTGTCTGGCGTGCCGCCACCAGGAAAGCCTGCACGCTCTTTGAACAAAATCGGCGCGAACGGATCACCAGTGCCAGAGCTCGCAGAAAGACAGCGTCGACTCTCCCTACAGCTACGAACCAGTGCCCCCATTGCCCTCGCAGATGTGGCTCCAGGATTGGCTTGGCCAGCCACACCCGCACCCACAAATAGAAGTCATGCACAATGACGACATCATCGGTTTCGATGGTCTACCCATTAATGACGTCACACAACAGTATGGCAGACCGTTCACGACCTTTCATAACGGCCGCTAATTTCACGCTCACAGAAAACAACTATGACTAAAAAATAGATCAGCTTTACTACCGCTATTCTCCGTGCGACTGCTAAAAGCTTCCGGACTATACTCAGCGTATCACAACAAAACCAACTCCGCCATCTGCGCGAACAATAGAGAATCTCACTGAAAAGTTACGTGATACGTAACCATGATAGCTCAAATAAATATCGGATCGTTTCCTACGATTAACACATGCATGCTCTCACAAAACAACACAACCACAATCGTAACAGGGGGGCGGGGGGGGGGGGGAAGCGGTGTTATATCATTGGAGCGCTGGAGCGCTTCAACTTCGCCGAACACTGGTTTTACGGATCCATAAGCCATAGTAGTCCGTCTACAGCTTACTAGAACGGGTCTCAGCTAGATCTGCGGCGTTCGCTGAAGGTTTGGTTTCTCACTGTTGGAAATATAAACAAGAGCCGCCGCCCGGCTGCGGAAAACAAAACAATGTGGACGGTCCAAGTAAAGAGCTTTGTCCCGTCAGAGAAAAGGAGGGTTGGCTTCATAAGGAGTTCGTTTTTCCCAGGAAAAACGTTCGATTCGGCCCAGTGCATTCGGTGAGGTTTTAACGTAAAATGATTACTTAGTGACTGTGGCACTAAGACTGCCCCCGCCCCCTCCCACTCCCACGCCCCTACGCCCTTCGGTCCAAACCTAACGCATGACGTTTAAAAACTGAACATTTACCCCTCTTGCAGGCTAATATATTGACATATATTGAAACATGCACACGACAAAAAAAAAAAAAAAAGGATGCACGTGCGGAAAAATAACATCTGATACCTGTTGATCCTGAGTGCCGCGGAAGATCCCCAGCTCCATCTGGTCGGAAGTGAAGTCATGATTCCAGTCCTGAAGGACCAGCACGCGCTCGTAACGTGGCGAAGCAGTCTTCTCGCGCACTATGAGCGGTCCCAGGATGCCCATGGAGCGCTGAGAACCGATGTGGGAGTGGTACCAATAGGTGCCCTTTGTCTCCGCCTGGTGAGGAGAGTTAGACATTTTGAGACTGAAGACCTTGACTGCCAAGCGTGTACAATGCAAATAAAATCACAACAAAGACACGTTTAGAAAGGTTAATTACAATATGTGATGAAGCTCTATGCCCACGCATAAAGTTCACGCAGGGTTTCTGCGTTGTGCTGTCGTGTCAGCGGTTTTTTCGTAACAAATATTCCGTGTATGTACGAGGTTCCGTGCGATCGCGAGGTAGACGATTTGCATGGAGATTTTATGGCGCAGCTCAGCCTAACGGAGCTCAAGAGGAGACATTAGTATGTGCTATTCTGTCACAAAGGTAGAAAGTATGTCGGATACACTAGCCGTATTCCAAGACTCTGAAACTGAGATTTCAGGTAATAATAAAAAATATATTACGGTATTTATAATGCGCTTATCTTATAATAATTATAACTCTAAGCGCGCACTCACATTTCGCGCACGCATGCGCACGCTTTAGACAACGACTCACGTACCACAAATAGTGAAATACATTACGACAGTCAGTTTGGGGTGGGGAGTGTGGTGATATAGTGCTAGAACTGTTGAAAGAGGTGGGTTTTGAGGGCGGACTGGAAGGAGGAGAGAGAGTGTTTCTGACGGAGAGAGAGTGGGAGAGTGTTCCAGGTGGATGGACCGTATACTGAGAAGGAGCGGGGGCCGAAAGTGCTGAGTTTGGTGCGGGGGTTTTGGAGGCGGAGAGGGTCGGAGGCGGAGCGAAGGGAGCGGGAAGGAGTGTAGGGGTGAAGTAAGTTGGAGAGATAGGAAAGAGCGCAGTTGTTCAGGGATTTGTAGCAGAGAGACAGAATCTTGTATTGGATGCGTTGTGTGATGGGAAGCCAGTGAAGGAGTTTGAGCAGGGGGGTGATGTGGTCGGATTTTTTCTTTCTGAGGACGAGGCGGGCAGCATTGTTCTGGACGCGCTGGAGAGTGAAAGTGGTGGAGTGAGGGAGGCCGGAAAGGAGAGAGTTGCAGTAGTCGATGCGAGATAGGATAAGAGAAACAGCAAGTTTGGTGGCAGCTTCGGTAGTGAGGTATTTTCTGATCTGACTGATGCGGCGGAGGTGGAAGTAGCATGCCTAGGCCGTGGCGGAGACAAAGCTGGTCATAATAAGAGAGGAATCGAGGATAACGCCGAGGTTTTTGGCCGAGTCATTGAGGGAGATGGGGGGTGCTGTCGAGTTGAAGGTGGAGAGAGGGAGGGAGCTGGGGACAGTTTCTGGCGAGGTGCCTACCTACCAGCATGGCTTCCGTTTTGTCGTCGTTCAGTTTAAGCTTGTTTGCTGTCACCCAGTTTTTCACGTCTTCGTAGCAGTCAGCCGTGCGAGTCAGTAGTGACTGAGTGTTGTCGAGTTTGTCTTTGTCTAGTAGTTGTGAGTCGTCAGCGTAGAGGTGGTGGTGTATGTGGTGAGACTGGATGTTGTTGGACAGGGGAGAGTTGTAGAGTGTGAAAAGGACCGGGCCCAGGACGGACCCCTGTGGAACTCCGCAGGAGAGCGTGACTGGGTTGGAGGAGACGCCGTCGATGGTGTCGGACCGCTGTCTGTCGGAGATGTAGGAGAGAAACCAGGAGTGAGCAGAGTGAGTGATGCCAAAGGAGTGGTGAAGGCGGTGGAGGAGGATAGAGTGGTCTATATTGTCGAAGGTGGCAGAGAGGTCGAGTAGCGTAAGAAGGGAGATGTTGCCCGAGTCGGTGGAGAAAAGTAGTTCATTTAAGATATGTAGAAAGGCTGTTTCAGTGCTGTGATGTTTACGATAGGCATACTGAAAGGGACTGAGGATGTCGTTGTCGGTGAGGTGGAGGTTGAGCTGGTTGAGAACAACCTTCTCAAGAAGCTTGGACAGGAAAGAGAGATTGGAGACTGGGCGATAGTTTTTGAGTTCGTTTGGGTCGAGGTTGTGTTTTTTGAGCAGAGGACGGACGATGGCGGACTTGAAGATATCAGGGACGGGACCGTTCTCTATATATGTGTTGATGATGTTTTGGAAGGCCGTCCCGATCGAGAGAAGCTGGGAGGGGGTCTAGTTCGCAGGTTTTTAGAGGCATGGACTTTATGGTCTTGAGGACTTCGTCCTGAGAGACGGGGCGGAAGGACGAGAGGGGGTTGCCGGAAAAAGGGGGTGTCGGGAGGGCAAGGCGGAAAAGGCAGAGTGTCGAGTGTGTTGCGCAGAGTTTGAATTTTGTCGGAAAAAATAGATGGAAAAAGCGGACGGGAGTTCTTTTTTGCTGTGTGTGTTGTAGTTTTAGTAGAAGTGGATTCCAGGATTTTATTTTGAAGGTGTTTACGTTTGGAGCCGGAGATCATTCTGCAGACTTTGGATCTAGTTGTTTGAAAGATCTGTCTGTGAACGGTGAGGTCAGATGAGCGCCAGCGGCGTTCCGCTTGTCGGCGCTCGCGCTTGGCCTCAGCTATGCGGTCGTCAGTGAGCCAGGGGGAGGGGGGTCGGTTGGGTATGGAGCAGGTGGTGACAGGTGCATGGGTGTCTAGAAGTTTTCTAAGGGAGGAGTCGAAATTGGATGCAAGCCAGGAGAGGAGGTGGGGTCCAAGAAAAGGTCGACGGCTTCATCGAAGAAGCTCTCTCAGTTGACAGATTTTAGTTTGCGACGAGAGACAAGGAGCTTGGTTTTTTTTTCGCGTTGTGTATTTTGTGAAGAGTTTTTGAAACCGTGTTCTTTCGTCAGTATTATAAGTTGGGCACAGAGAAATGATGTTTTGCGTTCATACTGCACGAATGCGTCCGACTGAGAGTTAGAGTTGTTTGTGTATGTGCCCGTTGTGCTTGTGAGTATGTGCGTCCGACTGAGAGTGTTGTGTATGTGCCCGTTGTGCTTGTGAGTCTGTGCGTGCGACCGGTTGAAAGTCTGCGTGCGTTACACTACACACTTTATTAAAATTTTTGGCGTGACCGATTATTTAATAATTTGTGTTGTAATTGTCCTTTCTAAGCGTTTCATTTTGTGTGTGGATATTCTTTAGATTAAAATGCGCTGGTCTAGGACTTTGGACTTTTAGGACACCTGGTGAGAAGAACTAGACAATTGTTTTAACTCATTCGAGACGTGCCGCCTCCGGGAGTGGGGGGGGGGGGGGTAGGGGAGAAGGCACGAAGACTATCACCGTTCGCCCAAATATCAAACGTGGAAGGGGGGGGGGGGGGAGGGTGAAAACTCGCCCGAATATTAAACGATCGGGTGGGATGGGGGGTGGGTGGGTGGGGGTTCCAAACACCCCAAAAAGGGATGATGATGATGATGATGATGAAACGTTTTTATTCAGGATAAAACGTTTTAGGCATAGCAATGCCTATCTTCCAAACTGTCCTGCTACTCTACACATATAAAAATACATAAGACGATACAGCAAAAGATAAAATATATATAAGTACCCATACCCCCCCCCCCCCCACCATCAGAAAGAAAAAAATAAAAAATAAAAAAATAAAATACAAAAGGAATTAAAACAATATATGTACGTGTATGAACCTGACATGTTAATGCAGACAGTCAAACTATTACATAATCTGCAGCAATCTGCTGTGCTGGAGCAACATACTAAACAGAAAAATAGGACATTCACATCGACAGCAAATATTTATGGACGCGAGCTCTGAAGATAGATAACTTTGAAATAGACTTTAAATGCGAGGGCAAGTTATTCCATGACTTAGCACCGGAAAATGATATGCTAGATTTGAAGATGTCGATTCTCGGTTTTGGGAGATGGAGTAAGCTGTTTCTCGTGTTCTCTCTATTCGTGTGGGAAAACAGCTCACGGAGATAGGGAGGGGCGGCATCGTTTAGAATGTTTTGCACAAGTAAGCATCTATTAAGTTCCAATTGTTTACTGAGTGGTAGAATATTAAGGGCCTTCAGTCTTTCATCAGTAGGGGACGAACCAGGAAGAATAAGCTTAATACCTCGCCGGTAAAGGGAATTAATTTTTTTCAAATGAATGTCTCGACAGCCGTCCCAGATATTGGAAGCATAATTACAATGTGTCTTGATGTGTGCGTTAAAGAATAGTTTTCGAGCATCAATGTCAACTATACGACTTAATTTGGATAATAAAAATAGATTCTTTGAAATAGTTTTACAGGCAGTTTCTATGTGCGGCTCCCAGCTGAGCTGTTCGTCGACTGTCACTCCTAACAAACGATGTTTTGACACTTGCTCTATGGGCTGAGAGTGAAGGGACAGCTCAAGGGGTTGCAAACCACGTTGATGCTTTTGGCGTGTTGTCACCAACATACTTTTCGTTTTAGGAATACTAATAATCATATGATTTTCTTCACACCAAGTTGACACTTCATCTAAACTATGTTGGAGGACAGCGCTCACGGTTGAAACATTTTTATCAGATACATGTAATGATGTATCGTCAGCAAATAGTTCACAGTTTGTGTCGGGGTGTGATATTGACCGACTTGGCATTACTGTCCCACACTCATCAACAAATGCAGGACAAGACCACGAGGCTTGCTGACATCTCGTCCCAAGTGGGCCTCACCATTCACAAACAGAAAACAAAGACAATGAGGCTGAACGCAACCAGGGAAGAACCAGTCTTGCTTGCTGGCACCCCGTTGGAGGAGGTGGAGTCCTTCACCTATCTCGGGAGCATCATAGACAAAAAAGGCGGCACTGATGCAGACGTCAGAGCACGAATCGGTAAAGCCAGAGCAGCCTTTCTCCAGTTGAAAAAAGTATGGAGTTCCAGAGAGCTGTCACAACACACCAAAGTCCGGATTTTCAACTCCAATGTAAAAGCAGTTCTCCTATATGGAGCAGAGACATGGAGATTGACAAAAACCACAGTCAACAGAGTACAGACCTTCATGAACAGTTGCCTTAGAAGAATTTTGAAAATCCACTGGCCAGAGAAGATCAGCAACGTCAGACTCTGGGACAGAACAGAGCAGATAACAGCAGAGAATGAAATTGGGCGAAGAAGATGGGGATGGATCGGTCACAGTCTGAGAAAGCCAGCTTCCAGTATCACTAGGCAGGCATTGTCATGGAACCCCCAGGGAAAGAGGAAAAGAGGTAGGCCGAGAAACTCCTGGCGTCGAGACCTCCAAGCAGACATCAAGAGACTGGGAACCACCTGGAGTAGAATCGAAGGAGAAGCACAGGACAGGAGTTGCTGGAGGTCTCTCGTCGACGGCCTATACCCGGGTAGGGGTGACAGGCGTAAGTAAGTAAGTAAGTGATATTGACAGTGGAAGGTCATTTATAAAGATGTTGAATAATAACGGTCCTAGGGTGGATCCCTGAGGAACACCATGGGTCACCAGTCCTTTCGCTGAGTATTTACCATTCAAGAACACTTTCTGCGTTCTGTCTAAGAGATAGGACGAGAGAAAAGCGACTGCATTTGAGTCAATGTGATATAAAGGTAACTTCTTTAATAAGATTGAGTGGTTAATGAGATCGAAGGCTTTTTTAAGATCTAGAAATACTACACCCGAAAGTTTGGACTCATTTATGGCAGTAAGCCATTTGTGGGTTATGAGAGTTAAGGCTGTCAGACACGAATGTTTAGGCCGAAAAGCTGATTGTGCAGTACTAAGAAGGTGGTTTTTCTCCAGGAATTGAAGTAAATGATTATGTATATGCTTTTCAAGTGGTTTGGACACTGCTGATAAGATTGATATAGGTCTGTACTCACTTGGGTCGCTCAGATCTTTGCTTTTCGGTAGAGGAGTAACTTTTGCTATTTTCAATTCATCGGGAAACATGTTCTTTTGAATCGAAAGGTTATATATAAAGGTTAATGATTCAACAATATAAGGGAGCGCAATTTTCAGGATTTTACTGCTAATACCGTCTACACCACAAGATGTTTTACTTTTCATGTTGGTAATAGATTTTCCTACATCAAGGACGGTCATTAGGGGAACTGAGAAAGTATTGCCGGCGTTTATCTGACTGTGCTGTTTCAATTGTTCTGAGCATACGTATTCACTTGGCTCACTGGTGTTCGTCTGTGACAGGGTTTTAGCAATGTTAAGAAAGTGTTTGTGATGAAGCTCTATGCTCGTGCATAGTGCTCGCACAATAGGATTAGTACGGTACGGTTTTTGTTAACGGTTTGTTGCCGAAAGTCCGTGTTGGACTAGACGTACGTGAAATCTGTAAGACATGGTTAGCACGGTTTTTTTTAGTGAGTTATGTTTAGTGAGTTCTAGGCGGAAGCTGTGACTGTCAGAGGTCTAGTTTGGTTATTGCGGGCT
Source organism: Semisulcospira habei (assembly GCA_036245525.1). Taxonomy (NCBI): domain Eukaryota; kingdom Metazoa; phylum Mollusca; class Gastropoda; family Semisulcospiridae; genus Semisulcospira; species Semisulcospira habei. The sequence continues at coordinate 44,021,292 of BTPG01000004.1, forward strand.
GTCTTGTCGTATGGAACGGTTGTGTTCGAGTTACCTAGCCCGCATTCCAAGACTCTGAAGCCTAGATTTCAGGTATGTTTCTATAAACTTAGTATTGATAGTTGTTTAGTTAAAGACAGTATGCGTGGTAAGATTAATGTGGTTGTATAGCGGTGTTCCGGTTTGGTATAGTATGTTTAGAATTCGGTGAAGTAACCGGTGTTTTTGTATACAGTTGTTTACCGAGTTAGATGACTAAAGGAATATGAAGTGTGTATGTCTAAGCCGCTAGGAAGATAGTACGTGGTTGGTTAAGCATAGTCTTTTCCAGTGTATAGAGTAATGTATAGCAAGAGTGTTAGGCTATAGTCTGTTTCAAGATAGTGACAGAGATGGGGTGATACGAAAATAGTTTATGAAGCACGTGTGTGTGTGTGAATGAACGTGTGGGTTATTTGTATCAGCCAGGTTACGTGACGTTTCTCATTGATCCAATATGTTGTGTGTTTAGCAAGTGTTACGTTGGGACTTTTGTCTATTTTAGAGTTCTTGTAACGAGAGTGGAAGACGGACGCCGAGACGTCGAGTCGCAGGAGTGGACCTACGTGAGGTCATCCCTCCAGCTCTTCTGAGTGATTCTGACTGGGACCAAGACACCCAAGTCCAAGTGAAAACTGAGTACCGTACGAGAACGAGGACGTCCGTGCCCAAAGAGACAGGACGGCAATCAGCGTACGACGAAGGACTTTCACGCCTAGACGTGAGAAGGACCAACGTAACCAGACAACAACATCAAACAGGTTGGAGGCAATGTGAGACTAAGACCTAACCTGGCAAAGATACTGTGATACGTGTGTGGTGTGATAGTAGAATATTGTATATAGTTGATAGTTATGTAAGTCATTCTTTTTCATTTATACTGTATAAAGGTTACTTTAGAAAGGGAGCCCGTGTGTTTGTTTTACCGCATGAATGCGCCCGTCTGAGTCAGTGGCGGTGTATGCGTCTGTTGCGTGAGAGTCTGTGCGTACGACTGTGGGCAAGTCTGCGTGCGTTACAGTGGTGACCCTGTTTTAGCGGTAGGTTAGAAGTATTTGCGAGCGATAGAGAGTAGCGATTTTAGAGTGGGATTTGTTGCTATGTGCATGTTGTTGTGTTAGATTCCCCTCTCCGATTCTATGGGGTAAGATCCGTTATTTCTGTAGTTTTCGGGATCTTACGAGGAGTTAGTTCTTGTTTCTTCCTTTTGTATATGTAGTATTCTTTTTCCTTGCTCTTCTTTCTATCGTTCTTATTTTTCGTTCCATCTGGACGTCAAGTAGGTCACTATTTTCTGCGTAGGTTGTGAGTTTGCATTTTAAGTTTTTGCCGTTGATTTGGTTGTGGTATTTGTATTTTTTACGTGCTCAAGTTTGGGAAGTTGTTGTAGCCAGTATGGAGGTAGACCCGGTAGAGGCTTACATTAAACAGGGTGAAAGGTTAGGACTTAGGGATGAGAAGCTTTTTGATTACACAGAGAAATGTAGGGATAGAGAGGATAGAGCGAGAGAAAGAGAAGCTCAGAGAGAAGAAAGAGAAGCTCGGAGAGAAAGAGAAGAGAGAGAAAGAGTCCTAAAGGAGAAAGAGTTAGAAGTTCAGAGGGTGAAGGACGAGAAAGAATTAGAAATTCGTAGACTTAGAGAGGTTTGATTGATTGATTGTACATTGCTTAACGTCCCGACAGCAACAAGGCTTTCTCAGGACGTGCTTGCACTGCTTGTGAAAAAAAAAAAAAAAAAAAAAAAAAAAAAAAAAAAAAAAAAAAACAGAACATTGAATGTATGTCGCCAGCCGGTCAAATACATTAAATAAACCTAACACATGGGGCCTAAATAAAGTTAAGACCATTTAGCAACACACATCCAATATCAAGAGCTACAGGCAGTGCAGACAGTAGGGAGAGTTTGAAAAAGGCAAATACAGGTGAATGGACAAAGGGTAGACAGAAACACATGCCCCAGAATAGAGAGAAAAACCCACCCTGTGGGGCTGACCAGGGTGACCCTGGGAACTAAAAAATACCTAACCCCACCCAAGTCCCCCAGGGCAGACCCGGGTGGGGTAACTTAGAGAGGAAAAAGAGTTGGAAATGCAGATACAGAGAGAGGAGAAAGAGCTAGAAATTCAGAGAGAGAGAGAAGAGAAATAAAGTCTTAAAGGAGAAAGAATTAGCAGCGCAGAGAGAGAGAGAGAGAGAGAAGAGAAAGAAAGAGTCTTATAGGAGAAAGAATTAGAAATTCAGAGGGAGAGAGAAGAGAAAGACAGAATACTTAAGAAAGAGGAAATGGAGTTTAAGGAAAAGGAGTTAGAAGTACAGAGAGAAAGAGAAAGAGAAGATAGAGCGTTTCAGAGAGAGAAAGACGAGAGGGAACATGCTTTAAGAGAGAAGGAACTAGAGTACCAGAGAGAGAAGGAGGAAAAGGATAGGGAGGACAAGGAGAGAGATAGGGAGGTACAAATACAGTTAGCTCGAGATGCGGGATCTAGACCAGATAGTGATTCAGTAGGCCGAGGAATACGAAATTTTCCTAAACTGCCGATGTTTAAAGAGTCCGTGGACTCTATTGACGCTTTTTTTGTGCCGTTTTGAGTCTCATGCGCAGGCGTTGAGTTGGCCTCCTGCCAACTGGCCCGTTTTGCTTTCATCTGTGCTTGAGGGTCAGGCCTTGAGTCTTTACCATAGTTTGACCGTTTCGGGGAACATAGAGTACGAGACTTTGAAGGAGTGTCTCTTGCAGAAGTTCCAGTGTAATGCGGAAGGTTTTAGGGAACGCTTGAGAGCTTGTCGGCCAGAGACAGGGGAATCGTTTATGTCGTTTGGCAAACGATTGTCCCATTTGCTCGTACGTTGGGTCGAACTGTCAAAGATCGACCACACGTACGACGCATTGTTCGATCTCATGTTGGCTGAACAGTTCTTTGGGAGCGTTTCCAAGGATCTAGCGGTATTCTTGAGAGAGCGTAACCTCAAGACTACGGACGAGTTAGTACAGCACGCGGAGGCTTTTCGGATGGCGCATCCTACGAAAAACCTCGCGCGTAGGACTGAGACACCGCCAGTCGGGTTGGTCGCTGCTAACACGACTGAGGGTTACCGGGGCATAAATACTTTGCGTGGAGCCCAGCTGGGTAACGGTAGAGGTACTTTGCGTTTTCGACGCGGTGATCGAGGTAACAGCAATGGCGGTAGCGATACGTACGCACGTGGGAGGGGACTTCTTTGCGTGGGTATGGTCGTGGTCGTGTTGCGAGTTCGGACACGCAGTGTTTTTCTTGTCGTGGGTACGGGCACTTCAGTCGGAGCTGTCCGTACTACAGTGCAGGCGCGCAGTATGCTAGTTATCAGGAGCACGGCCATCTGGCTCATCAGGGTCCTAATAGTCGTATGGTGGATGGGGCGGTGCAGCCCACTCACGTAGCCAGTTTTGCGGTCCCAGTCGGGGAGGAACCACAGCGGGGCGCAGTGTGTTCAGATGACGGAGGTGGTTGCCTACCGCTGGTAGACGGGGTTGTAAACGGATGTCTCGTTTCTGTTCTCCGTGACTCCGGTACAACGACCGCGGGGGTCAGACGTAGCTTAGTTAGAGAAGATCAGTTCACAGGCGAGACACCGTGACAGAAAGTAGTTTCGTTTGGAGGAAAGATAGAAGTTTTTCCGTTAGCTAAGATAGAGATTGACAGTTTTTTACAGGTAGTCTGGTTTCGTGTGTCATCAACGAGCCAGTAGTTGATTTAGTCGTGGGTAACATGAAGGGTGTGCAGCCAGTCATCGCTAGAGTTGGAGCGATTAAGCGAGCTCATGTTCCTGGCGGTGCAGTCGCGACGAGAGCTCGAAGTAAGCGTAGTTGGGAACGGAGGGAGCGTATTATTTCCGTCCAGGGACAGGGAATCGGATCAGCGGGCTTGGCCCAATAGTCGGGTTGGTCTGAGACGGCATACTTCTGTTGCGGACAGAAATGCGGCTCAGCACCCAATATTTAGGTAGATCGGAGACTAGGATCTCGCGATTGTAGGCAAGTCGGAGACTGGGGTCTCGCGATTGTCGGTAGGTCAGAGACGGGGGTCTCGCGAGTGTGTGTGTGGGCAGTCGTTGGATCGATTTCATTTCTGGAGGTTTTGGCGCGTTAGTTCTGTTTTTGCGTTCGCTGTGCGATCCAAGAGTGTGTACGTTGAGGCTTAAGGCTGTAATTTATTTTTTCTTCTGTTCTAGGTAGTAACCGTTAGTCCTTTCCTGTTTCGGATAATATTACGTCGAGTAGTCTTAAAAAGAAACTAGGTCGTTTCTTTTTTTTTCCCGAGGAAGGGGGAATTGTGATGAAGCTCTATGCTCGTGCATAGTGCTCGCACAATAGGATTAGTACGGTACGGTTTTTGTTAACGGTTTGTTGCCGAAAGTCCGTGTTGGACTAGACGTACGTGAAATCTGTAAGACATGGTTAGCACGGGTTTTTTTTAGTGAGTTCTGTTTAGTGAGTTCTAGGCGGAAGCTGTGACTGTCAGAGGTCTAGTTTGGTTATTGCGGGCTGTCTTGTCGTATGGAACGGTTGTGTTCGAGTTACCTAGCCCGCATTCCAAGACTCTGAAGCCTAGATTTCAGGTATGTTTCTATAAACTTAGTATTGATAGTTGTTTAGTTAAAGACAGTATGCGTGGTAAGATTAATGTGGTTGTATAGCGGTGTTCCGGTTTGGTATAGTATGTTTAGAATTCGGTGAAGTAACCGGTGTTTTTGTATACAGTTGTTTACCGAGTTAGATGACTAAAGGAATATGAAGTGTGTATGTCTAAGCCGCTAGGAAGATAGTACGTGGTTGGTTAAGCATAGTCTTTTCCAGTGTATAGAGTAATGTATAGCAAGAGTGTTAGGCTATAGTCTGTTTCAAGATAGTGACAGAGATGGGGTGATACGAAAATAGTTTATGAAGCACGTGTGTGTGTGTGTGAAAGAACGTGTGGGTTATTTGTATCAGCCAGGTTACGTGACGTTTCTCATTGATCCAATATGTTGTGTGTTTAGCAAGTGTTACGTTGGGACTTTTGTCAATTTTAGAGTTCTTGTAACGAGAGTGGAAGACGGACGCCGAGACGTCGAGTCGCAGGAGTGGACCTACGTGAGGTCATCCCTCCAGCTCTTCTGAGTGATTCTGACTGGGACCAAGACACCCAAGTCCAAGTGAAAACTGAGTACCGTACGAGAACGAGGACGTCCGTGCCCAAAGAGACAGGACGGCAATCAGCGTACGACGAAGGACTTTCACGCCTAGACGTGAGAAGGACCAACGTAACCAGACAACAACATCAAACAGGTTGGAGGCAATGTGAGACTAAGACCTAACCTGGCAAAGATACTGTGATACGTGTGTGGTGTGATAGTAGAATATTGTATATAGTTGATAGTTATGTAAGTCATTCTTTTTCATTTATACTGTATAAAGGTTACTTTAGAAAGGGAGCCCGTGTGTTTGTTTTACCGCATGAATGCCGCGCCCGTCTGAGTCAGTGGCGGTGTATGCGTCTGTTGCGTGAGAGTCTGTGCGTACGACTGTGGGCAAGTCTGCGTGCGTTACAGTGTTCATTAAATACATCAGCTGTGAGGTGCGGGGGGGACACTCGTTGATTTGCTAGATTGTCCTTTAGTAAATGTGTTAATCACCTGCCACACGCTGCGTATGTCTTTGCCGCCCGCAATAATCTTTTCAGCATACTGCCTCTGTGCTTTACGTACTAATGATTTAACGAGGTTTCGCTGTTTTTTGTACTCGTCAAATTTTTTTTGTTGTTTCAATAGATCTCTTAGTTCCATCGCAGTTTTAATCTCATCCGTCAGCCACTCAGGCACAGTGGGATGTTTAACACGCTTAGTGCGCCTCGGGGCATGTCTGTCAAGAACACCGAGGAACAACTTATACCAGTGGGACAGCGCTACATTGGGATCGTTATAGTTATACACATCGGGAAATGGTGTTTGGGAAAGTTCATGCAAAAAATCATCTTGATTAAATTTTTTGAACGATCTGTAGAGAATGGTTATATGCTCCTTATGAAGTTTCTTTGGCAACTTCGCAGATAATGAAAAACAAATCGGAAAATGATCACTGACAGAGGTGCTGGGTACATAGACATTGCTAAGGGCACTGTCGTTGGTTGTATAAACATGGTCAATTAATGTGGATGAGGTAGCAGTGACCCTGGTGGGTGACTGAACTACTTGTGTAAGGCCTAAGAACGTTATCATGGATTTCCATGACGTGTTGCCAGGTTTCAATAAATCAACATTAAAATCACCGAGTATATGTATATCACCCTTGGAGTTTTGTACTTTGTCAACCATTACAACAAAATCATCTTGCCAGGACACTGTAGCTGCGGGGTTTCTGTAAATAAAACATACGAAGGTCGGGGTTGACTTGGCGATTGCTTTTATCTCAAGCCACAGGCTTTCCACATGGGTGGATTCCAGGTCACATCGTCGTGTTACGTTGTTAGCAATAGTATTGTGAACATAAGCACAAATGCCAGTATGACCAGGCACTGAAGCATCTCGCCTATGAATGGAGAAATTTTGTATGGTGATAGCTTGGTTACTTATATTCTCTGTTAATCTACTTTCTGTAAATGGGGAGGGTTGGTTGAGTAGTACTGTAACGTCTGATACTTTGCTGCAAAGGTGATATACATTAAGGTGGCCTATTCTAAGCAAATGATCGCTGACACTAGTAAACATGTCAGGTAACTTCGCAACCAAATATACTAACAAACTAAATGACAGTTTAAACAACAATAACAAAGTGTCACAATGTGGCATGCAGATCGGTGGTCAAAATACAGCACTGAAACATGCGCGAAAGATAAAAAAATAAAGAAAAAGATAGCGGATCGTAGATGTAGATGAAAAAAGTCTGCAGATATATAGGTCTCTGCGTGTGCAACGTACTGTTGCTAAAAACAAACGCGATGAAGCGTACCAGAGTAATCTTATTCCATTTGCTACCGCCACAGTCAGTGATTAGAATCACTTTAATAGCGACTAAGTTGTGCACTCTTGTTCAATACACAGGTTAACACAGTTTGTAAAGTCACAGAGCGCTGCAATTGTCATAATTATACGCGCATTCCGATGAGAATTGCACGCGGGTGTATATCACGCGGGACGTTGCTATAGCATTTTTTTTTCAAAGAAATTGGGTCGGGGGGGGGGGGGGGGGCGCGGGGAGGAGGAGGGGGGGGGGGGTTTGCAGCCCCTCGAACCCCCACCCTCCCAGATCCGCGGACTTGGGTGGGGTTAACTACTTTTTAGTTCCCAGGATCACCCTGGTCAGCCCCACAGGGTGGGTTTCCCTTCTACTCTGGGGCATGTGTTTCTGTCAACCCTTGGTCAATTCACCTGTATTTTCCTTTTTAAACTCTCCCTACTGTCTGCGCTGCCTGTCGCTCTTGATATTGGATGTGTGTTGCTAAATGGTCTTAGCTTTATTTAGGCCATACCCCCACCCGGGTCTGCCCAGGGGGACTTGGGTGGGGTTAGGTATTTTTTAGTTCCCAGGGTCACCCTGGTCAGCCCTACAGGGTGAGTTTTTCTCTCTATTCTGGGGCATTTGTTTCTGTCTACCCTTTGTCCATTCACCTGTATTTGCCTTTTTAAAACTCTCCCTACTGTCTGCACTGCCTGTAGCTCTTGATATTGGATGTGTGTTGCTAAATGGTCTTAGCTTTATTTAGGCCATATGTGTCAGGTTTATTTAATGTATTTGACCGGCTGGCGACATACATTCAATGTTTTGTTTATTTTTTTTTTTCACAAGCAGTGCAGGCACGTCCTGAGAAAGCCTTGTTGCTGTCGGGACGTTAAGCAATGTACAATCAATCAATCAATCAATTATTTAGGCCATATGTCGTAGGTTTATTTAGGGTATTGGACCGCCTAGCGACATACATTCAATATTCTTTTTATTTATTTTTTTTTCTCAAGCAGTGCAGGCACGTCCTGAGAAAGCCTTGTTGCTGTCGGGACGTTAAGCAATGTACAATCAATTAAATCCCAGATCCGCCACAGCTGCATTACACTTATATATATATTGTTCAACAAAAGAAACGCGAATTTTTCACCATAACGCTTTTCTTCGTAAATATTCTTTAATCCGGGTTATGGTGACCTCATTTATTAGAAAATGTTATGAAGAGTGTGTTATGTCGTGTGCAAATAGAATGTTTAGCCTTAAAAATCGCACATCGATGATTTATGACGTCATCAGTGACACTACCATCACAGGATATTGAAAGTGAAATGGAGAGCATCTGCAGAGGACACAGCTGAAAGCCAACCAATGTGCAGTGTCACTAAGGTCCGTGTGCATGAAAATCTGTGCGATTTGGTCTTGACCTACTTTTCGTTTGTCAAAGGCACCTAAATAATCAACATGACCTACAAACGTGAAAATAAAAGTTCTTTATTTTTAGGTTAGCGGCCATATTTACCTGATAAATGGATATGTGTGTGTTCTTTATCTCTTGCGTCAGTTACTGGATGAAAATCAGCAAGAAAATTGCAAAGTTGATCCTCTGATAATACGTCATATGTTGGTACTGCGATGATGATGTATAACATCGTGTCATCACTATGAATACGGCGTCGCGGGGATAGCCATGGGCGATAACTCATCCAATTTTTGTGTGAAGGTAGCTCAGACAGTAGGCTGAACATCTGAAGTAAGCAACAAATAAAATTTTCTTCTTTTGCTGTCAGGGTGGCTCTTTGTTTGCGGGTACACTTACAGACACTTTTCGCGTTATTAATGGAAGTCAGTATATATGTGGCTTTCTTAGTCATGCATTAGCAACATGACATTACACTTTTGCAGCTAATGCGAGCTCCTCATAGCTGTAGGGAATAGTTGTATTATCAAAAGACATGGATCATCATGAGCGCGCCCCCACGACTAGGATCAATGTCTCTTGGAGTTATATTGTGTTCACTCATGAGGATCTTTGTCCCTTGTAGTTGGATTGTGTCCACCTTTCCTCGGCATTTCAGGGGTTAATACATGTTACCTTGAATGTATAGGTGAATGTCTGTCCAGGCAGTATTGGGCATTGCGTGACGAAAGCCACCCCGTCGTTATAAGCGTTGTTCGTCATGTGCAGCCCGTGCCAGTGGATGGTCAGACTCTCACTGGGCAGCTCGTTGATCACGTGCACGGTCACGTCCTGCCCCTCGTACAGCACCAAGCACGGACCTGTTCAAAATCAAAAATTTACACGATACATATTTTTCTTTACAAAATCCAGAACAAAAAAGGGGAATGCCAAGCGTGTAAAGAAAATACCAGGAAAGAAGGAAACACGCTTAGAAAGTACTATTACAACACAACATTTTCGGATTTTAACCCGAAAATGTTATTGTGTTGTAATTGTCCTTCATACAAGTAACTAGACATCATTCAAGCATACAATGCTCTATTTTGGTTAGATGTGTATAGTTCGTTTGAACAAAACTTGCATCGTGTGTTTTTTTTTTTTTTTAAATAACTTTTGAACGAGAAAAGTTTAGGACAAAACGTGTTCAGTAAACGTGGTCCTAATTTAGTTTAAAATTTGGCTGGCATCAAATCAAACGGTTTAGCCACTACCCTCAGGAGATCATGGAGATACCTGTTAAGGCATCATTGGCCACCGACCTGCATCACTGAAGCTGAATCTATGACACGAATCAGTCTTTCAATACCAAGCTATTGAACATTCAATATGAACAGCGTGAAGTTTACAGAGAAAACATATATATATATATATATATATATATATATATATATATATATATATATTATATATATATATATATATATATATATATATATATATATATATATATATATATATATATATATATATATATATATATATATATATATACACATTACTTATAACAAAGGCGTCGCCCAAGCCAAAAAATGCACTCAATCAGAGTAGCTCCAAGGGACATAATTTTTCAATAAATTCTGAGAATGCTGTGCTAATGCCATGGAAATCCAGGCTGGTAAGCTTGCATTGTGTCATCAGGACATCAGCTGTCCTTTTGTGACTGCATCGCTTATTAGATCTTTTGAGCCTTCCACTGAACACCTACTACATAAAGTAATAGGGACTACCCCCTTTTTATGGCTTGGGCGACGCCTTTGTTATAAGTAATGAATAATTGTACCACAAAATTGCCTAGGTGTTGCCTTTTCAAAATTAGTCAGTCTTCTTCCACTGCAACACCCCATAAAGCTTTAGGGATGCAATCCACGCTGGCCTAGTGGTTGCTACCAGTCAAATTCTGGAGGCGGCTTCTAGTATATGCGTTGTGTTTGCAATTTCAGGTTACGCCGTATGCCTACCTGATGAGACCCACCTTGGGTCGAAACCGGTCGTAGGCGGCAAAATCTTAAATCTATCCAGCAGGTCCAAGATCTGTTTGGGAATATTCATGCACTAGCCTCCCCTCTCGGGGGAGGACTGGATATTCTCCAGCGGGTTGCGGGGCGCCTGGGGGTAGTCCCTATTACTTTATGTAGTAGGTGTTCAGTGGAAGGCTCAAAAGATCTAATAAGCGATGCAGTCACAAAAGGACAGCTGATGTCCTGATGACACAATGCAAGCTTACCAGCCTGGATTTCCATGGCATTAGCACAGCATTCTCAGAATTTATTGAAAAATTATATATATATATATATATATATATATATATATATATATATATATATATATATATATATATATATATATATATGTAAGTCTTTCTGGCTGGACCCCCCACCCGTGTCTGCCCTGGGGGACTTGGGTGGGGTTAGGTATTTTTTAGTTCCCAGGGTCACCCTGGTCAGCCCCACAGGGTGGGTTTTTCTCTCTATTCTGGGGCATGTGTTTCTGTCTACCCGTTGTCCATTCACCTGTATTTGCCTTTTTAAAACTCTCCCTACTGTCTGCACTGCCTGTAGCTCTTGATATTGGATGTGTGTTGCTAAATGGTCTTAGCTTTATTTAGGCCCCATGTGTTAGGTTTATTTAATTATTTGACCGGCTGGCGACATACATTCAATGTTCTGTTTAGGTTTTTTTTCACAAGCAGTGCAGGCACGTCCTGAGAAAGCCTTGTTGCTGTCGGGACGTTAAGCAATGTACAATCAATCAATCAATTTCTGGCTGGAGTCAATCAGGGTATTTTTTTGTTGTTGCAGGTTTAAATTGTTCATGTTCAAAATTTCCTGAGAGCAGCGGCTAAACTATTATTGTTTAATTAAAATACGATAGAAAAAAAAAGTTAAACGTTTAGGGCTTATCGTCTTTTGTCCAACACAAAGTGATTTCAAAGACGGGGCACCGAATAGGGTCTGAACAAATTGCATTCAAACCCGCGACCTTTCGGTCGAGAATCGAACACTCTACCACCAAGCCCCCCTAAAAGCAATTGGGTCCAAGGTTGGTGATCATCTTTACTTCTTCGGGTTGTCGTCAAAACATCTGCTCTCAAAAGTTCTTTGCAAAAGAAAATCTTTGCAAAAAATCACGAGGCAAGCTTTGCTGAAACAGACTGTAACCGAACTAAGCATTCTTATGTAGCCAGTTGGGTAAGGGAACTCGGAATATGAGTCTAAGCCTTTTCAGTCTATTCGGTATGAACAAACCCGGCATGGATCCGTTGGCAACTGTGACGAGACGAGCAGGCGTCCACCCATCTCCCACCACTACCTTTTGCCACAGGTGTGCGCCTGTGATCGGTGTCGTCGTCTGTGTATCGTTGTATCTGAACAGGAAACGACCATATGCATCTCCAAATCTAATACTTTCGCAGGAATCACCTCGTCAATAAGCTCTAAAGATAGCCAGTGTTGAAATATTAAATCTGATAATATTTCCCACCTGCTGCCAGCAGCCGCAATGGCTGCGTATCTGATGTGTACAAATGATCAACAGCATTATTACAGTTCCCCCTTGTAGTGTCAGCAGTGGTGTAGAAGCCGGGAAGGGGGCGGGGGGGGGGCAACGAAGATGATGTTGGCGGGAGGGGCATAGTATCCAAAATATTTTTGGGGAGGAAAAATCATACGATTTGACTTTTCATATTTATTGTTTGGAAAAGAATATATCTTTGGAAGGGAAAAACAGCGTTAACCCATTCTACCCCAGAAACGAAATCCCCAAATTTTGAAGTTGCCCTCTGAAGGACTGTAAAAAAAAAAATAACAATTTTAAGATCGTGCATGATAGTTCAAGGGTGGTGCCAGAATAGCTTGGCGCCTGTAGGCGCCAAGCTATTCTGGCACCACCCTTGAACTATCATGCTCAATCCATGTCTTGCTGTAGTGCGTCAGGGCTGAATGAGTTTTAAAATACTTGATTTTTCGGCGTGGGGATGTGGGTGGGGTTAACTACTTTTTAGTTCCCAGGGTCACCCTGGTCAGCCCCACAGGGTGGGTTTCCCTTCTATTCTGGGGCATGTGTTTCTGTCTACCCTTGGTCCATTCACCTTATTTTCCTTTTTTAAACCCCCACTCGGGTCTGCCCTGGGGACCCCATCCGAGTCTGCCCTGGGGGACTTGGGTGGGGTTGACTACTTTTTAGTTCCCAGGGTCACCCTGGTCAGCCCCACAGGGTGGGTTTCCCTTCTATTCTGGGGCATGTGTTTCTGTCTACCCTTGGTCCATTCACCTTATTTTCCTTTTTTAAACCCCCACTCGGGTCTGCCCTGGGGACCCCATCCGAGTCTGCCCTGGGGGACTTGGGTGGGGTTGACTACTTTTTAGTTCCCAGGGACACCCTGGTCAGCCACACAGGGTGGGTTTTCTCCTCTATTCTGGGGCATGTGTTTCTGTCTACCCTTGTCCATTCACCTGTATTTTCCTTTTTTAAACTCTACCTACTGTCTGCGCTGCCTATAGTTTATGATATCGGATGTGTGTTGCTAAATGGTCTTAGCTTTATTTAGGCCCCTTGTCGTAGGTTTCTTTAACGTATTAGACTGGCTGGCGACATACATTCAATATTCCTTATAATTTTTTTTTTTACAGGCAGTGCAGGCACGTCCTGAGAAAGGATTGATGCTGTCGGGACGTTAAGCAGTGTACAATCAATCAATCAATCAATCAATCAACCAATGTTGCTGTCGGGACGTTAAGCAATGTACAATCAATCAATCTGCCCTGGGTGACTTGGGGGGGGGGGGGTAACTACCTTTTAGCCCCCACCCGGGTCTGCCCTGGGGGACTTGGGTGGGGATAACTACTTTTTAGTTCCCAGGGTCACCCTGGTCAGCCCCATAGGGTGGTTTTTTCCCTCTATTCTGGGGCATGTGTTTCTGTCTACCCTTGGTCCATTCACCAGTATTTGTCTTTTTAAAAACTCTCCCAACTGTCTGCACTGCCTGTTGCTCTTGATATTGGATGTGTGTTGCTAAATGGTCTTAGCTTTATTTAGGCCCCATGGCGTAGGTTTATTTAACTTATTAGACCGGCTGGCGACATACATTCAATATTTTTTTTACAAGCAGTGCAGGCACGTCCTGAGAAAGCCTTGTTGCTGTCGGAACGTTAAGCAATGTACTATCAATCAATAACTACTTTTTAGTTCCCAGTGTCACGTGGTCAGCCCCACAGGGTGGACCCTCTATTCCAGGGCATGTGTTTCTGTCTACCCTTGGTCCATTCACCTGCATTGTCCTTTTTTAAACTCTCCCTACTACCTGCACTGCCTGCAGGTCTTGATATTGGATGTGTGTTGCTAAATGGTCTTAGGTTTATTTAGCTTATTAGACCGGCTGGCAACATACATTCAATATTCTGTTTATTTTTTATTTTTTCACAAGCAGTGCAGGCACGTCCTGAGAAATTCTTGTTGCTGTCGGGAAGTTGAGCAATGTACAACCAACCAACCATCCTTTTTTAAACTCTCCCTACTGTCTGCTCCCACCCGGGTCTGCCCTGGGGGACTTGGCTGGGGTTAATTACCTTTTAGTTCCCAGGGTCACCCTGGTCAGCCCCATAGGGTGGTTTTTTCTCTCTATTCTGGGGCATGCGTTTCTGTCTACCCGTGGTCCTGTATTTTCCTATTTTAAACCCTCCCTACTGTCTGCGCTGCCTGTAGCTCTTGATATTGGATGTGTGTTGCTAAATGGTCTTAGCTTTATTTAGGCCAAATATCGTAGGTTTATTTAAAGTATTGGACCGGCTGGCGACATACATTCAATATTCTGTTTAGTTGGGTTTTTTTTCACAAGCAGTGCAGGCACGTCCTGAGAAAGCCTTGTTGCTGTCGGGACGTTAAGCAATGTACAATCAATCAGTCAATCCCTACTGTCTGCGCTGCCTGTAGGTTTTGATATTGGATGTGTGTTGCTAAATGGTCTTGGTTTTTTTTTAGGCCCCATGTTGTAGGTTTATTTAACGTATTGGACCGGCTGGCGACATACATTCAATATTCTGTTTAGTATTTTGTTTTTCACAAGCAGTGCAGGCACGTCCTGAGAAAGTCTTGTTGTTGTCGTGACGTTTAGCAATGTAAATCAATCAATCAATCTCTGTTGTTGATTTGTTAGGCTGAAGTTATATACACGCCACTCCCCAATAAAAAATATCTTCGTGCGCCACTGAGTGCTAGACATAATTAGCTTGGCATGTGCATTGCTTTTGCGTCTGTGGGAAAAATAAACGGCGCTTAAATAAACGAACAAACAAACGATGATGACCACGAGGACATTAACACACTCTACCCCAGGACTGAAATCCCCAAATTTTCATCCCCACCCGGCCCCACCCGGGTCTGCTCTGGGGTACTTGGGTGGGGTTAACTACGTTTTAGTTCCCAGGGTCACCCTTGTCATCCACACAGGGTGGGTTTTCCCCTCTATTCTGGGGCATGTGTTTCTGTCTACCCTTGGTCCATTCACCTGTATTTTCTTTTCTAAACTCACCCTACTGTCTGCGCTGCCTGTAGCTCTACCCCCACCCGGGTTTGCCCTGGGGGACTTGGGTGGGGTTAACTACTTTTTAGTTCCCAGGATCACCCTGGTCAGCCCCACAGGGTGGGTGTCCCTTCTATTCTGGGGCATGTATTTCTGTCTACCCTTGATCCATTCACATGTATTTGCCTTTTTCAAACTCTCCCTACTGTCTGCGCTGCCTGTCGCTCTTGATATTGGATGTGTGTTGCTGGATGGTCTTGGCTTTATTTAGGCCCCATGCTATAGGTTTATTTAACGTGTTGGACCGGCTGGCGACATACATTCAATATTCTGTTTAGGTTTTTTTTCACTAGCAGTGCAGGCACGTTCTGTGAAAGTCTTGTTGCTGTCGGGATTTTAAGCAATGTACAATCAATCAATCAATGCCTGTAGCTCTTGATATTGGATGTGTGTTGCTAAAATAATGGTCTTGGGTTTATTTAGCATATTAGACCGGCTGGCGACATACATTCAATGTTCTGTTTGGTTGTTGTTGTTTTTTCGCAAGCAGTGCAGACACGTCGTGAGAAGGTCTTGTTGCTGTTGGGACGTTAAGCAATGTACAACTACAACTACTCATCCCCACCCGGGTCTGCCCTGGGTGGGGTTAACTACTTTTTAGTTCCCAGGGTCACCCGGGTCAGCTCCACAGGGTGGGTTTTCCCCAATACTCTGGGGCATGTGTTTCTGTCTACCCTTGGTCCATTCACCTGTATTTTCCTTTTTTAAACTCTCCCTACTGTCTACGCTGCCTGTAGATCTTGATATTGGATGTGTGTTGCTAAATGGCCTTAGCTTTATTTAGGCCCCATGTCGTAGATTTATTTAACGTATTGGACCAGCTGGCGACATACATTCAATATTCTGTTGTTTTTGGGTTTTTTTCACAAGCAGTGCTGGCACGTCCTAAAAGTCTGGTTGTTGTTGGGACGTTACGCAATGTACAATCAATCAATCAACCAAATTTTCAAGTTGCGTTCTGAAGGACTGTATTACAAATCTAGTGACAGATCTAGCATGATAGTTCAAGGGTGGTGCCAGAATAGCTTGGCGCCTATGGGCGCCACGCTATTCTGACACCACCCTTAAAATATCATACTCGATCCATGTCTTGCTGTGGTGTGTCGGGGCTGAATGAGTTAATGACTTCAACGATGATTGATGGCCCTTGATGACGACTGACAGCATCAACAGGAAAACAATTGAGAAAATAATTTAGATTAATACCGAAATAATGTGTAGTTGACAGCAAACAGTCTGTCATCGTCCGGCAAAGTCATTGTATGTTTGTACTTCACCACCAGGGAGAACTCGCATCTCGTCAAGTCCGACGTGCACGGGCCTCCATTCACTTGCACTGTGTCAGTTTCGCACAGTTTGCTTTGACCTCTCACCTCTGCACCCAGCCAGGCATGCGCGAGCAGCAGGACCGCGAAGGAACTGCTGGACGAAATAAAGTTTCAAATGGATTACGGAACATTCTGCCTACATCCCACTTTACGCTCATCGCTCAATCTCAAAAGTCATAGATCATGAGTTATTGAGCGCCTTAGGCATTATATAATGGAAGTTGCTGCGCTCCAAGTGTACTTGGATTGGATTGGATTGGATGAGAACCGTATTCGCGGCGGCTCATGAAGATCTGTTTCTTGCAATAGGAGTGTCGGTGTGGTCACTGGTCAGACTCAGTACTAGTCTAGGCAAAACCACCAACTATACTGCAAATTTGCCCCAGACTTTGGCAGGTAAGTACAGTTTTTAATGCAGGTTCGATTGGCACCATTCAGTTTTGTTTGACCGTTAAAAAAGGGGAGAAAATGTGCAGAAACTTTTAAGCTTTATAAGGATTAGAGCTAATTCATATTTTATGTAATAAAAATGTGTTTTGCTAGAATTGGACGACAAGGTGAGTGTATGTAAATTATACACACGTTTTGTCCGTTTGTAGATCGGTCATGCAGGAAACCCTCCACGACCACCATACTTCAATCTCTATTGGTGGCAGATCCCTGTGCAATCTTCGATTCGCAGACGACATTGACCTCATGGCAGGCAGCAATAGTGAGCTCCAAAACCTGACAGACAAACTTTCAAGTAGCGCAGGGTCTTATGGCATGGAGATCAGTACGGATAAAAGCAAAGTGATGATCAACACCACAAGCGACAGCAGCAGCAACATTCACATGAACGGCCAGAAGCTAGAAGAGGTCAATAGCTTCAAGTACTTGGGAGCCACCCTGTCCAAAGACGGTAGTTGCATAGCAGAGATCCGTATCAGGATAGGTACAGCAACATCCGCAATGGCCAGGCTGGACAGGATATGGCGAAGTAACTCCATCAGCTTCACCATCAAGTACAGGCTTTACAAGTCCCTCGTAGTGTCTATTCTACTCTACGGCTGTGAGACTTGGACACTGCTTGCAGACTCAGAAAAGAAAATCCAGGCCTTTGAGAACAAGTGCCTGAGGAAGTTGCTTCGCATCTCGTACCGCGAGCACAAGACCAACGAATATGTACGGAGCATCGTCACTTCCCTGGTGGGCCCACATGAACCCCTTCTGGCAACCGTGAAACGGCGCAAGCTTGCTTGGTTTGGCCACGTGACCCGACACAACACCTTGTCCAAGACTATCCTCCAAGGCACTCTCGAAGGAAGTCGTCGGCGAGGTCGTCAGAGAAAGAGTTGGGTCGCAAACATAAAAGAATGGACCGAACTCGAGATGCCAGACTTGCTTGCCACCGCCCAAAATAGAACTCAGTGGAGAGCACTGTCTGTTGCTGCTGCCTTTCAGTCCCCCCAACGCCCAGTTCGGGCAAGGGACTGATGATGATGATGATGAGATCGGTCTGTCCGTTAACGGCAGTTATTAAGGTCACACTGTTTTTGACTATGGCAAACGTTGAATCAGGTGTTTTCTCTGAGACTGTTTCAACCACATACTTTAAATTTGACATGGTATGGTGGATGGTAAAACCCTTTTAAACATGCCAAATGGAATGACCTCTAAAAAGGGTGAAGGTAAACGACCTTTGCCAAAGGTTTAATGACCAAAAAGGTCAGCAAATGGGGCAAATGACATTTTTCCAAAGCGCAACTTTCACTGACGTACTTTTCGACAATCTACAGCCAAAGGTTACGTATACCTTGTTGCTGGCAATACTATTACATGAATCAACTTACGGATGATGACCTTTGTTTCCCCTCTCTTATCACATAGGGTGTGAAAGGGTATGTTGGATAAATGTGTCTAAGTGTTTGGGATTACATATTCTTCCGGTTTTTTTTCTTTTCTGGCAAAAAGCAGTCTTTTCTGAAACCATGAGATTGATTCAACCAAAACTATAACTGACGATAGTCATGGCCGCGGCGGCGATGTTTACTTTCACGTGGTATGTATGTACCCCACCAATGTATCTCTTAAACCGTCGGACGGATTTGCCTCAAACTTAGCAGAAAAGAGTAAGTATATTAAAGGACGAGTCACAGACAAGAATCAAGTTGCTATTTATAAGGTCATGGTATCTGACATAATTATGTGAAACGACCAAGGCTGTTTGCTTCAAATGTTATGTATTTTATAGGAATGTTAAACAGAATGTGTTTATGCTTGAATGACGTGACTAATTTGAAGGTCAAGGCCGTAGCGGGCATGCTTTATTTTACAAGTCATGTATCCTTGTCCGAGCAATATATATTTGAAGTTAGATGGTTCTAGACAGAAGAAACATAAAATGATGGCAGTCCTTTAAGTAAGAAAATGTCATAAAAAAATTTAAGGTTCTACCTTCAAGGTTAGGGTCAAACCGGCCAATTTTTTTTTAATTCTGTAAGAGATATCTCTAAATCTAGTACATACATTTGCTTCGAATTTTGTATGTTGTGAGGATTTCATAAAAAAAAAGGACTTCTCCTTAATGAATCACGACACTATCTTGAATGTCAAGGACGTAGCAGCCATCTCTTTCTCAAATGATGTATTTTTACAAGTAATGTCTCTGTTAAAAACGTATCTCACCTTGACACAGTTGTGAATGTTTTTGATAGTGTGTTGGACTGTAATCTTTACTGACTCAAAGGTGTAAATACAACAAGAACTTTCATGCGTTTTTGAAATGATCTTTCAGATGTCTGAAGGTCAGAGGAAGTCGTGAAAGTATACTCGATCTAATTTGCCAGATGAGGTGAGGACAACACATTATCAACCCTACAACGATGAATTTTCTTTTTCTAACAAGATTCTGGGTGAAAGAAAACCCAGGCCAAAACCAAGTGAAATGAGACAGACACGCCAAAAGAATGTAGAGGATAAGGGTTGATAGCTCAAAGAATGGTGATTGCTTCCAGAGCTTTTCGTTATGTCATATGAACATTGTAAGCTAAGTTCCGATGTATGTTTGTGTAAGACAATTTGTCATCACATATATTTTTGATAAAATCTTATTAGTATTTTGAGACTTATTAAATGCACACAGGTTCTAACAAATATGGTATGGTATGAAGTCGTGACTTTGACCTTGAGGTTAAGGACCGGCGTTTGGTTCATGGTACTTAACTTTTGTTTCGAGTATCATGGCCTTAAATGTGGATCCAGTCGGTCACGTCTTGTAAGAAAAAAGTTTGCAGAATGCGTCAAACCAATATCGTATCCATGACCTGGACCTTGAGGATGACAGCTTGATTCTATCATCAAACATTCTGTTATGAGTTGTCAATATCTTAAATTTAGTTTTAATTGGTTCAGTGCCTTCAGAATTCTCGCCTGCACTAAGGTTCCAATACAATAGCTGCCGTGTCCTTGACCTTTACAGCAGGAGCGAGTGTTTGATGTCTGGTATTTCTTTTAAAATACAGAATGTCATCAAATATATGGATAGATTGTCCAGTGATTTTAGACATATGGCACGCAAGAAAGCTCAAAACAAATATGACGGCTATGACCTTGACCTCAGAGAATACAACACAACTCTAGATGATAATATTCCATCTTGATATAGAGTACAGTGTACAGTGTTATGTGACAATAATGTTTAAAACAGTCTGTATGTCCTATCTTTTTTGACCGCCGTGAGATGGCCTTAATTGCCTGCTCGGCGTTAAACCCAAATAACTAACTAACCTATATTTTTTTATGAAGCAGGCCTGCAAAATAATTGTAAAGAATACTAGGGGGCACCCACGACCTTGACCTTGAATACACCCCACCCGGATCTGCCCTGGGGGACTTGGGTGGGGTTAACTACTTTTTAGTTCCCAGGGTCACCCTGGTCAGCCCCACAGGGTGGGTTTCCCTTCTATTCTGGGGCATGTGTTTCTGTCTACCCTTGGTTTATTCACCTGTATTTTCCTTTTTTAAACTCTCCCTACTGTCTGCGCTGCCTGTAGCTCTTGATATTGGATGTGTGTTGCTAAATGGTCTTAGCTTTATTTAGGCCCCATGTCGTAGGTTTATTTAATAAATATGGCGACATACATTCAATGTTCTGTTTAGTTTTTTTTGTTTGTTTTTTCCACAAGCATTGCAGGCACGTCCTGAGAAAGTCTTGTTGCTGTCGGGACGTTAAGCAATGTACAATCAATCAATCAATCATTGACCTTGAAGCTGCCTATCTCCAAACTTTGTTTTTTTCGTAATTTGAATAATTATGCTTTATAATGCACTTTTCATAGCGCTTTTGCTTACACTATACTGGCGGGTCAAAATGACGGGTTATAAGATAGATAAGATAAGATAGTTTATTGCCATATCTTTCCATGTACAAAACAATAAAAACATTGGAATTTGTCTTGATGTCAGTTACTAAGACTAAAATCACACACACACACACACACACACACACACACACACATACACACACACACACACACACACACACACACACACAAACAGTAACATCTGATTCATTTAAAAGCTGACTGTACACATTCGTTCTCACTCGCCACTCGCGCTCTCTCCAATCGGGCAGTCCGGTTGATCAGAGAGAGCGCAAACAGCCAGAGGGAAAAAAAAACTGTTGCGTAATCTGCTGGTCCTGGTACTGATGGACATGTACCTGCGCCCTGATAGTAAAATTTGGAAAAGCTCATTGCCGGGGTGGCTGGAATCACTGGAGATAAGACTTGCTCTGCGTAAGAGACGCTGCTGGTACAGTGAGTCCAGGATAGGAAGATCTTTGCCTACGATTTTTGACTGAAGCGGTCTTGACCACCCTACAGTCTGATTTTCTCTTTGGACGTGGAAGAACCATACCAAACCGTGATCGAAAAGGTGAGCACGCTCTCAATCACAGCTCGGTAAAATTGCATCAACATGTGGGCACCGAGACCGAAACTTTTCAGACGTCGCAGGAAGAACAAGCGCTGCTGTGCTTTTTGGACGATGAGGCGAGTGTTTTCCCCCCACTTAAGGTCACATGACAGGGTAGTGCCAAGTTCTGGACTGTTTCAATTATTTCACTATTGATCACAAGAGGGGGAGGAGGAGGGGACTGTTTCTTTCTAAAGTCCACAATCATTTCTTTTTGTTTTGAGTGCAGTTCAAGGTTGTTATTACACCAACTAATTAGAGTCTCAACCTGACTAGGGTAGGCGGATTCGTCTGAGATTGTAATACACCCTTCCACTGTGGTGGAATCTGCAAATGTCAGAACTTTAGTACTGGCATGGCATGAAGCACAGTCATAAGTAAACGGGGAGTAGAGCACAGGGGCGTGCCCGTGGATAAAATGAGGGTGGATGACACATTTTCACCAATTTTAACGACCTGTGGTCTCATCAACAGGAAATCAACGGTCCAGAGGCACAATGCCTCTGGAGCTCTGATTTGCTGGATCTTCTCGTACAATTTGGATGGAATAATGGTATTAAAAGCAGAAGTGTAATCAACAAATAAAATTCTGGCATAGGTGTTTGTGATTTCAAGGTGTTGTAAAACATAAAACAAACCAAGTGACACCGCATCCTCCACGTAACGTTTTTCGCGATACGCGAATTGAAAACAATCCAGCAGAGGATCGGTAAGTTTTTTTTCAGAAACCGGGATATTGTCAAAAATACTTTTTTTATTCTTACGTGTTTTCATACTTTATGTACAGCGAGGAATTATTCAGCCATAGACAGTTCAACCACAATCAGTGATAACCCCAGTAGCAAAACGACTTCGGGCCCACTGCGGCCGTCGTGGAGCAGAGGATCTTTGCTTACAAGTAAAGGGTCTGGCCAGTTTTGCTTGGCTCCTGGAAATGCGCCTACCTTAGCTGGTCCTGCTCTTTATGTCCCACTTCCATTAGAAATAACCCCACAACCATAATAATAATAATAACAGTACGTGTATTTGAGCACACCTGCGTTGTTTTTCACACACCAAGCCACTAAAGTTCCGTTGTTGTTTTTTGGTGGGTTTTTTTCTTAGCGCTTGCGGTCATTTGTTAAAATCCTGCTTGTTCAGAAAACCACCTACCGGATTAGGATCAGGAGGACTTCGTTCTGTTATCATGAATTGACTTAGTGGAGCACAAGCGGTTGACTTTGTAAATCGCTATATTGAAGAACTGTAGCCTGTGGCCGGCCTTGGTGTTCATATACAGGTGATCCAGTTGAGCGAATACTGTCCTAAGATACAATTACCACGGTAATAGACGGCCATCCGTACGACGTATTCTCCGTAGGCATAAATACATAAAGGTTACTTGAACCTCCAAGAGACAAATTGTCATGACCTCCGCACCATGCGGGGAACAATGAGATCTACGCCTCTTGCAGATAAAGGACATTGTGCCCGTGCTTTCGGTGCAAAGGGCCTCTACCCTGAATTCATGTTCAGTCAATTACGTGTACCATCACTGCGGAACAGAGTTGTATGCCGGCGGACCTCAATTCGTTGTAAGGTACTAGTCCTGGAAACGTCACACATCTACACCAGGCATACATCTGAGGATCTACAACTCTTGTTTCACTGTACCTAATCAGTCCTTTTCATCTGTGCTATTCGTGCTAGAGATCATGAAAAGTTTGATTCACAGCTTGTGGAATGCCGAGAACAGAAAACACGATAGGCCCTAGGGGAAAGCCCTTGCATTGGGCCGTCTCCAGTATAGAACTACCCCAGTTCGCGATTTTCTCAGGCGTGCTAGCGCATAACATTGACCATGTAGTGGTTTGCTTGCTACCTTGGGGACTATGATATGCGAGGGCAAATGGCCAATTTCACTCTCAAACATTATCCGGTAACCTCCAGCGCATACATGATCTAAATGCCCTAAAATCCTATTTGAGATGTTCCCCCATTAGAACATGAGCGCACAAAGACGATACATACGAGGGGCTTTTCAGATAGTTTGAGTCCAAGTGTTTTCTAGCATGACCACTGAATTAAACAATAAAATGTTATGTCACCTTAACCTTCACCTATGGTCTGGGTGACTAAGGCACCCACTTTGCCCCCCAACCGGGTATGCAATGGGGGACTTGGGTGGGGTTAACTACTTTTTAGTTCCCAGGGTCACCCTGGTCAGCCACACAGGGTGGGTTTTCCCTTCTATTCTGGGGCATGTGTTTCTGTCTACCCTTGGTCCATTCACCTGTATTTTCCTTTTTTAAACTCTCCCTACTGTCTGCACTGCCTGTAGCTCTTCCCCCACCCGGGTCTGCCCTGGGGGACTTGGGTGGGGTTAACCACTTTTTAGTTCCCAGGGTCACCCTGGTCAGCCCCACAGGGTGGGTTTCCTTTCTATTCTGGGGCATGTGTTTCTGTCTACCCTTGGCCCATTCACCTGTATTTGCCTTTTTTTTAAAAACTCTCCCTACTGTCTGCGCTGCCTGTAGCTCTTGATATTGGATGTGTGTTGCTAAATGGTCTTAACTTTATTTAGGCCCCATGGCGTAGGTTTATTTAACGTATTGGACCGGCTGGCGACATACATTCAATATTCTGTTTAGTTGTTTTTTTCACAAGCAGTGCAGGCACGTCCTGAGAAAGCCTTGTTGCTGTCGGCACGTTAAGCAATGCACAATCAATCAATCAATCTGTAGCTCTTGATATTGGATGTTTGTTGCTAAATGGTCTTAGCTTTATTTAGGCCCCATGGCGTAGGTTTATTTAACGTATTGGACCGGCTGGCGACATACATTCAATATTCTGTTTAGTTGTTTTTTTCGCAAGCAGTGCAGGCACGTCCTGAGAAAGTCTTGTTGCTGTCGGGACGTTAAGCAATGTACAGTCAGTCAATCAATCGATCAATCAATCAGTCAATCAATAAATCAATCAATCCACTCTGTTTGCTTTTTGCTCACAGTTTCTTTGTTTCTGGCGACATCTGAACGAAACTCCAGGTTTCATCAAGCATTTACATCTCCATGACAAGACCATAACAAAACACTGCATAATTTGTAAACAAACAAGTAAACAAACACAAAATTAATATCCTGATCCTTCGGATGTGGGTGA
Source organism: Semisulcospira habei (assembly GCA_036245525.1). Taxonomy (NCBI): domain Eukaryota; kingdom Metazoa; phylum Mollusca; class Gastropoda; family Semisulcospiridae; genus Semisulcospira; species Semisulcospira habei. The sequence continues at coordinate 44,045,724 of BTPG01000004.1, forward strand.
CTTAGGCGCCCATACCATTATAGAGACCTAGAGCTAGTTGTTCCTTACCGTACGACCCTGGGCACCTTAGGCGCCCATACAACAACAGTAGCACCTGCAGTAAGTGTCTGCAGCCGCACGATGTAAGATGCGTTTGACATCGTACAGATTATGGTGCAATGGACTGTTTATTCGGCCGACCGTACACACGCGATTGACACAACTTGTGCAACTTGTGGATCGCACTTATAAAAACAAACAAAAACGTGCATTTAATATGCAAACATATCAGCCCGCACGCAGTTTTCTATGCGTTTGAGTTTCCTATAAGCAAACAGGTGTTTTTAGTTAGAACGAAATGCGGCGTTAAGCATTGCCGGCTAAACTCTGGCGAGCATGATGAATATTTTCCATAAAAGTCGATCAACCGAAAATGTTTGGGAACACTGAACACGGCCAAGAGCGGTGACGGAAAGGCCTGTTTTAGCTATCGTAACCTACTGCCGTTTAGCAAAGACAGAACTGTCACAGTAACTGTTAAATTATCATGATCTTTTATCCGGGCTTTCCTTCTAACACATCATCTGTTGATTAGATCAAGTTGATTTTTGCTAAAGTTCCGATAACCAGCAACGTTTTTACTGAGCTTAGACACTTTGACAAAGTTCGGGCATGAATCAGCGATTCAACGATTGGTGTGTGTGTGTGTGTGCGTGTGTGCGTGCGCGCGTGTGCGCGTGTGTGCGTGCGTGCGTGCGTGCGCAAGGTCCTCGGGCCAACGTTGGCAGTGTTTAACCTGCGCAACGACAGCCGACGTCGTTCCGAGTGCCTTTTGCGTACTGGACACGACGAGCCTCTTTCTGTAGCCGCAAATATCGAATCGCTCTTAACCTATTTCTAGTGGGCTAGTACGAGGGTCTTTTCAGACATAATATATACTCAACACGTTTTTGACTGTATTCTCACAACTGAGAGTGTAAATTCGGGTGGTGATAGAACTAATCCACTCTAACGCCACACACTTGTTCAGTTTGTTTTGTTGGTATTGATGGTGTCTTCTGTCTTGCACGGTACTTGTAGAATTCCTCCTTCAGTATCGAAAAAGACAGAGTACACAACTTTCTTTTGCAAATTAAATGACGTCGGCTTCTTGCAATTTTAGGAGATGGCCCGCCTTTGTGCACCCTGGCTATATTCTGAGCTTATGTGGGGCTCAAAATTATACATCCAAAACTAATTGCATGTAAATACCTCATTTAAGCGTCTTTGGTCACAGTGAGTATTTGTACTTTTGTAGGCAAGTTCTGGCCTATCCTCTTGTGAAGCGTCAAAAAACAGGAAACCCAACGCGTGCACACCTTCCCATATGTAAGTCCTTTGGTCAAGGCTCTGTAGATAGATGACGAATGTACGGCAACATGTTGCCCGTCTACTGTCACTTCGGTGGCGCGGACGTTAAACCCCAACTAACCAACCAACCAGCAACATGTTGAGCATGGACGGCCTCCCAAAACTTTTGCCCTTCATTACCGACATCATCAACACATCTCTAGAAAATGGCTCCGTCCCCGATATCTTCAAGTCCGCCATCGTCCGTCCTCTCCTCAAAAAACACAACCTCGACCCAAACGAACTCAAGAACTACCGCCCAGTCTCCAATCTCTCTTTCCTGTCCAAGCTTCTTGAGAAGGTCGTACTCAACCAACTCAACCTCCACCTCGCCGACAACAACCTCCTCAGTCCCTTCCAGTCTGCCTATCGCAAACATCACAGCACTGAAACTGCCCTTCTACATATCCTAAACGACCTGCTTCTCTCCACTGACTCGGGCAACATCTCCCTTCTTACGCTACTAGATCTCTCTGCCGCCTTCGACACCATAGACCACACTATCCTCCTCCACCGCCTCCACCACTCCTTTGGCATCACTGACTCTGCTCACTCCTGGTTTCTCTCCTACCTCTCCGACAGACAGCAGTCCGTCACCATCGACGGCGTCTCCTCCAACCCAGTCAGGCTCTCCTGCGGCGTTCCTCAGGGGTCCGTCCTGGGCCCGGTCCTTTTTACACTCTACATCTCCCCCCTGTCCAACATCATCCAGTCTCACCACATCACCACATACACCACCACCTCTACGCTGACGACTCACAACTACTAGACAAAGACAAACTCGACAACACTCAGACACTACTGACTCGCACGGCTGACTGCTATGAGGACGTGAAAAACTGGATGACAGCAAACAAGCTCAACCTGAACGACGACAAAACGGAAGCCATGCTGGTAGGCACTCGCCAGAAACTTTCCCAGCTCTCTCCCTCTCTCCACCTTCAACTCGACAGCACCCCCATCTCCCTCTCTGACTCGGTCAAGAACCTTGGCGTTATCCTCGATTCCTCTCTTTCCATGACCAGCTTCGTCTCCGCCACGGCCCAGGCATGTTATTTCCACCTCCACCGCATCAGTCAGATCAGAAAATACCTCACTACCGAAGCTGCCACCAAACTCGCTGTCTCTCTCATCTTATCTCGCATCGACTACTGCAACTCTCTCCTTTCTGGCCTTCCTCACTCCACCACTCTCACTCTCCAGCGCGTCCAGAACAATGCTGCCCGCCTCGTCCTCAGAAAGAAAAAATCCGACCACATCCTACCTCCCCTGCTCAAGCTCCTTCACTGGCTCCCCATCCCCCAACGCATCCAATACAAGATACTGTCTCTCCGCTACAAATCCCTGAACAACTACGCTCCTGCGTATCTCTCCAACTTACTTCACCCCTACACTCCTCCCCGCTCCCTCCGCTCCGCCTCTGACCCTCTCCGACTCCTCATCCCCCGCACCAAACTCAGCACTTTCGGCCCCCGCTCTTTCTCAGTATACGGTCCAACCACCTGGAACACTCTCCCACTCTCTCTCCGTCAGAAACACTCGCTCTCCTCCTTCCAGTCTGCCCTCAAAACTCATCTCTTTCAGCAGTTCTAGCACTATATCACCACACTCCCCAGCCCAAGCTGACCGTCGTAATGTATCTTCACTATTTGTGTTACGTGAGTCATTGTCTAAAGCGTGCGCATGCGTGTGCGAGTTGTGAGTGCGCGCTTAGAGTTATAATTATTATAAGATAAGCGTATTATAAATACCGTAATTATTATTATTATTAGCAGTCTCTGTAAGGCTGAATCTTGGGTCTGCGTCGACGACAAGGAGTTAACTTTTTATTACAATTTTCGTCTTATTGCACTTTCCCCTTGCTCACTTAGAAGACAGAATTTCCTAAAGATAAATACTTTATCTACCTACGAACGGTTGTTTTAGATGGATTAGAGGTAGGTTTCGCAGCATGCCAATCGGCTATTATCTGCGCCACCGATCTTCAGAATGCTGCGCTTTCTTTTACAAAGCTCAAAAATCAGATATGGAAAACATTAAGTTTCTGGTCATATTTCGGGCAGTGTCCAAAAGTAACATCCTAAAACAGTATATATGCAACCTATATCGAAAATGCTGGATAAAACTTTGCAATTTTGCCATGACTTACGTGATATGTTGCTTTTAAAGTGACATAAAATATTTTCTTGTTCAATTCGGTGGTTATGCAAGAAAACGTTTGGTCTGAAATGATCTGAAAAGCCCTTGTACCTAATTCAGTTTCTATTTTCTAAGTTTCCACTTTAACCCCTCCTACCCCCCCCCCCCCACCTCACCTCCACACACACACACCAAGACCGCATTTCGAAAAATGTGGAGGTGTCACCTAACGACTATTTACCAATTGCAGGAGATGGATCGGCAATGATAATTCAAGGGTATTGCCAGATTAGCTCGGCGCTATCAGTCGCCCAGGTAATCTGCCACTACCCTTGAATTATCCTGGTCGGTCCAGCTCCGGCTATATTGCGTCGGGGTTGAATTGGTTAAAGAAATCGATTACATACATGCTGAAACTACAGCCTAAAAACATCCCCCACCCGCGTCTGCCCTGGGGGACTTGGGTGGGGTTAACTACTTTTTAGTTCCAAGGGTCAGCCTGGTCAGCCCCACAGGGTGGGTTTTCCTCTCTATTCTGGGGCATGTGTTTCTGTCTACCCTTTGTCCATTCACCTGTATTTGCCTTTTAAAATTCTCCCTACTGTCTGCGCTGCCTGTAGCTCTTGATATTGGATGTGTGTTTCTAAATGGTCTTAGCTTTATTTAGGCTCCATGTGTTAGGTTTATTTAACGTATTGGACCGGCTGGCGACATTCATTCCATGTTCTGTTTATTTTGTATTTATTTATTTTTTTGTTTGTTTTTTTTTTCACAAGCAGTGCAGGCACGTCCTGAGAAAGTCTTGTTGATGTCGGGACGTTAAGCAACGTACAACCTAAAAACATATTCCCGGCAGACACACAATAGTAAGTGGCTGACGTCGTATGCTTGCACCGTGTAGCTTTATGACTGAAGAAAAACTGTACAGGTTGTGACTTATAACAAGTCCGTGTGTACAGACAAACAACACACAGAAAAAAAGAAACACGCTTCTGTTGAACAAGGCCAAAACAGCTTAATGTGAACTTTGTTAAAGTGGTAAACTGTTCAGTCCAAGTGTAGAATTTGTATAATTAGACCAAAATGTGACTACCAAGCGTGTAAAATGCAAAGAACATCCTAATAAATAAGAAACGCGCTTATCAAGGACAATTACGACACACTTTAGGAAACTTTCGAAAATTTAATAAAATGTGTTGCAACTGTCCTTTATAAACTTTAAAAAAATTCTTCCTTGGGATTTTGTTCACAATTTGACAATTAGACCTATACTTAACCAATTCAGCCCTGACGCACTACAGCAGGAGATGGGTCGACCGTGATAATTCAAGGATAGTGCCAGACTAGCTTGGCGCCGACAGGCGCCAAGCTAATCTTGCACTGCCCTTGAATTATCATGGTCGATCCATCTCCCGCAACTGGTTCATAGTCTTTAGACTTATTTACAGAGTACCGAAACGTGAGCAGATAACACCCTTACTTGTTGACTTGCACCGGCTGCCTGTATCTCAAAGAATTGTGTACAAGGTTTCTGTCATTTGTTACAATGCTATTACCGGTTCTGCTCCCCCATATTTGTCCGACCTGGTTCATATTTACACGCCTTCAAGAGTCCCTCCGTTCGGCATCAGACGCGTAATTTCAGGGTTCCTAAGCAAAAGAAGTCTAGCCACGGCCAGGGTGCCTTTTCTTATTTATTAATAATAATACATATCATCTACATGGCGCATTTCTCATATAATAATAATAATAAGCGCATTATAGGCGCTTTATCCCAATTGAAAATCGGCTCAAAGCGCCGCCGCGAACTGAACCCAAAAAGCACGCTCACGTGAATCACGCGCATTCACTCACACACTTTACGTAAACACAGAACATCACGTGGTGCTAAGGGCAAGCTCAAGCGAGCTACTGAAGTTTTTGGAAATTCAAAATCGTTTGTATTTGAAATTTGATTAAGTGGGCTGAAGCTGATACCAACGTGGAGGGGGAGGAAGAGCCGGAGTACCCGGAGAAAGAACCCCCGACGGTCCGCCCGAATTAACGGTGACACTTACTAGAGGAGAAAAATCCGACGCCGGAACCCGTAATCGAACCTCGCACCTTTAGCATTGGTGGCAGGCGCCTTAACCACTGCGCCACGGACCGTCCCGTATATTTATTTTCTATTTATATATCATACTAATATAACTCAATGCGCAGGACATAGCCGCAAACTGAACCCAACAAGCACGCTCACGTGAATCACGCGCATTCCCTCACACACTGTACCTAAACACAGAACATTTAGGTGGTGCTAAGGGCGAGCTACTGAAATTTTGGAAATTTAAATCGGTTTTTTTATATTTTTGAATTTTTATTAAGTGGACTGAAATTAATACCGAATTCGTGGGGGAGGAAAGAGCCGGAGTACCCGGAGAAAGAACCCCCGACGGTCCGCCCGAATTAATGGTGACACTTACTAGAGGAGAAAAGTCCGACGCCGAAACCGGGTATCGAACCTCGCACCTCTTGCATTGATGGCAGGCGCTTTTACCGCTGCGCCACGGACCGCCCCAGTCACCTCGAACGACCTTCCAGCCAGACATGCTCCAACTCTGCTTTTAAATCACTGCTCAAGACCTATTGTTTTCTTATGAGTATAGTAAGATGCATTTTCAGTGCGTTAGCAATCTTTGGCAGCAACTGTTCTTGTAACGGTGTGTGTGTAGGTGTGAGTGTGAGCTTTTGATATGTGTCACTTTAGTTTTGTAACATTAATTTTATTGTAGCGTTTTCTTTCTTGTACTTTTTGTTCTGTGATTTTTGATCTTGTAAAGTAATTAGAGCACCATTCATTTGGAGGTTAAGCGCTATATAAATGTACATTATTATTATTATTATTATTATTAGATGACGCCTCCAAAATTTGGGAAATACGGCCGTCGGGCTGAATAAGTTAAGTGAACTTGATTTCCTTGATCATTTTCGGAAGCTAGTTTCTGTTTATGTTGTTATTATTTTACTTTTTCCTTGCATGTTAGACGCTTTACTGTCACCTTTTTGTTCTGGCTTTGGAGAAACAGACACACGGGGCCAGTTGCGGGAGTGTTCTGCAGACAAACCCACTCGTTGTGTGCGCCTCAAGTACATTCCTATTCAAATGAGATGTTTAGCATCTCATTTGAATACAGATGTACTTGAGGCGTACTTCCCGAGTGGGTCTATCTGGGGAGTACACCCGCAAACCGGCAGTATGGCCCGATATGAAACGAATTTTCTCACCTTGCCTTCGCCAACATCACTTAACAGTCAAGTGTGCACTACACAGGCAAGGCCACTCCCTTTTAACTAGCGGGGAAATGTCGATGCAGGCATTAAATATAAAGCCTCGAGAGACAGCATATCGCAGGCCTTTGATAATAGTTTTATTCCATAGCAGAAGTTTTATTTAGTATCATAGTGGTGTCAGTTTTGCAATGAGAGTGTCGTCGAACAAACATTGTTTTTTTCACAACTGATGTGAATTTAATATTTATATATAAAATAAAAGCTAGATATCTACACGGGCGGATCGGTTACCTCGAGGGGGGGAGGGTTCCAACTTTTTATTTGGGACCTTCAACCTGACACAAAAGGCCTCCCCGACGCTAGACCTTGCTTCCAGTGCTACTGGCCGAAAAATCAAGAAAAGGGAGAGGGCGTGAGGCATGAAGGCGCATGTGTCTAGACTCTCGGCACTCGCCACACACACAACAAAAAAAATCAAGAGGGGGGCCGGGGGGGGGGGGGGGACACCCCAAAATTGGGAAAAAAAGGGACTTTGTTATGGCACTTTAAACGTTGTTTTTTTTTAATTTTATTTATTTAATATTTATTTATTTATTTAATTATTTATTTATTTTTTGGGGTGTGGGTCCCGAACACGACCGGGTCCGGAACACATGACCACCCCCCCCCCCCCCCCACAGATCCGACCCTGATCTAGTAAACGTGATGTGGCCTTTGTTGTTCATGAAAATTCTCACATTACTATCAATTCCCTGTGTGTAGGTGGATAAAATTACCTAGACTAGCGCGCGTCAGTGTTTGTCCTCAAGTGGGGGGGTGGGGGGGGGGGGGGTGGAGGAGATGCTTCAAACATTTTTTTTATTGCTATCTGTAGACATTTCCACGTTCATATATAACTGTTTCGAATTTTAAAAAAGGGGAAAACCTGTCTCTCGGAATATTTCTGTTCATAATATGTTCTGCGCTCCCATTCCAGAAATCAGAGATTCTATAATAATAATTACGGTATTTATAATGAGCTTATCTTATAATAATTATAACTCTAAGCGCGCACTCACAACTCGCACACGCATGCGCACGCTTCAGACAACGACTCACGTACCACAAATAGTGAAAATACATTACGACGGTCAGCTTGGGGTGGGGAGTGTGGTGATATAGTGCTAGAACTGTTGAAAGAGGGCGGACTGAAAGGAGGAGAGAGAGTGTTTCTGACGGAGAGAGAGTGGGAGAGTGTTCCAGGTGTATACTGAGAAGGAGCGGGGGCCGAAAGTGCTGAGTTTGGTGCGGGGGATGAGGAGGCGGAGAGGGTCGGAGGCAGAGCGGAGGGAGCGGGAAGGAGTGTACGGGTGAAGTAAGTTGGAGAGATAGGTAGGAGCGTAGTTGTTCAGGGATTTGTAGCAGAGAGACAGAATCTTGTATTGGATGCGTTGGGGGATGGGAAGCCAGTGAAGGAGATTGAGCAGGGGAGTGATGTGGTCGGATTTTTTCTTTCTGAGGACGAGGCGGGCAGCATTGTTCTGGACGCGCTGGAGAGTGAGAGTGGTGGAGTGAGGAAGGCGGGAAAGGAGAGAGATGCAGTAGTCGATACGAGATAAGATGAGAGAGACAGCGAGTTTGGTGGCAGCTTCGGTAGTGAGGTATTTTCTGATCTGACTGATGCGGCGGAGGTGGAAATAACATGCCTGGGCCGTGGTGGAGACAAAGCTGGTCATGGAAAGAGAGGAATCGAGGATAACGCCAAGGTTCTTGACCGAGTCAGAGAGGGAGATGGGGGTGCTGTCGAGTTGAAGGTGGAGAGAGGGAGGGAGCTGGGATTCTAACGGTCTAGCTCAAAGGGAAATTGAAAAATACATTTGCTAATGCAAATTTTGTGGACGCGAACCGACACACACACTGAATACCAACTGATCCCTCTTGCAAACGTTAACTTGAACCAACATACCCCTCTCTTTGTGTAATGTGTGCGAATCAGATGATCTAAAGGATCCTCGTAATAGACGGAACTTCAGTCATCTGGGAACATCGTGAAAACCCAATGCTCAAAAAGGCCGTCGGGAGGACGCCGGCCGACGTCGGCCCGATGGCCTTTGCGCACTGGGAAGCTTCCGGCTGGGTGTGAGTAAAGACTGAAGTGATAAAGACATGACCTTGTCCCTTTAAACTCTTCCAGCCGAGTCGAACGCCGGCGAACACGTGCACAAAAGTGAACCGGTGTCTCAGAAAGTGTGTATCATCACACTTAACTCATTATACCCCAGACACACCACAGCAAGATAAGGATCGACCATGATAGTTCAAGGGTGATGCCGGCCAGAATAGCTTGGCGCCTATGGGCGCAAGCTATTCTGGCATCACCCTTAAGCTATCATGGTCGATCTGTGTCCTGCACATCAATGCAGTCTTCAGAGAACAATGGCAAAATTTGGCGATTTCGGTCTCGGGGTAAAATGAGTTAATCCCATATGAACACAGACGACTAAACATAATTACCAGTCCACAAATGCTCAGTTTGTGAGATTAACCCGTTGCGTGTCGGTAGCGGTTTTTGTCGCGATGATTCTTACAGGAATCATCGCGACAAAAACCGCTACCGGCACGAACACTACCCACTACAACCGCTACCGGCATGAACACTACCCACTAACAGCCGCTACCGGCATGAACACTACCCACTAACAACCGCTACCGGCATGAACACTACCCACTAACAACCGCTACCGGCATGAACACTACCCACTAACAGCCGCTACCGGCATGAACACTACCCATTAACAACCGCTACCGGCATGAACACTACCCACTAACAACCGCTACCGGCATGAACACTACCCACTAACAACCGCTACCGGCATGAACACTACCCACTAACAACCGCTACCGGCATGAACACTACCCACTAACAACCGCTACCGGCATGAACACTACCCACTAACAGCCGCTACCGGCATGAACACTACCCACTAACAACCGCTACCGGCATGAACACTACCCACTATAACCGCTACTGGCATGAACACTACCCACTAACAACCGCTACCGGCATGAACACTTGCCACTAACAACCGCTACCGGCATGAACACTACCCACTACAACCGCTACCGGCATGAACACTACCCACTAACAACCGCTACCGGCATGAACACTACCCACTACAACCGCTACCGGCATGAACACTACCCACTAACAGCCGCTACCGGCATGAACACTACCCACTAACAACCGCTACCGGCATGAACACTACCCACTAACAACCGCTACCGGCATGAACACTACCTACTAACAGCCGCTACCGGCATGAACACTACCCACTAACAACCGCTACCGGCATGAACACTACCCACTAACAACCGCTACCGGCATGAACACTACCCACTAACAACCGCTACCGGCATGAACACTACCCACTATAACCGCTACCGGCATGAACACTACCCACTAACAACCGCTACCGGCATGAACACTACCCACTAACAGCCGCTACCGGCATGAACACTACCCACTAACAACCGCTACCGGCATGAACACTACCCACTATAACCGCTACTGGCATGAACACTACCCACTAACAACCGCTACCGGCATGAACACTACCCACTAACAACCGCTACCGGCATGAACACTACCCACTATAACCGCTACCGGCATGAACACTACCCACTAACAACCGCTACCGGCATGAACACTACCCACTAACAACCGCTACCGGCATGAACACTACCCACTATAACCGCTACTGGCATGAACACTACCCACTAACAACCGCTACCGGCATGAACACTACCCACTAACAACCGCTACCGACATGAACACTACCCACTAACAGCTTCATAAAGATTCTGTTGCGTGGTTTGCAATTAGAATAGCTTACGGCGACAGGTATGGCGTGCCCAAAAGACCTTCCCCTCCCCCCCCCCTCCCCCCGTGCTTGTCCAAGATGCGATGATTCCTTCCATTGAACTGTACCTTCGTACATATAATTATATATAGCTGAACCTAAACCTTGCGTAAGGGATGTGTTTTTATGATTGTTATTTAAAAGTGCTTTAAGGCGATATGCTCCATGGCCGGCTTAGGTTATACAAGTCGCCGATACAACAGGTTATCAATGCTGTCTTGCCTCAGCTAAGGCTTCTCTACCCTTCTTTTCACAAGCCATGTGAGTAGGCACACGTAGCAGAGGTTTTCCACTACCTTTTGAGCAGTAACGGAAGGAGCTCTTCTGCCTGTACAAAAGGAGGAGAACAGCGGAAAAGTTAGTCTTTCATTTAACGACATCCAAACTTCATCATTTAACCCTTATCATTCGGAATACACCAGTGTGTGAAATAAGTTTGACTAAAATAGTTCAAGGGTGGTGCCAGAATAGCTTGGCGCCTCTCTAGGCGCCAATCTATTCTGACACCACCACCCTTAAACTAGAGCCATTGGTCCTTATCTGTAAGTACTATAATGTAGCTTGCTTATGGCAGTGTACACATTTGAAGCTTTTAGCCTCAGTATGATATGGGTTAAGTTTGCCCTTTTGTCCAGCGTTATTGAAGGACATACTAAGAACATTTATAAAAGAGATATTGCAAACTAGTAATCCTTTACTGCCTGAAGTAGGTCGCTGTAAACTTGAAACGACACGGGAAGTCGAGATGTCCCAAGGGAAAATTTGGTATGCATATACTTTATTTTTGCCTCGTCATATCCTGCAGATAGGCATTAGCCTGACAATCAGACCTTTTCACTGTTTTTAAATGGCGCATGAAGAACATATTCTCAGTACTTGACACGGAAGTACCCTATACAAAGGTGACATTCATTGGCCGGGAAAACTTTTTTTTTTCTTCACCCACTTTTTAAAAAAGCATTAGTTCAGTACATTTTTGTGGAGGTCCGAGAGAAGGGGATTAGGGCGGGGGGGGGGGGGTTGAGGGGGGGGAGGGGGGTAGTAAGAATAAGAATAAGAGGAATACGTGCAAAAATAAACAGATTAAAATTTTTTTTAAAAAACTCTACCCTAAAAGTACATCATTTATTATTAACTAATTTAAGGTAACGGTATCAGTATGCAACACTTCCACATCTACTAATACGGGGCGCCTTGAATGAGTTAATCATCAGCCGCAGGCCACAGCCTACCGTCGTCAGGTTAGGTTTTCCTTTTAGTGGGTGGTTGTGGTAACGGGCGCTAGAGGCTTTACACCTGCCGTTCACCCTTTGCGTGTCAGTAGCGGATTTAGTCGCGATGATTCCTACAGGAATCATCGCGACTAAAACCGCTACTGACACGCAAAAGAATAAAATTGGCACGGCAGTCATTGAAAAGGACACTGAAATGTAAACAAGACAGTGAAGACTTTTAGAATTTAAATATACCTTGCAAAAGTTAAAGCCGGCCGAGCCTCAGTCAGACAGTTAGTACTGATCATAGTTTTCTTTAAAGCCCATTGAACTGGGGTGGGGTGGTCAGTGGTGGTGGCGGTGGCGGTGGTTTAGAGGGGCTGGTTGATGGCGGGTGGGCCGCAGAACATTAATCATGTCAGTAGCAGTTTGTTGGAACGTCATGGGCAGAACTGACACCAAACTGAAGCTCATAGCGTAGTCCTCCAGCGCATCATAAGTTTTCTTGTAGACAATAATAATAATAACAATAATGGAGATGTGTTAAGCTCTTGTTCTAAAAGTAGCTCTAAGGGCTGATACTAAAGAAAACTAAAAGCTAACACTGACACACACACGCTCACACACACACACACACACACACACACACACACACACACACACACACACACACACACACACACACACACACACACACCGGCACACACACGCACGCGCTCGCGTGATAGTGATGATGAATTGTACATGGCTGAGGAAATGGAGTAATAAAAGTAACACCTTTCATAAAGGGTATTCTCGTCACTACAGTCTCAGTATCGGCAGCCGGTTTACCCACGTGGTCAACCGTTCGATCAGTCGGTGATCACACACATGAACTCGATGCAAGCGTTTCTTACACATTTCAATCAAAATACCGATGATTTTAGAGTCTCGGCATTTTCAGACAACCTGGCAGTTCTGACTTATGTGTTATGCGTATGCGACGGTGTTGACTAGACTAGTTATGTGGTTCTTCTTAGTGCGCAAACAAAGACATCAGTCAACTGGCAGCCAATTTGGAGCAGGTCGGTGTTTCTTCACGTAAATATACACAAACCAAGGGGAATCACTCAGCGCTGGACAGACAAACAGTTAGATCCCCTGCCCCCGCCTATCGGGCACCCAATCGCCAGCCCAAAGAGAAATACGCGGGTTTAGAACAAGACGATCATCTACATCCTCAAAAAAGGATGCGATCAGGTCTCGCTTATAACCCATGTCTTTCTCCGGAACTTAGGAAGTAGGCAGGAGAAACATACATAACACAAACACGAAGGTGCATTACTATATGTGGTCGGGGTAAATACCCTGATTTCCCACAGTAGATGCACTGAACATTACACTACAACAATGTAACGAATAAATGTCAATGTTTCCACAGGTCTTTGTTCCCACAGCTCTATGTTCCCAAAGGTTTATGTTCGCACGGGTCTATTTTCCCACAGCTATTTGGTTGGTTGGTCGCCCAAAATGTTTCCATATGATAACTGTCACTCTGTAATGGAGTCTTATTTGTGACAGGGATTCTCTCCCGTGAATGGCGATGATGCCAAATGAAAAGGACAGAAAATTAGCGCGTCAATTTAAGCCTGGCAAATCTATACTCCACTGGAGTCAGAATACACGTTACCAAATTATGATATGTTTCTTAACACAAACCCTAAGAGGGGAGTTGCCCTTTACTTTAACAAAAAGTTAAATGCTCAAGAATGTGAAATATTGAACAATAGTAAGTTTGAAGAGAGCTTGTGGTGCTGTTTTGTGAGTGCTTCTGGTGAAAAAATTCTTGTTGGTTGTGTGTACAGAAGCCCTAGCTCCACAACTGAAAACACAGATTTACTAATACAACTTTTACGATCCGAGGAGATACAAACATATGCCAAAATTTGCATTTTCGGAGATTTTAATTTCCCGTATGCAGGATGGGATGGCTCCTGGACAGGTGAGAAAAATAATCAAATTGTGGAGTGCATAAGGGATGCCTTCCTGATTCAGATGGTGAAAAATCCAACAAGACATAGGCAAGGTCAGAGGTCAACATTAGATGACCTTATATTAGTAAATGATGAGTTGCTAACTTCAGATATTCAATTTGGATCCCATTGGCAAGAGTGACCATGATGTTTTACTCTTCCAGCTGTATGTACCTAAGGTAAAGGTGACGCAGAGTAATAAATATTCCTTTAGCCTTGGAAAGGGAGACTATGATAGTCTGAGAGCACATATCGCAAATATAGACTTTACAACTAGTAAACCTGAAAATCGCGGAGTGGAAAAACTCTGGGCATTAATTAAGTCTACGATTTTGAAAGGTATGGAGTTGCACATCCCAAAAGTAATGAGTAAATCACATAAAAGAACCACACCATCTTGGATGAATAAGGGTGCTTTAAGAATGATTAAAAAGAAGCATAAGTTGTATAAAAGATATCTTCAAATTAAAGAAGGTAGGGATTACCAAAGATATATTACATTAAGAAACGATTGTAATAAATTAATAAAAAGTAATAAAAAATTACATGAAAGAAATATTGCAAATAAATGTAAAATGAACCCTAAAATATTTTGGAAGTATGTACAGGAACAAACTAAGTATAATTCTGGAATAAATGCACTTAAAAAGGAAGATGGCACACTTGCTGTAGCTGATCATGAAAAGGCAGCAACCTTGAATACATTTTTCTCAAGTGTATTTGTGAAAGAAAATTTGAGTAATGTTCCATTGCTTGGTAGAGGCTCAAAATCGAATGGGTGCACCATAACTGATATTGTAATAACTCCTGATATTGTCAAGAAAAAATTAAAAGAATTAAAGCATTCTAAAGCTCAAGGTCCAGACTGCATCCCCCCCAGAGTTCTACAAGAGTTGTGTAATGAGTTAGCAGAACCACTTTGCTCACTATTTACACTTTCCCTTAAGTCAGGTATTGTACCGCAAGACTGGCGTACCGCAGAGGTAAGTGCTATTTTTAAAAAAGGTTCTAGGTCAGATGCAGGAAATTACAGACCAGTAAGTTTAACGTGTATAGTATGTAAAGTTTTGGAGTCTATAGTCCGAGATGAGATCGTTAATCATTTTACTGTGAATAATTTGTACACTGAATGCCAACATGGTTTTAGAAAGAAACGATCATGTGTTACTCAATTACTACAGGTTATGGATGATATAACTTCCTTGATTGACAACAAAAAAAACGGTTGACATCATATACTTAGACTTTAGAAAAGCATTTGACACTGTTCCTCATGAAAGGTTTCTTCAGAAGCTAGAGGCCTATGGTGTATGTGGAAACATTTCCAATTGGATAAGAAGTTTCCTACGTGATAGAGAACAAGTGGTAAAAGTTGAAAATGCAAAATCGGATAAAATAAAGGTGCTGAGCGGTATAGCTCAAGGAAGCATCCTAGGACCTATATTATTTACAATATTTATAAATGACTTGCCAGACTGTGTTAATAGCATGTGCAAAATATTCGCAGACGATACTAAAATCTATAATGAATCGAGTAATAAAGACGTGTTGCAGTATGATTTGGATCACTTGCAAGAGTGGTCAGACACATGGGACTTGCATTTTAATGTAGGGAAATGCAAGGTCTTGCATGCTGGAAGGAACAATCCTGAACATGATTACTTGATGAAAGTTAACAGCGACATTAGAAAGGTGGTATCTTGTGAGGAGGAAAGAGACTTATGTGTTGTTTTTGATAAAGCTCTATCCTTTGTCCCCCATATTCAGAACTGTATCAATAAGTCCAACAAAATGGTTGGAGTAATTAAGAGAGCCTTTAATTATTTGGATAAGGATATTTTTAGTAAACTGTATAAATCACTAGTCAGACCACATTTAGAATACGCAAACACTGTATGGTACCCAGGTTTAAAGAGACAATCAGTTGCACTCGAAAGGGTACAGAGACGAGCAACAAAGCTGGTTAAAGAATGTAGAAATATGACTTACTTAGACAGACTCAAATACTTTGGACTACACTCCTTACGTGGACGTAGAATACGTGGTGACTTAATACAAGTTTTTAAAATTTATAATGGCATCGACGACCTAAATTGGAATGACTTTTTTGCAGCACCAGTTTGTGACAGAACCCGAAACTCTGAAGGTAAAATCTTTGTAAGGCACTGCAACACTAACCTGCGAAAGTTCTGTTTTTCTAACAGAGTTGCCATTGTTTGGAATGAGTTACCAGTTTCATTAAAAAAAGCACCTAACATAAATTCTTTTAAAAACCAGCTGAACGAATTACCAAAATTTAAAGAGATTTTCTATTCCTATGATGAATGATTTATAGGAAAATTGCATGAATAGCAGACCCATAAAGAAAATAAAGAAAGAAAGGACATTTACAAAGGCCTCACAGCCTATTTTGTCCTCACACTACTACTACTACTACTACTACTACTAAAGTAATGCCAAGTTCCTGCCTTTTTGACTCAATTTCGTGGCAACATTGACATAAATTATGCCGACTGATGAGATCACTGACGCGGGGTGGTGTGGGGGGGGGGGGGGCGGTGGGAAAAGGGGGGGGGGATTAGTCATAGGTGGCTTTAGCTATAATTATAAGCACAAAACCAGAGGCGATTTCATCCCCTGGCGATGCAGGAGGAGGAATTGCAGGACCAAAGTGAAGACCGTCAAACATGTTTGATTTTGAAGATGCGAACCTCGACATCCAAATTCTAACCCAGTGTGCAAAGCCATCGGGCCGACGTCGGCCGCCGTTGGCCCGCGCACGACCGTCGGCCCGATGGCCTTTTGCGCATTGGGAACTTTTCAAGACCATCTCCATCACCCAAGGCCAGTGTGCTATATGCACAGAAATACACGCGCGCACACACACACACACACACACACACACACACAATCACACACACAATCGCACACACACACAATCGGAGAGTGAGAATATAAGGGTGATATACGGAGAGTGCTGTGGGAACACAGACCTGTGCGAACATAGAGTCGTGACCCCGATTGAAGTACACGTGCATACGTTCGTAATATTTAGCGCGTCATTACTGACGATATAACTAAAGTTTATGAAACGCGAGCATCGACATGCAGTGCCGTACGCGGCAAAAAATATTTAAAATGTGATATAATGTTCTATATGATAACATCATCATCATCATTAACATAATCATAAACATCATCATCATAATTTCTCAGTGGTGACATAAAACGTTTATGAAGCACTAGCATGGACATGCAATGTGCGCGACTAAGTATCTAAAATGTGATATGTATATGATATCATCAGTATTGCACATCGCATAGGCACCCGAACTCGACAAACAATCCAACACAAATCCCAAAATATGGGGGAAGGGGTGGGGGGAGAGGGTTGGAGAGGGTGGTGGGAGTGGGGGGGGGGGAGAGAGAGAGAGAGGGGGGGAGGGGCAAAGGACTTTGAACCCAAGGCCGCTGGTCGACGTATATTTTCTTTATTTGCTGAAGGGGTCATGCACGTCTCTCAAGCCCTCCTCCCCCGTCCCCCCCCCCCCCACCCCCCCCCCCAAAAAAAAAAAAAAAAAAAAAAAAAAAAAAATATCCCTCCGGTTCCTACGCATGCAAAAGTGAGGTTCGGGCTCATGATTACGACAGGGCGGAGACATAAAAAAAATGATTTATCATTCGATAATTTTTTTTTTAAAAACGCAACAACTTAAAAACAAAAACAAAACAAAACACGGAACTGTGAGAATTATCCGCCAATGCCAAGGTCAGTGTAAACACCCTGTACCTGACGGGAGAGGTGAAGGTGTTATTATGAAGACCCCAGTCTACGACCTTATCATCGGAAATATTGACGGTGCCAGAAACGCAGAGGATCCAGATCCGGAGTGGAAACTTGAAACCTGTGCTGTTACCACAAAGTCGAGCAAAGAAGAGTCACCAGACCATTCCACTAAAAGTGGCTTACAACACAGAAGCAGCCGTGGTGAACAGGGACACGCTAGTGGAACTCAGTACAGAGACCCGGCCCTAAGAACAGGGAAGGGGGTAACCTTGGAGACTTGACATCCTGTTTGGCATCCTGTCTCGGAAGACAATGGGTATATGCGCTTGCTGGGTCAGTCACTGGAGTGACCTCTCCAGGGCGCAAGCCTGGGCGAAGTGTATGGAGATCCTGGGGTGCCCAGTCGTCAAGATCCCCCTCTCGGCCTCGCTGATGTATCCAAAGGAATGCAAAGCAGTACGTTTGGCACCAGTTTGGCTGCAGGAGCTGCCAGAACAGTGCGTGAATACAGGCAGCTGTCTGCCTTCGGGGCTCCACTCCTGATTTGAAAGGTTTACTCCACCCACATTTGGCCGTTGGATCCAACCTGATCTCCTCCGTCCTCTAGCCGTTGGCTGTCAGAAACAGCTCATACGCCTAGTGGTGCAATGTGAACACCACCCCCTCACGTGGTTTAGCCTACCAGCTGAGGTGGTTTGCCAGGGTGTGGCGCTTGGAGCCAGCACGTGAGAGATTAAGGAGATGGATGAGGACCAGTGAAGGCCCGTCCGTCCTATGTAGGACGCAGCTGCCGAACAGCAAAGGTGCTACCTCTATCCAGAGCCCCCTACACCCCTGGACATCCTGTACCTGGTATACACCAGCCATGGAGACAAACCTGCCCGTCAAGTTGTGGTTCCTGAACCCCTGAGGATGCAGGTGATGAAACTGGCCCATGATTCCATCTTAGGAGGACACCTGGGAATCGATAAGACCCGACAGGATCCGAGCAGTCTTTTACTGACCTGATATGCAGGGTGGGGGGGGGGGGGGGGAGCACTCCCGCAAACTGTAATGAGAAGCAAAACACACAGGTCACGTTATAGTCCATAAGCTAGGAAGATCTACCGTGCACCCCCCCCCCCCCCCCCCCCCCCCAGTACTGAATAAGATGGGTTTCAAAGTGTTCCTTAGTATGTCCTGAGATGTTTAAGCCATGTTCCCCGAAAATCCTTAGGAACACACCAGAGATATAGCCGATGGCGCAAGGGTACCCCCATTCACGCTCTTCGCAGGTGCTAAAATGAGGTTGAGAAACATTTTCCTCTAAATAAATCAGAATTCATTCCAGAAACCCAAATCAGGCAATATTATGTCAAGGCACACCTTCTGCATCCTCTGCAAAAAACAGAATGAAAAAATATTGAATCTCTGGCTCACAGTCAAGGTATTTGTGCACCCAGTAAACGACCATTTCCGCGAAATCGCAAAAAAAGACAAAAATAATGTGTCGGATGCCTTCAGACATTTTCTATAGCACTGACAGTCCATTCTCAGGTTTACATCATTAAAACAGGATGTCACAATTATTATAAACTTGACTAGGTGATGCTGTGATCACTGTGAGTGCCACAGTGGTTGATTTTGTATCCCTACCCCCAAGTTGTAAAAATACACAAAATTAATTAGAAAAAATTGCTTAAGTTATTCCATTTTATTTTGACCTCTCTTTACCTATTACGTTTGAATAATGTGAGCATAAAGTGCAAGAAAATAAGGAAAGTCGGCATCCTTTACGGTATGTTCGTGGTGAATGATAGCTTTTTCCCATTTAAAATTGCCGAATTGGGAAACGTATGTTGTTTCCGATGCCCTCAGAAATTTTGTATATAACTGATAGGTCTTTTTTAGGTTTTATTGTTTAGGAAAGAGTACCACAGTTACTCCCAACCTGATTTTATGATGCTGTGATGCATTTAGGGGCCACAGTGGCTGAATCTGCTGCCCTACCCCCATTTTACCTGTACGCAAAGGAACGAACAATGATCATAACAATTGCTCCTCTGATTAAATATGTTTGTTGCCAGTTTTCTTAACAAAATATGCATATTGAGCATAAACATTTGTGATAATTTCATTAATTTCAATGTGACCCATCAATTTAATTGTAATTCTTTTTATTTAAGGCATGCTTAACAGGGGCTGCCGCTGAAGCTTCTATCGTCTGCACATTCAGCACTCTTGTCAAACTCGGGGAAGGTGTACCTCAGGGAGATGTTGTGTCTAATGCTGTTTTTGGTCTACATTAATGACATCAGTACAACAGTACCAAGGTTCGTCTCGAACATCCTCCATGCGGATGACTTTGCAGTGTGGAGCGCAGCAGAACATAAAGAAATAGCATCCTCCAGAAAACATAAAGAAATAGCATCCTCCAGAATCCAGGATGCTGCCAATAGAGTCAGCAGCTGGACTGAAAGAGGCCACTCAAACTGAGCTAGACCATCTCTTTCAATCAGACGGAAGAGGTCACCTCAAAACTGGAGACCTTCGAGTACCAAAGACAGACAGGCCAACTTTACTGGCAACAAATAAATTACTGGATTCACGTGGAGGCCTCACATTGAAGCCATGGAAGCTAGAGCTGAAAAAAAAAAGTCTCTGATGAAGAAACTGGTGGGGACCACATTGGCGCAAATTACAGCATCCTGGCACAAGCAAACACCTGCTCGGTCAGACCAGTCGTGCGGTACCAAGATACATCGACAACATGAAACACTGCCTGCAAAACCCAAAAAGCCAGGCTTGACAAGATGCAGAACATGGGTCATTCTCATGATGCAGTGACATTCTTAGAGCCATCTGGAGCACCCCAATTTAGGAAATGGAGGACATTGGAGCCACTGGAATGCAGAACAGCACACACGATGAAGAAACTTACTAAACACCGACAGCATGGGAGACTACAGGAGCAGACCAAGAACCGTCAGAAATGTCCAAATCTGAACCGCCCAAATCTGAACCGCCAACTGAAGGTCCTGCAAAGGGCTAACACTGACGTCCTGGAACCAAGCCCAAAGATGTGTGAACAGCTCCCTACAGATACCTGGACATCTCGAAAGAGCCTTCAAGACAACATAAACAATGTTCCAGGACTCTTTGCCAAAGGTCGCGGCACCGCACAAAGCCATCTTGCTGGAGGTTGTGCACAAGCGCTACCCTCACTGCAGCTGTGATACCACACAAGATGCCGTGCGGAATGAAGGAAGTGGCGTGTACATCTGTTGTGCAGACCGCACTACTACCTCCCTCTCCTTAGCAGCTGGTGGCAACAGCTCCAACTATCGTACAGATCTGCAGGTGCTCAACACAGCAGCAGAGCACTAGCTAGGGAAAGGCAGCAGCTTGATCCACTGATCTCACCAAGAAGCTTCAAGATAGACTGGATGCCCTGTCCACAAAATAGTGCTGCAGTGGATTCCAGTGCATTCTGGACTAGCTGGGAATGGAGACACTACAACAACAAAGTGATTGGCAACAGCAGAATGGCGGCTGCAGCCCGTGGGCAGATGACATCAACAAGCTGAACAGGGAGAGCCAGGCCACCATCTTTCATCTACGCACTGATTACTCTGGACTGGGTCCATACAGAAAAGCAGGAACGTTTCACAAACCCAAAATCAAGCCTGAAGGTTTACACACTTTAATCAGATCACTCTGTATCAGCAATTATTTGAAGCTTCCGTGCCTAATGCATGAAGAGATACCAAAATAAAAGAACGCTTAGCGAATGGCGGACTTCGGTAGAAGCGTAAACAACCAATCAGAATGTTCGGCAGAAAGGCCATGCAGTCACTTTATGATCAGAGCTAAATATAGATCACTTGCAACAAGCGTCAGCATGATCGTTCGCAATGGAATAGTCACAAATTGGGGGAGAGAAAAAAAAAGAAAGAAGTAGACAAAAGTCTGCCAGCACGTTGTAATTTTGTACAAACTTTCACAGACTTTAAGGAAAAGGACTGAAATTGACAGACTTTCCAGGGCCCTGAAAAAGCCTTGTCATTTTTTAACAACTTTCACAAATGTTCACAGACCGTAAGGACCCTGCTGGACTCACCTCGAAGGATTGGGTCATGCGGAAACAGCCCTATGCGAATTTGGCGTAGAAAATCATTCTCCTTAGCACATTCTCCAAACATGTCCATACACAGAAGCGGTCTGCTGGCAGTTCTGACCAGAAGACACGCCCCTATACACCAAACTCTGAAAACATGCTGCCTAGCTCTTGACAGCTTACTTATTGGCATCCAGAACAATATAAGATTTAAAGACGGCCATAAAAAATTGAACGTTGCAGAAGGTGGAAGTGGAGATCTCGTGGTCGACATGTGGAAACTAAGTATTTTGATAACATTGTTTTGGCTATTAGGAACCATGAAACTTTATTACGCATTCATATTTACACATTTCTAGATGAAAATAAATGAAAGGAAAAGGGGAGACCTTACTAGACCCGCCTTACGCTAGGTAAAATATCACATAAAAGACCAGCCAGTTAAAAATAGTTACAATTAAATTGATGGGTTACATTGAAATTAATGAAATGATCACAACTTGTTATGCTCAATATGCATACTTTTAAAAAAAACTGGCAACAAAAAATATTTAAACAGAGGAGTATGATGTAAGCAATTTTTATGATTATTTTGCGTTACTTTGCGTACTGGTAAAATGGGGGTAGGGCAGCAGATTCAGCCACTGTGGCCCCTAAATGCATCATAGCATCACAAAATCAGGTTGGGAGTAACTGTGGTACTCTATCCTAACCAATAAAACCTAACAAAGACCTATCGGTTGAGTACAAAATTTCTGTGGGTACCGGAAACAACGTATGTTTCCCAATTCGGCAATTTTAAATGGGAAAAAGTTATCATTCACCACGAATGTACCGTAAAGGATGCCGACTTTACTTATTTTCTTGCACTTTATGCTCACATTATTGAAACTTAATAGGTAAAGAGAGGTCAAAATAAAATGGAATAACGTAAGCAATTTTTTCTAATTAATTTTGTGTATTTTTA
Organism: Semisulcospira habei; assembly: GCA_036245525.1. NCBI lineage: Eukaryota > Metazoa > Mollusca > Gastropoda > Semisulcospiridae > Semisulcospira > Semisulcospira habei. The sequence continues at coordinate 44,068,476 of BTPG01000004.1, forward strand.
CAACTTGGGGGTAGGGATACAAAATCAACCACTGTGGCACTCACAGTGATCACAGCATCACCTAGTCAAGTTTATAATAATTGTGACATCCTGTTTCAATGATGTAAACCTGAAAATGGACTGTCAGTGCTATAGAAAATGTCTGAAGGCATCTGACACATTGTTTTTGTCTTTTTTTGCGATTTCGCGGAAATGGTCGTTTACTGGGTGCACAAATACCTTCACTGTGAGCCAGAGATTTAATATTTTTTCATTCTGTTTTTTGCAGAGGATGCAGAAGGTGTGCCTTGACATAATATTGCCTGATTTGGGTTTCTGGAATGAATTCTGATTTATTTAGAGGAAAATGTTTCTCAACCTCATTTTAGCACCTGCGAAGAGCGTGAATGGGGGTACCCTTGCGCCATCGGCTATATCTCTGGTGTGTTCCTAAGGATTTTCGGGGAACATTACTTAAACATCTCAGGACATACTAAGGAACACTTTGAAACCCATCTTATTGAGTACTGGGGGGGGGGGGGGGGGGGTGCACGGTAGATCTTCCTAGCTTGTGGACTATTATAAATTCAAGTGAGGTAGGTGAGGCAGTGCAAGGACCGGTGTTTGTTTTTTAAATATTCTCCCTTCTTTGGCATTTTGTAGAGAGGCAGTATGCTAGATTTTGCTTAAAATCTCTTGATAGATGAGAAGAGACATGTTTGGTGCTTTGATTCACACCATCCTGAGCTTATCTAGTGGACAATTGTGGGCCTATGTCGAGTTGCCGTTGCCATGGTGATTTGGGGGGCACGTTGATTTCAGCTGTGCTTGGGTGTGGGGTTGGTAAGGAATCGGGTTCATAGCCAAGAAATGAGACTGTCAATGTGCTGGTTTTTTTGGGTGTATTTTGTGCATGGCAAATGTGCAGCAAGTGGGCGGCAGTATTGTTTAGGGGATTGAAAAATGAGGAGATGACTGGGACAGACTAAGGCTAGGGCATTTTAACAGGTGGGACTGCAGGGAATGCCCACTGTGTACTTTGGCCTGTCTACAGTAATGATCAAAGTGCAGTTGCTTCCCTTCATCCAAACTGTATAGCGGCTCCCTACTTCGTCAGTCTGACGATAAAGTCGCCAAGTGACGTAAATGTTACAGGTGTGTCAACCGAATTTAACAAAAACAAAACAATATGAGGGTTTCATCCCAAAGTCTACCGTGTTGTTTGGAGCTCAGGTGCGTTTATCTGTTAGGAACATTCAGAGTAGTACCAGGCTGTTCATATTTTTAGGCTTGCTACTGAAGTCACTTATGCTGATCTATTTCCCTCGGTCTCTCTAAGCCAACCCCTGACTGATCCATCAACACGCACGTCGGCGCACACAAATAAAGACGGACACACGGCGCTTCCCGCCATTAGTACGCTATGTGGGTTCGTGTAGGGACAGGAATCATTTCCTCGGTCTACTCTAACCCACCCTGTGACTATCCACACACACTCACGCTGGCACTGGTACAAAAATAAAGACGGACACACGGCGATTCCCGCAATTCGTAAGCTCTGTGGTCTGGCGTAGCATAGCTATTCTGAAGAAGAATCATTGATAGCACAAGCAGCGAAATGACGTCACTTCAAGCTTCACGTCATGGCAGCGGCATTAGTCACACGACGCCGCAGTGTTCATAGTAGTGACGACTCGATGAGTCACTCATCGCAGTACTAACATTTGACGTATCAGAGAATCAACCGGCTTTGCAACTTGTAGTAGACAAAAACACTCGGTACAGCAACATGACCTTCAACATTACACCGTCGTTGCCAGTGGTCGCAGATTATGTGAGTTGCCCGCTGGCCTGCTATACTACTGGGTTCCAAACTGGCCGCTCTGTTAGTTATAGTTAGTTCCGGATTTAACCCCTTCCCTGCAACTGTACGTACGTTCTGTCTCCTGAACTGTAATAACAGTCTTCAGAGATCGACTCCAAAAATTAGATTTCGAACTTGGGGCACAATGGGTTAAATAACGTGATCCCCCGCACCAAACTCAGCACTTTCGGCCCCCGCTCCTTCTCAGTATACGCTCTCTCTCCTCCTTCCAGTCCGCCCTCAAAACGACCTCAAAACCTCTTTCAACAGTTCTAGCACTATACCGGCCCCACCCCTAGCTGACTGTCGTAATGTATTTCACTATTTGTGGTACGTGAGTCGTTGTAGTCTAAAGCGTGCGCATGCGTGCGCGAGTTGTGAGTGCGCGCTTAGAGTAATAATTATTATAAGATAAGCGCATTATAAATACCGTAATTATTATTATTACCCTACTGACTCCTGCACTCCGGCGCCGCACTATTCTCTGAAGTGATGTGACCTATCTTTGTGCTTTGTGCTACTGATCTACTGCTACCCCCGTTGAGAACTTTTACAACCACTCTTCTAAAGCAGTAGCGCGATGCACGGTCAGTGGCATAGGGGTAGATTTGCACCCTGCCTAAGTAATAGCGCGCGTCATATCCTCTGTACAGTACCGTGTTCAGCGTTTTCAACAGGAATGATTTCGCTCCCTGTAGTTGTGACACCGAGTGTTCTTTACATTATTCAGTTTGCTTTTTCAGTCTCGGACTTTATTTCTTTTCACAAGTGTCGGCACACTTCTGTTTGTGTAGCAGAGTTTTTCTGTTTTGTTGTTTTGTTCTACTCATAGTGTTATAACAAGATGGGATGAACCATAACCCACAAAGTCCCTTCTATGTGAGAGCTGTTTTCGCTGTCAAGGGTCTCTACGTTTTGTCTTTGATTTGATTCTGATGTAGAAATATCTCTTTCTGAAAAAAAAACTCGCAGATGTGCCAATCTCTAGAAGGGGCGCGCGCAGTGCATACGCGTCATTGGTTTGTCAAACGTCATTTGTCATGACGTATAAATTATTAGAAGCATGTAAATTTAAATCTAGGTCTCGGGGGGTCCAAATATTTAGCCGATGTGGACAGCTGTTTCGGTCTTGGCGACCTCGTCAGCACACCATTCCATGCCTCCACCTACAGCTATATTTCCATGCACCCTAAGAGAGAACCTACTAAAAAGGGGGGGGGGGGGGGGGCGAGGCGGGAGGGGGGGGGGGGTTGCAGTCGATATTGTAGTAATAAATGAAAAGAAAAGGGGAGACTGCCAGTGCTAATATTTTAGGAATATTACAAAGTAAAGTAGTTAAAAGCACTGTCATGGGAGAGAAGTGTGCATGATCGACCAGTGAAAATAGATCTACTTTGGTCAAAGCACACCAAAAAAAAAAAAAAAAAAAAAAAAGATAGGAAAGATGGGGTGCGATAAAAAAAAAAAAAAAGTGACTGGAAGCAAATGCATATGGAAGCCCCCCCCCTCCCCCCCCCCCCCCCCCCCCCCCCCCACATATCCCACTGTTCCAGCCACTTTTTTGCTATAATTTTTCTTGCTATAATTTGTGTGAAATCAGGTAGACTTTACCTAGCTACATGCTCTTCTGAAAGCACGTCGACATTTGATATGTGTTTATGCGTGTGCGTGTGTGCATGCGCGCGCTGCAAACATCCTCAAGAGGCATAGATGTTCATGCGCCATCCGGGCACTTGAGGATCTATGCCTCAGTCTTGGAGATGCGCGCATATGTGTCATTGGTTTGTCAAACGTCATTTGTCATAACGTATTTTTTTGTTTTTACTACGTAATTTTATATTTAACGTGATATGAGTTTCGCTTTCGCTTCAAGACTTGGGAAAATGGTGACAAAACTAGAATTTCACGGTACAATTTCAGTCTTGCTATAATTTGTGTGAAATCAGGTAGACTTTACCTAGCTACATGCTATACTAAGTACATCTGCATGCTCTTCTGAAAGCGCGTCGAGCATGTGTGTGTATGCGTGTGCGCTCTGCAAACATCCTCAAGGGGCATAGGGGATGTTCATGCACCCTCTGGGCACATGAGGATCTATGCCTCTTGGCGGCGCGCATATGTGTGTGTGTGTGTGTGTGTGTGTGTGTGTGTGTGTGTGTGTGAGAGAGAGAGAGAGAGAGAGAGAGAGAGAGAGAGAGAGAGAGAGAGAGAGAGAGAGAGAGAGAGAGAGAGGAGAATGAATTACGTCATTTAGTGTATGCGTGGTGACGGAGTTGCTTCTCTTACGTCACCGGCACTGTCTGACTTTCTCTAGAAGTGAAGGTTTTTTAGTTTTTTAATTTGTTTCTGAAAAAAATGTATTACTAAAGAAGTTGAAAGGATACAAAGCTGGCTAACGAACTCATCCAATGTCTTTCTCCAAACTAGCTATAGGCAAACGTTCAAGTAAATATTATGACAAAAATTACGGACTTTAGTTGGGTCAACCGACTATTTATAAACGGTTGTTTTATGTCTTCAAGTTCAATGAGACATTCAATTACAATATGCTCGAAGGCTCTCGGCTTAGCCACCCACTTAAGAAAGTATTTCCAGCGCCAAGTTTCAAGCTTGTGTGTACAGAATTATCGGAGATTCTCTTGTTTACATACAATACAATACAATACAATACAATACAATACAATACAATACAATACAATACAATACAATACAATACAATACAACTTTATTGTCTGTTCGAGTCAAGGCACGACAGAAATTTGCCTTTCGGCTCGTCATGAAACAACAATATAAGACATACATACATACATACATACATACATACATACTGACATACATACATACGCACATACTGACATACATACATACGCACATACACACGCACATACGGCGCTTCGCGCCAAATGTAAGTTCGCTGAGCAGCGAGGCCAGCGTAACTAGACATGACGTAATTTGTATCTTGTTACTTCAATTGTTAGAGGCCGGTGTAGCCTGCCCGTCTAGCATGGATATGCTATTAATTAATTAGCCCCATCGCGACCCGTCCTCAGACAACAAAGTTCTACACTCCTTTGACGCCGGTGATCAAAGGGCCCGGTATACAGTCTAAACGGCACCCCAAAAACAGGGCGGTGAGAAGGAGAGTAGAGAAATAAAAAGAGGAGGGGAAGACTGAGGAAGTTGAAATAACTTGAAAATGGCGCAATGAAGTAAAATTGTCCAACACGAAAGTTGAACCTCACCGCGCTAGGATACAACTCTATGCGAGCATCCTTCCGAAAGTGAGCCAACGACCTCAGTACTCAACTACAAGTCAGTAGGAAAGCCCTAGAGCTATCAATCCTAATCCCTAGCCAATACGGGGGTAGGGTTTAAGCGGAGATCGAGATCCAGCAGAACGCCACACTGACAAAAATTTTCATCTCCACGATTTGGTCCGCTGACGATGAGGAGGAGTACCGGCAATTCATCATGATCTTGGAGCAGAGCGTGATGTTTCTGTCCTTCCATATGGTCTTCAATCTTTTCAGCCCGGATCACTTACCTCCAGGGGGGGGGGGGGGGGGGGGCAAACTTCTTGTTTGAAACCTTGAACCTGAAACATCAGCCTCCACCACACTAGATCTTGTTTTCGCAGGGGCCGCAAATCAAACAGTGCGGCGGGGGTGGGGGGGGGGGGGTATGCAGCCACCCAAAAATCGGCAAACAGTGGGGAGGGGGGGGGGGGCACCAAAAGATCAAACAGTTTGGGAGGGAGGGGGGATTGGCCAGCGCCAAACATTCAAACCAGGGGGGCCGACCGCCGCCAAGAAATGAAACGGGTGGGAGGGGGGGGGGGCCAAATACCTCGAAAACGGAATTTTATTATAGCATTTTAACAATTTTGGGCTCTGGGGGGGGGGGGGGGGGGGGGGGTGGAGGTGGGGGGGGGGGGTGGAGGGGGGGGGGGCTCGGCATGGTCCCCCCCCCCCCGGCCCTGAGGGATGTTGTCTGCCCCTGCTGCCTTCCCTTTTTTTAGCGACTTCACTGCAGCCTCAATCAGTTTCTTCTCAGAGGATGGGATAGTTGCCATTGTTGGTCGCGGGTGGGTTGACAAGTCCTGGGTCCCCTGTAGCTCAGTGGTGGTGTCTGATGTGAGTTAGTACAGAATAATTATAAACGAGACCATTTCAGAGTATAACATTATTTGATATTACTGTAAAGGCACCATATAGGTTAGGCTAGTTCGAAGAATGTCCACAACGCTATATAACTCGGACCGCTTGCCCGTTGCAAATGTACGAAAATACCGCTACCAATCATACCACACACCAAAATGGCGGCGTCGAAGCCCAAGAAAGTAGTGTCTCAGGACCAACTTCGCCGTTTAATGCGTGAAAAGCAATTTTCCGCAAAGACAGTAGCGAAGAAAGTAGAACATCAATTTGCAAAGTAATCTGCGTTCTATATATTTATGCAAATGCATATTTTGCTTCTCAGATACAATTTTGTGAAGACTCTCTCTCTCTCTCCCCCCCCCCACCCCCCACCCAGTTACTGCCAAGTCTGTTCTTTCTAGTTTTACAGTCTTTGAAGTACCTATTAAAACTCACAAACATGAATGCTTTGAAGGCGAGTCTTATTACATTGATTCTCAGTATTTCTCCTTGTTCTGCCATTCTCTGATCACTTTGCTTTGTGTGTGATTGTATAGATACAACAGTCTTAACCAGCTAGTGTGCACAGTGTGTAACATGGTTATTAAAACTGACAACCTGTGGACGGCCCACATTCAGAGCAAACAGCACAAAGAGGTAAGTGCATGCAAACTGCAGAGATCATACTTAAAAATGTGGTGGAGGGAGAGCACTTAAGAAAATTTGGGTCACATTTGGAAAGCAGCTAGGGAAGCATTGATGAAATGATGGACATTGATGTTACATGAATCACATTTTCCCACTGAGTCCTCTTGCCAAATCAAACATTGGGGAAAAGGTTTGAGGTTATTGGTGGGGGTGCATACTTTGGTTGTCAGTGGTAGTTTTTGTAGCACTGATTACTGCAAGAATCATGACAAAACCACTATCAACAGCCAAATGGTCAATGCCTACTAAAGTTTCTTTATGAAGAAAAAATATTTATAACCCAGACACCCTTGCCATGAAACTTGAAAGTGCAAGCAGAAAATGTTAAAAACTATTGTTTTGGCATCTTTGTACGTATTTGAATAGTTCAATTTTACTTAATTTTAGTTGACTTGGTGCATTCATGTCACCATTGGAGCTGACCAGAATTTGATGTTTGTTTGTATGTATAATATATGTATTGTGTGCCCTGTGTGCTTGCACATGTGCATATATCCATCTTTTCAGATGCTCAAGGTGCTGTTGGGCTGATGGAACTTTGAAAGCCTGCTAGTATGAAGTGCGTGTAGTTTTGGTTGTTAAAGTACTTTATTTTGCAGTATACAGACATCTTTCATAAACTTTTTTTTTTTTTTTTTGTCATGTTTTCATTTCAGAAATACCTGGCTTCAAACACTCAAGGTCCTGCAAAACCAACAGATCTGTTAGCCCTCAAGCGAAAACTGACAGATGCACAGGCAGCAGTATCAAAGAAAGCAAAAGGTTTGTTGATGTTGTAAAACACAAGAGTCATAATTATTGCATTTTTTTATTTAAATGTGCGATAGCAAAAGAGAGTCTATGTATATGGATCTTTAGTCAGACTGGCATCTGGCATCTGTGGTAAACTTTATACCAATTTCAGTGACCTCTCTCAAAGGTCAAAGTCACTTTGGGTTCAGAAAGAGGTCCAAAACGGCCATATTTTGACACAAATTTCTTCTCCTTAACCTTAAATATGATTTTCAAATTTGAACCACTGAGAATGGAGGATACTGATGACAGGAAATATTATCTAGTACAACAACAAAAATAAGCATATGTGTGCATCTTTTAACTCCAGCACAGACAACTAATAGTAATACTATGATTAAAATAATACCAGAAAATTTTACACACATCTTTACTGAGATGTATTTTGAAAAAAATGTCATGTCATCAGTAACGTTCTAACGTTCAGCCTCCGATTTCTTTACGTCACATTAACTCTTAATCACCTATAACGCCGCTAAGCGCCCCTCAAGTCTGTACCTATAACGCCCATATACGCCCATCCTCCGTACCAAATTTAAAAGTCATGTGATAAGTAGGTGGGCTCTTCTGAGAAGAAGGTGAGATTGTATATCGTAGGGGGCAAGGTCAAACTAACTTTAGACACTGGGCTTGCGCACTAAGCCACTGTGTGTGTCGAACTGGGGCAGTTGTTTTATACTTTTCACCTTAAAAATAGATTTTCATATGTTTATCACATTAGCAACATAAGACAGAAATCTGAGTGTAAAACCCACTGTCAGACATGAAACCTATCAACAAATACATGGACACCAATATCTAGATTGATAGAGGAGTTGACAATCTAATTAGCATGACTGTGTGTCCCACTACTGTAAAATTTCCAATAAATGTGTAAAAAGAGTTTGGATGTTATTCTGTCATAAGGAGCGTTTTCTGTCATTCTCAACTTTCTCTTTCTATTCGACAACGCTGCGCTCAGAACTGGTTCCTTGCTAAGCAAACATGACCATCACATTGTGCAATGCCTTAGAAAGATTCTACATCAATCTCTTCATGAAGGTCAGCAGGAATTTTTAAAAAATATCGACGAGAATGCGTGCAGACGTTATGAAAAATGTCTGAACATGGTGCGTAAAATGATGACTGCAATAGAAAAATCACTTGCCATGCCTTGTCTTCACCATTTGCAGTGAAAAGTACTGGTTATCCGCATCCAGTCATCGGTATGTACAAAATTAGAATTGGAACTTACTGGTCAGTTGCATTTTGTGGTGTGACTGGGCATTTGTTTCCTCAAGAACATTACCGATGGCATTACTATTAGGAAGGTACGCTTAGCTTACCGATTTCAGCCCAAGAATCTGTTGCGCATCCTATGCAACCAGCGAAGCAACTCTAGGTGGTCGTTACCACAGACCCTGAGTAGTCTCCCTTCCCTTCCTCACGTGAGCAGCGCGAACCGGTGAGTCTTACGCTTAGCTTCCTGTTGGATGGATGTTCCTTTCAGCCTTCTTCACTGGACTCATGCTTGGTGTTTTCATGTCTTGGTTTCATCCCTCTGCCTCCTACCCCGTTTGGATATGGCGAGGTAAGGCCTCGGGTAGTACTTCTTGTGGCTGGCGTGACCCGGTCGCAGCGGCCGGGAGTATTATCCTTCGAGTTTTTGCAGTTGCAAAAAAAAACAAAAAAAAAAAAACGGACGGGCAGGAAGTACTGCGAATAAATTCGTTCGCTGAGAAACGGTCGTGAGTACTTGGCACGTGGCCCTCTTATGGCCATATGCAGTCGCCATTAACCTCTTGTCTGTTTATGTGTGCAGTGAGCCTTTTCGTACTTGCTGTGCTTGTGCGGGTTTCCGGTGGCCGACAGACAGTGACTCGGTTTGCCTCCCCTGTTCTGGCTGCGCCTCTGGCCTGACATGCCGATTGTGCGCTTCGTGGCCGGAGAAGAAGTGGTCCCAGCTCTGGGAGTTCTGCCATCTCTCAGTCTCCCTGCCCTGCCCTGACTGTACCTCCTCACGGTCCTTCGGAGGTGCAGGCCTCGGAAGGAGCGGTTGTGCCCACAGCTGTGGAGCCGCTACTGAACCAGCTCCCACTCGATTCACCGGACCGCCAACGGGGGGCGGTCCACAGCCACCTGGGTTGTTCCCCGCCCCCTCCCCCACTGGCTCTACCCGGGCCTTCGGGCTTCCCCAGGAGAGATGCCTCAAACATCGTGGGCCCTGCCTCACGCCGGACTCTCTCAGCGCCGCCTCGCTCTGCCCGCGCACCATCGGTTTCGCCCACCCCCTCAGACGAGCAGCGCAGTCCACGCCAGTCGGTGCGGCCCTCCCCACCTGGAGAAATCAGTGTGGCTGGGGCCGGTCCTGGAGTACAGCAGGAGTGGGATCGGGCGGCAGGACCCCTGTCCCCTAGTGGAGGCCGCGATGTTCGCCCGCGCTCTTCGATGCACCGACGGAGTTTGACGGGGTCCATCGGCAGCGGATCCCTACTCCTTCTACTCCGAGTCAACATAGCCCCCACTCCTGGGTGCGGCAGCTGCACCCCATTCTGTTCTCCCCCTCCCCGCTTTCGCCCCCCTCGCCCCTCATGTGCAGCATTCACTCGTCCCCCGCACGGCGGGTCTCCGTCGTGGTCGTCGTTCACGGGACCCCGGCGCCCCCAAAGTCAGCCTGCGAGCTCGTGGGAGGTCGATAACGTCCTGAGCCTTCACCCTGAGGGCTCTGCATCAGCCTTGTACTCGCAAGAGTGACGTTCTCCAGCCATGAGATCCCCCTCTGGATCCTGATTGTCCCCCCACCCCCCCGGTCAGCATCCCCGGCACGGCTGTGCAGAACCACACTTTTAGTTAGGAGCGGCCGGGGGCCACTGAGTGCAAGATAAGCCATCTGTGGCAAGGCCGGGCTAGTCATTAGCGCGCGCCTCTTCAGGCAGAGTGACAGAGCTGTTCATGGTCCTAGAGAGGAGTGCTCTTTCATTACGCTACGCTATGTGTACGTGCCGACAGCCGCATTCCGGCGCTCGGCAGCGGAAACGCTGAAAAGTGTTAGTAACTGAACATTCACAAAATGCTTTTTTTTCGCAAGAATGTCATTATCACATGAGTGCAGATTTGTAGCTGATAAAATTTGCTTTCTTTTCATACTAAACATGCCCATGCTGATTACTACCAGTACACCTTCAAGAGCAGTTACATTTCAGATTTGCAATACAATGAACATGCACTGACACAAAAAAGCACTAACTTTCAAGCTCAATCTGTTGTGCATCTAAGTTTTCTGTGGGATGAAAAGTTGATGTATCTACGCAGCATTCTAGCCTCTACTGTTATCACTTACTAGAATTATTGTTTCTTTCCTGCTAGAGCAACACTAGCGTCAGAAAGCACTCCACTGCTGTGAAGCTGGTAAGCTGGTAATCCGTTAGGTCCATCAAGATGATCAAAACAAACATGCTGATCACAGCAGTGTTTATGCAGTACACTTGGGTTTACACAGTAAATTCATAACCACTAACACAACAGGTCTTAAGCACATCACACTGGTTCCTTTATATTAACACCAGAACAGAGAATGAATGTTCAAACCAACTCGGTACTGTGAGGCTCAGATAATTTACCAGCCATGTTTAGTCACACACAAACACGGTACCTGTCTTTATCCTCGGATTGCACTCTGAAAAAAAACGTAACTGGAATAATACCACCAACACAGGAACCAGCACAAAACAGTACACAAGTGTGTCAAACGGTTCTATGTAGAAAATCTTGGAAGAGGAGATAGAGAACATTAAACACAGGCATAACCACCACACATCAGCAGTCCGTTACAGAGATTAGAGAAGGAATAGCTGATATCAGACTGTGACCTACATAAGCCTGCGCGCTGCCGGAGTCGGCTGCAGCAAGCATTTGGCTGGCTAAACTAAAGAGTGGAAAATCCAGCGTTCTGCACAGCCGTGCCGGCCTATGGTGACGGCTCCCGCTCTCCGTCTCGCAGCGCGTCGCCTCTTCCCTGCAGTGCCCGGGCCTTGGATGAAGCTGCGCGCTTGATTGCCGCAATCCTTCCCCCGGACTTGTCTCCCCCGTCCCCACTGTTCAAGCAGAGAGCCTCGGCCTTGGTGGATGTTCCTTGACAGGCCAGGAGGATCAAGTCCCTCAACCTCCAGCTTTCCAGGACTTGACAGAGGCCTTTAACGCTCATCTACATCGGGGTTCCTTGCAGGGTCGGGATTTCCTCTCTGACACCCGGTGGCCGGCGGAGGTGGACATCAGCTTCCAGCAGCGTTGGCATGCCGGTCACTCCCAATCCTTGGTTTGTCCGCTCCCGGCGCTAGACCCTGCGGTGGAGGTGCAGGTGGGTGGCATGCGGGCCGCCCGGCGTTGTCTTCCTCCCAGTCTGGACAGGACAGCTACCCTTGTTCGTAATTTCCTCGCCTGTTCGGGCTTCCTCGAGTTGGCGTCGCAAGCGATGGTCCATTACTTGGAGCGCGCCTGGGGCTGCCTGGATGTCTCGACCTTGTGCAGCCTCCACTCCTTGGCGTCGACGGCGAATCGGGCGGCTTACCACGCCTCTACCAATACCTTGGCGGTGGCGGTGAACTATGACCTGATGCGCCACGACGCCGTCCTCAGCGCCTGCCCTGGCCCTCCACTCTGCCGGGCTGTCAGTCCTTCCCCAGGCGCACGCGCACCTTGCCAGACTTCACCTCCCCCTGGCCCGGCGGCCCGGGCGTGGGAATGCCCACTGACACTCACCCAGCCTAGCCCCCACCGGTCACGCCTGGGTCGCCGGCTGGCGGGGAGCTTGTCTGCAGGGCAACCCCCCCCCCCCCCCCTTCCGGTGCCTGCCTCCTTCGCCCGCCCTACAGAGTACCGGCAGCAGGCGCCGGTCACGATCGAGACCGACGCCTCACCCTGGCCAACCTCGCCCACTGGGCCCTGTGCCTTCAGTCACGCCTTGGCCGCAGAGATTGCCTGGCCCCAGTGGACAATTCACAGCGGCGCGACCCTCTCTCCTGGCGCCTTGGGAGCCTTAGGTAATGCCTAGCTGAAATCGTCGGGAGGTTGGTACCTAGGACCCGGTCCGGATGCCGCGGCGGGGCTTCATAGGTGGCATCCTCCTCCTTTATTCTTCCTAATAGTAATGCCATCGGTAATGTTTTTGAGGAAACAAATAGATTTTTCTCTAAATGTGTTTTGTCGAAAAATACTTACCGATGGCATTGCTCTAAGGACCCTCCCGCCTGCCCCGCTTGCCGCCGGTGCGCTCAGCGTAAAACTGGCCAGTTCGCGCTGCTCACTTGAGGAAGGGAAGGGAGACTACTCATGGTCTGTGGTAACGACCACCTAGAGCTGATTCCGTGGTTGAGTAGGATGCACAAAAGATTCTTGGGCTGAAATCGGTAAGCTATGCGTACCTTTCTAATAGTAATGCCATCGGTAAGTTTTTGGTTTTTTTAAATCCATTTTAGAAAAAAATCCATTTTTTTGAAAAGATAAAAGCCTATAAAACCCAATATGGCGCCCTCAAGACATAAAACATTCACCTGCACTTTGTCATTTTAAAATATCAGTACAGACATAGGCTTGAAACTCCACTAGGTTCACTTGTTTACCAATGAGAATTTTTCTGGACCTTGTATTCGATGACCATACATGTAATGTCCAGTCGTGTACATTCACAGGTGTTTTAACTTTCTGAATAAAGTACTACACCTAATGTATCCATGGAAATGGCTGGTGTGCAGAAATAATCAGAGTGAAAGATTTGTTTTTAATTGTTTTCTCAGCAAAGGTTCTCGCGTCACGTTTTCAAGCTGCCAATAACTACATTTTTTGTCTAATTAATCCTCAACAAAGTACACGAGAGTAATCAAGATATGCTTGTTATGTGTATTTTTACATTCAATATACAACACATTGGTGTAAAATGGAATGTGTGAGTGCATTATTATGTTAATGCTTGAGTGACAAACATGGTCACTGTTTGGTGCTTTCACCTTTTGAATGGCTCATATACAGTGTATATATATAACAATGCATCATCAGAAGACCTGACCACACTTTTTCTATGTAAGTGTACCAATGTTACTATTGTTGCAGGAGAAGTCAATGGTGGCACATCAGGGCAGTCTCGGTAAGTTGCACATTATTTCCTCACTATGAAACCAACAACAGAAAAGTTGACCCAACTTTTCATCCCATGGCTTTCCTCGGAGGTGTCTTTTTTTGCATATATCATTTTTGATGTATATCTTTTTATCACGATGTTACCGGTTGACAGATTTGTGAAAAATGCCTCATGGATTTAACAGGTACAAAGCCAACCCTTTACTTGTGTCAGAAGACTTGAAAATTTTACAGCGAGCTGTCAGAGAGGTCAAGGTCAAAAAGGTCAATATACATGAGCTTTACATGCTTTGCCATTCTTGTTTTTTTTTTTTTTACAGAGGATCATCATCATCAAACACCATGTCAGCTCTGGCAGGCTATTCATCTTCATCAGCATCATCGTCAGAAGATGAAGAAGAAGATGAAAGCTTTGGGAAGAAAAAGCCTCAGACACCTCAGCCAACCTCAAGCAGCAGTGAAACAACGGGACCAGGAGGACTACCATTGGGTATGTCTCACACTTCAACCCCATTCACCACTGGCACACAAGCAAAAGCACTGAGACACAAGAGGCATCGATCCTCATGAGCCCCCGCAGTTGCAGGGGCCTCATGAGGATCAAAGCCTCTTGCATTTCTTCTCACATGCAGTTGCAGGGACTCGTACGGATTGACTCCTCTTGCTGGCCATAACCTTGTGCCTCAGGCAGTCCGAGTTGACAAGCAGTAAATCTGTGATTCCTTAGAATTCACAAAGTTTCCTAAAAGCTGGCAGTAAAGGAGTAAATTTCTGCAGTATTCTGTAACAAACGTGTTACTGATCAACTGTATTAATTTGAGTTTAGGATAGTGTCATGGGGATTGATGAACGATTTAAGCCTAGATCTTTTATTACTGAGTCGTCTAATGAAATCTTGTGGTGTTTCTTACACTCCTCTGAAGTTCTAAGAGCTTTTACATTTTTACAGGAAATATCTACTCATACATTGTTACAAGTTTCAAATGTGCTGTTTTTCTGACAGCATGCTTGGACTTTTTTTTAACCCTTATCATTCGGAATATACCAGTGTGTGAAATAGGTTTGACTAAAATAGTTTAAGGGTAGTGCCAGAATAGCTTGGCACCTCTAGGCGCCAAGATATTCTGGCACCACCCTTGAACTAAAGTCATTGGTCTATATCCTTATCTGTAAGTACTATAATGTAGCTTGCATAATTATGGCAGTGTACAAGTTTGAAGCTTTTAGCCTCAGTATGATATGGGTTAAAGGACCTCTTTTTTTATAGTTGCAGGTTGGTGCAGGCTTGCCTGCCAGATATTTGTTTACAAATGTATACAAATGATTTATTTTGATCCTAAGTTATCTTAGAGTTATTACTGTAGCTGCCTTTGACAGATACAGTTGTACTTAATTTTGTGCAAGATGCGGTTAGCAGTCTTTTAACTGTGCTTTCCACATTAGCATTGTGTAATGGTAAGAAATAAATGATTGAGAATTTTTTTGGTATGTCAGGTTTCTCCTATGCTTTCTTTAACTCATTCAGCGCGGCACACATATTTCCCAAATTTTGGAAGCATCGTCTAACGACTATGCACCTGTTGCAAAAGATGGATTGACCATGATAATTCAAAGGCAGTGCCAGATTAGCTTGGCGCCGACTACTGCCCTTGAATTATCATGGTCGACCCATCTCCTGCTGTAGTGCGTCAGGGTTGAATGGGTTAAGTCTGTTTAAAACAGTAACAGTCATGAATAATGACGATTTGTAAGGTACATTTAGCAGATTGGGTCTGCTGACTGTATTTTGTGCATCCTCATTATCAAACAATAAATGAATTAGAATTTATTTTGGTGTTGCAGATTTTTTTGATCCTTCATTCAAGTCTGAGGGCGACAAGGCAGCCGCAGAGAGCAAACCAACAGCCATGGCAGATGTCCTGCCTGAGGGCTTCTTTGACGATCCCAAGATGGATGCAAAAGTAATGTCTTGTTTCGTAATGTGATGGGACATCTTAACCCTCTTGTGTGTGCAGCCACTGGTGTTGTATACAGTGCTGTTGGTTTCACACACATAGGGTTAAAAGCCCTATACCACTGTAGCTGTTCAAAGAAACACTTCTGCAACAGATTATTACAAAACGCTATGGACAGGTGTAGGTATGTTTCATTTAGACATGTGAGAATCCAGTTCAGCACATGTCATCATGATATCAAGTAATTTTTCAATGACTCCGTTCAACGCTGTCCATACCTATCCATATGAGTAACACTGAACTATAAATAGATTGATATGCCAATGGCTGCCGCAGAATAATCTCGTCCAATTACATATGTGCGTTTCATGTGTGCCCAAACTGCAGTAGAAGTTCATTAGGCATAACAGACACAAATGGTGCTGAAATTTGTCTCCATATTTACGCGTAATGAGATCAATTATGTTATGATATTTGGCTGTCGGTAGCATGTTTTGTTGAGAATCACCTTGACCAAACACACTAATGTCAGCCAAAGGGTTAAGTGATTTTTTTTTTGCATCAAGCTGGGGAAAAAACAAGACTCTAACCACAAGCAGGGTTAGACAGATTAGACACAGAGCACCTGTAGGCACCAGTATGCTCCAGCTCCACCCTTGAAGTGCCATTATTAACCCCTTTGGTTGTCAGTGCAGTTTGTTGTAATGATTTCTGTAGATAACAACAGCCAAGGGGTTAGTCCACAGGGTTGTTGTATTGGATCAGAGTTGATTGGGTAACAAAATTATTGGACACCTGTAAGGCCTGCGTTTGAGTTTTCCTGTGCTGCATTCATGCTTAAGAAACTGTCCAGGAGGAGGCGAGGAGCATGTTGCCACATGAACATTAAACCCTCCTGCGTGTGCGGCCATCAGTAGTGTGAACAGTTCCAAGGGCTGTATGCATTTCACTCACTCTGCCCTCGACACACCACAGAAAGATATGGCTCGACCATGATAGTTCTAGGGTGGCGGCAGAATAGCTTGGCGCCTATAGGCGCCAAGCTATTCTGCCACCACCCTTGAACTATCATGGTCCATCTGTTTCCAGAATTGTAATGCAGTCCTCAGAGGATAACTCCAAAATGTGGGTATTTCGTACCTCAGACACAATGAGTTAAACTTTGCTAACCTGTTTGACTGTCAGTAACACTTTTTGTCAAGGTGATTCCTGCAGGATCCTGCCTGATCAAAAGCTCTACCGACAGCCAAAGGGTTAATGTCATCATTTCTATTTACTAGGTGCGAAAAGTGGAATACAAGGACAAAATGGAGGAGGAGTGGGAGCTGTTCCAAAAGTCCATGAAGGAAGAAACACATGTATGTCCTGTATTAAAGTAAACGTTAGCTGTTTTTTTCTTTAGGACAGTTTAACCCTCTTAACTTCTCGGCCGCATTTCCAAACCTTTGGAGGCATTGTCTAACGACTATGCACCAGTTGTAGGAGATGGATTGATCATGATAATTCAAGGGTAGTGCCAGATGAGCTTGGCGCCTTCAGGCGCCAAACTCATCTGGCATTACCCTTGAATTATCATGATCAGTCTATCTCCTGCTGCAGAGTCCTGGGGCTAAATGGGTTAAGTTAATGTCTCCATTTTGTATTTTTTATTTATTTATTTCTGTTTCGCTGTCAACTTGGCTGAAAATCCAAGTTGCTTGAGACTGAAATAAGCCAGAATGATTGTGCATAAATGTGTATGTACGTCTGTCAGTATTTTTGAATGTATATGTATGTAGTCATTTATGTATCTATTTTTTTTAGTGTACTTGTTGAATTTGTAATTTAGTTATTCTTCTGTTTGATTATTCGTTTTCTACTGGTATTTGTTGATACATGATTTTATTTTTGTTTAAAAAGTATAAGACTAACAGCTGCACAATAAAAGTTAATACGGTTACTTTTCAGGTGTCAGAGGCCATCATAGAGGAAGAAGATGAACAGTTCAATGTAGAACGCAACTTGGATGAGATTGATGATCAAATGTGAGTTTGCATTGTAAACATTAAACCCTGTCAGTGCATGAATCACCTTGACAAAAAACACTACAGATGGCCTACGAGTTAAATAATGCAGTACATTAACCCATTACATCCTGAGGCTGATTTTTAAATATTTGCTTATTGTCCTATGCAGGCCATATTACAGATTAGGAGATAGATCAGCCATTTTTGTTCAAGGCCTCAGGCGCCAAGCTATTCTGGCACCACCCTTGAACTATCATAGTCAAATTAGTTTCATGCAGGAGTGTATCAAGATGAAAAAAGTTAAGATAATGCAGTTCCTGAAACACATTTGTTCCCGTGGCTGCGCACATTGACAAAGCATGACAATGACACCCTTCTGCCATAGGCACAGACGTTCTGCCAGAGGCACAGATCTTTAGGTATCATCCAGCTTCACCCTTTATTGTTTTTTTTTTTTTTCAGGCAGAATGTTTTTTCCTTTCGTTAGCAAGGGTGTCCAGGATGGAACTTGCTCTACACAGTAATATAATAGTTTTGTACTTTCAGAACGCGACACTGCCGTGAGATGGCCCGAGTCGCCTGTTCAGCGTTAAACCCCAATAAGTTAATAACTAACTCAAAATGTGACATTGCTAGCTCTTATCTATAGTATCTGCCTCAGTATACGCTTTTTAAAAGTTGCTTTGTAACCCCGTGACTCTCAGATCCACCCAATTGCAAGAGGCACAGATTGATTGATTGATTGTACATTGCTTAACGTCCCGACAGCAACAAGGCTTTCTCAGGACGTGCCTGCACTGCTTGTGAAAAACAAAAAAACTAAACAGAACATTGAATGTATGTCGCCAGCCGGTCAAATACGTTAAATAAACCTAACACATGGAGCCTAAATAAAGCTAAGACCATTTAGCAACACACATCCAATATCAAGAGCTACAGGCAGTGCAGACAGTAGGGAGAGTTTTAAAAAGGCAAACACAGGTGAATGGACAAAGGGTAGACAGAAACACATGCCCCAGAATAGAGAGAAAAACCCACCCTGTGGGGCTGACCAGGGTGACCCTGGGAACTTAAAAATACCTAACCCCACCCAAGTCCCCCAGGGCAGACCCGGGTGGGGCAGCAAGAGGCACAGAACCTCATGAGCCCCTGACATTTTTTTGCCTTATTGTTACGTGATGGAGTCGTAGTCCTAGTACGAAAAACACACCAGACGCACGCACGTAAGGTTCTTTTAAATAAACTTCATTCAGCTGCAACCCGTCACACGTGGCTTAAGGATGTAGGCTACACTGGGGTAACAGTTCCAACAATATTTTAATTCAGCGATGCGATCTCCACACAATGCATTCCCAAATGCACCAACACTGATACAATGTATCCTCTGAAAATGTCAACACTGGCGACACAAAGTTCCTCACACAACGTACACCATCGTTACGCTGCGTCTCTCACAATGTACACCCTATACGGGCCACGTACCTATGATAAACTGTGTGTCCCTACAACTGACAATGCTTGGCAATGTACACACGTGCTTCCTAGCACCAACTTTTATAGTAAAACGACTTTCCAGAAAAATCTAATGAATTTACACAACACACCCAATCAGAACGGAACACATAACTGAAACTCATAAATAATAATTAAAAAAATGAACTTACTAGAATAACTACAATAGTCTACAAAAATTTGACTGTTCATTTCAGCCCCAAATCCTAGTGTGTAATGACGTCGCACGAAAGTATGGCAGACCGTTCACGACCTTTCATAACACACAAAGAACAAAGAAGTACCCAACGGAGAAAGAAACACGCTTAGAAAAAACGGTACAACACAATTTATTAATATTTCGGGTAAATACCCTTTGTCAAAATAGACAAACAAACAGAGACATTAGCCGCTACTTATCTTCATATGCAGAAGGAATGTGGCAACACAAAGAACAGCTGCTAAATTCACGCACACAGAGAACAACTATGGCTAAAAATAGAGCAGCTCTACTACCCCTATCCTCTGTGTGACTTTGCTTGAAGCTTCCGGACTAAACTTAGCATATCATAACAAAACCAATTCCGCTATCTACGCGAACAATAGAAAATCTCACTGAAAAGGTACGTGATACGTAACTATGATAGCTCAAATAAATATTGGATCGTTTCCTACGATTAACACATGCATGCTCTCACAGAACAGCACAACCACAATCGTAACACTTATTTTGTATCTGTGTTCATCTGATGGCTGCGGCTTATGCATTGAATTTGCGATTGTTTTTGTTGCTTTTTTAAAGTGCAAGACTGTATACAGGTACATTTTAAGTTTTATGTTTCTTTCAGTGTGTCATAGTACTCATACCTGTTGCAATAAGCACATTTTCAGTTCTTGATGATATTAACCCTCTAGTGCATGCATTTACAGGCAGCGATGGAAAGAAGTAGATGACCTGCACGTGAAGAAAGAAACTATCGCTAAGACTGCAGGTGATAGTAACAACAAAGGCGACGACAGTGATGCAGACTTAGAGGAAGAGGACCTCAACCAGTTTCTGGATTGGCGGTCCAAAAAATCATGGAAGTGAGAACAGTTGAGATAGTGTGTGTGTGTGTGTGTGTGTGTGTGTGTGTGTGTGTGTGTGTGTGCAAGCTGAGAATGCAAGGGTGTGTTCATTTTCACAATGTGTTTCAGTAGACGAATGAAACTTTGTCAGAAAATGCAGAAATGCCAAGTGCTGTTAACAGTTTCTGCTCACCAGGCAAGAATTTTATGCACATTTGATAATACTTTGCCCTCATCTGTTTAATCCCTTGATGGCCAGTGGACACGGATTTCACATCTGAAACCACGTACTGCACACTGGCTGACATTCATCTGAAGAACACAAATGAAAAGGGACCAAAGGTGGGCACTAACAATAGACACATCTTCCACATTTGGAATTGAAAAATACATTTGTCTATAAGACTCATGAAAAAATCCCCAACACACACATCTTAGTCTTAATCGTTTGTGCTGAAGCAGTTTGGAATGTGTTTGATCCACTGGCTGCAGGAATCACCTCAACAAATTGTGCTACTGACAGCCAGTTTTAACTCATTGTGCCCGAGGTACGAAATACCCATATTTTGGAGTTACTCTCTGAGGACTGTATTACAATTTAGGAGACAGATCGACCATGGCCTAGAGGCGCCAAGCTATTCTGCCACCACCCTTGAACTATCGTGGTTCAGCCATATCTTGCTGTGGTGTGTCGCGGGCGGAACGAGTTAAAAGTTGTTTCAGTGCAAGAGAATGATTCAAAGTTTGCTAGCGCTGCAGATTGAAGTGAAATGCAAGGATGTAGGTGAATGTTTTTGTTTTGATAATGTGGTTGGCATTAGACAGAAATTCAGCTTTTGACATTTGGTTCTTTTTTATTATTATTGCAAGACAGTGAAGGTGCTAGCCCTTCAGGTGTTGGTGGCTCTGTTTGTTGAGGCGATTCCTGCATGAATCACTGCAACAGAAAGCACTGACAGCCTAAGAGTTAATGTTATTCACTTGTACATATGGTATGTATGAAACTGTTGACTCGTGGCACCCCTTATCAATAGCTGCAAAAGTGCTGTATAGTGTTGCTGCGGTGGGAACACTATAAAGCACTTTTGAATGCTGGGCACCTTGAATGGGTTAATGTACACATTTAATTCAGGAAGAAGACTGAACTTAACCCTTGAACTGCCAGGGCAAAGTGAACCCTACCCGTCTGCAAGAGACATAAATCCTCATGAGCCCCCGCAGTTGCGGGGGCTCATGAGGATTTATGTCTCTTGTTAGTCTGTGTTCTTTGTGCCCACCTTTGGTCCTGTTTTATTTGTGTTCTTCACATGAATTTGGGTCAATGTGAAGTGGTTTCAGACGCCAGATCTATATCCACTGGCAATCAAGGGGTTAATGTTTGCGCTCTGTTATAAGGATAGAGAAAACTGGTGTACTGAAGAAATTCAGTTTTATTTATTTTGTGAAACTTGTAACAGCAAAGACTTCGAGAGAATGTGTTAATGTTAAATGGTTTTGATAATTATTCTCATGAATATAAGTTCAGTCTTTCTCCACTTTAAAATTATATATCTGCTTCCTTGCTCTTTCTAAAAGTGCCGACATAAAAGGCAGTGGTGCTGTGCAAAAAAATGTGCTACACCAACATGCTCAAATATTCTGTGACAAGATGGGAAGCGTTTCATTATTTTCTCCCACTAGCAGTGGATCTGCTGATTTGATAGGTACAGAGTACATGATCTGGTTAGAGATGGGTTGCCTCCATTATTTGTTGCACGTGTAATGAAAATGCTCATGTTTCTGATAAGAAGTAAATCATTCATGAAAATTCTCAGTCTTTCTGTAACCCCTTCACTGCGAAAGGACGCTTGTGTTTTTGAAATCTGTAAATTCAGCATCAAAGATCCCCGGTCATCAAAGGAACATGGACACAAATTGGTTTTAGCAAGCGGCATAGATTCTCATAAACCCCTGAAACTGCGGGGGCTCAGGAGGACCTATACCTCTTGCAGTTGGGTGGTGTTCAAGTTTTTCTCAGAACTAGTGAACGTGTTAAATCTTAACTCTGTAATTGCTTGCACTTGACGGTTGATGGAGCAGTTGTGATATTTCAAGGGTAGTGCCTGATAATCTTGGCATCCCTCTATGTAAAGAGACAGTGCTGGTACCATTGAGGAATAATAGTCAATTTGTTTGGTGAAGGAGAGTAACTATGCTAGTGAGCAAATTATGTCCACGAGTTGGTCTGCACAAAGCAGGTGTGTTCCCAACATAACCCCCCTTGAGACAGTGCCGTTACCATTGAGGAATCACAGTTGATTATTTGGTAAAGGAAAGTACGCCAGCAAGCAAATTATGTCCACAAGTTGGCCAGCACACAGCAGCTGTATTCCCAACACAAGACAGTGCAAATACCATTGAGGTATCATAGTTGATACGCTCGGTACAGGAAAGTATGCCAGCAAGCAAATCATGTCCATGAGTTGGTCAGTACAAAGCAGGTGTATTCTCAACACAACACCCAGTGAGAGAGTGCAAATACCATTGACGTATCATATTGGATGTGCTCGGCATAGTCAAGCATGCCAGTAAGCAAATTATGTCTACAAGTTGACCTGCATACAGCAGGTGTATTCTTAACACAACCCTCAGTGAGACAGCGCAATTGTCATTGAGGTATAATAATAATAATAATAATAATAATAATACTGTTATTATATAGGCGCTTTTTCTCAATTTTGGGGAAATCGACTCAAAGCGCCGCGCCTGAAACCCTCACGAAACAGACACTGATTTTACGCCATTTAAGACAAACACAGTACAAGACAAACGAAGGGCCAGTCAGCTACTGAAGTTACAGAGATTTTTTGATCGATTGTATTTGAAATTTGTAAAGTGGCCTGAGACCAGTACCAAAGTGGGGGGGGGTGGGGTGGAAGAACCGGAGTACCCGGAGAAAGAATATTTGATGTGCTCAGCACAGGAAAGTAGGCCAGCATGCTTGATATGTTCACAAGTTGGCCTGCACACAACTGTGTATTCCTAACACAATCCCCAGTGAGCAAAAGGTGGTTATGTCGGGAATAAACACACACACCAGACAAGTGTTCAACACTAGGTTTGTCCTGTCACAGCAAACTTTATTGAAACACTCATATCATGATCTTCACGATTAAAATGCACCTTTCTCAAATCTCTTTCAGCTGTTCAATATATGTACACACTTTTATATCATGTACACAAAACACCCATAGTGGATTTTGATACCTTTTACAGCCAGAAACTGAAAAATAGAACTAATCAAACCACATCAAATTGTCAAGATTTTCATCTTTCACCCAGAAATCATTTTAAACATGACTACACTATTTTGAAATTTTCCAAATTACAACATAAATTCTTTTGACAAGACCATTATTTGCTGTCTACAAACTCAAATTATCACTTCTCGCAACTCTTAAAATGTTACAGTAAATTTATGAAAATCATTAAATTTATGAAATTTCTGTTTCACTTGGGGATTTCATGAATTTCCTAAAGATTCAAGGTATTTCAATTTACATTAATGTTGTAAAGGAGACCAAATGTTCTAAAACCCTAGTATACAAGCGGTCTATAGCTATCATCTGAATGAAATCTGGGAAACCCAAATTTTTCTCCAGTAGCCTGACCAATTTCTTGTGTACCTGTGCATTGACGATTTCGGCTCTCAAAGGCAAAACTTAGCTTCACCTGACAAGAAATCTAGCACTTGGCGAGGGGCAAGTGGTTTGGGTCATCCCTAGCTAATGTCGATGTCACTCTATGTGATTTTACTAGATCAACTTTAGTAGCCCAATAAATGTATGTAATACACTTATATGCCATGGGAAAAGAAATGTTCAAATTCCTATCTTGTAAAAACCACTTACATGAACTATGTGTGGCATCAATGATCATTTTTCATCCTGCTGTGGTCTTTTCACTCATGGAAATAGTTCATGGAGTGCTGTTGCTAGTTACATTTAATTATGCAAATTTTAGGGATTTCATGAATTTTTTTTGCAGATTAATGACATTTCACTGAAGTACTGGATTCAATGATTTTATAAAATCCTGAATACCCCGGTAGATATAGGGATTTCAAGCACCTTGCTCCCGAAAGACTTCTAACAAAAAAGATGCCAGTCTCGATATATATCCCTGCGCACCTTTTTCCTGTTTAGTAGAAAATAATTAGTGCGATAGTAATTAATCAGTAGATTAGCAACGGCAAGTTCGAACAATGGTTGTTATTACCAAAACCTATACCATTGTCAAATAAAGGATCATTGTCATTGTCCCTGTGATACTGCGGTCAGTTACAAGCAGGGTTGTTTTACAGAATGTTACTGTACATAGTATCAAATGTCAGAGAAAACACTTTAACTCATTCAGCCTGACGCACATAGTTCCCAAATTTTGGAGGCATCATCTAGCAACTATGCATCTGTTGCAGGAGATGGATCGACCATGATAATTTAAGGGTAGTGCCAGATTAGCTTGGCGCCTGTCAGCGCCAAGATAATCTGGCACTACCCTTGAATTATGGTCGATCCATCTCCTGCTGTAGTGCATCAGGGCTGAATGGGTTAAGTGTTTTAAAGGATTTAATTCAAGTTGCCAGTGAAAATAACCATACAGTGCAAGCAAGTGAATAAAGAACGTTGACCAGGCCTGTCTTTCATTCCTCACCAAAAAGTGTAAAATGGAGAGCACCTTTTGCCAGTTGACAACTTTCAATGATTTTGATTTATTTTATTGTGAATAAATATGCTTTATAGGCTCAAATATCCCGTTCACTTTTGAAAAATGTGATTCAGTAAATTAATACATTCCTTAGCGCTTTGAACGAGGATGAATTTCCTAGGATTTTCAGAGATGTTTAACAAATCTTGGACTGAAACAGTAATTTCATGAATTTACTGAAATTTTAAGGGATTTCATGAACTTCCTGACTTTGTAAATAACAAAAACAAGATTCAGAAACGACATACAAACATCATGAACTCAACCCCTTGTTAAAAACAGCAGGCAGATCTCCATGCAACATGGTTACATGTATATATACTTGTATCACATCCACATCCACTGTAAGTTCAGGTTCACTACTTCCCTCTCTGTACTGACATACCCTAGTGAGGAAAGGTTCTTAGCATGAAGACCACCTAAATCGGACTGTAGGCACGATGGCCTGCTTTCTAGGACTGTACACATAGCTCATATAGTATGCAAAAGAAAAATTAGTTTAATTACTATCAAAGTAATTCTGCATATTTCTACAAACAACACCTAGTATAATTTTATCAATCATCAAAAATCAATCCTCTAAATCAACCACATTGAGGAAGCATCAGCAAATCAAATTATCAAAATCACAACTAACCCTTTCACTTGCAAAACCAAAATCATTGGATTTCACCATTACCTGGGAACATCATAATACATACAAGTTGTAAGGTACTGATCAACTATCGTAAAAGTGTAAAAGCCTGTCAGCCCCTACCCACAACTATCCTATTCACCTCCAGTGGTTGTCCTTGGAAACAAAGGGATAACATCCCACACACTAATGTGTTTGTGTGTGTGCGTGCGTGCGTATGTTGTGTGTGTGCGTGTTAGCCTGTCCATTGATCAGCGCTTAGAGCTACTGTTAGTATAAGCGCTTAACAAATCTCCTTTATTATTATTATTACTAATGGATGTAAAACGGTAATATTAGACTCTATCATTATCCAGTGCCAGAGACTACATTCAACATACATGGTTTAACCACTTCCCTGCCACTGAACACGTACATGCATTTTGTTTATGAAAGCTTTTTTTTTTAAAATTAAAAACCCAAAATCCACCACCATCCAAGAAACATGGAGACAGACTGTTCTCAGCAAGAAGCACGGATCCGCATGAGCTGTAGTTGTGGGGGCTCATGAGGATCTATGTCTCTTGCAATTGGATTGTGTTCACTTTTTCTCGGCACTGCAGGGCCTAATGATGTGCGCCAGTTGCTGTTATGAACCTCATCTGCGCCACTGATACTGGAAAGTCACGTCTGAACCTGTTCGTTGATACACACTGTGGGACAAATGAGATTGATTGATTGTACATTGCTTAACGTCCCGACAGCAACAAGGCTTTCTCAGGACGTGCCTGCACTGCTTGTGAAAAAAAACCTAAACAGAACATTGAATGTATGTCGCCAGCCGGTCAAATACATTAAATAAACCTAACACATGGGCCTAAATAAAGCTAAGACCATTTAGCAACACACATCCAATATCAAGAGCTACAGGCAGTGCAGACAGTAGGGAGAGTTTTAAAATGGTAAATACAGGTGAATGGACAAAGGGTAGACAGAAACACATGCCCCAGAATAGAGAGATAAACCCACCCTGTGGGGCTGACCAGGGTGACCCTGGGAACTAAAAAATACCTAACCCCACCCAAGTCCCCCAGGGGGGACAAATGAGAACAAATGCTAAATATTGTACACACTAAAAAACAACAACAGAAGAAACATTCAGTCATTCGCTGAAGTATGCATATCTAATCCATTGAGCCCGACAGTTGATATTAGAAACTCTAGGAGTTGTCTCCAGAAATATGAATCACGTACAGTGCATGAGAGAGGTTGAGCATGATAGTTCTAGGGTGTTGTCAGAATAGCTTGGAGCCAGGCCATGGTCATGTGGTATCTTGTAGAGCCAGAGTTGGTGGTTTATACTGGGTCGGCTGATTCAGATCCCTGCACTACTAATGCTGGTATGGGAGATATTTCAGACAAGGCTGTGGTGGCACTACAGGTCGCTGTACCTGCGGTTTCGCTGGTTGTGGTAGACACAGCTGCTGCTGTAGTTGATGCCACAGCTGAGCGGAAGTCAGGTGTGGAAGTGTAAGTCCGATATAACTCCTGGGCACACACCTTTGCCTTTTCCCTGCCAAGAAATTGTTGTGAATGAGCAAATCGTTGCAAATGGGCCTTTCTTAGCGCAGAGGTCCCATCTTGAACGAAATGAACTCTGTGAATGTGTTACACTTTACTGCCATGACTTTTCTCCGCTCTGACTCATATATTTCTTTTTTGAAGGATAATAGAGGTTTCAGAAACAGAAAATTATTTGTACATTTTCTTTTTCAAAGAAAAATACCACACAGGTGGAAGGCTGTAAGTTGTAATCGCACAAGTGACTGATCAGATTTCAAAGGGCTTGTTTTCACTGATAATAAAACTGAATGTATTTGCTTTTGTATCAGGTAACTGACACTGATTTTGGTTATACCAAAATCAATGTTGTTTTTCAGTGCTCTCTGCAAAGTCATATTGCCCGTACTGTTTGCGTGAGCTGGAACTCTCCAGATAGACTCAATCAGAGTGTATGCCACAAGCACACTTCTATTCAAATGAAATGTTAAGTGAACTTGTGGCGTACTCCTCAAGTGGGTCTATCTGGGAAGGTACACCCATAAATGGCAGGAGTGGTCATACAAATTTTATGGAGCTCAATGTCTCGAACACAGTCATGGTCTTCCAGTCTGTGAAACAGTTTGTATGTTTCCTGTTCACACATTGAAACAGACGGAGCAAACAATGCAAATGAACTTACTTATATGGAGCCTGCTCCTCTGCTGACATGGTGCGCCAAGCATGACCCATGATTTTGCTGATGTGAGACGTGTGCACACCCGGGTGAGCCCTGCAACCACAATAACCTGACTAGATTTGAGTTTAGGCAAAAAGTGGTTTCTAGTATTCATCACTCGAGAGAACCTGCTTGACACATTCAGCCCTGATACACTGAAAGATATGGATCAAGTATGAAATGGATCAAGTATGAAAGTTTAACCCATTTAGCCCCTACAGCAGGAGATCGATTGACCATGATAATTCAAGGGTAGTGCCAGATGAGCTTGGCGCCTATAGGCGCCAAGCTCATCTGACACTACCCTTGAATTATAATGGTCAATCCATCTCCTGCAACTGGTCCATAGTTTTTAGGTGACACCTCCAAAATTTGGGAAAAAAATGTATTTTTCTCTAAAATGTATTTTTTTTAAAAAATACTTACCGATGACATTACTGTTAGGAACCGTGACTTAGCTAGACTAATTTTAGCCCAAAATTGTTGTGTACGAATATGGTAGTGTTGGCAAGCGAGGGGCGCCATACCCTAGGCAGTAACCCAAGTAGCCTCCCTTCCATCCCCATCCGGTCACGCGCCCACCGTATGCTCGCCAGTTTCGTTTCTTATCGGATCGGCGGCAAGCGGGGCAAGTGGGAGGGTCATCCGAGTAATGTCATCGGTAAGTATTTTTCGAAAAAATACATTTTATAGAAAAATACATTTGTTTCCTCAAAACACATTACCGATGACATTACTGTTAGGAAGAATAACAAAGAGGACGTGGGTGCCGCTATAACGCCCCTAACCCTCAAATACTGGCAACTAGTTCCGCCCTCCCGAGGCAACCTCCCGATAATTTTAGCTAAGATACTTACGGCGCCTAGGGCGCCGCCGGCCGGGAGGGAGTGTTGTGCCACTGCGATGTCTCCCACCAGCGAAAGGTTCTCGCGCTGGCTGGAGAGGTCCCTCAGGTAGAATCGGGCGAAGGTAGACTCTGCTCGCCATCCCACGGCTGCCACAATTTCTTTGACAGTGCAGTTGCGGTCGAATGCAAGGCTAGCGGCCATGGCTGACCTCGTGCGCCCTGATGTTCATTCATTTGGCTGCATCAGGGGCGAGATCTTGGCAGGCGGAGCGTATCACCCATCGGAGCCAGGAGGATATCGTCTGGGCCGAGATGTCATTTCTACCTGGGGACAGAGGGAGGAAAAGGCGGGTGTGTCCCTTGCGCTTGGTCCAGCGCAGGTAAACACGTAATGCTCTCACCGGGTCCTCTTGTCGGGACTCACGGGTGGAGCCCGGGTCTCTCAAAGGTTGAATGGTGACCACCTGAGGAGCAGCCAAAGGAAATCGAGTCTTGGCGAGAAACGCCGGGTCAGGAAGCAGTTGAACCGAGCCATCCGTCCGGAACTGCAAATATGCTGGCCACGCTGAAAAGGCGTGCAGCTCGCTGACCCTGGAAGCCGAGGCGAGGGCCAGTAGGAAGCAGGTCTTCCACATCACATCCGGCAACCGCGCCAACTGGATCGGTTCGAAGCGGTTCGAGTTGAGCCAAGTAAGCACCCAAGGAAGGTCCCAACGCGGCACCAGCGAGCGAAGGGGGGGACGCTGTAGTCCAAATGCGCCATCAGGTCGGCAAGGTCTTTGCAGGCACCAGGGTCGGGGTGTCCCAAATGCCGGTATGTGTCAGCGATCATGGCCAGATAGCGCCGAATGGTGATCGGCGCTAAAAGCTGGTCGGTAAAAAGCCGGAGGAAGAAGTCCGCCAGCTGGGGAACCGTCAAATCCATGGGGGAGAGGAGCTTGTCGGCACACCAGTCGCACAGGACTCGCCACTTCCCCTCGTACACTCGTCTGGTCGAGGGCCTGCGGGTTGTAGCGATAGCCTCCACTGCTGCACTTGAGAAGCCTCTAGTGGTGAGGGCCTGCCGCACAACCTCCAGGCGTGGAGGAGGAGCCACTCGGGGCACGGGTGGTACAGCGCCTGCTGTGGCTGCTTGAGCATTGTGCGAG
Organism: Semisulcospira habei; assembly: GCA_036245525.1. Classification (NCBI taxonomy): domain Eukaryota; kingdom Metazoa; phylum Mollusca; class Gastropoda; family Semisulcospiridae; genus Semisulcospira; species Semisulcospira habei. The sequence continues at coordinate 44,098,218 of BTPG01000004.1, forward strand.
GGGTGGGAAGCCGCACCGAAAGGGGGGGGGGGGGGGGGGGGGCGTGGCGAGGTTCAGGTCGGTGGTCCACGACTTGGTCCAGCAGAATGGAGCCACCAGGAACAGGACCGCATTGCACCCCCTGAGCTTGAGGAGGACTTTGGGAACGAGCACCGACGGAGCGTAGGTGACCAGGCCGTCCCACCGGATGGAGAGAGCGTCGACCGCCCACGCCAGCGGGTCTGGAATTGGAGAGACGAAGACAGGAAGCTGGTGATTCCATCTCGTCGCGAACAGGTCGACCATGGGGGTCTCCCATACTGCTCCGATCATCCGAAAGACGTCCGGGCGAAGCGTCCACTCCGTGTGGAGTAGCTGGCCGTGAAGCGAGAGGGAGTCTGCGAGAACATTCAGATGTCTGGGGATGTGACGTGCATGGAGAGTGATGTTTCGATCCTCGCACCAATGAAGCACCTGGTAGAGTAGCATGCAGAGGGAGGGAGAGCAAGTCCCACCCTGCTTCTGGATGTAGGCGATGACTGTGGAGTTGTCCGAGAGAAGCAGCGGCTCCTGGTGTCGCAGACGCGCTTCCCAGGCAAGGAGGGTTTGCCAGACCGCCTTCAACTCCAACCAGTTGATGGAGATCAACTAGATCCAGGGGCCAGAGGCTGTGGGGAACTCCGGTAGCAGGTGAGCGCCCCAACCGGAGAGACTTGCGTCGACACACAGGGATAGTCGGGGAGGCGGCGAGTAGAGGGGAATGCCCGCGGCGAGCCAGTCGGGATCCACCCAGTGGAGGAGGTGAGGATGGAGCATCGGCAGCACCGGAACCGGAGCCTCGAGGTCGCCCATCGAGGGCCGCCAGTGGATAAGTAGGTGCAGATGTAGCGGGCGGGAGTGGAGACATCCAAGGGGAAGCAGATCCGCTGCCACACACGTCAGTCCCAGAAGCTGAAGCCAGCGCCTGGCAGGGATCGCCGTCTCCCGAGACACCTGTCGCGCAAAGGTCGCCAACTTCTGAACACGTTCCGCCAGCCGGACGTGGTTGAGGTCGGTGCGGAACTCCATCCCTAGGTGAACAAAGCGGCACGATGGCGTGAGGTTGGACTTCCCAGCGTTGACAAGGAAGCCGAACCTGTCGAGTACATGGAGAAGCGCATCCCGGTCTTCCCGCAAGGAGGCCTCAGACTGGTTCCGGAGAAAGAGATCGTCCAGGTAGTTCGACGTGGGGCTCAACGACGTCCGCCTGGCTCTGGCTACCACAGTGTCCATGATGCGGGTGAAGACCCAAGGGCTGAGGTTGAGGCCGAAGGGCAGCGCACAAAACTGGTAGATCACCCCTTCGAAGGTGAAGCAGAGGTAACGCTTGGCGGCAGGGTGCATGGGAACGTGAAGATAGGCATCCAAGAGATCTAAGCTGACGGCCAAGTCCATGGGCTGCACCGCAGCGGCGCAGGGCTCGGGCGGTCTCCATGCGAAAAGACAGCGCGATGATGAACTTGTTCAACGCAGAGAGGTCGATGACGGGACACCACTTGCCGCCTGGCCTGGGCACCACGAAGCACCACGAAGAGCCAGCTGTAGAGCGCTGGAGAGTTGTGTCGCGCCACCACCTCCGTGGCGGCCTTTCGAAGCAAAGCGGCGAGACCGTCGGTATCGCTGTCCACACGGGCGAGCGGCGGAGGAGGGTGCAGGGCGGGGACCAAAAAGAGATCTGGAGTCCCTCGGAGACAGTGGAGAGGATCCATGTGTCGTCCAGCAGCAGCGACTGCCACACATTGCTGTGGGAGGCAAGCCGCCCCCCCCCCCTCCCCCCCGACCGGAGACCCGGTAATGGTCGGCGGGGGCTGAGGAAGTAAGTCCGTGGGCCCGGCGCCGCCCGTAGTGACGGGCGGGCCTGTGACCGGCGGGGGCGGGACCAGGAAGCGGGCGGGAGCAACCAAAGGCTGGGGGGTGGGGGGCAGGTGGCCACGGACAGTGAAAGGGCGCAAGGTGGGTCTACCGGACCGCAGGGCGCGACCCAAGGCCTTGCGGGCTTCCGGAAAGCTGGCGGGGGTGGGTCAGGAGGGCCACACGTCCTTGTGCTCGTTCCTTGACCATCTGCCAAGTCAGGTCAAAAAGGAGTGAACCACCTAGCGGAGCCTGTCGAAGCTGCTTCTTCATGTCGGCCAGGAGGGCACAGTCGCGCAGGAGGGCATCCCGACGCATCAAGTCGCAATTGGCGGCGGCAGCCATGTCGTTGACAGAGGTGTGGTATGCCGAACGGTTGGCAGAGATGGCCAGAGCCAAAAGGTCCCCAAAGAGTGGCAAGAGGGAAGGTTGCAGGCCTCCTCGACACGTCAAACCAAGGCTTGGGTGACTAGGTCTAGAAACCCCAATGAGGCGAGAGCATTACGTATCAGAAGCTGTCCTGTCGACGCCGGTGGAGGGTAGCCGAAGCCAGGAGGAACTTACCAGGGCGAGCGCCAGGGGCTCCACCGCCGGAAGAGGGCAGGAGAAGGATTGCTAGTGACTGGCGTACCACCGCTGGCGGAAGGAGATGTCCAAATCCGTGGGCCACTTGGAGTCGGTGAAGAAACCACCATCGCCCAATGCGCCCTGCAGCAGATGCGCAGAAACCAGGGGGCTGAGGAAGGGACTTGAAATGTTTCGCCTGACGCTCCGCATCCACGAAGGCCGACGCTCTTCTTGAATGACGGGGAAGGCGGGCAATCCTGTGGGGGCAGGCACGCGGCGATAAGGTGCACCGCCTCATCCAAGGCACGTAGCGTCTCCAACATAGGGCCCGCGAGAGTCGGTAGCGACGAGGAGTCCTCCTGCAAAGATGAGCGCCTGGGATCCGCCGCATTATCATCTCCAAGGAGCGCCGAAACGGAATCCTCCGGGGCCAGACTGAGGGAGTCGTCATCGTGATAGGGCGCGGGAGAGCGACGAGGGTGCAACTCCACACTACGACGGAGGGCGGAGGAGTCGATAGTAGCATCCCGCCGAGAAGCCGACGTCGGGAGAAACGATCCCGCGAGGGCCTACGCGACGAAGCTGAGCTGCGACGCAAGGACCGGCAACTCCGCGGCGAGCGACTGTGTCTAGGGGAATGAGAACGCCTGAAAGAGGCAGAGATGAGAATCCTAAAATGACAAAAAGGCGGAAAAATTCCAAAGTCTGTCGAGTGGCGAAACCACGAGTGCGCGTACCTGCGAAGCAGGTACGCGATGCTAGGGGGGACAATTTTTGAAAAGATGGTTACAATCTATGCATTCTGAGCCTTATTTTATGGGGTCAGATCAGTTGTTTTTGTGACCCTGGGACCTTCCGAAAGAGCGGATTTCCGCTAAAAGGCGGAAGATTCTCATCCCTGAAGAGGAAAGGTGTCGGTAGATCTCGAGCGACGGCGGTCGCGACGGCCACGAGGGTCGATCCGTGCAAGCGCAATCCTGTCCAATTGAGCGCGAACGAGTCCGAGGTCTGCTGGTCCGTGCATGACTACTAGCCCCAAGTACCCCTCCCGCAATGGGGGTTAGGCAGGGCGGTTTATCTCTCTGAGGGCAAGACTCGTCAACAGCACCTGACGAGTGGCACCCTATATGTTCAGAGTCCTTTCCAGAAACCCGGTACTTCACCACGGACCGGGGGCCGGAAGGCTTACGTGCATGCAAACGTCTCTCTCTCTGACTTGATGTATGGGACGGACGTACAGCAGACGCCACGCCGCTCCCTGGGCCAGCGTGGTTAGGTAGGCGAGTCGTGCCTGCGCTCAGTGGGACAGGTACAAAAGTCTTACTCACATCGCTCCCCAAGCTGGAGTGTCGGCCGTCCGAAGTCCGAGTGTCGGCGATGACTGTCGCAGCTAGCGTCAATTGAACTTTGTCCGCGTCCGGTGGAACATGTACCAACGCATGCGTGGAGACCGGGGGAGCAGTAGAAGGAGCCTGTTCCCGGGCTGGTGTCGGCCGTTCGTGTCGATAAAAGCTCCGCAGTTGTGACCACCTCTCTTCCTGCTAGGGGGCGCAGACCACACAGGGGTGAGTGGAGGCACAGCCGGAGCAGGGCAGGCAGACAGCATGTTGGTGGCTCGGCCACTGAAAGTTGCCACATCTCGTACAGGAACATACTTGCGAACTCGTCATGACGGATAGCCCAGATACCACGGTGTCGCAGAGGGAAAGTCCTCGGCAGCCAACAGTAGAGGCCCCAAGAACGAAGGACACCCCGCACCCACGAAGAACAAGCGGGAGGGAAGTCCACTGGGGCCGGCGTGTCGACGAAAGTCAAGGAGGAGTCTCGACGGTCACCAGTCTCCTGTCGGCACTCAAGAAGTCAGCTCAAGAAAGGGTCTCTTTCCACACACAAGCAAGGCCAAACACACGGCGGCGATGAAGGTAAGAAGACCGGTCGCACCATACACAGTCCACTGCACAGCTCGTACACAACCTTCCTAGGCTAGCTAAGAAACAAAACTGGCGAGCATACAGTGGGCGCGTGACCGGATAGGGATGGAAGGGAGGCTACTCGGGTTACTGCCTAGGCTATGGCGCCCCTCGCTTGCCAACACTACCATATACATACACAACAATTTTTGGCCGGTTCCTAACAGTAATGTCATCGGTAATGTGTTTTGAGGAAACAATGCAGCCTTGGGGTTAAATGGGTTAAGCATGGGGGAAGAATAGCTTGCTGCCTAGAGGCGCTAAGCTATACTGGCGTTAACCTTGAACTATAATGGTCAGCCTCTATCATGAGCAGTAATGTTGGCTTCAGAGGACAACTCCCAAATACTTATTTGAAAATTTCAAACTCAGGTCTCGATGGCATTATTTATTTTGAGACAGTTTATTAAGTGACATGTATTGCAGACAGAAGAAAGCTGCAAAGTTTTTGTTAGCATTCCTGGGATAAAGACTCCCAGCAACATCTACATCTAGCAGGTCTACAGGACTGTGCGTATGACTGGAACAAAAAGCAAACTGAAATGTAACAAGAATGGCTAAGCTCTTAAGGCTCACGAGCATGAATGATTCAGTTCTAATGTAAGTAACGGGTTGGCTTTTGTACATGCGAAATCCATGTTTCTTTAAAATTTATGAATTTTTCACACTTTGTCAATTTTGGATGACCTTTGCGAGTAGTGAACCAAAACAGTATGCATAAAAAATGTCTTATCAGCTACCTTTTTGCCAAAATTGGTTGAATTTTTTTGGCAAAAGTGATGTTTATAAAGGTCTTGCCACAAAGTATCCTGAGGCCAAGTTTGAAGACTGTGGCTTGAATAGTCTCTGAGAAAATGCCAACATTAAAGTTTACCATGGATGCGGGTGGATGCCGGACAGACGACCACAACAGAACATAGACTCACTTTTGTATTGCACGTGAGCCAAAAATGCTTACTGAATGTACTTGCGACGATTGAGACGGCTGAACATCATAAATCCATTCATCCATGAAGTTTTCCGTAAATCCATCCGCGATGGTGCCTTGTCATCTTGACAGTATGCATTAATTCTGAAAACAAGAATTGCAAAGCCTTCATGGCTCACAAGCATGACTGATCCACATCATTTATCTCACCTTTTTGTCCCTGACTTTTCTGACAAGACACTCATAATTATGAGCAAGCGTTTAAATATCAAATGGCAATAGTTACCTGCAAAATCCTATGGCTTCATGCATTTGTCGACCTTCCTTGACTTTTAGGAGTGGTCAGCCAAATTAGCATGCATAGGCTGGTCTTATCACCCTTGACCTTTCAATGAGGTCACCCAATTCAGTATACAAGGACTTTAGCATCAGGTACAAGTATACTAATTTTGACTTTGAAGTTGAATATAGTAATTGAGAAATGACAATTTTTGTTTTTTTATAAAAAAAAACAATTTTTATCAATTTATTGGCCCTCTGTGTCCTTTACCTTTGAACAAAGTCACTCAAAACATGTACAGTGGAGTCCAGTTAACACGAACTCGCTTAACACGAATTTCCGGTTAACACGAACCGCTTTTGCATTCCCGGCTGACGGCCTTCTTATTATGTATTAAAATTTCACTGATAACACGAAATGCTTAACACGAAATTTCGCTTAACACGAAGCTGTTTTTGGTTCCCGACCAGAGCAATTTCACTATTATTTACCTGTTTAACACGAACACACATTCCAGTCTCAAACACCGAAAACCGATTCATGAAAGGGGCACTGCACGTGTCGCTCTCGTGCTGTAGTACACACGACGCATGAACGAACTCTAGCCTGTGATTGGCTGAATAGCCTTCAGTCGTTGTAATCCGTCTTCTCATTGGCTAGTGTTTCTGAACTGAATTCACGCATCATTCGTGTACCAACACTCCCTCAATTCAGTTAACTACCGATCACGGCTACCCCCAAGGTAAAACAGAAGTCGACTACGCTTGAAGTGAAAAAACAAGATTAATGAGATCCACGATTGTCTTTCTACACGGGCTGTCAATAACGCAAGACCGACTTCGATCATGGCCCGTTTTTTAAATGACTTTGACTGTGTTGCTTTTACCGATGCCAGATGCCCGTGTTGCTTTTACTTTACTATGGATTTTACCTGATGGATTTTACGTTAACTACGTGAGCTGTACAGATCCTTGTGTTTTCCTAGCGAGCTGAACGTAATGTAAGCATATATAGTACAATAATGTGCACTTTTAACCTCGTACTCATTCATGCACGCATCTCTTACACACTTTTACCTTGCCGGGAGGGCCGTGATCAATTTTGAGGCCATATTGGTTAACACGAAATACGGTTAACACGAAGTGATTTTCCGCGTCCCCAGAAATTTGTGTTAAGCGGACTCCACTGTATGCTAAAGAAAGAATTTGCCACACAGTATCTTTGGACCAAGTTTGAAGTCTGTGTCTGGGGAAAATGCCAACGTTAAAGTTTATCACAGACAACAGATGGACAACAGACAGATGAATGGTCCAATATGTAGACTCACTTTTGTCATGGCACATGAGCCAAAAAAAAAAAGACAAAATAGTAGACCTGAAACATAATTAAAGAATCACCTCACATAACGTAACCAAAGTTTTCACGTTCGACACCTACCGATTGGGTCGAGGTTCTGGCTTGCGAGTGCGTATGAGTGGGCATTCTATCAAGGAACTGCGTGTGAAGTACATGCGTTGATGTGGTAGGTGGCGATGGTTACATCGGATGTTGTACGGCAACACTTGCACCACATCGCGCAAATCTGCAACGAACAACATGGGAAGTCATACAGTACAAGTATATATTTGATTTAGTTTTGAAGAGGTTTATAAACTGTTTCAAATCCAGTAAGCAAAAGGTGTCATATCAGCTATAGCTGGCTCGTGGACTGCAACTAGGACCTTTCTTAATATAACTGGAGAGAAGTCTAATGTGGTGACAGAAGTTCCACTGATGCATCATTTGGCACGTGATGAAAATGAATAGTTTCCACACGTGTTATGTACTGACAAGCAAAAGAAATGCAACATTTTTGGAATCATCGGAAACACTTTCGTTTTTCCGATGATTCCAAAAAGGTCGCATTTCTTTCAGTGTATAAAGTTTTGTCCTGTACTTGCCTTTTTTATACGCAAACATACTCATTTTCAGCACCCGTTGTGAGATAGCCTTATAGTGACCTGCTCGATGTTAAACCCTTATAATTAGCATATTTTCAGAAAGTGTTACATCGTTCTCTTTGTACAATAGTACACTCCAGTCCATTTTAACTGGTTTAAATGTACTTTGGCTACACTTTTCAATAAGCACATTATGCGATTTGAGATCTACGGTGTGGTTTATTGTCATCCTTATTTCTCACCAGCGTGACAGCAGCAATCGTTTCCTGCACTGATACCCCTCAAAAATAATAATTATTGACTTTTAATTATGTTCATTTGTAAGTACTCACTAGCACCAGAAGACGAGACCTGCATTTTAAGCGTGGCTGTCTGACACTCGACACTGGCCGCTACATCATGAACTCGTTGCTCATCGTGCCACTCTTCCTCAGTCTCCATCGAGCGTTTGGGGCTGTACTGTTTTCGCTTGTTCTTGTGAGCGTATGTCTGTGTCTTGCACTGGGCTCCATACTGCCGACACCCTACAGACCTAAACAGGATACATGTAATTCAATCAATTTTTATCTTACACAGATCCACAATCACGGCGTTGCAATCTCCAGCAGTTCTACTACGTATCTTATAAGCTTTTCCTGCCAACATAACTTCAGCAAATAGCAGTTCTATATGCAGAAAATGTTCTTATATGGGCTGTGTCACATGTATATTTAGGTTATATCAATACGTGTCGCTTTCTTCACTCTGGACGGGCACAAAATAATACATGTGTCCTTGGTTAAAATAATTTTTGTCAGTATCAATTTCTATCCTGGCAGTCCTGACATCAATATCACCCTCTGCTATTTGCTCAAATGCACTCCCACAAATTAAACGCACACCCACTCGCTCAAATTTAATGTCGATCCACGCAGGACAAGGGACCAAACACTTAACCTAGTCTAGCCCTCGTCCCAAACTACCAACTCGCCCTTACTTTTGCATATTTTTCCATTATTTGTATTGTTATGCGCACCTGTGTCTGGTGTGGTTCAGATGAAGAGATGGCGAAAAAACGTAGTCTACAGTTGACGCCGCAGATGCCTGCAAGAAACTGTGTTCAGACGCTTGCCTCTTCTTGTAGCGCAAGTCACTAGAGATGGCTGCAATGCCGACAGATGGTGGACCCTAGAACATATACACACACCTCTCATGGGCGACAGTGCAGAAATCTGGGGCCGTATGCTGGTGTCGAAGTTAGTGGATTTATCCCAGGATAAAGCCTATCCTCGATCTAATTTAGCTCTAGGGTTAAAAAGTTCGTATGCACGAGTCCGAGTTAGGCCTATCCTGGCGCTAAAGTCGGGGGTCAAACTATCCGGCCAATTTGGTGCTGGCTGTTTGGCTGGAACCAAGATGGCGGCGATTAGAATTCGGAGTCCAGAATAGACGATTCCTTCGGAGAAACCGCATCTTCTGTGACCGCAACAACCTTTTTGACGTGTTTGAAGATGACACAATTTTCAAGAAGTTTCGCTTTCACCGCGAGGAGATTCTTGCTATCACCGACAGCATAGCAGACGACGTTGAACTTTTGAATCGACGCGGGGCTCTCATCCCGTTCTAAACAGGTCCTAGTTTCGTTAAGCTTTTACGCAAGTGGGGCCTTTCAAGACATGGTGGGTGAACTAATCGGCATTGACCAGTCGACCGTGTGCCGCACTTTCAACAAGAAGCTGAGGAGTCAAAGATGCCCCCCTTCAACAAGAAGCTGAGGAGTCAAAGCGCAATTTCAGCGTCACCGAACAAAGCCGCATCCAGGGGCCCACAGAGTATGAGCACGAATACGTGAATAGGAAGAATTACCACTCGATTAAGGTTCAGGTAAGCACAATTGTCATAGTTCAAGTTATGTAACATTATTGAATTCTTATTCATACTTACATTATCTGAATATGAAGGCAAATCAGTCACTGTTGTGTCCGTGTATCTGGGATCCTTTTGTCTCAAATTATCACAGTTGTTTACTTAATAACTCATGCCAATTGTCAGTTACATGTATGCAAACTCATCAAGTAATCTTAACTCATGGGATGAAATATATGGCACAGTATTATTATCAGTTTGGATTGCATTAGAAAGAATGTGTGAAAGGAAGTGTAACCTCAAACGACCAGTCAGTGTGTATGTGTGGTGGGTATAGTGTCACAACCGCTAAATATTTCACTTAAACTCCTCAAACTTGTGCATTCAGCGACAAGTACTGTTAATGTTGGGCTATATGCACAAGGCGGTGAAACTTGTGGTTTGTTTTAATATCCTAAACCTGACTAAGCTTGTCTTGACTAACAAGAAAATGCTTAATAAAATTCTTTTGTTTTTACAGGTGGTCTGTGATGCTGATTTGATGTTCTTCAACGGTGTGGCACAGTGGCCTGGCAGTGTTCATGATGCTCGCATTCTGAGGGAGTCACGTCTTTTTCAAGACTTTGAAGATTGGTTGCTTGGTTGTACATAGCTTAATGAAGGCAACACATTGGGACTTTCTTTTATAGTGTAAAACTCCAATTATTTTTTCTCTGATAGTATGTCCCTATAGTACACTGACCTTGGTTCCCCAACAGCCACCAAAGTTTTCCTAAAATGTGTCTAACATGTGACCAAAAACAACACACAGAACATTGTGTGCATAAGACATAAATTCACCAAGTAAAACTTTGTCTCGACCCACCGAAAGCATGCAAAGTGATAATGGTGTGTGTAATGCTGCATAACCAAGCCAGATATATGAATCTTGAAGTTCCCTCCGATTCAGAATCTGAGGATGACAGTGAATGACGATGTTGATGCAGACAACGGCAACTCGGAGTCATACGACTCTGATGACGATCGACCTGCAAACTACCACCTCTCCAAGCGTGTGCGGACAGATGCAGGGAAAGCTGCCACGCAAAGATATGTACGTGACTTTTTTACAGAACTCAGATGAGTAAGTATACAAATCCCACCTCCCCCCTCCCAGTATAGTGAAATGAAAAGAGATTATTATTTCTTGCTATATAATGTCTTGCTGCTACAGTATTAACAGCTTTGTGTGTGACATTTGTTCCTGGTGCTGAACAGGGAGTAAACATAACTGAAATTTACATCAGAAAAATTCAGACCCCCTTTGAATTGATCTTCAATTCAAACTGAGTCTAAAACTTTCTGATGAACTAACCTGACTTTAATTTGAAGTCAGATCCTCATTCCTACAAACATTGTATACTAGCACTCCATACTTTATCTCATTTTCTGAAGGGCATGTACACTATTAACAAAGAACACAAAGTAAACATGAGAAATAATTTTATTACATTTGAATACAAAAATGAAGAGTGGGGGGAAAAAAACGACGGACAAAACTATGTACATTAAATGATGACAGTGACTAAAAGGTTGAACGATTAACCCTTTAGCTGTCGGTACTACTTTTTAGTGCACGAGTTGTGACACAAGTAGTGTTACTGAGAGCAAAAGGATAAATGATTAAGTCCTGCAAGATTGGCATTCTTAGTTGAAGAAAGAATCATTGTTCTGTGTGTGTTCACTGGCTTGGTTGATCACACCTTGTAAAAGAAGCTTTGTGCTGATACATAACACTCACAATGCTCGTGGACAGTCCTAGTAGTTGTAACATATGTTTGTGAGAACTGCACATTTTTCGGTTGCCGCACTGCTCAAGGTGTCTTCACGAACTTGTAACAATTGTCAAAAAGTTTGTGAGACTCTACATGATTTGAGTCAACAACAGATTTTACTATGAAGTACACAGATCCTCCAAAGTGGGTCTACTAGCTTCTTGATTAAATCACATTGTCACAAAGCTTGCTACAGTACAACACACGTTCATAATAAAAAGTTCTGACTGAGAGATCAAAAGATTTATCACTTCACTCCCTGAACCACCATCTACTACACACCACTTGAAACATGCATAGATCACTTATGAAGTCTTTATAAAACAGGAAAGAAAGCTACCGTATGTGTCCTGTCATCAAAATGTGCATTGTGCTCATGATCATTCTCTTCACTGTTTGCCTTTGGGGTGCACAAATGAGACAGCATTGTAATACATTTTGGCAGTGTTAGAGTGATGTGTTGGCGAAAAAACGCCATCATAGTACTACTACTAGTGACTTGCAGAATAACAATGTTTAGTGTTTAACCCCTTTGTGCATGAAGCGACTGCTACAGTCTACTGTAGGTATCTGCATGCACAAGGGGATTAAATACCATCAGCCACAAGAGCACACAACCACTATGAAAGTATGATGCTTAAAAAAAGAATGTCATTAATGTTCACCATCAAGCACCCAAGATTGAAATTGACTAGGAAAGCACAGTTTTTACACACTGCACTAGCAGTATTTCACCACACCCAATACTTGGTGCACACTTACTTACACTTCCTGCATTTTCTCAATCTCCATCTTCAACTTTTTGGTCAATGTCTCATAGTACAAAATCTTTGCATCCATCATTTTGACTTTTGACTCATTTTTCCATATTTCACTTTGCAGATAGCAGTTCCATGTCGCTTGATCATCTTCGGCACCAGTATCTGTGACTACATCTGACAAGTTGGTTGCCTGTTGTCGCCTCTTCTTGATATTGCCAAGTTCCTTCCTGACGTTAACAGCTGATGACTTCGTCTTTTGGTGCAGTGTTGTGGCAGCTGGAGGCTCCTTTGGTTGCACAGGAGCAATAGAACTAAAAGAAGTTGATGTGGTTCCTGAAATATGATGTTGAACAAATTTGTAAAATGGCACAAAAAAATGTACTGTGATGGACACTACTTGTAACATTATGCTCACAACATGAAATGATGAGAATTAACATATATGGACAAAAATCACACAGCAGAGTTATGCTGTACTTGAATTGGCATTTTGATGGCTATCAAAATGCTGTAAGATGTACAGTGAGGGAAGAGAAAAGGTGAACACGGTCTAAATGCAAGAGGCATATAGATCCTCATGAGCCCAGTGACTGCAGGGGCTCATGAGGATCTATGCCTCTTGCATTTAGACCACATTGTGTCCATGTTCTTTGGACAGCTGTGGCTTTTGGTCGTTGGTTAACACAGATTTCAGAAACAAATGCAGTTCACAACTATATTCAACTGAAAACGCATACCTTGTGGAATGGTGACTGACAGAGTGATAGTGGTTACAGAGATCTGTTGGCTCTCTTTCGGCTGTCTATGGGTCACTGAAACAGCAATATAATGCATATTAGGGAGTGGTTAGACCCTTTTGACCAAAAATTATCACACATATAACAGCATTCCCCAATTTCCGGCACAGAGACACCACAAATACAACGCACAGTTCACGAGGCCAAGGGAAGTCTGATGCCAAATGGGCCTAAGTAAAAGCCTCCAATGGTGATTCAAATCTGCGAGTTTACATCTTTCCCCTCATAACCCTCATGGTACCCCAAATTTACTGACTGGAGGGTGACATTTTGATGCGCGCTCATTCCGAGCAGATGAATTCGAGCAGGTAGTGATGTCGGTATACAGGTACAGTGCGAAGCCCTTGGCTGTTGTAACTAGCAACTTCGCTTTAAAGTTTAAAAGTTATATGACAATTGCTATGCAAAGACATTTAACAGCAAGAAAAAAATACATAGTACTAGCCTTTGGGCATGGTAATAGGGATGGTGGAACTGTCTTGTGTGAACAGGTCCTCATCAAACTGCATGAACTCTGAGCCTGGCACCATCTCTTGTCCTTGAGTCTCGCATACGGGTACTGGAGCTGAAATAAACAATGTTTATTTAACACCTTGTACATGCAACCACTTGTACAATAAACAGTACCAGTGGCTGCATGAAAATATGGTTAAAATAGGTATAACACGCACACAGTCAACTTTAAGCAAAGTGTACACCTAGATCAGATTCAGATAAAATTTTGTATCAGTTTTTTCTTGGTGATGCAGTCGGTGGCTTGAGGTCATCGGTTGCTGGCACAGTAGCAGGCAATTTCAACTAAGTTTAATTATGTTGCAAGAAAGATGATTTAAACCCGTTTGTGCACACAGTCACCAGTGATTAAACAGTACCAGTGGCTGCATATAAACAGAGGTTTAATACAACTGAGAAGTATTGTGCACCGAGTCTTGACACTGTGCATATTCACATATATTTTTAAAAGCAAATATTTAAGTATATTTACTAAATATATGGTACTGACATAAGCTCTCAAGTCCACGGCTAATGTGTCTGTCATCCACACAGGAAATAATAGTGCTATTCACAGGAACATAATTATGTAAATATTGTAACAGGCATTTCAAGTTAGTATGAAATAAAAGAAGTGCCATTATCTACTGCCTCCAAACATGTGCCATGTGTGTATGCGTGTGTGTGTGTGTGTCTGATTATTAGTATGAAGAAAGTAAGGCCAAACTTTTAGTCATTGAAGGCTATATCTGTGTCTGCACTCCTAGTGCCCTTAGCATTGATCGAAAGATGCAAGTCTTCAGCGTAGACTGCTCAGTAGTAGTATTGTGTAGTAGGTTAGATTTAGATGCCGTTTTTACAAACCCAGTGAATCTGTAATACCAAGCAAACCAATACTATCTCTTAGTCATATTTGTTTGCATGCTGTTGATGCGAACTGATGGCTGTTTTAAATGTATATGAAAAATGAACATTTTTAGCGTATATTACATGACGGTTATCCGTTTGTCAGGTCAACTGGCAGTGAAATGTGGCTCAAAACTGGTCTATTGATGGGTGGCTGGGAACTCGACCTATGTGCAAGCTGAATGTGCATTTACACAGTAAACTGCCATCCCCATTGGAAAAAGAAATGCCTTTTCATAATTAAGGTCATTAAAGTGCAGTTCAACATGAGTGAATACAACAATGACATACACACAGTTATACATGTCATTGTGTGCAGTTCAACATGAGTGAATACAACAATGACATACACACAGTTATACATAACTATTAGGGAGCTTAATCAAATGACTTACGCGAGGTACAACATGAGGGTTTTTGACTACAGGAGCCATTTTTCTTCATAAGCTGTCTGTCAGAACGTTCACTGAAAAAAAAAAAAAAGATGTTTCACTATATTAGCAATGAAAAGTTATTTTGATTTTAAATACAAGGGCCATTTCAACTCAGCAATCAAAATAAAAACACACCTTGCATACTATGCAACCTCGTAATGCATGATACAGACACAACAGTACCAAAAGAAATTATGAAAGTGCTCTACTGCTTTATAAGTTCAAAGTATTCGGCATTTGAGACATGAGTCTGAAAGAGGTCTAAACACAGTAACTAGATACGAAAACGAAAAATGTGCAAACTGAACTCACCTCCAATGATGCCATGGATGAGGTTTGACTCTGCCCCGATGATCTGCAGAATGGATCTTCATATGGCATGGGCGACGGTCGTTTTCTTCATCTCCCTCTGGCGGTTTAGGACGTCAGTCCTCATTTTTTGCAACTTTTCCTTCACCTCCGTCCACTGGTCAGAGAAGTTTTCTTTCTAGCCCGCTTCTCGGTTTTTCTTCGTCGTATTGCAAAAATGTGAGTATGAGTATCAAAATCCGCGCGCTCGACAGGAAGTTTACACCGGTAGTTACATTTTTGTAGCGGAGCATGCGCAACGCAGGGGGGATTCCTACTCTTAAAATAGATTTCCGAGTTAGCTATTGCGCGCTCTAACTTCGACTTGTGCATTGCGCTCAAGCATCGCCGCTATCTTCGCGATAACTAGTCCGGGTTAAGACGCTAACTTGGAGTCAAATTATCTTCGACTCCAGCATCCGGCCCCTGAAATGGCTGAAACTGGTCCCTGGACTAACTATACCCTAGAAAGCACGTCCAGCAAGAGACATAAATTTTCACGAGCCGCTGTGGATATTGGGCTCATTAGAATTTATGCCTCGTGCAGATGGAGAAGTTGCTGTAGAGCTGTTCTGTCTGCACCAAATAGCTTAAATTCAGCTCTATGGGATTTTAAAAAGCCGAATCAGTCTCCTGAACTGAATGCCTCCCAGTATGCAAAAGATAATAATAAAATAATACCGTTATTATATAGGCGCTTTTTCTCAATTTTGGAGAAATCGACTCAAAGCGCCGCGCCTGAAACCCAACACACACACTCACGAAACAGACACGGATTTACGCCATTTAAGACAAACACAGTACAAGACAAACGAAGGGCCAGTCAGCTACTGAAGTTACAGAGATTTTTTTTATCGCTTGTATTTGAAATTTTGTAAAGTGGCCTGAGACCGGTACCAAAGTGTGGGGGGGTGGAAGAACCGGAGTACCCGGAGAAAGAACCCCCGACGGTCCGCCCGAATTAACGGTGACACTTACCAGAGGAGAAAAGTCCAACGCCGGAACCCGGTATCGAACCGCTCACCTTTGGAATTGGTGGCAGGCGCCTTAACCACTGCGCCACGGACCGCCCCAAGATCATGACCGACATGCATATCCGTGGGCAGGGCAACTGAGGTCCGATGGCTTTGTGTTTGCTGGTCCGTAAATGTACTGGTTCGAACTGTATGTGTTATTAGGAATCGTCTTAACAAAAAAGCACTGAAAACCAAAGGGTCAAAATCGTCACATCACAAGAAGTCTTATAGCAAGAAACGTTCTGCAAGTCTGAGAAGGATACCATTTTCACGAGACCCTACCTCAAATGTGCTGGATGGTATTTCAAAGACCGCAGATATTCCGTCGTCCACTGCTGAGCTGAAAAATGCCTGGAGATCTCCTGTGACAACATATACAGTAAATTTTGCAACAAGTTTTGACTGCTTTGAATTAGTAGCCATGGTTGATGGCTAACTAACTGGCATTAGCAGTCAGTATCTTTTCTCTTCTTCTCAATTTAAATGGTCTTCTTTTATCTACAACTCTTAACCCATATCATACTGAGGCTAAAAGCTTAAAATTTGTACACGGCCATATACAAGCTACATTTATAGTACTTACAGATAAGGATATAGACCAATGACTTTAGTTCAAGGGTGGTACCAGAATAGCTATTCTGGCACTACCCTTGAACTATTTTACTCACACTTATTTCACACACTGGTATATTCCGAATGATAAGGGTTAAACTCTCAGCACTAAATGACTTCCATTCTATAGAATGGAAGTCATTTAGTGCTGAGAGTTTATGAGTTATACAACGCTTCCATTTTATGTCAAATTTATATTTTACAAATTGTTAGACGAAACAGTGCCATGTAAACAATACGGCTGATTATATGCACAAGAAGGGAGTGTGTCTATCTGTTGGTGGGGGGAGTGTATCTACGTGTTGCTAGGGTGTGTGTGTGGGGGGGAGGGGGGTGGGGGTTGGCTAATGCAACTTACCTGTATTGACGGTGGAGTGACCACTGGTGGATGCAAATGCCCACTCGTGCGTATAGTGGTTGGACGTGATCTCCCTGGCGTGAAGCACGCGGTTGTCATCTAGTGTGGTGCTGGAGGAGGGGACCCCGGAATCCTGAGAGAGAATGCCCCCATCCTCCTCCCTCTTGGCCAGCAAGTCCGGCACCACACTGTCCATTGTGGAGTCGATTGTGGGAGAGGAGACTTTTAAGCGACGGGCTGCCATTGTCAGGGAGCTGTGGCTGTCCTGGTTCATCTTAACACAGTATATTTTCTTCCTTTTCCCCCCTTGTGCATACAGCCACCTGCACGGTTTACAGTCTGTGCCGATGGCTGCGTGCACAAGGAGGCAGAACGCTGTACTGCCATCACACTGGTGGTCTCTTCTGATTTTCGCTGCTATCAGTTGCAGCGAATTTTAACGAAGTTTCATGACTTTTAACGGACATGCAATCTGAACAGGCCCGTCGTTTCGCCTGACAACATAAATCCTTACAACTACGGGGGGCTAATAAGGGCCAATGCCTATGTAAACAGGGTGGTGTTTGCCGTCTCTCCACATGGATTAAAATTTTGGCCAAGTTGTAGCCATAGACAGACTGACCTCATACTCACACGATCATCTAACTACGATATTAATGGAAAGACCCTTCAACTAGACAACACATTTGCAAAGTCTATCAAACTATACAGATGACGGACTCATTGTTTGACTTAATTTATATGGTATATTGATCTATCTCTTTGAAAGAAATGCATTGGCCTTTTATAAAACAACATTTCTGCGTATCTGGCAAAGTAAGACGTTATTTATTTCATATTTATTTATTATTTACATAGATTTTACTTACAAGTTCTTCCAGAGGCCTGGTGGCGGCAGACAATTCTTCATCAACCCCAAGTTCTACTACAAGAAACAAAAATATGTTCAGATAAGCAAGTAATGAAGGCAATCAGGATTAGCCGTTTCATTTCCACCTACACCCGTTTTACATTCTGCCCATGAGAAATGAAGCGCATTGCATGACAACCCATAACACTCCGACATATTTGGATGAATCATAATATTTCAAGGATGGCAACCGAATTTTGGTACCACACGTGACTATCCTGATCAATCTGACTTCAGAACTATCAGAGTGAGCCTTCAAAATACAATTGTCAAATAGGGAATTTCAACCTTAAGGTTTTATGTGTGAAAGTACATAAACATTGACTGCAAAGTGCGCTAACTCACCCTCCTCAAAGTACATTAAATTCCCGCACTAGCTAAACGGAAGGATCACAGAAAACATTACGAAATCGCAGGACTTGGAATCTAAATTTGATTAATTTGGTAATTTTAAATTCTGGGTCCAAAAGACAATTTCGTCATGTTTCATCCAGAATAGTGAGGTTTCGTTTCCAACGAACGACTTGCAACAACCAACAATCGAGAGTGCAATTACGGCGGACAGACAACACTCTAAACATCTCTAAGAGGCACAGATCCTCATGAGCCCTTGGGGCGCATGAGGATCTATGGCTCTTGGAGATTGTTGGAGTGTTGCCGGTCTACTCTTAAGGAACAAGCTGGTTATCCGCCGTGATTTCGTTCTCGTTCGTTGTTGGTAGTTGTTCGTCAAAGGAACCTCACCGATCTGGTAGCAACTCCTTCGAGAAGTGTCACAAACGGATCCACATCAAACTGCCACGTGTCTGTATGCAGTATGTCTTTAAAATAAAAGCTTAACCCCTTAACTGCGGAGGCAAGCGGATCTGCAAGACATAAATCCTCATGAGGATTTGTCTCTTGTTAGTATTTTTGTTTATGCCTAATTTTGTCTCATTTACATCTGTGTTCACTTCTCCACGAGAATGTCGGTCAGTGTGCAGTCTTTCTGACACGAAAAAAACAAACACGTCATCACTGGCAGCGAAGAGGTTAAAACCAGCTATAATAACCAAATAATAATACCATAATTCATTCCCAGGTAATCTTTTGAATTCGTGGTCAGTAGCATGAGCCAGTTTTGATGAGGCTGGACACCGAGGCGTGAACACAGGAAATCAATGGTGTTTTCCAAGTAGGCGATATAGGAGATCACACGCTGCATCATAACTACCTGTTAATAAAGTAAACTAGAGTGAAATTCACGACCTTGCATGGAAGTTACAATCGTCACTGTAATGATCTGTAATCCTTGCACATTTCCCACACCTGTCTTCTAGTCTTCAACTCCCTTGTGCATGGTATCGTTGGCTACATGAACATGAGAGTTAACCCTTTTCATCTTGATACACCCACCCATTGCTTGAAATACATTTGACTGATAGTTCAAGGGTGGTGCCAACACAGCTTGGCGCCTGAGGCGCCAAGCTATGCTGGCACCACCCTTGAACTAAAACAGTTGATCTATCTCCTAATCAGTAATGCAGCCTTCGTAGCACAACAATCAAATTTTACAAAATCAGCCTCAGGATGAAATGGGTTAAGAATGATGGACAGAACTATGTGGAAAAATGTGCAGGAATTTCTGCAAAAAATCATTACACGTGTAACTTCAAATGCACCTGACAAGCACAGTGCATGTTGATATGCAAGTCTCTCCCCCAACGTGCGTGCACTACTCACTCTACAAGTGAGACAGTAGTGCCGCTGCGCATGCATGAGGGGGTGGGGGTGCTCAGTTTTATATCAAAATGCATCGTGTTCGTCAGGGGCGTAAAATCTCTATCGTCAGGCCCTATATCAAAATCTTACTTCTTGTCAAAATACAAGGTTGATACATACGTAAAAAATGCACACATTTATGTGCATTTTTCACGCATTTGTCAACATACCTTGACCTTTATGACTAGTCGGCCAAATACATAGGAAGGTCTTCTCACCAACTGACCTTCGGCTAAATTTGACAGAAATGTTTGCAAAAGTGCCAGTCAAGACGTACATTTTATTAAATATAGGCTTTCCTTTACGCATTCCTGACCCCTTGTGACCATTAGACTTTTGAGCGGGGCCGCTCAATCAGTATGCACAGGAAGGTCTTATCATCAGGTATATGTCTGCCAAGTGTGGCTTTGAAGTTTAAACTATAAGTATTTGAGAAAATACAATTTTTGTTAAAAATATTTCTTGACCTGTTGTGACATTGACCTTTGAGCGCAGTTACTCAAACTCAAATTGGTACCTTTGAAATTTTTCACCACAAAGCCTCCTTGGGCCAAGTTTAAAGTCTGTGTCTTGAATGTTTACAGATGATGGAGGCCCAATGCATCACTCACTTTTGCTATCACACGTGAGCCAAAACACCCTACCAACAGCCAAAGGGTTG
Source organism: Semisulcospira habei (assembly GCA_036245525.1). NCBI lineage: Eukaryota > Metazoa > Mollusca > Gastropoda > Semisulcospiridae > Semisulcospira > Semisulcospira habei. Next base: position 44,118,487 of record BTPG01000004.1, read on the forward strand.
GAACGATAGTAGGAAAAAACGTTGGAATGAAAAAAAGACATTCACTGTCACCCACCATTCCTTACCTTGGTTTCCCGTCCATCTTCTGCAGACCCAGGCACCAGCTTACAAATGACCTTCAACCTTTCATTCAATGTGTTATGTCGTATTCTGTAGAGTACATACAAAGCACCATTGATTACATATGAAATCAGCTGTGGTTTCCTCGGGTCAATGAAATAGAAATATTATTTTTGATCGCTCAGCTTTTAAAAAAGTGACAGATGCCTTTGTTCAAAATAAATCATCAATGGTATCGAAGTACGTTTAAAACTGTGAACATTTTCTTCAAGGCTGCGATTCAACAATTTCCCAAAATGTATTTTTCAGTTACAGGTCCAGATTTTGAACTACATTTTGCGACATCTGTGTTCAAAGAAGTACCCAACGGAGAAAGAAACACGCTTAGAAAAGACGGGTACAACACCCATCTTTTCTAAGCGTGTTTCTTTCTCCGTTGGGTACTTCTTTGCATATTACACGCTTGGCAGTCGCCTTTTTGGTCTGGATTATCTGTGTTCAAAACTTGAAAAGTTTTTTTGTTATACAGTGGCGGATCAGTGACCTTCAACCTGATTCAAAAGGCCTCCCCGACGCTAGACCTTCCTTCCAGCTGCCGAAAAATCGAAAAGCGGAGGGGGAAGGGGATTGAGGGTTATAGCATTTTTTTTTTGTTTTGTTTTGGTTTTTTTTTTTTTTTTTGGGGGGGGGGGGGGGGTCCGGAACACCTGGAATCCGCCCCCCCCCCCCCCAACCCAGACCCACCCCCGTTATATTCCTTGCACTGTGACAATAATTCTGTAGTAAGACTACATTTGTATTAGTAGAGTGAATTGTATTAGAGTGAATGTTCAGGCTAACAGCAGCTACTGCACGTCCTGTATACAACCTTCAAATTGAGAAACACAATTGAGGATTTAGGGATCTACATTTAGAACTGGAGAGAGTGGCGTAAAAAAATCGCTAACAAAATACCTTTCACTGTGCCGATGCTTTTCCAGTATAGCAAGCACTGTGTCGGGCGTCCTATCTTTTCTTGAGCCGCACTTCTTCTTGCGAGATCCCGGTGACACCTCAGGGGACTCCAGGCATAAGTGTGAACTCATTTGTAAACAAGCATGCTGTCACAACAGATGAAAAGTGAAGACGAAAGATATTTTTTATCCATATATATGATAAAAGGTGCACATCATCCAGGGACATTGTTTTGCTGAAAAAGAAGGAAGAAATGAAAAAAAGGCCACATAACACGATCAAGACCTCAAGCTCAAATTTTAATTTCACATTTTTTCTTATTATTGTCATCAGGGTAAGTCCTATGTCACAAGACAAACACATACAAGTGTGTGCGCGCATGCGTGTGTGTGGGTGCGAGTGTGCCTGCGTGTGCTTGCTTACTCGATTATCACAGGTGCTGTTACTGTTGGAGGCAAAGCCATATTGGTCCAGTGAATCGGTGTCGACTGGTGATTCTCCAATCTGACCAGAAGTACAGCTGTCAGTCTGGGCCCAACATTACACCCTTACGGCATGACAAACATTAACTCTCTTTCGCGGCCAGCCGCATAATGATGCGTGGCTTATGCCGCGCATCCGTATGCGGCTTTCCGCGAATGAGTCTTTTTGTGTATGCAGCAACCAATGCTGTTTACAGAATCGGTGGCAGCATACACACCAAATTTTCAGTTTCAGCGTTTTTGGCAATCAATAAATCAAAAATCGTATTACTGTGTAGATCACTGCTCATTGCTATACATTGTGCGACAACTGAGTCTAAACTATATCACACGTGGCTGTATTATGCATTAGACATGGCATTAAAATGTGACTGCATAGATTTAGGCCTGTATACCTGCATATATATATATATATATATTAGATAGATAGGTGTTTGCAACCAAGCCACATCATTTACTGGCCACAACTGCTTGCTTGTCATCCAGCTTGTTTTACTGAGCGACTCCTGTCCGCAGGTTTATTACAAATTATTGACTAAACCCACAATGCAAAAAAAACAAACAAAGCATCACGCCGACATTAGCCACTGTTGACCCACCCACCACTGCACGGGCGAAATGCTCGTGCTGATGTCAGCCTAAAGACTTTTTCCGCACTGAAAAGTAAAATCCATTATCACCACACATACCGATCTTACGTCTGCTCCTTCTGGCATATCCTGCTGGAGGTACTCGGCGGCAGGTATTGCTTCAACTTCAAGGAAGAGGTCATCAAAACCAGGATGGGTCTCGTCACAAAGTGATGTGAAACCCAAGTCGTCCTTCGACCCGGTGCATTCAGCCATTACGCTTTTTGAGCTCTGTCTTCGTTACGCTGTTTTGAATACGGCAAAGCACAAACAAGAGGTCAATTTAAAAATGCACAATAAATGCACGATTTATTTTCATTTCAGAAAGAAAATTGTCGGTTGCAGCTTCGCTGAGTTCTAACAAGTTATGCAACATACGGCTATGCTGAGGACGATTTGCTTCATCCATGGACATTGCATTGTCACAGCTCTTGGCCCTCATAATCCTGTACATGTATCAGGACCATGAAGGCAAATCAGTGCAGTGTTAGGTAAAGCTGAGATTAGGGCATTACTTTAGTCATTGGCCTAACACGTTCTAAAGAAATGTGTTCAGTCGCTGCCGACCAAAAGTCAGCAAAAGTTAATGACAACTTCCTCATCTGGTACACCGTTCTAACTCGTTAATGTCAGTAACCGCAATCATATGACAGTGCATCTTGCAAGATTTTTTTTTTTTTTTTTGTCAGTCCACAAGTTCGACGAGTTTTACCGTCTCCTTGACCCAGGTCTTTGACCTCAGGGCATTTAAGGACCACTTCGTTCCGTAGCTGATGACATGACAAATGCGAATCGTAGGCAACTGGCTTAAGAGCTAAAATTATTAAAATCCTTTCCTACGATACTAACCAAACTGTCGTTGCTGGGAAAGCAACAAAAGAAAAATGCTTCTGTCAGCAAAGTCAGTCAAGACCGGTGCGGCGAGTCGTGTCACGTGATTGCAGAATGTGTGTCGGTCCAGCGATATTTCAAAGGTCGCGCGGGTAAAACTTTGACCGTGGCATCATGCTAAAGTTTATGTTTACGTTTGTGATGGAAAAAAAATATTTCAGATCAAGTGTTAATAGTCTCGAAAGAGTCTTACGAATTATGAAGAGTAGGGTCACCTTTCTCGACGAGAGAAAATCCAAAGGTCAGAAGTTCATTTTAAAAGGGGAAGCATTCTTAACCACAAACACGTTTGTAGTGTATCCTCGGTGGCACAGATTATTTCGCTTGTTCGTTGTCTTCTCGCTCTCCCCCCCCCCCCCCCCCCCCCGCCCCCTCCCCCCCCCCAGCCCCCCCCCCCCCCCCCCCTTCCCCTCCCAAATCCGATTACGCGGGCCCACGGCCGCCGACATCGGCCCAAGGACCTTTGCTTAGTGGGCAGTTACCGCAATTCCTGAGAGGGAACATTACATTGCATTTCAGTTGAAGTAGGTTTAAGGCCCATGTTGGGTGGATATATCTTCTCACTATCATACTATACTATACATATGCTGATGTAGTATGAGTGCAGATATCGACCTGCCAGTCTGTGTTCCAGCCGGAAACCCTGGACCCCCCCCCCCCCCCCCCCAGATCCGCACCTTGCAAATTGCAAACCGTGAAGTGAATTGAAAACAGATAGAAAACCACGAGTGAAAAGATGGCGCGTGAGTGCTCTTTGCCTACATGTATTATTGACACTTTTTGCTGTGGCAGGGTTAGTGACGGCAAGCAGTGCTAATTGTCAACTAAATTAACCGTATCATGGATGAATTTCCCGAATTTTGGAAGTGTTACTTAACGACTATGTACCACTTGCAGGAGGTGGATTGACTATGATAAGTTCAAGGGTAGTGCCATATTAGCTTAGCGCCTGAAGGCGCCAAGCTAATCTGGCACTACCCTTGAATTATCAAGGTCAATCAATCTCCTGCTGTAAGGTGTTGGCGCTAAAAGAGTTAACGAACTCTTCACCGCCGAGAAAATGTTAATACGATGGAGCGGCAAGAGACAGATCAGTTCAGGTCTTGCTGACTCCTGTAGATTCAAGTTCATTTTCCGAGTGGAGTTCGTTGGAGTTGACGAAGATTCCTGAATAGAAAGAAGTTTCTTATTGTATTGTATCCGGCTTCGAGTCGATGACATCATGAATGTGGAAGGCGATAAGCTTTAAACATCAATTCTGTCTGTGTACTTCGTGAAAGGTGTTTGTGTTAATGCGTGCACGTGAAAGGTGTTTGTGTTACCCCATTCAGCCCTGACGCCCTACAGCAGGAGATGGGTCGACCATGATAATTCAAGGGTAGTGCCAGATTAGCTTGGGCGCGCCTGTCGGCGTCAAGCAAATCTGGCACTGCCCTTGAATTATCATGGTCGATCCATCTCCTGCAACTGGTGCATAGTCATTAGATGACGCCTCCAAAATTTGGGAAATACGGCCGTCGGGCCAAATGAGTTAATGCGTGCGTGCGTGCGTGCGCGCCCGAGCGCGCGCGCGTGTGTGTATGTATGTATGTAGTGTGTGTGTGCCGTGTGTGTGTGTGTGTGTGTGTGTGTGTGTGTGTGTGCCAGTGTGTGTGTGCCGGTGTGTGTGTGTGTGTGTGTGTGTGTGTGTGTGTGTGTGTGTGTGTGTGTGTGTGTGGATAGGTAAATAGGCCGTGTTCAAATTTTAACTTCAGGTTTGATCATGTTTCAGTACTCGTACATCTTGTACTAAGATCTCGTAACTTAACCAGTGCGCAAAACGTTAGGCCGACACCCCGGGTGCCGCATTTAGCTCGCACACTGCCATGTACATGACCTATTGTTAGTATTGTATTGAGTGGCGTAGGGAGATATCTATTCATCGCGCTTTACATGTTACTGTCCAGCTTTAAACAAAATGAATTACCGCTATATCATGTTTTGCTCCAAAAAGTTGCGCTTGTCTAACCACAAGGGGTGAAAACCGATGTCTACGGCAGTCATGTGAAGAGTTGTGCCCCTGACTTGGGGCGTCATGGATAAAGAATGATGACGTTCGGTCAAGGGGCACAACTCCGGTTTTCTCCGCCTGTGGTCTAACCTAGACTGAATAGAACTGATTAACTTGAAGATCGCAAGTGCTCATTCTTTTCATATCACGTCTGGAACTCATTACCTCCCCTTGTAGTCAGTCCATTACACTATCAGCCTAAAACTAACCTGAAAATACATTTATTTAAATTAGCCTATCAGGGTTATTTTAGTCTTTGCTCCCAACTTGTGACTGATTTTGTGTGGCGGTTTAACCGGTCCTGTTCGGCATTTCAGTTGAAGTAGGTTTAAGGCCCATGTTGGGTGGATATATCTTTTCACTATCATACTATACTATACATATGCTGATGTAGTATGAGTGCAGATATCGACCTGCCAGTCTGTGTTCCAGCCGGAAACCCTGGACCCCCCCCCCCCCAGATCCGCACCTTGCAAATTGCAAACCGTGAAGTGAATTGAAAATAGATAGAAAACCACGAGTGAAAAGATGGCGCGTGAGTGCTCTTTGCCTACATGTATTATTGACACTTTTTGCTGTGGCAGGGTTAGTGACGGCAAGCAGTGCTAATTGTCAACTAAATTAATCGTATCATGGATGAATTTCCCGAATTTTGGAAGTGTTACTTAACGACTATGTACCACCACTTGCAGGAGGTGGATTGACTATGATAAGTTCAAGGGTAGTGCCATATTAGCTTAGCGCCTGAAGGCACTACCCTTGAATTATCAAGGTCAATCAATCTCCTGCTGTAGGGTGTTGGCGCTAAGAGTTAACGACCTCTTCACCGCCGAGAAAATGTTAATACGATGGAGCGGCAAGAGACAGATTCAGGTCTTGCTGACTCCTGTAGATTCAAGTTCATTTTCCGAGTGGAGTTCGTTGGAGTTGACGAAGATTCCTGAATAGAAAGAAGTTTCTTATTGTATTGTATCCGGCTTCGAGTCGATGACATCATGAATGTGGAAGGCGATAAGCTTTAAACATCAATTCTGTCTGTGTACTTCGTGAAAGGTGTTTGTGTTAATGCGTGCACGTGAAAGGTGTTTGTGTTACCCCATTCAGCCCTGACGCCCTACAGCAGGAGATGGGTCGACCATGATAATTCAAGGGTAGTGCCAGATTAGCTTGGCGCCTGTCGGCGTCAAGCAAATCTGGCACTGCCCTTGAATTATCATGGTCGATCCATCTCCTGCAACTGGTGCATAGTCATTAGATGACGCCTCCAAAATTTGGGAAATACGGGCCGTCGGGCCAAATGAGTTCAAAATGCGTGCGTGCGTGCGTGCGCGCCCGAGCGCGCGCGCGTGTGTGTATGTATGTATGTAGTGTGTGTGTGTGTGTGTGTGTGTGTGTGTGTGTGCCTGCCAGTGTGTGTGTGTGTGTGTGTGTGTGTGTGTGTGTGTGTGTGTGTGTGGATAGGTAAATAGGCCGTGTTCAAATTTTAACTTCAGGTTTGATCATGTTTCAGTACTCGTACATCTTGTACTAAGATCTCGTAACTTAACCAGTGCGCAAAACGTTAGGCCGACACTGACCCGGTGCCGCATTTAGCTCGCACACTGCCATGTACATGACCTATTGTTAGTATTGTATTGAGTGGCGTAGGGAGATATCGTATTCATCGCGCTTTACATGTTACTGTCCAGCTTTAAACAAAATGAATTACCGCTATATTTTTGCTCCAAAAAGTTGCGCTTGTCTAACCACAAGGGGTGAAAACCGATGTCTACGGCAGTCATGTGAAGAGTTGTGCCCCTGACTTGGGGCGTCATGGATAAAGAATGATCATGGATACTACATTTAAATATAAGTCAGTGGAATGATGACGTTCGGTCAAGGGGCACAACTCCGGTTTTCTCCGCCTGTGGTCTAACCTAGACTGAATAGAACTTATTAACTTGAAGATCGCAAGTGCTCATTCTTTTCATATCACGTCTGGAACTCATTACCTCCCCTTGTAGTCAGTCCATTACACTATCAGCCTAAAACTAACCTGAAAATACATTTATTTAAATTAGCCTATCAGGGTTATTTTAGTCTTTGCTCCCAACTTGTGACTGATTTTGTGTGGCNCCATTACACTATCAGCCTAAAACTAACCTGAAAATACATTTATTTAAATTAGCCTATCAGGGTTATTTTAGTCTTTGCTCCCAACTTGTGACTGATTTTGTGTGGCGGTTTAACCGGTCCTGTTAGCAGAATGTTTGTGTATTGTGTATTGTGTAAAAGACAGGTGCAAGTGTATGCCTCAACTCAGTGATTTTTGATTTTTTTTTTTAATATTGAAATTTCTTATTACGATTATATAATATCTAGTTGTTGTATCATCAAAATCATTTGTAAAGCGTTCCGAGCGTGTCGGGCGAGCGGGGAACATGAACTTGACTTGAGACGCTAAAGAAAAGCGCTGTATTATTCATTTAGTACTATGAAGTTCAAGGGTAGTGCCGGATTTACCCTTTGGCTGTTGTTACGTGGTAGTCGTGGTCGTAGTATGATGCAACCACACCAGACACACTCACGTAGGGTTCTTGTACAAAAGCCTCACGGCATTTGCAACTCGTCACACGTGGCACACGGTTGTAGACCACTCACTGGAGTAACAGTTCTTTATTCTCACGATGCACTCCTAGCACACTGCATCCACACTTTGATGCACTTTCTCTCGCGGTAAATGCATCCGCGCTTTGATACACTGTCTCTTACATTGCACCCACACTTTGATACGCTGTCTCATCATAATGCATGCACATAGTCAGTTCCATTTTACTGTCCTACTGGCACTTAGAGTGATCGAGGACTAGCAGTTTTGGCGTAGGTTGCCCTTGCAGTCGTTTTGCGTAGGTTTTTATAATGTTATTTTTGCCCCTCCTCCTTTCTCATCCGGGCTTGGGACCAACCTTGTAATGTGTTGAGTTTCATATTCATGAATACATGTACAACTTCAAGGGAACTAACTCCTCACTAATCGCGGCACTTAGGCGATGCTAGAGTTATCGCTAGGGGCTGGCTACCAAAACATGGCGATCATCATCAACCGATATTTCTGTATGAATACAAAGTCAGTCTGAACACATCAATCAGTGTTGTTTACTCCTTGTATGCTTGACGTCCACGATTCACGCACCACCAACAGTACTCCAAACATTACAAACCTGTGTTACCAACAAACTGATCATAGTGTTAAATGATGGCAAAACTGAGGCAACGGCTAATCCAATATTATCCGCCGGCTTCGTCCATGCCTTTATCGTCATCATTGTCGGTGGATGGAACACTCATTGGCTTTTCTGCGAATGTGAGAAACCTGGGTGTTACACTTGACAGAGGGTTATCTATGTCACAGCATGTCAGTGCAGTGTGTAGATCAGCTTGTCTGGAACTTAGTCGCATTAGTTCAGTTCGTCACCTGCTCACCGTGGAAGCCACTAAAACACTAGTCAGTTTGTGCATTTGTGCTGTCCAAGCTAGATTATTGTAACTCCTTTCTTTGTGGCTTCCCTCAGTTATCTCATTGATCGCCTCCAAAAGATTCAGAACAATGCAGCCCGGCTCGTTCGGTGAGAGTCCGTAAGTCTGAACATATGTCACACCCATCTTGAAGTCCTTTCACTGTCTACTTGTGTCCTCACGTATTGAATACAAAGTTATGTCAATCTGTTTTAACTTAATTGTCCTCCTTGCTGCAAGCCGCTCCGCTCTTCTTCTGATAAACGGAAGTTGTGTGTACCTTCTGTCCAAACCAAAACATTTGGTCAGCGCACTTTTGTTTATCAAGCCCCAGTGTTGTGGAATACACTTCTTCCTCTTCAGGTCAGAAACAACGAGTCTGTCTCCGACTTCCTGAGGTTGTTGAAAACTCGGCACGTCTTCAAGTTTGACTTTAAATAACTGCCAGTGTTTGATGCCTTAGTTGTAGTTCTGTAATCCTACGTGTTTTAGACTGAATGTTATTAGAACATAATATTATGTAAGCATTGTTGTTTAGTTCATTGTAAAAGTGGTGTGTTCGGGTATTGTGTTTGTTTGTTATGTGCATATGTCATTGTATTTTTCTTTTTGTGTCCAGATTGTAAAGCGCTTATAGCTTTTGATTAAGATTAATATATATAAATACTCATTATTATTATTATAATATAATATATTATATTATTATATAAATCAGCGCCCAAAAGCCCAAACCGTCCGAGGAACATGGATACAAAGTGATATTCGCAAGAGGCATAGATCCTCATGAGCACCCGCAACTGCGGGGGCTCATGAGGATCTATGTCTCTTGCAGCTGGGCCCTGTTCACCTTTTTCTCAGCAGTGAAGGGGTTACGGACTCTGCACACGAATCTGATCAAGACTACGATGGGGGAAGGGTGTTTGTGTTAAACCGTTCAGTGCCGACACAATTTGAGCACTACCCATCTGCAGTTGCGGGGGCTCATGAGGATCTACGCCTCTTGCTGACGACCACTTTGAATCCATGTTCCTGGGGCAGCTAAGGTTTCTTGATGTTAAATTAACGAAGATTGAAAAAACGCACTCTGCTGAGTTAACTGGGACTGTTCGGATGAAATGAGATTAACTCATTCGAGACGTGCCGACTCCGGATACGCGGCATACGCCGCGTATTCGGAGGCGACACGTCTCGAATGAGTTAAATACCTCGTAGGTTTGCTGGGGTCTGGAACTCACAAAGATCTGCTTGTCACACAGAGGGCAGCTGAAGCTAGTGTGTCTGCTCCCACCCATCTGCTCGTCAATGTAGGCCCCTACAGCTGCAGACGCGCCTTGCAGAAGTTGTGGAGACAAGGCAAGGCTTTTGGGATCCTTGAACGTCTTGGCACAACGCGGGCGGGACAAGAAGTCCTGCTGAAGGCGCTGTGTAGCGTGCGACGACATGGTCCTAGTCCCGGCACGGTAGTTCCGCTGCGTCTGAATCGTAAAGCGAAACTGCCGTAATAAGCCAACCAGTCCTGACACACGAGCTGATATACATCGACCATGGCACTTCAAGGGTGTGGCAGAACAGCTTCGAGGCGCCAAGCTGTTCTGGCACCACCCTTGAATTATCATGATCAATTTCTCTCCTGAACTGTAACAGACTGCAGAGGAAATCTTCTGAATTTGGATTGTGGAGTTAAAACGATAACATCGGAACTACGTATATATACGTAATGTCACAGTCAAATGGTACTCAGTGATGAAAGACATTTTCACGATGCAAAGACGTTTTCACGATGCACTGTCGGAAGACCCCTTACAGTCTGAACACGGAAATGTGGGTAAGTATTTCAGTATTCACTGAAATGACGCCTCATGTTTGATGATAGTCATTTCCAACACCACGGTGATGAAGCAATTACTTGTGGCGCAGAAAACGGAACAGGGTCAGGAGTGAGTTTGGAATGTCCCGACATGTACCCCCCCCCCCCCCACGCCCATCCCCCCCTCCCCTTCTCCCCCCGCTCCTCCCCTAACGCACCACACACATCTCCCCCTACCCTCACTCATCCGCCTGACCGTCACTTTCTTTATGACTTCACCGTGCTGAAAACAGGTATATTTTGTTTCTGAAACCGTTGTGTTCACTGAACGGATAAAAGCCACAACTGTCCAAAGAACGTGGACACAAAGTGGTCTCGGCAAGAGGCATAGATCCTCGTGAGCCCCCGCAACTGCGGGGGCTCACGAGGATCTATGTCTCTTGCAGTTGGATCACTTTTTCTCGGCATTGAAGGGGTTACAAGCCTTATGGTCAGCGGTGCTGTAAGTTTTGGTAATTCGTCCGGGTAGACGGCGTTTTATTGGTGAGGAACTGTGCAAAGCCGTGCACCGTGTGATAAAAATGAAAGCGACACATTCAGATCACTCCCTATATGAATCACGTATACGACTTTCTAAACAACGGCCTCAGTGTTCACGCGAACGCCTCCTCATTAAAAAAAAATACGTGAGTGTAAACAGTACGAGCCTACGTGAGGGATATCACATACGGACAGATATCTAGCAATTAAACACGTATATCTGGCCTACAGGCCGCGCAGTAGTCATTATATAATTATCTCTAGTGTTGGTGCGTAATTTTAGATCTTTCCGCTCGAGACCGAATGGTCTAAAGTCACAAACTAGCACACACATCTTTATATAACTGACAAAGTGGTCTTTCTAATTGACCTCTTCACTCCCAGTGGACGCAGACCGGCTATACTTCTGAAATCCGCTGTGTCACTGCCACACTGTCATCTTCACTGCCACAGTGCGTACATGTACGTCTGAAATCTGTCAATTCGAGTCAACGCGAAAGCGCTCCAGCCGTCCCTTGAACAATGGATACAAAGTGCCTTCAGCAAGAGGCATAGATCCTCATGAGCCCCCGCAATCGCGGGGGCTCATGAGTACCTATACCTCTTGCAGTCGTGTGGCGTCCATTTATCTTTTCGGCAGCGGTGAAGGGGGTTAAATGTCGGAGAGCTTCAAACAACATGGATACAAACGCTGTGCCAGCATCACTGACGTACCCTGCAGTTGCGGGGCACATGAAGATCTATGTTTTTTGCAGCTGGACTGATTTCACGTTTCACTTTAGCAGTGTAGGTGATAATATTGAATCTGCGAGGCTATCAGATATAATCAGCGGTGACGGCCCTGGCTGTCGGCGTAATCTATCGACCTTCGGCGCTGACATCAGTCCTACAGCCGACTCGAGGGGCTTGGGTCGTTTATGACAGTTCAAGTGTAGTGCCAGTGCACGTCACTAAACAATAAGCCCATCAGGCCGGCGCTAACCTTGACCAACAGGCAAAAGCCAAGACAGATATTCTGACGCTGAGAACACGTTAACCCCTTCACTGCCAGTGGACGCGAAATTATGTCCTTCAAAGCCAGATACAACGCCAAGCCGGCAATCCCATCGATCCAAGGAACAGAAGAGATGAATAAGGTCAGCAAGAGACAAAGAACCTCATGAGCCCCCGCGTCTGCGGGGGCTCATGAGGTTCTTTTCCTCTTACGGTTGGGTGGCGTACACAAATTTTCCGGCAGTGAATGGTTTTAAGTTTCGTCAGCCGACTTCCGTGGAAATCGAATGAAACCTGCTGTGTCATCGTCGACCTGTGTAACGTTCTCGATCTGGTACTTTGTATATTGTCATTTATTAGAAGCTGCCTCCCATAGTAATAATCATATCTGCCACCTTGAATTTGTCAAGGTGAGCTGGGCGGCTCACCGTGATAGAGCGTTCCACTCTCCGGCGTCCGAAAGGACACGAGTTCAAATCCAGCCTCGGTGCCCTACCTTCGTCGTGGATAAAGACGTTAAGCCATTCACATTTCAGGGGCAGATCGGGGGGAGGGGAGGTTCCAGGAGTTCCGCCCCCCCCCCTCCACGTCACCCACTAAAAATAAAGAAAGAAAGAAATGCTATAACAAAGTCCCTATTTAGGGTGTTTGGACCCCCCACCCCCACCCCCTCGGTGTTTTGATATTTGGGCGAACGGTGAGAGTTTTTACACGCACGCGCCTTCTCTCTCTCTCCCCCATCCCCCTTCCCTCCCACACACACACTTTTCGATTTTTAGGCCCCTTGAAGCAAGGTCTAGCGTCGGGGAGGTCTTTAGCAACAGGTTGAAGGTCCCAAACAAAACGTTGAAACCCCCCTCCCCCCCCCCTTCGAGATAACTGATCCGCCCCTGCATTCAAGACTCGTCGACACAAAATTGACTGAAAGAGGGGTGGCAGACATATACCCCTTGGCTGTTGTCGAACTCGAAGCGTCTTCACTATGAACTACAGTCTTAACCATTTGCGGGTCGGTAACGGTTTTTGTCGCGCTGATTCCTGTAGGAATCATCGCGACAAAAACCGCTACCGACACGCAAAGGGTTAAATTGTCATTAACAAAAAACAAGAACACCAAAACAACAACAAAACAACAACAATACCGAAATGTAGATATCAAAACACAACTGAATGACGATATCATAGAAACCAGAAACGTACAACCAGCAAATTTAACACAACATGCCCAACTTTCTTTCAGTCCCGCAGTATTGAGCTGCTAGGCTACACCGCATTTGATTCGAAATTTGTCACAGCTTCTGCTCAGTGAGGGCGGCGTTTCAAAACATAGTTATACACAAGACAGAGAGATATGTCGTCTCACTCCCACACACTACATGAACAGTTTCAGCGGGAAGAAACCTCGTCCCAACACAGGTAAAGGTCGAGAAAATACGTTTTTCGTGATGAACAAGAAGACGTTGGCACAATAAATTGACATACATATACATCCCGAAAAAAATGCATTTATCGACCGTTAAAAATCACTATATCGACACGCGTTTAACGCCTTCGCTGCCGAGAAAAAGTGAACACGAAACAACTTCAAGAGACATATATCCTCATGAGCCCCCGCGACTGCGGGGGCTCATGGGGATCTATGCCTCTTGCTAAAACAAATTTGTATCCATGTTTCTTGGACGGTGTTGGCTTTTGGTTGTCGAATGAACCCAGATTTCTGACACAAAATGTATGTAAAATGTACGTACAGTAGCAGTTAAGGGCTTAACTCATTCAAGAGGCTTTGCATCAATAGCTGCGGAAGTGTGCTGCCGGCGGCAACGCTGTACACTTTAGAAGCTATTGATTTAGTTCGCCTTGAATGAGTTAACTCATCTGCGATGAGCCGCATCCGGATACGCTGCTATAAGCACGGTATCCGGATCATTACTCACCAAAATATACTAATGGTCAAAACTTAAGGGCCACCCCACTTTTTGTGTCATTGTTTATCGTCGCAAGTACGCTAATAAAATACAATGTTCTTTCGATCCAAATGGGTTAAAAGTTGACCTTAGTCAGTCCACTGTACAGGGAACAATAGACAACAATTCATCAATTTCCACGAACGTGTCAAATGCACGTGAAACATCGTCAGTTTTTGTGAAAAGCTGCGCGATATTGGCAAGCGTACCAAAGGCGGGCAGGTGGAAAAACTCGGTAAAGTCGTGATGCACGTGCTAAAGGGGTCAGTCGTGAACACTGAGCACGTCTGTTTCGCTACAAATACCAGTACAGCAGGGGCATAATTGTCAATTTCCTAACCATGCCACCACGACGAAGCCTAACGCCAGTAGATCAAGGCCGGGCGCTAGCATGGCTGCAGGACCCAATTTCCGGACGAGAAGTTGGGAGACGTCTTGGGGTGTCCCATTCAGTGATCCAGGGGCTGCTGGCACGATTCAAAGAAACTGGAAGGGCAAAACGACGACCCTGCTCAGGACGCCCGCGCTGCACCAGCAGAAGGGAGGACAGATACTTCTGTGTGGCGGCTCTGCGCGATCGAAATGTCACGTCAACCACTCTGCGACGTCAACTGATGCAAGCTGCAAACATTAACGTCAGCAGAAGCACAGTCTGCCGACGTCTGCGCGAAATTGGCCTGGCTTCATGCACAGCAGCAGTGAGAATACCTCTCACTCCATTTCATCGCAGAGCCCGGGTCGCCTGGTGTTGTCAACATGTGAGGTGTAACAAGACTCCAGTGGACTCAGGTTCTGTTTACTGATGAGTCACGGTTTACTGTGTCCTTCAACGACGGCAGGTTCAGGGTCTGGAGACGCGAGGGCGAACGATTCACGGATGGATGCGTTCAAGAGGTGGATCGCTACGGAGAAGGCTCAGTCATGGTCTGGGCAGGCTTCAGCAGGGAATGCAGGACCCCCCTCCACTCGTCATCCGAGGCACGCTGACTGGACTGCGCTATCGGGACGAGATTGTGCAGCCCCTCATCCTGCCAGCTCTCCAAGCCATAGGCGACAATGCTGTTCTGCAGGACGACAACGCTCGACATCAACGCGCCCGTGTGGTGGATGAATACCTTAAGCAACGGGGCATCATGAGGATGGAGTGGCCAGCTCGTTCACCTGCGGGCTCCCATCGAGCACCTCTGGGACGTACTTGGGCAACGTGTATTCAGCAACCACCCCCCACCTCAAGGCGTCCCCCAGCTGACTCAGTTCCTGCATCAAGAGTGGGAAGGAATCCCACAAAATGTTTTCCGAACGCTGGTGAACTCCATGCGTCAACGCTGCATTGAATGCTTGGCTGCAAACGGTGGGTACACTCGCTACTGACTGGAACAGTCTTGTGTGACGTTTCAAATGAGGGGTGGGTGAACATTCTAACGTACTGCTGTTGTTACAATTGCTTGATTTACTCAAAACTTAAATGAAATTGTTACTGAATAAATTAGCAAAGTAATTACTCTAAGTATTGTTACATTATTTGTGTGGTGTTGTCGGTGCGTCTGCGATAAAAAGTGGCCCTTAAGTTTTGACCATTAGTATATATTAAACGTGAAAAAGGGGGGTGGGGGGTCCAAACACCCCTAAAAGGGCGACTTTGTTAAAGCATTTTAAAGAATTTTTTTTGGTGGGTGGGGGGGGGGGGGCAGGTGTTTCCGGAACCCTTGACCCCCTCCCCCCAGATCCGCTCCTGCAGATGTGACATTTTTCCTTAAATGAGTTAATGACAAACAGTTCATTTCTCGATCGTTCGAAGCTTGCGCCTCCAGCTGTCTAGACAGGAGCCTTCACAATATAGTTATGTCGCAATAGTCACTGATGGTCCTCAATAATGCAGCTGATCTAACATAGCACCCGGGTAAATCCAGGGCGAGTTTTAACACAAATGAATTTAGGGCAGCACGAGATATATTATCTCAATGCGCAAAAGGCCATCGGGTCGATGTCGGCCGCCGCTGGTTGGCCCGCGCACGGCCCTGCGCGGGCCAACCAGCGGCGGCCGACATCGACCCGATGGTCTTTTGCGTATTGGGACATAGTACGTGTAATTAACAGTGTGGCAACAACAGACTTTTCACGTTTCACGAAATAACCAGGACGTTTTCACGGATCACGAAGATCATGAATTTCACTTTTGACGACGAACACTTTTTTCACGGTTCACGAGGATGAAAAAACAAAACAAACAATCATGCAACTACGAATCACGGGGGGGGGGGGGGGGGGGGGGGGGGTAGAGGGGGTTTACATGGAGGGGTAGGGCTGGGGTGTTTTCTCAGTACTGATATGACGGGTGTCACCCTGATTTATTTGTAAAGACTCTTATTGTTTGCCGGTATAAGACCTTGCGGTTCAAGTTAATTTGTAGCGCACGTCAGTAAATCGATGAGGAAAATAATGTGTATAGATGTCAGATCTAGGGGACTGGCAACTTGCTGTGTGTATAGATGTCAGATCTAGGGGACTGGCAACTTGCTGTGTGTATAGATGTCAGATCTAGGGGACTGGCAACTTGCTGTGTGTATAGATGTCAGATTTAGGGGACTGGCAACTTGCTGTGTGTATAGATGTCAGATTTAGGGGACTGGCAACTTGCTGTGTGTATAGATGTCAGATTTAGGGGACTGGCAACTTGCTGTGTGTATAGATGTCAGATTTAGGGGACTGGCAACTTGCTGTGTGTATAGATGTCAGATTTAGGGGACTGGCAACTTGCTGTGTGTATAGATGTCAGATTTAGGGGACTGGCAACTTGCTGTGTGTATAGATGTCAGATTTAGGGGACTGGCAACTTGCTGTGTGTATGATGTCAGATTTAGGGGACTGGCAACTTGCCAGTTGACGCAGACTGTGTTTCTGCAATTTTTTGTTAATTGAACACCAACTTTGAAAATGTCCTACGTTTCCCAGAACCATGGATTCAAAGTGATGAGTGTCAGCAAGAGGCAGAGCGGCCGATCCGCCTCATGAGCCCCCACAACTGCGGGGGCTCATGAGGATCTGTACTTCTTGCAGCTGGTTGGTGCTCGCATTTTCAAGTCTCGACACTGAACTGATTAAACCCATCTGGCCTCAAAGAGCAACAGAATCCCAGGATATCAGTCAGCGCCACATCATTGTCGCCATCTTGAGACGATTCGCGATAAGGCACTCATAGTGAAATCGCCGCTGTCAAGACTGACTCGACAATGTCAGGAAAGTACTGAGGTGCTATAGGGCTCGGGAAGCTGACGTCATCACGCTAGTCGTGGCGGCTATATTATTATTGACTCGGAGAGGATTCGCGATAAGGCCCTCAGTAGGGAAATCGCTGTCAGGACAATGTCAGAAAAGTCCTGACGTGCGCACTATAGGCAATAACAGCAAGCTTGCCATCACTGTAGGTAACCGCTAACCAGAATCTGTTTGTGTTTGTTTCCAAAGACGAAGAAACATGATGAGAAAAACGTGTTGCAACACTACTTAGCTACTCTTTAAGACCATTCTATCCTCTTAAGATGCGGCCGCTGACGCGCCGACGCTCCTAGGCAACTGACGCGGGGAACAGTTCCCGAGCCCTACTCAGTGGGGGAGGGGGGGGGCATACCACGGCACGTACGGATTCACAATTTATTTTGCGATTCACGCGTCCGTTCCGAATCAGTTTAAAGAAAGAAGCATCAGATGAAAGGAAACGGTAGAGATCTCTTTTCAGCACTCGCCAAAACGCAGCGGGGGAGGGTTGGAGGGGGAGGGGGAGAGGTAGGGGTTGAGGGTAGGGGGGGGGGGTGGGTGGAAGGGGGAGTTTACAGTGTGGAAATTAATAGTCTTAATTTTTACGTTTCACGAAATAACCAGGAAGATTTTATTTGGCGTTCATGTTTCGCGACAAGTACTTTTTTTCGCGGATCATAGTCACGACTGAGGATGACAAAATTGCAATCACGAATCACGAGAACCGGAAAAAAAAAAAAAATGCCAAATGCAATATCACGCCGCATCGACGATTTTAGGGCCGCATACTCTCTCTCTCCCTCTCTCCCCGCCCCCTCCCCTTCCAGCCACCCTACTTTCTCTTTAGTCCCCCCCTCCCCCAACACACACTGGCACTGACACACACACACACACACACACATGCACCATCACCTACCCCGAGCCGTCTGAATATATGTGTGCTGGTTAGGTATGTGCCCGATTTTACTGAGACAGTAATGTGCTTGACCATAATGTTCAAAATCACATACCAGGATACAAAATCGATCACACTGAGATGCGCCGGGGTTTATCATTCACTTCAAGTCTTAACCTGCCGCATACAGTCTAATAGCCTCGGTATAGCATGTAAAAAGTATATCATTTGACTGAGTACAGAAACCGCTACTGCGGCCTGCCATCTAGGCCTACACGTAGATGCCGCACTAATACATGATATACATGCACAATCAATCAATCAGTCAATCAATCGGGCCGATACTGAATCAATACTGAAATCAAATAGGCCCCTGCTGTGACTGTGATTTGCATCCCCGGCGTTAATCAAGACGTGCTGCCAAGAAATCGAGTCGGCCTGGATCACAACTGACCAACATGCTGAAGTTAAATGATAAGACTCGATGCAAATTCTGTGTGGACCCAAGAACAAACTGGGTGTGGAATCTCAGTCTTGATGCCATCCGTGTTGGTGAGTCTCTCATCCCTTTCTCCAAGACTGACAGAGATCTTGGTGTCTTTGTCGATGCCAGTCTTACCATGGAAGACCATATCAGCGCTGTTGTCAGGGGGTGCTACTTCCATCTTCGCTCCCTTGGGAAACTACAATTGACCTGTCCTGACACTGAGCCACAGCTGCAATTAATGCTTCGCCGTTGCCCTTGTCCTATCCAAACTGGACTACTGTAACAGCTGTCTTTGGGGTCTGCCAGAGCAACAACTCATCGTCTTCAACTGGTTCAGAACACTGCCGCCAGAATTGTCACAAGTATAACCAAAACTCTTGCTTGACTTCGCGAACGAAGATTCTATAGGGCTTGCCCACGTCGTCTGCAGGCATTTTCGTGGCTGCGGAGGCCAATCCGGGACAGGCAGGTTCGACCGCAGTGGCTGCAGGGGAAGGTCTGGTCAGGGTTCTGAGTTACGACAACTCTGTTTTTTCTTCTAAGCCGCTTGTCCTTAAGGTTAGCTCTGCGAGAGTCCTCAAAGGAGATGGCTGCCTTGTGAATGGTGGAGCGCCAGGTGTCACGGTCCGCAGCAAGCGAAGACCACTGGCGGTGGTCGATTTGGCAGGCACTAAGCGACTTCTTGAGACCGTCTTTGTATCTCTTCTTTGGTGCCCCTCTGTCTCGGTGTCCAGTGGCGAGCTCGCCGAACAGAGTGATCTTGGGTAGGCGATGATCCTCCATCCTGGAGACGTGCCCCGCCCAGCGAAGCTGTGTCCGCAGAAGCAAAGCCTCGATGCTCACAGTTTCTGCCTGTTCAAGGACCTCGACGTTGGTGACATAGTCACTCCAGTGAATGCTGAGGATGGTACGCAGGCAGCGCTGGTGAAAGCGTTCGAGGAGTCGTAGTTGGCTGCGGTAGAGGGCCCAGGACTCGGAGCCGTACAGCAGGGTGGTGAGGACGACAGCTCTGTACACGCTGATCTTGGTGCCTTTTTTCAGCTGTTGATTGTGCCACACCCGCTTGAATAGTCGTCCGAAAGCACTGTTCACTTTTGCCAGCCTGCTGTCCAGCTCCTTGTCCAGCTTGGCGTCTGACGTGATGATGCAGCCAAGGTAGGTAAACTGGTGTACAGACTTCAGTTCGGACTCGCCGATGGTGATGTGGGGAGGGCGATGCTCTTCCTTGGGTGCCGGCTGATGAAGGACCTCTGTCTTTTTCAGACTGACCTCAAATCCAAAGAGATGGGCAGCATCTGCGAAGCAGGACGTAATGCGCTGCAAGGCTCTCTCTGTGTGTGCAACGAGGGCAGCGTCATCAGCGAAGAGCAGCTCACGAATCAGTTGGTCTAGGGTTTTCGTGTGGGCCTGCAGTCGTCTGAGGTTAAACAGGCTGCCATCGAGACGATACCTGATGTACACTGCGTCGTCATCGTCGAGGTCCACTGTGGCCTGTTTCAACATCTTGCTGAAGAAGATGGTGAAGAGGGTCGGTGCCAGCACGCAGCCTTGCTTCACGCCGTTGCGAATGGGGAATGGTTCTGAGAGGTCACTGTTTAGTCTGACCTGGCCTTGCTGGTCCTCGTGGAGCTGGACGATCATGTTGAGGAACTTTGGGGGACAACCTAGTCGCTCCAGGATCTGCCACATACCTTGCCTGCTCACAGTGTCAAACGCTTTTGTTAGGTCGACAAACGTTACGTACAGCCCTTTGTTCTGCTCGCGGCACTTCTCCTGAAGCTGTCTCAGCACAAAGACCATGTCGGTGGTACTCCTGTTGGCTCTGAAGCCACACTGGCCCTCTGGGAGGTGGTCCTCAGCGATGGCAGGTACCAGCCGATTCAGGAGCAACCTTGCGAGAATTTTCCCGGCAATGGACAGCAGGGTAATTCCACGATAATTAGAGCAGGCAGACTTCTCTCCTTTGTTCTTGTATAGGGTGATGATGACTGCATCACGGAGATCCTTTGGTAGTGTTCCTTTTTCCCAGCAGCAGAGAAAGAGGTCGTGGAGCTTGTTGTGCAGTGCTGGGCCTCCATGTTTCCAGATCTCTGGCGGGATTCCGTCAATGCCTGCTGCTTTGCTCTTGAGCTGGTGGATGGCTGTGAGGGTCTCTTCGGCGGTGGGCGGTTCGTCCAATTCAACCTTTAGTGGAAGGTGTGGGATTTGGAGGATGACTGTTTCTTGAACAGTGCGTTCAGCGCCGAAGAGGTCCTGAAAGTATTCCGACCAGCGGTTCAAGATGGAAGTATTATCTGTGAGGAGTGCCTGTCCATCAGCGCTTCGCAGGGGACTTTGTACCAGGTGCCTAGGGCCATACACTGCTTTCAGTGCTTCGTAGAAGCCCCTGTAGTCACCGTTGTCAGCGCAGAGCTGGGTCCTCTGTGCGAGTCTGGACCACCACTCGTTCTGGAGCTCTCTAAGCTTGAGCTGGAGACTGCTGCAGATGAGGCGGAAGGCAGACTTCTTCACAGGGCAGGAAGGCTGGGCTAGGTGGGCCTGGTGGGCGGCTCTTTTTTTTTGCCAGAAGTTCCTGGATCTCTACGTCGTTTTCGTCAAACCAGTCTTTGTTCCTCTTTCTAGCAAAGCCCAAGACTTCCACAGAGGATTTTACAATAGCAGTTTTCAGTTGTTCCCAGAGTGTTTCAGGGGAGGAGTCTGCTGGATCAACTGTGTCTTTGAGCATGCGCTGTAAATCGGCCTGAAGGGCAGCTTTCTTGTCGTCACGCTTTAGGCTGGCAACATCAAGCTTTTTCTTGGGAGGGCCCCCTTTCTTGGGTTTCAGCTTGAGGCGGAGCCTGAGTTTGCAGCGAACAAGGCGGTGGTCAGTGTGGCACTCTGCGCTGGGCATCACTCTGGTGAGGAGGACGTCACTGCGGTCCCTCTGACGCACTAGGACATAGTCGATAAGGTGCCAGTGCTTGGAGCGAGGATGCATCCAGGTGGTCTTTCGACTGTCCGTTTGCTGGAAAATAGTGTTGGTGATGACAAATTGCTGCTCTGCACAGAGCTCCAACAGTAGGCGACCATTGTCATTGCAGTTCCCAACGCCATGCTTGCCGAGGACTCCTTTCCAGGCTTCAGAGTCTTGGCCCACTCTGGCGTTGAAGTCGCCAAGGATGATGACTTTGTCGTCTGCAGGGGTGCTCTGCAGGAGGCTGCGCAGGTCAGAGTAGAACTTGTCTTTTTCTGCAGGCTCTGCCAGGAGGGTTGGGGAGTACACACTGAGAAGGGTGACGTATTGCTGGTGTCTCAGTGGGAGGCGCATGGACATGATGCGGTCGGAGTGACCCGTTGGTAGGTTTTCCAACTTAGTCGCAATGGGGGCCTTCACCATGAAGCCCACGCCTGAGAGCCGTCTTTCTGATGCAGGCCTGCCTGACCAGTAGAGGGTGTAGCCAGCGCCAAGTTCTTGGAGGCTGCCTTCCTCCGGAAGGCGTACTTCGCTGAGCGCGGCGATGTCGATGTTTAACCTCCGCAATTCATGGGCAATGAGGGCGGAGCGACGTTCAGGGCGTCCGCTGTCTGCTGTGTCGAGCATGGTTCGGATGTTCCAGCATGCTACGTTGAGTCCGGTCGTGGTTGTCATAAGAGTGGATCCATTGTTTTTTCTTGTTTTCTGACCGCATGAGAAGATGCCCCGTTGACCGCGGCTAGCCAACTGGGGTTACGAGGGGATGAGCTTTGGTTAGGCCACCTTTTCTAGGCCCCTCTCCGTGTGGAGCAAGCAGTGCTGTCCCTAGAGAAGGCTGCTTGGTCGTTCAGGGTGTGCCGAGTGACGTTGTCATCCCCAGGTCAACATCAGGCGACCAATATCCTGAACCGCCTGCATGCAGGTTTGAGACCGCGGCTTCCAGTGACATCTTTCACCTGCCGTTTTGCCCATCGCTACAGGACTTGGAAAGTTCAGTGTCATAGTCCGTGGGCGTTTCCTAAAGCCTGCGCGGTGGAGCATTTTGGTGGAGTGCAGTGTGCGCAGTACTGGCCCCACCCTTTAAACCCGCCTTGGTTCGTTTGCCATGGCCTAGCAAGCTGGGACGGTGGCATCGAGGTCCTCGGGTCGTAGGTTTTATATCAGACTGTCCTTGTCTTGGTCTCTGGCTCAAAAGCCTTCCCCGGAGACACGGGGGCTTTGATGTCAGGGGTTTCCTCCCTTAGCCTTTCCGCAGCCAAGCGGCCAGGCCTGCAAGGCAGCAGGGGACTCGTGGGGGCCGGGGTCGTCTATGTCCCGTGCAGATGTGAACATCTGCCCACTGCCCAGACGGTGACACCAGAGGAGAAAAATCCAACGCCGGAACTTGTGACCCGGTATCGAACCTCGCACCTTTGTATCACTCGACCGTTTTTATTGGAATCTTTTCCATCCTAACTTTCTATGCCTGTGACTCATAAACCGATATAAGGGGAGTTTGACTCGCTTGGCTGCAAAGAGGTACACCGGTCGAGGACACAAACAATCTCAACAACCACTGAACAAGTACACACGAGAAACATGACATCAATCAATCATACCACTCTCGCATGCAAGCGGCATAACAGACATAATCAAGGTTCTTTGGTTTTACTACGTATATATAAAATGTTACATTGGTTAATAATAAATGGTTTGCTCACCTCTGACGTGCATACAGAATACGACGACCCATGGTGGTCACACGGCCCATACCCAGCACCAAAGTTGGTGCCGGGAGGGAGAACAATCCTAACATCACATTTCAGGGTCGGTGTGCTGTCTCGAGGGTGCCACAACGTGTCACTTCAGGAACGGAACCCACGAAACACACTCTGACCATTTCTTATATATACAATTTTTAGTCTCTAGTGTTCGCACAAGGGCCTTTTCCAAAGGTCCTGCGTTATTTTTACCTTTTGACCTTTCATGCCCTTGTTTGGACACTCGTGCCACCTCAGTATACCCACGCAAATTAATCTCTTTCTCACACAAGGTATACGATTCCTATAGGTAACCGATCTCCCACCCTTTGTCCTATTATACTGGCTTAAGCCTTGCGGGTCACGTTTCGGTCAATATCCCGTACTCGGCTCTTGACCTGACTTTTAACTCTAATCAGTTATTTAACTCATACTATACATAACAGGCACTCTGTGACATCACTCCCCTCCCTCTAAAATGAGTCTCCCGACTCATTATACAAATGCACAATGTACATTATCAATAAGCAGACTATCCAATATATTGTCATAAAAAAATAATTTGAATAAACATGCATCACTCCCATCGTTTTCCGTCTAGTATACAACAAAAAAATCCATACAAACAAAATAGCGTGCTGAATAGTGCGAGACATTTCCGCCGGAATATGTGGAAAAGGAGGGGAGAGGGGGTTGAACACGGGACACGTAGCAAAACCGAGCTGACCTGGTAGACGTGCCAACCAGATTGCCCTGTCCGTTTAGAGTAGGCAACGTATATAGGTTTCTTACCGATGTCAAGTGATCTGCAGTTTCACGAGACCAACGGCTCCCCTGAGGGGACGCAATCGGATGTTTATTACATCCGCTTAACCAAAAGTTATTTTGATGGACTTCTGCCCACTGAGTAGTCTTTATTCATATATCTGAGCGTATACTTCATGTGTGGTCATTGGACCACAAGCAATCAGTGGACGTGACCCTAGTTGAGTCCGTCGTAGAACTGATTCTTTAGCGTATTTGCCCATTTGTACGTTACCGTAAGTCAGCTGGCTGCTCTGTGTTTTATCATGGGGAAGGGTTGTTTTGACCAGAGGACATCTGGTCCCTCCGCGGAATTGCCTTACACCTTCGCACACTCAAAATATATTGCGTCATACCTAATTTGTCTACTCCTATCCCAATGTCACTTGACTCATTAACTGATATTTCTAGTTTGTCAGTGTATGTCTTCCCGTCATGCCTTCAAAGATGAACAAAACCATTATAGATTATATTAACATAAAAATATCGTCAGTACATCGGTGAGCAAACCTTACAATCACGAGATGATATATATCACATAACACACAAAAATTAAAACTTTATTAATGCCCATAACATTTTTATACTAAATTGACTATAATTCGTTCACAAATGTAATTCACTTTTTCTCTTTTTCATTTATTTGATATCACCAAAGTGACCTTTAAAAAATACATTTACTTACTGCCCATCACTGAGTTTGATTTATCAATAAAGTCGCCTACCTGTGTGTACGTTTACAGGGAATGAGTGCAACGATTTATAAGCAGACCAGCAACATCATCAGTGGGGTGGGGACAACACTTGTCGCGAGAGTGAGAAACGTTACCATGTCCAACACAATGGCAAGGTATCTCAGTCTCAACCTCAGATTTAAGGGAAACCCGGAAAAAAAAACTCTGTATAACACAATTAATTTCAAATCACATAACCAATCTCGCAGTCATGGGCTGGCAGTATCGTGGTCGTGGAGGTCACGTCGGAGGAGAAGAACGGTCCTCACACAGCAGTCTCCTAATGTAGGTGATGAGTCTCTAATCATAGGTGACTATCTGGAGACTTCAGAAGGCCTGCCATTAACAGTGGATGCAACACCTGGAAATGACAACCCCGTCAAGTTGTCACCTCCAATACAAGTTCCACTTGCACATCGCAAAAGTGTCAATAATTGTCACAGAAAACTCAATTGAGCGGAACTAGCAGTCACAAACAAATATGACACCACATTGTTCATTGTTTCTATAAGTGTTCATATCACTGTGCTGGTCCCATCACATGTAGTAACTTGCCTTCTAATGTCCATAAATGAAAGGCAGTGGTTATAGGCTTGTGCATGTTAGCGTTCAAACACAAACAGTCGTCGCGTCTCCGAATGGCAGTCTCTTCTTGTCAACGTAGCAGGATATACGGCTGACAAAGTCTCAAGTCACAAAGGCGAATCTTGTGTTTCCAGCGTCTGATTTTTCCGGGTATTGGGTACATCACAGGTCTCGCCATCTGTGAGTCGGGGGATGGGGGTCAAGCTGGCAATGTAGCTGGGAAATCTAAAGGGTTTATCTACAGAGGAAGACACTGCGGATCTGCTTTTTGTGAAACTATCAAATATTTAGTCAAATTGTAAACAGCATATCTTAAATAACACTTCATCGATGTACCTTCGTCAACAAATAAAATATAAACATGTCATAACTATAATGGGCAGCAGCAAACATCTATCAACGACTCTCTTAATCACTTTTTTTCTCAAATCTAAATAATTCACTTTAAAATATCATTTTATATTTTTAAGTCCATAATTGCATGGTCATTCCTTTTTTCTACACAATCTTATTAAATTCCATAATTAAACCCAAATTCCATTTTCCATACACTAATTTATCTTAATTAAACCGGCCTGCTCAGACAGGAACTATTCAAACTAACTCCTGTATAACGAAACAAATGTTTGCTTTAGCGTTGCATTTTACTTTCGTATATCGTATTTATAATGTACTAATGAACAAGTTCAATTTGATTAATATTTACCATTTTCATAAGCCGTGAGATTGCTGTACAGCAAACATTGTGTTTTGTACACAACTCCAATGCAGGGGTGTTCAAGTACGTGATAAGGCATGGCAATTACCGTGACGCACATTGATATCATTGTTGTTTGAGTCCTGCCTGACTCGATCTAGCTCCCCACCTGTGAACAGATTACTGTGGTCAGTGATAGGATTGTGATAATATTAGACTTGTCCCTCGTTTATCCGCAGAGGCCAAGCAAATCAAACGTGTCGTGTCTTAACACCAAAAATAAAATTCACTAAGGAAGGTCGCTACAAGTCAAGCAGGACATAAAACTGATACAACCGTATACTCTTTATACAGAGACATAATTATTTTTTTAAAACGCTACCAAAAATACGTATAAACCAGTGTCCGTTAGCGTCAGTCTGAGTGCAAGTCAACAAGGTGCAAAATGTTGGCAGTTATCTTCATTTCACAAATGCCTCAAGAGACGAAAAAGAAAGAAAGAAGTAGAAGTGACAGTGGCGTGCACAATAGCTGATACTAGTGATGTCAGTCACGCATACGGTCAATGTGCAAGTGTCATGTCAAGCCCATAGTATAGTCTGTACAGTCGTGTTTGTGATGTTGGATACCGTCGTCATCAAGAAATGAAAAGGAAGAAGATACAGAAAGAATCCTGAGTTAAAGTGCCGAAATGAGCTGAGTCATTTACAATGCGTGCTATAGCACTACAATTAGTGACACGACTCTCAGTCGACATTATGGTGCCTTTCCGTCTTATCTTTTTCTTTCCTTAATTTAGTTGTTTGACTCCCGTGCTTCCGATCTTACACATTTTCTTTCCTTTCTACCAGTCTGGCTTTAATTCATGACGACAATTCAGCACCACTATCACGAGCCATATCACTAATTCAGTGCTTAAAATAACTCAACAGCCATAAAATTCCAATTTTATTGACTAGACTTGTAGATCGCCATTATGTAGCTCCGGCTGTCCACTTGAGCAAAAACAAGAATGCTCGAAATAAATAGTCTGCCGACATCCCGCGCTTTCTGTTTATTTTAACTACTAAGATCGGTTGCAACAACAAAAACACTCTTGCGCACTCAAAATATATGATATATTCTTAACCATCTTACAAACCGCGCATTACTGAGGGTGTCCATTAGATTACTTTCTGATTGGTTTAAAACACAACTTACGTAAGTCCGCATTAAACAATAAAATACTCCGCTTCTGTGTCTGTCAAACTCAGTCACATACAAACGACTGCAACAAAAATAATTGTAATTAGTTCTGTATCTGTAGTATTTCCTCTATACACATATCTTTACTATCGCTCACGCGACAAAATAATTACTCTAAAAATAATTATTATTTATTCATCATGTACCTTACAATTCATCATACTATAACACA
Source organism: Semisulcospira habei (assembly GCA_036245525.1). Taxonomy (NCBI): domain Eukaryota; kingdom Metazoa; phylum Mollusca; class Gastropoda; family Semisulcospiridae; genus Semisulcospira; species Semisulcospira habei. Next base: position 44,145,918 of record BTPG01000004.1, read on the forward strand.
ATACTATTTCATAATTTTTCTTTATCTCACACCTCGATCATAAGTCATTTGCGACTTCCGTCTAACCCACCTTTCTTGTCTTGTCATGCCGCCAACGAAATTTACTGTTGTTCGCCCACCTTACATAATGATACATAAACATAATGATACTAGACACGAGTGTTGGGGTGTGCTGTGGCCGGCGACGGGGGAATCCCTGTCTCGCTCCAACAGCCAGGGTTGAGCTCGTCCCCTCACCCCAACATCAGACTGATCATGCATGCACGATCTTAGCGCCTGAAAATGAAATCATGAAGGATGAATGAATCCCTCTCCTCTGGACCCCGAGGTTTAGGAAGTAAGGTTTTAGTCTGGACAGCAGACCACGGGCAAAGCAAGTATTTTCCGTTACACATTGACTGACTACTAATGTCTTTTCCACTCACCTGTGCTTAAGTCGCTTGTTCTCCCATAATGTTGTTTCTAGAATCAACAACTGCGTACTTGTCTCTACTTCTAATTATATTTATTTTTAATAATCAATATTCCTCTTCAAAAAATTATATTAATATTTACCACAATAAAACCACAAATACGTATTCATAAAATACTCGCTGAATACCCGAATTGTGAAGTTCCATGTCCACGCAAAAAAATAACCTGCAACTCAAAACACATAATTAGTTCACCTATCCTACCTATACGGGGGACTTTATGTAATATAATATTCAATAATCGTATACGTTAACAACTTCTTTTTAGACTAAAAAATAATTCTACGCCTTATTCAACGTCTGTCTCTTCTTTGTAATTTACACATTCACTTTTGGCAGCATTGTGTCCCAATGGATCTCATATTTCACACCCAATACCTGTTTTGTTTTTGTTTTCACTACTTGTCTCTCTTATTCTGAACATATTCTCGACAATTTATTTTCATGTTATTCAACGTTTATTGCATTTCTCTGCAACTTTTATCTGGGCCTCTCCATATAGTTCCACATCATTGGTCATTACCATTTTATACTGTCCAACTATCACTGTGTGCCTGTAGTCACACTACATATACATATGCTTCCTCATCTTTGTACGTTGCCTCTGTCGGCTGAGCCCCGACCTAAATGCGTTTCCAATACACACGCGTATACATATAATACTGCGACTTAAACAGGGACGACTCGTGATGCAAAATACCCAGCTTAAAAAAATTACCGTTTCCAGACTTGGCTCTAGATGTATTTCTACTCGTCCTCACCTCTCATGCGCATATTAAGAAGTTCGGATAATGAGCAGACAGAAAGGGTAAGAAGGTACCTTTATTTTATCTAGATATCATGCGTCAGTGTCGTCCTCCATTATCACACATTTGGTCCTATAAATAAGCCTTCTGTAAAACCAGAAGAAGTCGCATTTAGTCCACCTGATGACCCAGGCACGATCAGGCGGAATCCCTATACCCATGGGTGTGTCACAGGTCACCATCCCGGTGCCTCATAGCTCAGTTTGACGTCATTTCATCTCATTTCCCTTTGTCACATTATGCCATACTTTCTTTGTCACATTACCACATGTACGTCTCTGTACGTCATTTTTCCTCACATCAGTATTAGCAACCCTGCCGTGCAGTCGGTCACCGCCTATGATACAAACTGTACCCATGCACAATGTGCATGTGTGTTCACGCATCCCGCCTGAACACGAGGCGAACTTCTGTGGAATCCCCGTCCCTTTCCTCGGAGGGGTTACATTATACGCATCAGGAGGAGCCCTGAACACAGTCGACTCTTCCCCCAGCCTTACACGGCGGACGGCGACCCGTAGTCCCGGTGCGTCTCCGCTAAGAGCCCTGAACACAGTCGACTCCCAGCTAGGCCTGGCCTTCTCTTGGCAGCAGGGCTTATAACCATTAATATTCACTCCTTAGACAATAGTTTGGACAGTACCCGTTTCTCTTTAATCATATTTTCTTCATTAATCAACTAGGCCCATAAGGTACTTCGAGACAAGCTTAATCCACGACCCATTCATACCAACACTGTATATCAACTCTCTGTACTTTACGTATTAGCGTCCCCCGTATACTAACAAACAAACACTTCCCTATTTTCACTATTTCATTACATAATCTGAACAACAGCCTCAATATCACCTAACGTCGGTACATCACCTGTCCTTACTAAAACATAACTTTAAATCATATCATCACTAAACCAAAGAATATAAATGTACAATTCCCGACACCATCATAATACAAAACCTAAATAAAATAATCACATTGCGTAGAGTTTCAGTGGTTATTGAGCAAGCGGTTCCTTACAAATTATTCTCATAAATTCTTTTTTAAAAAAAACCAAAATTTATTGTACAGTAACATTAAACAGTTTTTACCTACTATTCTACCGTTTTCTTTCATTTTTAAATTAAAAACCGCATCTCCACCAATATCACTCGACCGTTTTTATTGGAATCTTTTCCATCCTAACTTTCTATGCCTGTGACTCATAAACCGATATAAGGGGAGTTTGACTCGCTTGGCTGCAAAGAGGTACACCGGTCGAGGACACAAACAATCTCAACAACCACTGAACAAGTACACACGAGAAACATGACATCAATCAATCATACCACTCTCGCATGCAAGCGGCATAACAGACATAATCAAGGTTCTTTGGTTTTACTACGTATATATAAAATGTTACATTGGTTAATAATAAATGGTTTGCTCACCTCTGACGTGCATACAGAATACGACGACCCATGGTGGTCACACGGCCCATCCCAGCACCAAAGTTGGTGCCGGGAGGGAGAACAATCCTAACATCACATTTCAGGGTCGGTGTGCTGTCTCGAGGGTGCCACAACGTGTCACTTCAGGAACGGAACCCACGAAACACACTCTGACCATTTCTTATATACAATTTTTAGTCTCTAGTGTTCGCACAAGGGCCTTTTCCAAAGGTCCTGCGTTATTTTTACCTTTTGACCTTTCATGCCCTTGTTTGGACACTCGTGCCACCTATACCCACGCAAATTAATCTCTTTCTCACACAAGGTATACGATTCCTATAGGTAACCGATCTCCCACCCTTTGTCCTATTATACTGGCTTAAGCCTTGCGGGTCACGTTTCGGTCAATATCCCGTACTCGGCTCTTGACCTGACTTTTAACTCTAATCAGTTATTTAACTCATACTATACATAACAGGCACTCTGTGACATTTGGCATTGGAGGCAGACGCCTTAACCACTGCGCCACTTCCCCGCCAAAACTAGAAGGGAGCATATCACACCAGTACTTAAGCAGTTGCACTGGCTTCCAGTCAAGCAAAGCCGTGAATTGATCACAAAAGATTCTCACTCTGTGCCCCAAGTCTGTAAACTGATGACCCAGTCCCACCGTGCCTGACGCCATAACCCTCCGAGGCGGCTCCGTTCTGCGCGTCCGGTCCAAACTCCTTTGACTCTGCACTCAAGTGTTGAAAGTCACACTGGCCGCGGCAAAGAAGCGACTTGGTTTCCGGGCATTTTCACACTGCGGACCTATGCTGTGGAATGGACAACCACAATCCTTGAGGGACATTGGCATTGGCACCTCGCAAGACCCACCTGTTTCTTGCCTTTTAATTCACTAGGACTACTGTGCACCAGAGTTTTTTTTTTTTTTTTTTTTTTTTTTTTTTTTTTTTTTTTTTTTCCCCCCCCGCCGCCCTGAGCATGCTGCTAGCATGGAGTGGATGCGCCATTACAAGTGGCCGACATCATCATCATCGGCAGGCATCCAGGACTGTCTCACATATATATGTTTTTAAACTTGTATTCTTATCATGACTGTTATATTGTTTTGTTAACTAAGTTTAGGTTTAGAACCAAAAATTGAAAATCAGTACAGCATTGCTGCACATGTTTACCGCATTGCTGCACATGTTTAGTTTTGTTGTTGTTCATGATGCTGTCACAGCCGCCGTCCGGCACTGCAGTCATTAAGTGCGGTTTGCCGTTATTGGCTTGTCTTGGGACCGTGGTTTGCATGTTGGATGGCTGGTAAAACAAATCCCATTATCACATTTTCAATATTATTCTACGCGCTCCCAACAGTCTGCTACTGTAGATTTGTTTGTCTGAACGTGACAAAGTACACTGATAGTGGTCGTCTTTTTCAGGGTGAAAGTTTCAGTCACACACCGCTTGCGCTCAATACGAGTTGTCTCCCCGGATGCATCAGAAAGTTGGTCACGCGATCAGCTGTTGTAAAATCTTTGAACTGAGTGAGAACAACACGGCAGTTATTCGGCAGGTTACAACGATGGCTGTACGACTTTTGATCTGGGTGTTTGTGGCTGCGGTGATTGTGCCCACCTCCTTCACCGGGGAGGTTCATGTCCAGCCAGAACAGATCCACTTGTCCTATGGAGGTACTGCATGTGGTTTCGTTTTGTTTATGTTTTATACACACACTATTACTTTGAAATCAGACATTTCTGTCGTTCTCTGTGTGTGTGTGTGTGTGTGTGAGAGTGAGTGTGCGTGTGTGTGTTACAAAAGGGCTGATGATACAGTAAATGAACACAAGTTACAGTTTGGTGACAGTGTGAAAGGGTCAGTTGTAACAATGGACATAGTGTTTACTGCATCAAATAGATAAATTTTATCTTCATGTAGTACCAGAGATCATCTCTAGCAGCAACATATTGGGAAGAGATGTTGTGCCAATAAATTGGACATGACATCATCTGGCGGGAGTTTCAGTACACACATTGCATAGCCCTGCAGTCCATTGCATCAACAGTGTATAGCTCTAGTGTACAGTGAAAAAGATTGGTTCGTGTCGGATGATGAGACTCGACTGCTGATACAGATTGAGGCAGCAGATCTTGTTGAAACCAATTCCTGCAGCTGCAAAACTGAGGGCGCCATGATGCATTCCTAAGATGCTTTGTCAGGGTCATGTGGGCCCGCAGCGTATATGATTCTCATCAGTCATTGACGCATACAAATTTGAAATGATGCATTGCTTTGTCAGTGAGCCGGTCATATGACTTATTCATTTTCAGTCACTGAGACCCGCGCCGAGTTAGTTGGCATCTACGAGAGAGAGGAGAGAGAGAGAGCGATGGCCAGCTAGCTGATGCTCTAGTGCACTGTAGGCCTACACATGTACATCGCAGTTGATAACTTGATGGTAGCTCATTCAGCAGACGCAGCGGTTTCGCTTTACAAGCACCCATTCAATTTCAACCTTTTCTTGATTATGATTGGTGGCTCACAAAGCAACGCATAGCCGCTGTGCCTACTAAACAGGCTACAAGGGTGACCGCGCGTGTGGCTGTAGGGAGGATGAAATTAGTTCGTTGAAAGAGTTTGTTATGCAAGTGTATTCTCTTCGTTCGTTGTGCGAGTACTTTTGACTACGCCGACAACATCCGTTTTTTTGCTGCTAACGTTTCAAAATCAAAAATGCCAAAAATGTGATTTTTGTTGTTGACATTATTGATTTTCAAAATGACTCCTATTGATTTTATGTTCCTCTGGTCATATGACTTATTGACTGCAAAACTCAACCTAATCCCTGGTTTCAAATACAGTCATAAACACATCCACCCAAGTTCAACCTGCATTGAGCTCAACTTAGGTAGCAAGTGTAAATGACCTATAAAAATGTCTTAATAACACACCCCCCTCCCCCACCCCACCCCCCAAAAAAAGAAAGTCGGTTCACTTGTTAAAACCCGTTTTGTCTACCCTATTGAAAATACGGTAGACTTTGAAATGGGTCTGGCCTCAGCCCGTTCAACACCTAGTACGCGATAACATAGGCGGCCAGACATCACACTGTAAACATGAAATCGCATGTGAGCTCAAAACAATATGGTAGCCTTTGGGATGAAATTCTCATCTTGTTAAAATGTTGCTGTATAAATAAATTATGCCTGACGTCCTGTTGCGCTTGTCAACATGAAACAGGGATCATGCGACAGTGGGAAAATACCTTAAACCATGGTTAGTAATGATTTACGAGCCTCAATTTGCTCTTGACACACAGTTCTGGCTCCTTGACAGAGTCTTGGAGCCAGAACTTGTGTGTGTTAAAGATAAGTCTGGTCTGTAAATCAATCTCCACTCATGCTTGAAAATATAGGTAAACACATCATTTTATATGTTGTTTGTAACATTGGGGTCAGGCATGACTAAATGTCTTTACCAAAAAAAATGGTTTCTTACTATATATATAATCTCTTCTATCATTACCTTTGGTAAAATTCTGCTGTTGAAAGAACTCTAGGTAAAATGGCTTCTGTTTGAGAAATTCGGCATGCAAAAACTCTTGCAGGAATCATCATGACAAAAAGTGCTAGTGACAGCCAAAAGTTTAATTGTAACTTTTCTGCATTCCTTTTTAAATTGATAAAGTTTGATATCAATTTAATGCAGTGTGAAATTAAAAGGTGCCTTTAAGCAATGGTTCTATAATTTGACATTGGTTTGTATATACATGCTGAGATAAATGATGTGATGTTTAGTATCAGTATAAATTCCACTGATAATGTTTGTGATAAAAAATGTAGTGGCATAACACTGACTCATTGTGACATGCAGTGTAACAAATGTCCTTTATCAGTCATTGGTACGCTGATGTCAGCTGGTGTTAAACCTTGTAACCATTTAATCCAAATAAAACTATTTGATACAACATTGTCTTTATAAGCACACTCACACACACAGACACACAAATTAAGTACGCTTTTTTTTAAAGGCTCTTCTATTTATAAAAGAGACGTTTTAGGATGGGTCGTGGTGTGAGGAATTCAAAAGCATGCCCATTATGACAAAGGCAGGCAGATCTAAAAGTCTGACAATTAAAGTAACCAGATAAAAATTACGTCATGTCTAGTTACATTAACCTTGCTGCTGAACATACTTTCGGCGGGAAGCGCCATGTGTATAATGTGTGTGTATGTATGAATGTAGACATGAGTATCTCCTGTGTTTGTGTACGTACAGGTCTGAAACTTTAGGAAATGCTTCCTTCAAGATGTATTTCGGAGTACTTTCATAATATTTAAATTGGATTACTCGTTAAAGAGAAAAATTGCCGTTTGTAGAAAGTTGGTTGACCTGCATTTGAGTCCGTAATTTGTGTTATGTTCATTTGAAAGTTTGAATATGGCTAGCTCGGAGAAAGACATTGGATGAGTTCATTAACCAGCTTTATATCTATTTAATGTTTTCATAAAAAACAATTCATCACCAAAAAAAAAAAAATGTCCAAACGAAGAATTCTCGACATCAGACAGTGACGGTGAATTAATAGCACTAGACACTTCAGTGTTATACATTGTTGCTGAACTAACACAAAGCACCAGACACATCATTGTTATACATGAATTGACGCAAAAATCTCTTTCTCTCTGTGACAGTTTGATTTAGGAAGACGGCTTATAGAAAGTCGGTTGACCCACATTAGAGCCTGCAATTTTTGTCATATTCATTTAGAATTTTGGATATAGATAGCTTGGAGAAAGACATGGGCAAGTTCGTTAGCAAGCTTTTACCTTTTTTAACTTTAGCAGTAAAAATGAATTCGTTGCAAATTTTTATTTTTATTTTTTAAATTCAGCTTCTGCTGAAAATCAGACAGTGACGGTGATGTAAGAGCAACAACTTCGTCTACACGCAAATATTGACACAATACTCTAGATATGACATCAACCTCTCTCTCTCTCACACACACACACACCCACATGTGCACACACATGCACACACACATATCACATACAAACATAACCGCGTGCATCGACGCACTGTCCGATGAACACGCACATGTACAGTAGTATTTGTATCATGTAAAGTCAACCTCACTTCCCAAAAATTATAGCAAGATAGAATTTTCACCATTTGTCTCAAGACTAGAAGCCAAAGTGAAACTCATATCACGTAAATTCTAAAATTTCATAACTAGTAAATTCTAAAATTTCATAACTAATATTACACTTACAAACCAGTGACCTTACAAACCAGTGACCTTACAAACCAGTGACCTTACAAACCAGTGACCTTACAAACCAGTGACATGTATGCACTGTGCTCCTTATAAATCGCACTGAGGCATTGGCAAATCTGTGAGGCTTTTTCAATAGGAGTTATCACATCAGAATCAAGTCAAAGACAGTAGTTAGAGATCACTGACAGTGAGGACAGCTATCGTATAAACTAGACTTTGTGGGTTATGGTTGATCCCACCTTGTTTTAGTTTAGTTTTGATTTGTTTTAGATATTTTTTTTAGAGGTGTTTATTAAATTGTTAAATGTGTACTTGAGTGTGTGTTACATTGTATGATTATTATTATTGCACACATTTCAGTCACCTTTTCATTGAAGCCTTAAATTTGTATACATGTATGTATGTAATTACTACTACAGTTGAGTCCAGTTATCATCAACTCTGATAACACAAAATTCTGGTTAACACAAGCAGCGCTTGGTTTCTCTGGAGCGTTTTTTCTTCACTTCCCATTCCGCTTAGAACAAAGTTCCGTTAAGAAGAAGTGATTTTTGGCATCCACTGGAGTTTTTGTTGTCAGGACAAGACTGACTGGCTTTGATCAAGAAGTCAGTTCTAATGTTACCATCTATCACGCACCATGCTTGACAGATTGTTGCATGACACATGCAGAGATGTTGTGGATTTGGTTCAATGCTTGCACAAATATAAGTGTTTCTGTAAAAATGCTAAACTAAAATATCACTAAGCCATAGAGCATGCAATCACTTGTACAATGTATTGTGAAATAGTATTGCTGCACACTCAAGCTCTTTGATCTGACCTGCAGGGAACCCAACTGAGATGCTGGTGACATGGGTGACGATGGATTTTACAACGTCATCTGCAGTTTTATATGGAACAGACACACTTGATCAGGGAGCTCTGGGCAATGTCACCAAATTTGTGGATGGTGGAACTCTGCATCGCACCATGTACATGCACGTTGCCAAAATGACCGGGCTGAAACCTGGGGTGAAATATGGTGTGCATGTGTACTTTTATATATATTTTGATATCATGTTTACAAAGTTTCTAGTGTATTTTCTTTTGCTGCTAAATGTGTTTGATACAAGAAACTGCATCTGATAGAATATACATATATACATGTTCAACCAAAGCGCTACTGACAGCCTAAGGGTGAAAACACTGAATCCAAAGATAAAAATTCCCAAAGATGGGAGTTGTCTTCGCAAGGCGCATATCAGTTCAGCCTTGATAGTTCGGAGTTGGTGCTGGAAATACTCCTACTTCCTTTGAACTATCATGGTTGATCCATATCTTGAGTGGGTCAAAACAGAGTATAGAAGTGGAAGCTTAGGGTGTGGGGTGTGAAGACGAGATGGAGATAGCTGACTGGGGAGGGGAGGGGGTGGGAGTTAAATTTCAATTTTAATTTCCACTGTGTTGGTTTACTCTGACTGCTCTAGCTCCTACCAGGTCTTACATGTGCTTGACAGTTAGGAGACTTAGCCCTTGTGCAAGGGGGGGGGGGGAGGGGGGGGTGGTCTTACATGTTTGTTTTTTCAAAATACATTACCGATGGCATTACTATCTGGAATACACTCTATTGCCTATAGATTTCAGCAAAAGTTGTGTGTAGCACACAACTGGGGAAGAGACACCGGGGATCCAAGCACTAGGACCCCGGGTGGCCTCCCCTTACTACCCTATCCCGGCGAGCACAGGGCACCTCGTCAGTTTCACTCATAGCTCGACCGGGGACGGTCGAGTTTTTGCCTTTCTCCGTTCAACGGGTTTTTTCGGTTTCAGTGGTTTTTGACTGTAGGCTTGAATTGGAGTCTTCGATTCAGCCCTGGACTCACTACATTCGTGGCTTTTCCTTTTGACAATTGGACTCATTGTGAACTGTGCGCCGACCGGTTTTTACCGGCTCTGACTTTGTGAGTTCACCCTTGGCTTGGCCTTGGGGTTCGACGACGCACGTGACTTGTGCCCTGCTGTTTTGTGCACGGTTGACTTTCTTCGCCGGCGTAGTTGGCTTAGGGCCTTATGGCTTCTTCTGTGTCGAAGACTTGCCTCCTTTGCGGGGACTTACAGTGGCCGGATGATGCACACGACTCTTGCTTGCCGTGTTCGGGCTGTTCTTCGGACGGAACGTGTGACGTTTGCGCCGCTTGGACGGAAGACCGGTGGTCGCGCATGTGGGACTTCTACAGGCGTGACCGCGCCCCTCGCCCGCTTCTGTCTCCCCGGGATCTTCCACGGGTGGATGTACTTCCCTCGGCGCTTCGGGCTCCTCTCCGCTCCGTCGTTCGGGCTGTCCGGCCCACAGGTAAGTCCCCTTCTTGTACCGTTACCTCGCAGGTTCTCCCTCCCCTCTCCGAGTCTTCGGAGCAGGGTAGGCGAGTTTCGGAGTCACGCTCCCCACGCTCTGCTTCGTTAGCGCGTGGCTTGAGCCCCATATTGTTTCCCACCCCCCGCTCTGCTTCGGGCGAGCGGTCTGGGAGAGATGAGCGTTCGTCGGCCACCCCCAGCTCTAGGTCTCCGGAGCGGGGGCGGGTGACTGAACGCAAGCATAAGAAAGAGAGTAAACGTGATAAGAAAAGCTCTCGCTCACGCACCGAGGCTTCGGAACGTGACTCGAGACCGTTAGTAATGCTGCCTCCCCGCTCTGTATTTTCCGAACGGGCACGGCATGCTTCGCTTTCTTCCCCCCCCCCCCCGCCCGCCCCGTCTCGCCTGGGCGGGCCCGGGGTGTGGTTGACTCTCGCCCCCCACGCTCCGAGGCGTCGGAGCGGGGGTCGCGTGCACATAAATTGTCCCCTCCCCGCTTCGCTTCGCCTGAGCGGGCTTGGCGTGACCTTAGACTGTCCCCCCCCCCCCCCCCCCCCCCCCCCCCCCGTCTCGTATCGACCAGACGGGCCCGGTGTGACTTGGACCCTCGCCCCCCTCGCTCCGAAGCTTCGGAGCTGGGGCAGCGGGCTCATAAATCGTCCCCTCCCCGCTCCGCCTTTCCTGAGCGGGCTTGGCGTGACCCTAGACTGTCCCCCCCCCCCCCCCCCCCCCGCGTCGTATCGACCAGGCGGGCCCGGTGTGTGACATCATCGCGCGTCCTCCACGGTCCGAAACATCGGACAGGGGGCCGCATGCCCGGTATTCATCCCCTCCCCGCTCCGCCTTTCCTGAGCGGGCTAGGAGAGACACTTTGCGGTCCCCCCCCCCGCACCGGTTCTCCCGGGCGGGCCAGGGGTGACCAGGTCACTTCCTCGGTATTCCGATCGCGGGTTTGTCACTCACGTCGGCTTCCGCGTGCGGATCCCGACTTTGAGGTGGACCGTCGCTTTGCCACGGTCCCTCCGTCGCCGCGGCGCCCCTCTTTGCGTGCGTCGCGGGCGGCTGCGTCTACCTCGCGCGCGGCGGTGCGGCGCTCTCGTAGCCGCTCGCCCCTTTCGTCTTTGCCGCGAGAAAATCAGTTTTTGGAACCGGACGTCCTCAGCCTTCATCCGACGGACTCGGCCTCGGCGATCTTCTTGCAGGACTCGGCGGCTGGTTCTCCTTCCCGCCTTTCCGCTGTCTTGTCGGCCTCCGCCTCGTCAGACGTTGCCGGCCCATCGCTCGGATCACAGACGGTCCACGCTCTGGGTGAGGCTTCCAGGCTTATCGCCAAGTACCTACCGCCCGACTTCTGTCCGCCTTCGCCTCCTCCGAAGAGACAGGCTTCGGCCATGGTCGACGCGCAGAGGCAAGTCAAGCGCCGCAAGTCCCTCCCGCAGCCAGCCGGCTTCCGGGACCTCACCGATGCTTTCTCCGCCCAGCTGAGAAACGACGCTTTCGGCGACACGGGATACTTTACCACCGCTCGATGGCCGGTGGGAATCAACTTAAGCTTCCGCCAGGCCTGGTACGCTGGACACTCCCAAGCCTTCGCCATACCTCTTCCAGCGGTGGATGCGGCGGCCTTAGTACAGGCGGGCGGCCGCAGACTCGTCCAGAACTTGTGGCCTCGGCCTCTCGACAGGATCGCCTCCTTAGCGCGGAACTCGCTGGCGTGCTCGGGTTTTTTGGAACTGGCTACCCAGGCAGCCCTGCAGTGCCTACAGGATACGTGGGACCTGGAGGTTCAGTCCCCGCTTCGTGACGTGCAGTCCATCCTGATAGCGGCCAACCGGGCCGCCTACCATTCTTCCGCCAACGCCATGGCAGCAGCTGCCAATTGCGACCTCTGGAGGAGGGATTCCCTTTTGCGCCTCTGCTCGGACCTTCCCTTGTCAGTGAAGACCCAGCTCCGTCAAGCCCCCTTAGGTGGTCCTCAGCTGTTCGGCGACACTTGGCACACCGTTAAGGAATCTTCCAAGGACTTGTGGCCCAAGCCTGCATCTAACCCAGCCTCGACCCGCTTTCGCGCCCCCCGCCCGGCTGGGGGTCGTGCCCGGCGGTCTTTCAGGCCCTCCGTTCCTACAGTCGGATCTTCACGAGGTCGGGCCCGTCCATTCCAGGCTACTCAGGCCGGCCCCGCCCCTCGCCCTGCTTGGCCCCGCGGTGCCCGTAGATCGGGCCGCGGTCGGGCTCATTGACTCGCCCCCGCCTCCGCCCCCGCCCTCTGTACTCAGGTCTCCTGTCGGCGGGCGGCTGTCGCTCTTCAGCGATCTTTGGAGATCGCTGTTCCCGGACGACCCCTGGATTCTTTCCACCGTTACCGCAGGCCTGCAACTTTCGTTCCTGTCGCCTCCGCCTCTTCGCAGATCACCCATGTGGACCCAGGAACCGCTCGACGGCACACAGGCGGACGCTCTGCGCGGGGAAGTGGCGGCCCTCCTCACCAAAGCGGCGACAGAGGTGGTTTCGCGGCAGGACTCTCCGGCGTTCTACAGCCGACTCTTTCTAGTCCCCAAACCAGGCGGCAAGTGGCGTCCAGTTATCGACTTATCAGCGCTAAACAAGTTCATTTTGGCGCTAAACAAGTTCATTTTGGCCCCTCGCTTCAGGATGGAGACGGCCAGGACACTCCGTGCGGCCGTCCGGCCGATGGACTTTGCGATCAGCCTCGATCTGTCAGACACCTATCTGCACATCCCGATTCATCCGTCGTCTCGCCGGTACCTTCGGTTTGCCTTTGGGGGGATAGTCTACCAGTTCTGCGCCCTTCCTTTCGGCCTCAACATCAGTCCGTGGGTATTTACAAGACTGCTCGACGCCGTGATAGCCTACTTCCGTCAGCGCTCCTTGAGCCCGGCCTCCAATTACTTGGACGACCTTCTACTGCGCAACTTGGTTTCCACAGCCCTCCAGACGGACAGGGATGCCCTGCTTTCCCTTCTGCATCGTCTAGGTTTTCTACTCAATTTGGGGAAATCCGATCTTTCTCCCTCTCGACGGTTTCTACATCTGGAGATGGAATTCCTGACCGACCTCAACCTTGTCCGCCTGCCTCTGGCCAGGCGACAGAAGATCGTCGACTTAGCGACTTCGATGGGGATGGGATCCTCCTTCACCGCCAGGGTCTGGCTTCAACTCCTGGGCCTCCTCAGTGCGGCTGCGGACCTGCTTCCCTTGGGCAGACTTTATGCTCGGCCTCTCCAGCTACATCTCCTTCTTCACTGGCGACCCTCCTTGGGTGCTCTGTCGGATCTAGTACCAGTCACGCCTCTGGCTCGTCCTCACCTCGAGAGGTGGGCGGACCTCGCTTGGCTGGCTTCAGGGGTGCCCCTACACTCCCCGCCGCCTCGGTGGTCTCTCTGTACAGATGCGAGCCAGGCCGGCTGGGGCGCGCACCTGTTACCGGATTTTCTCTCGGCCTCGGGCGTTTGGCCTCGGGAGCTGTTAGGGAATCACATCAACTGGCTGGAGCTGAAGGCAGTTGGGTTGGCACTCGACGTTTGGCAGGAGACCTTGGCCAATCAGGAAGTCCTCGTGCTCTCCAACAACTCGACGGTGGTGGCTTACATACAGAATCAGGGGGGCACTCACTCGCCCTCCCTTTGCATTCTTCTGTACCACCTTCTCCTCTGGTGCAGGGAACGAGGCATTACCCTACGAGCCCGCCACATCCCTGGCCACCTCAACGTGATTGCGGACGCCCTGTCTCGTCGCGGACAGTTGCTCCACACGGAGTGGTCCCTACGCCCGGATATTTTTCGCCTGATCTGCTCTCACTGGGAAACGCCGCTAGTGGATCTGTTTGCCACCAGATGGAACAACCAGCTCCCGGTCTACGTCTCTCCAGTCCCGGATCCACTCGCTTGGGCAGTGGACGCGCTCGCCATTCCTTGGGACGGCCTGATTGCTTACGCCTACCCCCCGTCAGTCCTCGTTCCGAAGGTACTGTGGAAGCTTCTGGGATGCTCGGCGGTCCTCCTGCTGGGGGCCCCCTTCAACTGGACCAAGAGCTGGACCACGGACCTCCTCGCGCTTGCGACGGACCCTCCCCTGGAGCTTCCTACCCCTCCCACGATGCTCAAGCAGCCCCGTCAGCAGCTTTTCCATCCGTGCCCCGAACGCCTCCGCCTACACGCTTGGAGGTTGTCCGGCAAGCCCTCGCCGCTAGAGGTTTCTCGGATGCTGCAGTGGCGGCAATTGCAGCAGCCCGCAGACTCTCTACAAGGAAGGTGTACGAAGGCAAGTGGAGGGTCTTTCAGACCTGGTGCACCTCCCATGGGCTCCCTCCCACTAACCTAGCCTCCCACCAACTGGCGGAGTTCTTCCTGTGGCTCTTCGACGACCAGGGCTTAGCCCCGGTCACCATCAAGGGCTACCGCGCTATGATCGCGGACACCTACCGTCACCTGTGTCTTCCGGACCCAGGCGCCTGCAAGGATCTGTCGGATTTACTGGCTCACTTTGAACTCCGACGTCCGGTTTCACGTTCCCTAGTACCCCGGTGGGATCTTGCCTGGGTACTGACGTGGTTGAATACGGACCGGTTTGAGCCCCTCCCCTTGGCTCGGTTCTCAGACTTGACCCGGAAAACCTGTTTCCTTCTGGCTCTCGCTACAGCGTCCCGAGTCAGCGAGCTTCACACGCTCTCGATGCTCCCAGCCTGTTTGCAGTTTCGTTCCGACGGCTCTGCGCAGCTGCTCCCCGATCCGTCCTTCCTGGCCAAGACACGGCTGTGCAGAACCACACTTTTAGTTAGGAGCGGCCGGGGGCCACTGAGTGCAAGATAAGCCATCTGTGGCAAGGCCGGGCTAGTCATTAGCGCGCGCCTCTTCAGGCAGAGTGACAGAGCTGTTCATGGTCCTAGAGAGGAGTGCTCTTTCATTACGCTACGCTATGTGTACGTGCCGACAGCCGCATTCCGGCGCTCGGCAGCGGAAACGCTGAAAAGTGTTAGTAACTGAACATTCACAAAATGCTTTTTTTTCGCAAGAATGTCATTATCACATGAGTGCAGATTTGTAGCTGATAAAATTTGCTTTCTTTTCATACTAAACATGCCCATGCTGATTACTACCAGTACACCTTCAAGAGCAGTTACATTTCAGATTTGCAATACAATGAACATGCACTGACACAAAAAAGCACTAACTTTCAAGCTCAATCTGTTGTGCATCTAAGTTTTCTGTGGGATGAAAAGTTGATGTATCTACGCAGCATTCTAGCCTCTACTGTTATCACTTACTAGAATTATTGTTTCTTTCCTGCTAGAGCAACACTAGCGTCAGAAAGCACTCCACTGCTGTGAAGCTGGTAAGCTGGTAATCCGTTAGGTCCATCAAGACGATCAAAACAAACATGCTGATCACAGCAGTGTTTATGCAGTACACTTGGGTTTACACAGTAAATTCATAACCACTAACACAACAGGTCTTAAGCACATCACACTGGTTCCTTTATATTAACACCAGAACAGAGAATGAATGTTCAAACCAACTCGGTACTGTGAGGCTCAGATAATTTACCAGCCATGTTTAGTCACACACAAACACGGTACCTGTCTTTATCCTCGGATTGCACTCTGAAAAAAAACGTAACTGGAATAATACCACCAACACAGGAACCAGCACAAAACAGTACACAAGTGTGTCAAACGGTTCTATGTAGAAAATCTTGGAAGAGGAGATAGAGAACATTAAACACAGGCATAACCACCACACATCAGCAGTCCGTTACAGAGATTAGAGAAGGAATAGCTGATATCAGACTGTGACCTACATAAGCCTGCGCGCTGCCGGAGTCGGCTGCAGCAAGCATTTGGCTGGCTAAACTAAAGAGTGGAAAATCTAGCGTTCTGCACAGCCGTGAAGAACCGCCGCCCCGCGGCGGCTCCTCAGGTGCTAACTATACGGCCCCTCCGTGGAGCGGACCTCTCCCCTGGATCGCAGCAACAGGACCCAGTGCGGGCGCTAAAGATTTACCTGCGCCGCTCTAAGCCGCAGCGCCGGGGGCGCTCGCGCCTCTTCTTACCTTTGTCCGCGGGCAGACACGACATCTCGGCCCAGACCGTGTCATCCTGGCTGTGGTGGGTGATTAGGTCAGCCTACCAGGACCTCTCCCCACGCGGCGCTGAGCTTTTACAAATCCGGGCGCATGAAGTGAGAGCAGTAGCCACCAGTCTAGCCCTGGACCGCAACTGCTCGGTCAAAGATATTGTGACAGCGGGTGGCTGGCGCTCAGACTCCACTTTCGCATGCTTCTACCTTAGAGACCTATCCGGCCAACGTGACTCCCTGGCACGAGTGGGCGACATCTCCGCGGCCCAGCACTCCCTCCGAGCGCCGCTGGTGTCTTAGGTACATCATAGCTGAAATCGTCGGGAGTTCTCTCTCGATGGGGCCGGCGGAGTGGTTGGGTTATGGTTAGATACGGCACCCTCCGCCTGTTCGCCATTCTTCCAGATAGTAATGCCATCGGTAATGTATTTTGAAAAAACAAATGAATTTTTTTTCTAAAATGTATTTTTTTGAAAAATACTTACCGATGGCATTACTCGGATGGCCCTTCCACCTGCCCCGCTTGCCTCTTGTGGCTAAGTGTGAAACTGACGAGGTCGCCCTGTGCTCGCGGGGATAGGGTAGTAAGGGGAGGCCACCCGGGGTCCTAGTGCTTGGATCCCCGGTGTCTCCTCCCCAGTTGTGTGCTACACACAACTTTTGCTGAAATCTATAGGCAATAGAGTGTATTCCAGATAGTAATGCCATCGGTAAGTATTTTTCAAAAAAATTCATTTTAGAAAAAAAATTCATTTTTGTTAGGTGTCTGCATACTCTCACGCATCTTTGCGTGACTGGTTTTAAAAGTTACGGTCCACAGGTAAAGCATGCCTCCTGTGATTGTTCTAGAAGTGACTGAAAGCAGTGGTGATAATCAAGTGCCATTTTCATCACGGGTAATTTTTATAGCAGATGAGTTTTGTAACTTTTCACCCTGTTCATCCTAAATTATGGTGTGCTTATGTAACTGCTTTTTAGATTAACTCTTAAACTCCCAGAACTAAATGGCTTCCATTCGATAGATAGTTTAACTCATTCTACCCCAACACCGAAATCCTTAAATTTTGCCGTTGTCCTCTGAGGAATGCATTGCAGTGCAGGAGACAGATCGACCATGCTAGTTCAAGGGTGATGCCAGAATAGCTTGGCGCCCAAAGGCGCCAAGCTATTCTGGCATCACCCTTGAACTATTATAGTCAATCCTTATCTTGCTGTGGTTGTGTCTGGGGTAGAATGAGTTAACAGTTAAGTTTACATTTTTTCAGTATCGTAAGCACTTTTACCGACCTGAGTGTACATGTATGCAAAACTGAAAATACAAATGAGACCCCTGTTACACCATTTTGGGTATGTAGTGTGTGGATATAACCATTTACATTATATTCTGTTCAAGATTATGTCACTAACTGTTTTCTCCATTTACAGTGTATGTTGTTGGTGGGCATGATGGGTGGAGTGAAATGTTCCACTTTCACGCCATCAGGGACGGATCTGACTGGAGCCCGTATCTCATAGTCTACGGAGACATGGGGAACGACAATGCCCGCGCTTTACCATTCCTCCAGCTTGATGCTATGATGGGAAACTTTGATGCCATCTTGCACGTTGGTAAGGAAACTTTGTGGCTGTTGGCACACTAAGCTGTGAAAACTAAATTCCCAAATGTGGGAGTTGGCCTCTGATGACTCCATGTACAGTATGTGTTCAGGAGTCTGATCAACCATGATAGTTCAAGGGTGGTGCTCAAAAGCTATTCTGGCACCACCATTGAACTATCATGGTTGATATGCTTTCCTTTTGTAGTGTGTCAGCTCTGAATGGATTTTAAAACATAATCATATTACTATCACTTGAGTTGGTGTAAACATTGGGTTTTGAGCTGATTGGAGATGTTGTGGTTGCTTATTTCAGTGATTTGTAAACTCAGGTCAGTATACGTGTACATGATTAAGTGACCACATTTTTTTGTGTTGCTTTCTTGTGTCAACAGGTGACTTTGCATATGACATGGACACAGTAAGTACACATATAAAATGTGTTTTTCCAAAATACTCAGATTATCTTAACCCTTTCAGCCCCATTGGGTGCATTTTGGAAGTGCTACTTAACGACTATGTACCAGTTGCAGGAGATGGATTGACAATGATAATTCAAGGGTAGTGCCAGATTACCATGACGCCTTCAGGCGCCAAGCTAATCTGGCACTGCCCTTTAATTATCATGGTCAATCAATCTTCTGCTCTAGGGTGTTGGGGCTAAAAGGGTTAATTAAACTAATGCCTTCTTTTCCTTCCTTTTCATGACAAAAATGTAATTATTGTTCGCGTCTATGGTAAACTTCACATGTAACTTATGAAATGTAGGGGGACTCAGATTTCATTTATTGTTGCAGCAGATTCTGTTTGTTACGATTGTGTTTGTGTTGTTCTGTGAGAGCATGCATGTGTTAATCGTAGGAAACGATACGATATTTATTTGAGCTATCATGGTTTTGTATCACGTACCTTTTCAGTAAGATTCTTTATTGTTCACGCAGATAGCAGAATAGGTTTTGTTATGATACGCTAAGTTTATTCGGGAAGCTTCTAGCAAAGTCGCACGGAGAATAGCGGTAGTAAAGCTGATCTATCTTTAGTCATAGTTGTTTTCTGTGAGCGTGAAATTAGCGGCCGTTCTTTGCGTGTTATGAAAGGTCTGCCATACTGTTGTGTGACGTCATTACACACTAGGATTTGGGGCTGAAATGAGCAGTCAAATTTTTGTAGACTATTGTAGTTAATCTAGAAAGTTCCTTTTTTTATTAATATTTATGAGTTTCAGTTACGTGTTCCGTTCTGATTGGGTGCATTGTGTAAATTCATTAGATTTTTCTGGAAAGCCGTTTTACTATAAAAGTTGGTGCTAGGAAGCACGTGTGTACATTGTCATGCATTGTCAGTTGTAGGGACACACAGTTTATCGTAGGTACGTGGCCCGTATAGGGTGTACATTGTGAGAGACACAGCGTAACGGTGGTGTACTTTGTGTGAGAAACTTTGTGTCACCAGTGTTGACATTTCGCAGAGGAGACATTGTATCAGTGTTGGTGCATTTGGGAATGCATTGTGTGGAGATCGCATCGCTGAATTAAAATATTGTTGGAACTGTTACTCCAGTGCAGCCTACATCCTTTAAGCCACGTGTGACATGTTGCAGCTGAACGAAGTTTATTTAAAAGAACCTTACGTGCGTGTGTCTGGTGTGTTTATCATACTACGACTACGACTACACCACGTAACAGTGTTACGTGTTAGTCATGGTTGTAGTATGATGCAGTCCCACCAGACACACTCACGTAGGGCTCTTGTAGGAAAACCTCACTCAATTGCAACTCGTCACACGTGGCCCAAGGTTGTAGATCACACTGGAGTAACAGTTCCAACAGTACTTAATTATTCTCACGATGCACGCTTAGCATACTGCATCCACACTTTGATGCACTATCTCTCACAAATGCATCCAAACTTTGACATGCTGTCTCCCATACAATGCATGCACACATTCTCGTTTGTACTGTCACAAATATCCAGAATAACACAATTCAACCAATCAGAATAGAAAACTTAACCAAAATCATTAATATTCATTAAAAAAGAACTCTCTAGATGTTTCTACAATCTTCCACTAAAATCTAGGCACATTAGGTAAATGTTACGAAGTGTAGCTAACATGACTGTGTACTACAAAACTTTGACATCACGTTTGGGGTCACTCGAACGATCGCCCCTTTTTCAGAACCTTCCAGCTTAATCCAGGTCGGACTTTGCAACAATTTAGCGAAAAAGCTGAAATGTGAAACATTCTAGTCACATACACACAAAAATCAATCGCAATTCTCCATGCAAAAGAAAACAATTGGTACTGAAAAGGTTTGTGATTCTGATCTAAAATAACTCGACTGAACACTGGCTCTTTTCTATGATCAATAATAATAATAATAAGCGCATTAAATAGGCGCTTTATCCCAATTGAAAATCGGCTCAAAGCGCCGCCGCGAACTGAACCCAACAAGCACGCTCACGTGAATCACGCGCATTCACTCACACACTGAACGTAAACACAGAACTTTCACGTGGTGCTAAGGGCAAGCTCAAGCGAGCTACTGTAGTTTTTGGAAATTCAAAATCAACACACACATGCCCTAAAAAGAATAACACAACCACCAACGTGACAATGAGAGATCACCTGTCATTACAGACCATGCCATCATTTAGGTGGCTGTAGACACCTAATGATGATCTTTAATGACATGTGACACATTTTGCTCTTCAAGGCTTCTCACGAGAGCAACACCTGTCTTTGTTCTTGCAAAAAAAAAAGGTGGTTGCACACCAGGTTCACTGTATAGACAGAAATCGTTGCAAGTGGAGTAATTAGCCCATTTAACCCCAGGGTCTCATTTCCTAAATTTTGTAGGTGTTGCCTAACGACTGTGTACCAGCTGCAGGAGATGGATCTATCATGATAATTCAAGGGTAGTGCCAGATGAGCTTGGCGCCTTCAGGCGCCAAGCTCATCTGGCACTACCCTTGAATTATCATGGTCAGTCCATCTCCTGCTGTAGAACGTTGGGGCTAAATGGGTTACATTAATTAAGTTATACCAAAAAGTGTGGTTCCGCAACATAAGACAGACATTCCAATTCAAACACAACAAATTCTTTTTTAGCCTTGTTTTAATCAGCAAAGTTAAACTATAGTAGTTGTGCAGAGAATTTGACACTTTTGAAGTTTCACTTCTGCTACGACAATTGCCTTAAATGTGCTCACTTCATAGCAGTGGCACACATAGTGGTGTGATGCACGAGAACGTCTGTGGCTGTTCACAATTTATGATTACGACTTGTGTTACAGGATAATGCGTTAGTAGGAGATGAGTTCATGCGGCAGATTGAGGTCATCGCAGCATATGTGCCGTACATGACCTGCCCGGGAAACCACGAACAGATGTAGTGAGTACTGTACTATGACACCTGCTCCAAGCACATGCTTGACAGAAATGAACACATTCACACATAAGCCATTTAGCCCCGGGACCCTGCAGCAGGAGATGAATTGATTCAAGGGTAGTGCCAGATGAGCTTGGCGCCTGAAGGCGCCAAGCTTATCTGGCACTACCCTTGAATTATCATGATCAATCCATCTCCTACAATTGGTACATAGTCGTTGGATAATGCCTCCAAAAGTTTGGAAACGCGGCCGTGTGGTTAAGAGGGTTAACCCATAGGCTTTCTGTAGTGACTTTTGTCGTGGTGATTCCTGCAGCAATCACCTCGACCAAAACCACCACTGGCAGGCAAAGTGCTAAAGGTTGGACTCTTAACACCAAGAGAGTGATCGACCATGATACTTGGAGAATCCTAATTTGGCGCTACTCTTGAACTTTAACGTTTGAGCCATCTCCCACAGTTTTGTACACAGCAAATAAATATCATTTGCAAAAGAAAAATTGACCTGGCAGTTAAAGAGTATTGACAGCACTTTCCTGTATGCTACCACTAACCCTTTGGCTGTCAGAAGCACTTTTTGTTGTGATAATTCCTGCAGGAATCTTTGTGACAAAAGCGCATCAGACATCTAAAGGGCTAAGTTAATCGGAGGTTACTAGGTAGAACCGAACTGTCAAGGTCCGTTTATCTCTCACTTTAGCATGAATAAGTTAGGAATAATCCATGACTCTTCTCTTTCAGTGAGTTTTCCAACTACAGAAATCGCTTCACCATGCCCATGGGTGATGGCAATGGGATGTACTTCAGGTATGTGTCAAACCTGTTGCATTAGTTCTGATAGCGCCATGTCATGTGCAATTGATTAACCCCTTCCCTGCCACTGGATACAAGACTAGTGCATATATATGAGCAAATCTCAAAAGGTCAGAGAGGAAACATTACACATAGCTGAAATTTCATCTTTCATTTTGAAAACTGATTTTGATTGCATGTATCTGACACTACTTAAACAGTATCCAGCAATTGTTTCCTTTTTTTGTAACATTTTTAGGGAGTTAGAGAAGAATTTGGATCATGCTAAGCTTAGTGTCACGCTACAGTCAAGATGTCGAACGTTACAAAATGACTGGAATCACGATGCCTATTTTTGGCCCTGTGCTAAATAATTGTCTTTGACTCATTTTAATGGAGAAAGCTCGTTTTCTGCAAAACAAATGCATTAATAATCGTGTGGTTATGTTGCTTTCGTGATTGTGTAGCTTTAGTTGTATGACCTGTTGTACTAAACTTCGGGACTACTATGACCGTAGAGGTAATGACAGAAACCGTAATTTTTAAATTCAAATTATGAATTAGAAAAGAATCATCATTAACCAAACAGTTTGCCCTGTGCACGTACTTTAATCCCCATGCAACACACAAACAGGATTTACTTCAGGTTGTCATCCGTTTCCATGTTGAAGCTTCCTTATCAGAGGTACATGTACCTATTCTGTGTAATGTTTTTCCGTGCTGAAATTCTCGTGTTTTAAAAAAAATTAAAAATCATCTCCCAAACAAACCACTTGAAAGAATGACACACAACTTGGTATAAGAATTCTTTATTCCATTCAAATTCAGCTGCAAAAGAGCACAGTTATATCTACATTCAGTGAGCCAATACAAACTTATTTCTGAACAGAGTTCCAGACAAGTGACCTTTTGAGATTAGTAATATATATATTGTTTCTGAAGCCTTCCTTCATTCAATGACCAAATCCACAACCATCCAACATTGATACACATTGATCTCAGCAAGAGGCGCAGATCCTCATGAGTCCCCGCAGTCGCTAAATAATAAAATAATAATAATACCGTTATTATATAGGCGCTTTTTCTCAATTTTTGGGCAAATCGACTCAAAGCACCGTGAACTGAAACCCAACACGCACACTCAAGAACAGACACGGATTTACGCCATTTAAGACAAACGCAGTACAAGACAGGCGAAGAGCCAGTTCAGCTACTGAAGTTACAGAGATTTTTGATCGCTTGTATTTGAAATTTGTAAAGTGGCCTGAAACCGGTACCAAAGTGTGTGGGGGGGGGGGGGGTGGGGGGTGGAAGAACCGGAGTACCCGGAGAAAGAACCCCCGACGGTCCGCCTGAATTAACGGTGACACTTACCAGAGGAGAAAAGTCCAACGCCAGAACCCGTTTTCGAACCTCGCACCTTTGGCATTGGTGGCAGGCGCCTTAACCACTGCGCCACGGACCGCCCCATATAGTAACAGTCAGTTCAGTTGCTGGGCTAATGAGGATCTGTGTCTCTTGCACTTGGATCATGTTCGCTTTTTTCGGCAGCGAAAGGGTTAATAATAATTTTGCAAAGACAGCACTTACAGTTTCTTACTTAGCCCTGACCTATTTGGCTTGCAAAGTTTATGTGCACTATGTACTGCACTAAAGTTCCATATCCTTGCCGTTGGTTGGTGTGCTTGTTGCTTGCATGGGTTTAGCCCCTAAGTTCAATCTATACTTAACTCTTTAAATCCTGAGCTAGAAATTTTTCAGATTGGTCTATTTCATCTGAAGGCTCCATGACAGATGAGGAGATGGATCGATCATTTTAGTTCAACTTCAAGGGTTGTGCCAGAATAGCTTGGCACCTCTGGTGAGTGCCAAGGTATTCTGGCACTACCCTTCAACTGTCACAGTCTAATTGATGTCATGCAATAGTGTGTAAGGATGGAATGTGTTAAATTAGAATTTAAATCAGAATTTAATTATTTTTATTGTTTTTTTTTAATGACGTGCGTGGAATAGACAATGTCCATCTTATATTTGTATGTTTGTGATTTTTACCCCCTTGTGCACGCAAGCACCATTGCTGTACCAAGGCCTGTATGTGCAAGGGGATTAATGGGCGATAAAGTTTATTCATGCAGTGATTCAGTTCAGCTCATGGACACAAAGTATAAACTGAATCCAAGTTTGTCTCGCATACAGATTGTGATGTGAAACATGCATGTACAAGTCAGTGCCGATTTATTGCTGCATATAGTAACAGTCAGTTCAGGCTGCGTTACTTATGATATAGCCTATTGTAGCTGAATTCATCTACATCGAGTCTTAACCCTTTTAGCCCCGAGGTCCCATTTCTCAAATTTTGGAGGTGTTGCCTAACGACTATCTGCCAGTTGTAGGAGATGGATTGATCATGATAATTCAAGGGTAGTGCCAGATGAGCTTGACACCTGAAGGCACCAAGCTCATCTGGCACTACCCTTGAATTATCATGATCAATCTATCTCCTGCTGCAGGGTGGGTCCCAGGGCTAAAAGGGTTAAAATTGGCCTTAAAAGACAGGTCCTGTCGCAAGAGAAGTCTAATTGAAGGGCAGAACTTGTCACCTCTCTTGACACACCAGCATATAGGCGGCATTGGCAATCTAAATGGTGATCTTTAATGACAGGGGATCTACTAAAGGTAGGGTACTCGCTCAAAACAGGTGTAAATATGTAAAAGTGCATGCGAGTGTCTAGGTCGGGGCTTCACCTGTTCAGTGCCGAGCAAAAACTGAACGCCACCCAACTGCAAGAGGTATAGGTCCTCATGAGCCCTCGCAGTTGCGGGGGCTCATGAGGATCTATGCCTCTTGCTGACCCCACTTTGAGTCCATGTTCCTGAGACAGGTAGGGTGTTTTGGTCTTGAATTAATGAAGATTGCAAAAATGCAGTCTGTGAGATAAGACCTCTCTGCACAAGTACTCACCCACTTGTGGTTTGATGGTTCATGCTGTGCTGACAGGGGTCGAAATTAGCGCGTGCCCCGAGCCAAATGCTACGAAAAATTACCTCGGGCACGCTAATCTGCCGTCTAGCGTGCCCGGTTGGCTCTCAAAAATAAGTAAAGAGAAGGGCAGATATCAAGGACAAGGTATTTGGCATTGTTGACCAGCCACCAACACCGAAATACGTCGGCTGCTACGGCCATTGCTTCCGGTTTGTCGTCATGCAGAGCGGGCCTAATCCGTATTTTCGAACATGATCGCGCATAAAAATTGTGTTCAATTTTGTAATTGTGTTCCACAAAACTGTGCAGAGGTGCCAACTTATCCGGTTTCGCCGTATTTAATTCCGGTCAAGTTTAAAAAATACGGTTTTCCGCTTGATTGTATATTAGTATGGAGAAAACAAAAGGGAAAATACGGTCAATTTTTTTTTATTGCCCATTATTTTCACATCGCACGGCTGTGCAGAACCACACTTTTAGTTAGGAGAGGACCGGGGGCCACTGAGTGCAAGATAAGCCATCTGTGGCACGGCCGGGCGTAGGGGCAATTAGTCATTAGCGCGCGCCTCTTCAGGCAGAGTGACAGAGCCGTTCATGGTCTTAGAAAGGAGTGCTCTTCCAATACCCTACACTATGTCTACGTGCCGACCGCAGCATACCGGCGCACTGCAGCGGAAACGCTGGCCAGTGTTAGTAACTGAACATTCATCACAAAATGCGTTTTTGTCTCAAGAATGTCATTATAACATGAGTGTAAATTTGTAGCTGATAAAATTTGCTTTCTTTTCATACTAAACATGCCCATGCTGCTTACTACCAGCACACCTTGAAGAGCAGTTACATTTCATATTTGCAATACAATGAACATGCACTGACCAAATAAAGCGTTAACTTTGAAGCTCAATCTGTTGTGCATGGCCCTTTTCTGTGGGATGAAAAGTTGATGTATCTACGCAGCATTCTAGCCTCTACTGTTATAAACAATAATGTAAGTTAGCTTTTTTATTTTCAAAGTACTTATGATAATTATTCTGTAGTTCTATAATTAATGCATCATTATTAATGAATAGTGTAATTTTTTTTCATTGTAGATACCATGACTGAAACCGTGTCATGCAAAAATACTGACAGTTTTTGAAAAATACTGACAAAATGCTCATTTAATACTGATACGTAAAATCAGGGGTTGGCACCTCTGACTGTGTTCCAATGTGACCATCAGTACTGTATTGAAGATGTATCCTTGTACTACATGTACCAGTTCTTTAGTTGTTCGTGCAGGGGCTGAATTTAGCTTTCTTATTTGAGTGCCAATGGAGAACCCTAGAAAAAAACTACATTTAAAAAAAATCAGTTTACTGTACAGTGTAGTAAATTCTTCAGTAACGACGACTATTAAGTTGTATTACTTTTTTCATGTTCTGGTACTTTGCATTATATTTAACCTATTTTTATGATTATAATTTTTGGCTCTCAAAATCAGAATGGGGCACTCAAAGTTTTTCTCTAGGGTGCCCCGTTGGCACTCAAATAAAAAATTTAAATTCGACCCCTGGCTGACCTACATTTGTTTCAGCTTCAACATTGGGCCGGCTCACATCATCTCCTTCAACACTGAGATCTACTTCTTCTACTCTTCCACGGAGTCCATCAAGGCTCAGTATGACTGGCTGAAGGCTGACCTAATTCAGGCTAACATTAACCGCAAGGAGCAGCCATGGATCATCGTCATGGGGCACAAACCCATGTACTGTACCAGTGATGATTATGGAGAACTCTGCTTCAACATAAACAATCGCGTGAGTTTGAAAACATCAACTTTCCCATTCTGAGTGGTACACATGATTGAATAAAGCATTGATCTGAGTCAGAGTCAGATCAGTATTTACAGGTATTTTTCAACTGCATCATGTACAATAACAGTATGTTTACACTCACATGATTCCCCAAAAAGTTACTTGGCATATCAAATTGGTACTTAGACGTATATTTCAGCTAATACAGTTGTAGAAATACCACTAAATACTGCTTGGAGTCAAAATGTATTTTTCAGTCACTCCTATGAGTGTAAATATATTGTTATTTTATGAGTCGGTAGCGGTTTTAGTTGCAATGATTCCTGCAGGCAATATCACAACTAAAACTGCTACCGACACCCAAAGGGTTAATGTTTAACTTTGAGCATACAGTCGCTTATACTGTGAAAGCTAGTATACGATGCAAGCACAAAGGTTTAATTAAGTTTTGTATCCTGTTCCCCCCCCCCCCCCCCCCCCACCGACACCCAAAGGGTTAATGTTTAACTTTGAGCATACAGTCACTGGTACTGTGAAAGCTAGTATACAATGCAAGCACAAAGGTTTAATTAATTTTTGCATCCCCCCCCCCCCCCCCTTTCTGCTGCCTTTAGCGTGCAGCCATGCATTTTTGTTGTTGTAATCCACGTCGTCAGCAGTTTTCGCTAGTATGTAATATTGAATGAAGAGGTACACTTCTGGATGCATGCATTTGTACCGATCTTAACCCCTTTGCTGCCAGGACGCAGCAAACTCCTCCCCACTCCAAGAGGCATACATCATGAGGAGGTCCTGCATGTGGATGTTCTTAACCCCGTAACTGCCATAAAAATGTGAACATCGTCCTATTGTAAGAGGTGAAGGACATCTTAAGCTCCCACAAATGGGGGACTCGGGAGGTGGTTTTTTTTGTGCCTTTTGCTAGTCAAAATTAAATAAATCTCTGTGCTTTGCATGGATGGGGTTACACAGTGTGAATTTGTCATGGTTTAAAGACACAGTTTTGCGTCTGCTGCCCAATGTGCAAGAGATTACCAGGCGGAGGTAGGATATGTGCCACTAGTGGACCTCGTCCATATTTATATTGCACACATTCAAATCCATCTTGGTACGAACTCTTGAACCCCTGTAGAGCTTGATTGTTTTTGCCAGCAAGAGACATTCTCATGTGCCCTTGCGCTTTGCATCTGTACTGGGAGTAGTGTTAATTTAGTTTCCAGGGTCACCCTGGTCAGCCCCTCTATTCTATATGTTTTCTGTCTACCCTTGGTCCATTCACCTGTATTTTCCTTTTTTTAAATCTCCCTACTGTCTGCGCTGCCTGTAGCTCTTGATATTGGATGTGTGTTGCGAAATGGTCTTAGCTTTATTTAGGCCCCATGTCGTAGGTTTATTTAACGTATTGGACCGGCTGGCGACATACATTCAGTGTTCTGTTTAGTTGTTTGTTTGTTTTGTTTTTTGGTTTTTTTTTCACAAGCAGTGCAGACACGTCCTGAGAAAGTCTTATTGCTGACGGGACGTTAAGCAATGTACAATCAATCAATCAATCAATTTATCACATACCTGGACTGGTTTTTATTCCCTGGCAAGGGTGTTAAGAGAACCATAAATTTATTGAGTGACATTGTGATGTATTTGGTTTGTTTGGGCTGGTGTAGGTCAGAAATGGGTCTGAGCTGTTCTGGCCCAACCTGGAGGAGCTGTTTTACAACTACGGTGTGGACCTGCAGTTTTATGCTCATGAGCACTCCTACGAGCGCCTGTGGCCCATTTACAAAACTAAGGTAAGGTCCGATCGGAAGATTGTGATCAGGCGATGGCTTGAGTGCAAGTACCAGTAGATCCTGTTTTGAATCTTAATTTACAAGAAAAATGTTGTCTTAATGGCATGTGCTCTGTCAAGAGAAGTTTTAACCCACTTAGCCCCAAGACCCTACCGCAGGAGATGGATGGACCGTAATAATTCAAGGGTAGTGCCAGATTAGCTTGGCGCCTGAAGGCGCCAAGCTAATCTGGCACTACCCTTGAATTATCACGGTCCATCCATCTCCTTCAACTGGTACATAGTTGCCAGGTGACAACTCCATAATTTGGGAACCCCCACCCGGGTCTGCCCTGGGGGACTTGGGTGGGGTTAACTACTTTTTAGTTCCCAGGGTCACCCTGGTCAGCCCCACAGGGTGGGTTTTCCTCTCTATTCCGGGGCATGTGTTTCTGTCTACCGGTCCATTCACCTGTATTTGCCTTTTTAAACCCTCCCTACTGTCTGCACTGCCTGTAGCTCTTGATATTGGATGTGTGTTGCTAAATGGTCTTAGCTTTATTTAGGCCCCATGTGTTAGGTTTATTTAACGTATTGGACCGGCTGGCGACATACATTCAATGTTCTGTTTAGTTTTTTTTCACAAGCAGTGCAGGCACGTCCTGAGAAAGCCTTGTTGCTGTCGGGACGTTAAGCAATGTACAATCAATCAATCAACCATAATTTGGGAAATGGGGCCTTGGGGTTAAGAGGGTTAAAGGGAACAAAAAGTGTCACAGTCATTAAAGACTACCACTTAGTTGTCTACAGCCACCTGAATGATTGACAGGCGATCACTCATAACAAAACAGATTCTGACATACTGTACATGTACACACATCATGAACAGGCTTTCTGCTAGGAGTTAAAATTGTCCGTCATGGGGATGGACAGCTTGACAAAATTCCATGCCAGGCGCTCTACAGTCTGTCACGTACTTGGAATACAGCAGGGATAAGTGAAGTTTTTCTCAAAATTAGTCTGTCCCGGGGATGGACGGCCTCCCATTTTTTCCGTCCTTAGTCAAACTGTGTCCGTCAAATACAATACAGAGAATTTTCCTTTATCGGAAAGCCTGTTGAATCTTTTTTTATTTTTTAAATTCAGAAACTATACTGTAGCATAGCAGAATAATCAAAGAAAAAAAATTGAGCTTCAAGAAAACATTTTAATTAACACCCTAAGCCTGAAGGTCCTTTGAAGTTGCCTGTAGGCACCAAGATTTTCTGGCACCACCCTTGTACTAGCATGGTCAGTCCATGTTGCAGTGTGTAAGGCTAATGTTCGCTTCGCTTATTCTGTATGTGTATGTTCACCTGACATGTTTTGGCCCAACAGGTGTGCAATGGCAGTGTGTCTGAGCCCTACACCAACCCGCAAGCCCCAGTGCACATAATCACAGGATCAGCTGTAAGTCTTCATATATAAATCTGTCGTTCGTCGGATACATCGCTTGACAGCTACTGATGATACTGCTTGGCATAACAGACGTGTAATAAAGCATCTTTTCTGCCTAATGGTTTCATTAGTAGCAGTTACCCCTTGACTGCCGTTGTACGTACACTCTGTGGTATTGCTAAGATGCCTATGAATGGTATAACACGACTACACTCTGTGGTATTGCTAAGATGCCTATGAATGGTACAACACGACTACACTCTGTGGTATTGCTAAGATGCCTATGAATGGTATAACACGACTACACTCTGTGGTATTGCTAAGATGCCTATGAATGGTATAACACGACTACACTCTGTGGTATTGCTAAGATGCCTATGAATGGTACAACACGACTACACTCTGTGGTATTGCTAAGATGCCTATGAATGGTACAACACGACTACACTCTGTGGTATTGCTAAGATGCCTATGAATGGTACAACACGACTACACTCTGTGGTATTGCTAAGATGCCTATGAATGGTATAACACGACTACACTCTGTGGTATTGCCAAGATGCCTATGAATGGTATAACACGACTACACTCTGTGGTATTGCTAAGATGCCTATGAATGGTACAACACGACTACACTCTGTGGTATTGCTAAGATGCCTATGAATGGTATAACACGACTACATCTGACATCAGCAAACTGTCTGTTCCAAACAAAATTATTGTACAGTGGAGCCCAGTTAACACGAACTCGCTTTACACGAATTTCCAGTTAATACGAACCGTTTTTGCATTCCCGGCCTATGGCCTTCTTATTCTGTATTAAAATTTCACTGATAACACGAAATGCTTAACACAAAATTTCGCTTTACACGAAGCTGGTTTCGGTTCCCAACCAGGGCAATTTCACTATTATTCACCTGTTTAACACGAACACAGATTCCATTCACCGAATACCAGTTCACGTGTCACTCTCGCGCTGTAGTATACACGACAGATCAGAGCGAATTCTAGTCTGTGATTGGCTGAATAACCTTCGGCTGTTGTAATCTGTCTTCTCATTGGCTAGTGGTTCTGAACTGTATTCATGTTGCATCATTCGTGTACCAACACCCTTTTACTGACGCGGGATTGTACTTCAGCCTGTTTTGCTTTTACCCGATGGATTGTAACTTACTATGGATTTTACCTGATGGATTTTACATTAAATACGCGAGCTGAATACGTTTCCTTGTGTTTTACTAGCGAGCTGAAGGTTTGCATATAAAGTACGATAATTTGCACTTTTAAGCTCGTACTCATTCACGCACACATCTCTTACACACTTTCTCCTTGAGGGCTGTGATCAATTTTGAGGCCATATTGGTTAACACGAAATACGTTTAACACGAAGTGATTTTCCGTGTCCCCAGAAATTCATGTTAAGCGGACTCCACTGTATCTCCAGGTAGAGAATAAGTTGAATTTTCATAGTTACCTCCCATGCAATGTGTCTGTAGGCCAGTAATACTTTTAGAACTACAGGTTTTCCAAAACGCTGACGGTGTCCAAAATTGTGGTGGCTAGCACGTCGTTGTCATCTTCACAGCACTATTTTCACACACAGTTAAATACTTTGTCTGCTGGATGTAACTGAAGGTCAGTAAACATGCTGCACTTTCTAAGAATACATTTCAATATCATATTGAAAATACGGTAGACTTTAAGATGAGGCTGGTCAGAGCACCTTCCGTAGCATGCAAATGACGAACATAGGCGGGCTTACATCATACTCTGACAGTGAAGTAATATGATAAAAATTACGTCATGCCTAGCTACGCTAACAGCGCTGTTGAACATACATTTGGCGGGAAATGTCGTGTGTGTAGACACAAGTTTCTCTTGTGTTTGTATACATACAGGTCTGAACCTTTAGGAAATGCTTCTTTTAAGATGTATCTCAGAGTTCTTTTCATCATTATTAATTTGGATTACTCATTAAAAAGAAAAATTACCGTTTATAGAAAGTCAGTTGATCCACATTTGAGTCCGTAATTTGTGTTATATTCATTTGAAATTTTGAATACAGCTAGCTTTGAGAAAGAGTTCATTAACCAGCTTTGTACCTTTTCAATGTTTTCATGAAAAAATAATTCATCGCAGAAAATAATGTTGAAACGAACAATTCTCGACTTTAGACGGTGACGTAAAAGCGCTAGACACATTATACATTGTTCCTGTTGTTATACATTGTTGTTGAACTGATGCAAAGCACCAGACACATCATTGTTATACATGAATTGACACACAGCTCTCTCTCTCTCTCACTCTCTCTTTTATAGAAAGTTGGTTGACTCACATTTGAGTCCATAATTTTCATTCTATTCAATTGGAATTTGTGATGGCTAGCTTTGAAATAGACATTGGATGAGTTTGTAATCTAGCGTTGTACCTCTTCAACTTTTAAAATAATAATTAATTCATTTTTGCAAGTTTTGGATCCAATATATACTCCCATCAAATAGCTCTGGCAGAGGCGGTGTGGAAGAGGCTGCGTGCCTTTTGGATGAGTGACGTCAAACATCAACCTCATCACGCGTACACGGCGTCGTGAGACTAGCGATGCCATGACATGAAGTTTACTGCGACATCATTTTGCTACTCGTGCTAGTCTTCTTCAGAATTCCTGTCGCTACACGAGCCCACAGAGCGTACTGATCGTGGAAAGCGTCGTGTGTCCGTCTTTATTTGTGTGCGCCGGCGTGTGTATTGATCAGAGGTTGGCTTAGAGAGGAAGGAAATGGATCAGAAAGCTAAGCTGAAAAATATGAACAACTCTGAATGTGCCTAAAAGAAAAACGCATGTGAGCTCCAAACAATATGGTAGACTTTGGGATGAAATCTTCATCTTGTTATGTTTTGTCTTTATGTGTGTTTTGTACCTGGCCTGCATCTATGTGCTGTTTGTTGCTAATCCTCCATTATCCCCACTTGCTTGTTTTCATGAAGTTGAGTCCCCCAAAACTATTCTGGACGAGAAAATTCATACAATTTTATTTTGACAACAAAGTACAAGGTTTAAGCAATTATCATGCAGATATTTCCATAAATGGCTGAGTTGTCATGATTTGAATACGAGGAGTTCAAAATACAAATTGTATGCCCAGCATATTGTGAATAATATTGTGTTTTTTGTCGTCAGTAATTGGGTTAACCACTCAGTGCCAGTTGATGGAGACCTTTTTTTCTGTAATCTTCGTTTATTCAACACCATAAAGAGAAACAGACAACAGGTGGATAGATTCCACTCATTTTTATCATCATCATTACCGTTATTATTATCGTCAACCAAAAAAATATAAAACAATTCTACCATTCTTGTGTTGTCTCCAAAGGTCACTTTAGTCATGTAGCTAGCTTTGTGAAGGGACATTTTGAAGGTGGTAACTGATTAGCTTTAAGCGCTTTCAAGCTGAAGACCATCTTTCCAAAATGTAACCCCTTTGCTGTCAGCAATCACAAATTGTGTTTTGAAACAACTGCACACTGAATGACATTCAAGTCAAGAACTCAGATGTAAATGGTATAAACATAGGCATAAATAACAGGACTAACAAGAGACATAAATCCTCATGAGGCCCCACAACTGCGGGGGCTCATGAGGGTTTATGTCTTGCAGCTGGGTGGCGTTTGCCTTGCCCCAACAGTTAAGAGACTTCCGTGAACAATTGTGTATCACTCATGGAGGTAAGACTGGCTTTTCTGCAGTTAGATCAATCATCACAGTAGAACTCAGAAATAAGTCAAACATTGCACGGATTTCAAACATTCGGTTAATTCATCCAGCATGCCTCCCATCTGCAAGAGGCGTCTATTCTCATGAGCCCATGCCCATGACCATGCGGCTGCAACTCCTATTTCGGGATAGTGCCAGCTGTGTGTTTTACTTGCCTTGTGGGTTGATCAACTCATTGCAAAGGCAGTACTTACTTACGCCTGTCACCCCTCCCAGTGTATAGGCCGTCGACGAGAGACCTCCAGCGACTCCTGTCCTGTGCTTCTCCTTCGATTTTACTCCAGGTGGTTCCCAGTCTCTTGATGTCTGCTTGGAGGTCTCGACACCAGGTGTTTCTCGGCCTGCCTCTTTTCCTCTTTCCCTGGGGGTTCCATGTCAATGCCTGCCTAGTGCTGCTGGAAACTGCCTTTCTCAGACTGTGACCAATCCATCCCCATCTTCGTCCAATTTCATTCTCTGCTGTTATCTGCTCTGTTCTCTCCCAGAGTCTGACGTTGCTGATCTTCTCTGGCCAGTGGATTTTCAAGATTCTTCTAAGGCAACTGTTTATGAAGATCTGTACTCTGTTGACTGTGGTTTTTGTCAACCTCCAAGTCTCTGCTCCATATAGGAAAACTGCTTTTACGTTGGAGTTGAAAATCCGGACTTTGGTGTGTTGTGACAGCTCTCTGGAACTCCACACTTTTTTCAGCTGGAGAAAGGCTGCTCTGGCTTTACTGATTCGTGCTCTGACATCTGCATCAGTGCCACCTTTTTTGTCGATGATGCTCCCGAGATAGATAGACTCCACCTCCTCCAACAGGGTGCCAGCAAGCAAGACTGGTTCTTCCCTGGTTGCATTCAGCCTCATTGTCTTTGTTTTCTGTTTGTGGATGGTGAGGCCCACTTGGGATGAGATGTCAGCAAGCCTCGTGGTCTTGTCCTGCATTTGTTGATGAGTGTGGGACAGTAAAGCCAAGTCGTCTGCAAAATCGAGGTCGTCAAGCTGTGTCCACAGGGTCCACTGTATTCCGCTTCCGCAAAGGCAGTGCTAGGTTAGAATTGGACAAGCTGATCTGAAAACGTACGAAAACGTACCTAACCCCTTTGCCGCTGAGAAAAGTTAAACACAACTGTAAGAGGTATAAATCCTCATGAGCCCCTGCAGTTGCGGCGGCTCATGAGCATCAATGCCTCTTGCTGAAAGTGTTTTGTGTCCATGTTCCTTTGACGCCTGGGGATTTTTTACTTTAAATTTAAAATGATTGTTAAAAACACAATCTGTGTCCACTGGCTAGTCATCATTGATCCATCACATTCACACTTCTTTCCAGGGCAAGATAATGTCAAATCAATGGAAGTAGTAATTATCACTCTTCCAGCCTAAAAAGCAGCCTTACAGTTTGTCATACCACTGCTGTGTCTCCAGGGGGACCAGGAAGGGCAGACCAAGTTTGTTCCTCTGCCATCCAACTGGAGCGCCTTCCGCACAGATGACTATGGGTACACACGCATCAGGATTCCGAATGCCACGCACCTTTATCTGGATGAAATCTCCACTGATAAGGTAACATAACTCATTTGAGGTGCCCTGCATCAATAGCCGCCAAAGTGTCATGTAGCGTTGCTGCCGACAGTGCTGTACGACACTTCCGCAGCTATTGATGTGGGGTGCCTTGAATGAGTGGAGAGGCATGACAGTGGACTGTTGGGTCAACTCACGGCACTGGCAACGTGATGTTTACATGCTGACAGCCAGGGTCAAATGCCACATGAGGTTGGCTTGCTGTTTATTACACGGGCTGTGCTTTTAGCCCATTTAGCATCGAGTGACTACAGCAGGAGTTGGGTCGCTCATGATAATTAAAGTGTAGTGCCAGATTAGCTTGGCACCTAATGGCGCCAAGCTAATCTGGCACTTCCCTTCATCATAGTCGATCCATCTCCTGCAACTGGTATATAGTCATTAGGTGACAACTCCAAACTGTAGAAATTGTGGCCTTGGGGTTAAATGGGATTTGTAGTTATTTTGACTGGGATGAATGGACACAATTTGAGAAAACATTTCCAGTCAGTTTTAGGAATACAGATGCCTTTTTTTTTGTATCTGCAACATCTTCAGGCACAATGGATGTTTACACTGTTGCAATATATGGAAGGTACCATGATGACATAAATTCAACCCCACCCTACCACCTCCTCTTTTGGTGTAAATGTGCAGTTTTACGATCCAGGCCTTGGCAAAAAATATACAATGGACTGTAGAGCCCCCATTTTTATTATCATGCTGTCCATCCTGATGATAGACAATTTTAAATCCTGGCAGAAAAGCTGAAAAAATAGTATCGTCATCTGACGATTTTATAATCATTCAAGGGACAGATCAATTATTGTTTAAGGGTGGTGTCAGAATAGCTTGGCGTCTGTAGACATCAAGCTATTCTGGCACTACCTATGAACTATCATGGTTGATATATAGTACGCCAGGGATAAGTTGGTTTAACGCTGTACCATGCTGCTTATGTAAATCCTCAGCTCATTTTGTTCAGCTTTTGAAATTTTGATGAGCAGTGATAAAGAACACTGCTTCAAAGTCCAGACCAAAAAGGTGACTGCCAAGGGTGAGAAAAGCAGTGAACTTTTGAACAAAGAAAGTCACATGCTTAGAAAAGATGATCACAACACTGCTTACTTGTTCTGTTTCAGGATGGAGCGGTCATCGATAGTGCATGGATCATCAAGGACAAGCACGGCCCTGGACTCTACAACTGTATCTAGTTCAGCCTTCGCAATAGAAAACACAGGCTGGCTGTCGAGCTTGATTTTTCGTCAGTCATCAAAGCAAATCCTAGTCGAAATTTATATGTGGGTGTGAATTGCTTAGGGGAAATGAGGCAACCTCAGTAAGCAGAAGACCCTCAGGCCGATGTTGGATGCATTGAGCCCGCACATGTGCGTGGGCCCACTGCGGCCAACATGGACTCGAGGACCTTTACCTACTGGGCCATGATAGGTCAATGGTGATGCCTCCATGGGAGATGATTCAGCTATGTTTGGCTGTGTCCATGAGAGGTGAATGGACCCTGGTCAGTTCATTTTCTGCTCTAGTCCTTCAGGGCTGAATGTGTGAGTCATAAATTACATATTTTGTCTTGCTTGAGCGTACTGCACTGCATGCACACACTAGAAGAAGTAATTTATGATTCAAGGTCTTTGAATTAACGAATGGATGCGATGTGTCAAAACTGTGTGTACATAAAAGTAGTCAAATGAGTCGGGTAGATTTTATATGTAAGGGGAAAAGCCTCTGTGATTGTTAAAGGCACAACCAGTGTATATAAACAGTGCCCTATCCAAGTGTGGAATTTGATGCCTGGCGGTCAGCTTGTATCACTGATGGTTGTTGCGCCTTTAACTGATGTGTTTCTGTATATTCGTGCATTGTTTAAATCTCATGACAAATGTTCTTACACATTCCCTGTTTTCTCACCCATGACATTGAGGTTTGAAACATTAACCGTTTTTATAGACCGTGGGTGAGACGAGCGTTGATAGATACAGTAGAACCTGTTGTGAGCAACCACCTTTGAGTGATGACCTGTCATTAAAGGCCATCATTTAGGTGAATCAATCCAGACCAAAAAGGTGACTGCCAAGCGTGTAATATGCAAAGAAGTACCCAACGGAGAAGAAACACGCTTAGAAAAGATGGGTACAACACAATTTATTAATATTTCGGGTAAATACCCTTTGTCAAAATAGACAAACAAACAAACATGTTTGTTTGTTTGTCTATTTTGACAAAGGGTATTTACCCGAAATATTAATAAATTGTGTTGTACCCGTCTTTTCTAAGCGTGTTTCTTCTCCGTTGGGTACTTCTTTGCATCATTTAGGTGGCTTTAGCCACCTAAATGATTGTCTTTAATGACAGGTGGCATTGCTTACCCTTTAAGATCTCTTGAGAGAGCACCTGCCTTAAAGACCATTTTTCTTGAAATAAAGGTGGGTACTCAAAACAGGTTCTATCTTTACTTAGGGGAATCTGGACAAGCACATCAACAAACAATATTGCGACGCTACAATGTTAAAAGCCAGCATGTCATTTTTGTGAAAACAGAAAAGCGCGATTTTCGGTGGTTTACATTGAAATCTCACTCTTCGCAAAAATGGACAGTCGCTATCTTTCGCCGTTGTAGGGCAAATTGGATCGCAAAGGGACAAAGGGAGGAAAGTATGTCTATGTCTTTATCCAGTGATTCCCCTTCTCTATCATTTAGTGATTTACTGAACAGCTGATTTTGAGTCAGGGTTGTGTGTGGCTCAACAAGAGGCACATATTGTCATGAGTTGACTCACAGGATCTTTGCTCATCAAGAACTCTACCGTGTAAAGGCAAAAGACAGCAGTCCAGTTTTGTTAAAAGTGAGAGTTTCATTGTATTAATGATTTTCATTGTACTGACAATGCTGCTCGGCGGAAAAGACGTGATGCGTCTCTTCCTCCAAGCGGTATTGTCACCATGAATATCTCTCTTTTCACAAAACTAGAATTCCTGTGTTTTGCTTTGGCTAGGGCAGAACTTTTAAAGGCTGGAGATGCCCGTGAGCAACTATCCCAGCATGCTGAACAAACATAATCAGGCCAACGTCGGCCACGGTTGGCCTGTGTGTGGGCCAGCCGG
This sequence comes from Semisulcospira habei, assembly GCA_036245525.1. Classification (NCBI taxonomy): domain Eukaryota; kingdom Metazoa; phylum Mollusca; class Gastropoda; family Semisulcospiridae; genus Semisulcospira; species Semisulcospira habei. The sequence continues at coordinate 44,184,523 of BTPG01000004.1, forward strand.
CTGCTGATCTCACTGGCATATCTTTTACCAGCATGCATGGAAGTTATTTTTTTTAAAAACCATTTTAGCCCCGGGACCCTGCAGCAGGCGATGGATTGATCATGATCATTCAAGGGTAGTGCCAGATGAGCTTGGCGCCTGAAGGCGCCAAGCTCATCTGACACTACCCTTGAATGATCATGATCAATCCCTCTCCAACAACTGGTACATAGTCGTAGACAATTCCTCCAAAGTTTGGAAATGCGGCCGTGGGGTTAAGAGGGTTAAGTTTTTTGTTCCAATGTACGTGATTACATTCATTGTTTTACAAACAGCTGATTGTTTCAATATTACCCGTTTATTTTATTTTTTCATCTGTTATGATTGTGGGCATGTTTGAAGCTGTGATTTTGTTTAGTGGTCAATTAAGACATTTTACAGTAGGTAATAATGGCTACTTATATAGCGCTTTTCCTTAAATAAGCTCTAAGCGCTTTACAAATAAAGAGTGGGAGTGGAGGGGGTCATAAAACCAGAGAAACAACGGATTCTGCAATACACACGCACACACACACACAGGTACATAATGACAAAGAACTGAGCTACATTGGGGTATCGAACAGGTGGGTCTTTAGGGCATATTTAAAGGCAGTGAATGAGAAAGAGTGTAAACAACGTACCCATCCTACTCTCAGGAAAAAGGAAAGACCAAACCCGACTAACAAGAATCAGACTAGGGGGCGAGAGATACCTGGTCCACCCCAACCCAGTCATGTGTACATGCGGCCACACACTCACAACAGAACATATACTCCTAGACTGCCCTACCATAAACCACGCCAGAGCTAGACTAGAAGACATACTAAACTCACCTCTCACACTGGAAGGTCTCATAAACCCCACCCCAGACACTTGGCACACCACCGCAAACCAGACAATACAACTACTTAACAAACAGCCCCCTGATCCAACACTATCTAAACAAACGACCCGTCAGGGACGACAAGAACGAAGGAGACCCCCCCCCCCCCCCCCCCCTTACGACTCGACCCCCATAGGGCGCGGGCAGCCAGGATGCAAGACTGTAAAACTAGCGATGCGCGGGCGACAGCCAGCCAGAACTAAACCCCCCTTCCCCCCCCCCCCCCCAACCCCTTGGCCCATTCCCCCCGGACGAAATCAGCGCCAGCTGGAAGTCCTTGTCCCTTCAATGAATAGCAATAGCAACAAAAAAAAAGTGTCTAATGTCTATAGGTGACAGTCTGCAGGTCCTAAGGCTGCATGAATTTCAGATTTTTGGGTCAGTTTTGAGGAGAGCTCGTACCATCTGCAAGAGGCATAGATTCTCATGGGCCCCTGCAGCTGCAGAGGCTCATGAGAATCAAGGCCTCTTGCTGGTGTGGATTAGCCACAATTACATCTTCATGGTTAACTCTGCAGCTTATTTGACACTAAAGTGTGAACTACTGATTGTCCCTGCGTCAGAGTGGGACATTGATAGATATAGATAGCCTGTGGACTTCCTTCCAGTCGTTTCAAGTTTTCGGACCGTCCCTTGTGACTTTCTTGCTTGACGTATTCAGCCCTTTCCTTGCCAGCCACTTGAAATGATGGGTGCCACTGAAACTACCGCAGACGCACCAGCCCAGTGTGCAAGAGGACATGAGGCCTACGTCGGCCGCCCACGGCCATCGTCTGCTCAATGACCTATTGCGCACTGGGAGAACTCCCGAGGCATACGTACAGAGCGATGTCAGCAAGAAGTCTATATTTTCGTGAGCCTTCACGTCTGGGGGTGCTGTGGGGGGGGGGGGGGGAACCATAATCTTTGTCTGTTGCATTTAGGTGTTTGATGTTCTCTGGCAGCGAATGGGTTAAACCAGTGAATACGCCCAGCTGCTGTTTTGTTTTACATTTATTTCAACATGTTTTGCTAAAAGTGTGCCATGAACTCGGCATTTACCCTATAACTGCTGGGGTAAGGTGAACGCTACCCAGCTGCAACTAACAGACATAAATCCTCATGAGCCCCCGCAGTGGCGGGGGCTCGTGAGGATTCATGTCTCTTGTTGGTCCTGTGTTCTGTACCCCTACTTTTGGGCCCATTTTCATACGTGTTCTTCACGTGCATGTCGGTCAGTGTGCGGTGGTTTCAGACGCGAAATCTGCGTGCACTGGCAGTCAACGGGTTAAGCTGCTAGTATACTGTGTATAATACATAGTTGCACTTGTCAAGGTACATTCACTGTGTGCTTGGATATTTAAAATGACACCACGACACGAGGCCGGTTGTCAGTAAACAACACAGCAATATAACTAATATAGTGTGCAAGATGATTCATTAGCATCACACTTTTCATTTTAATTTTAATAAAAGATGATGGACTTGGGCTTGGCGTCTCTCGAATTATTTCATTTCCTGTTTCACTTCATGTGAATGAGGGGGACCAAGGGGGGGGGGGGGGGGGGGGGTACCATCACGGATTCATGATTTATGTGCAAGTCGCGAATCCCAATTTTTTTTTATAACCCTCCCCCCCCCCCCCCCCCCCCGCCACCCCACCCACCACCAACACAATCATGAATCGGCGCGGACCAACTTCGGTTGAGGCGGGCTTAATCGGGGACCGTTTGCTCACTTACAGAGTTTTGTGTCGGCGCCGACAATATGGTAAAACGATCTGATCAAATAGAAGTACGCACGCACGCACAGACACTCGTACACAGACACACACTTCCACTAACCCCCGCCCCTTCTCTCCCTCTCTCTCTCTCTCTCTCTCTCTCTCTCTCTCTCTCTCTCTCTCTCTCTCACACACACACACACACACACACACACACACACACACACGCAGAATGACAAACGCTCAAAGTTCGTGCACAGAGAGTGAACGGAAAAGCGGGAGATGCCCCCAAACTCAAGACGCAATTTAAAAAAAAATCTTTTGATATTCTTTCATTATAAACTTTATTTAAAGCAGCTGATTTCACAAAGTACTTCAATCTCATAATTTTTCAGCTTTTCTCCTGGGCATCAAGTATAAAAATACGTACAAGACAGCTAATTACAATGCAGCCGGTAAAATACATGATCGTCACAGAAACACTGAATAAAATGGCGAATAATACAGCAACTAATGATTATAACGCACGAAACACGCGGACACGGAAAACGCATCATAGATCATCATAATTATTTAACTCCATCGGCCCTGACGAAACACGTGCGCCGGGCTCAATGAGTTAAGTTACGTCAAGTGTGCATTAATTTAACCCTTCACTGCCCGTAGACGCAGAGCGTGTTTTGGGAGTAGTGAATGTTAACGTCAAAGATCCACAGCTATCAAAGGAACGGGGGCACACCGTGGTTTCAGCAAGAGATACAGATACCCACCAGCCCCCGCAACTGCGTGGGGGCTAATGAGGATCTATACCTCTTGCAGCTGGGTGGTGTTCAATTGTTCTCGGCGGTGAAGGGGTTAGCCGCCTTGTGCACGCAGCCACCTGTACTGTGCACAGTATCATCGAGGACTGCACGCAAAAACGGATCACACCACAACTAACTTTTTTTTCTCTCGAGTGACTCCAGTTGCATTAGTGACCTTAGTCCTGCGCCAGCCACTAAGCAAGGTGCTTCGCTATAGCGGAGCACCTTGCTTAGTGACTGGCGCAGGACTAAGCTCACTCATGCAACAGGTCCCCGGTGCCGGAGACTCAGTGAGCGTGCCATGCACGAGGGTGCACTCGAAGAAACCGAAAATGTATCACATCAAAGCACGCCTGACAAACGCCGTTGGCATAGTAATGGTACAACAAAATGATCAACTCATGAATCATTAAAATCACACTCGAAGCGGCAAAAGTAATGCAGCAAACAACAACTAAATAAAAAATAACCTACAAAATTACAAAGCGGCAATACTTTATGACAGAGCCGCACATGACATAACTTTCAGAAAAAATCTGACGCGTTTACGTTTTAGCACTAACTCTATAAAAATATAAAATAACAAGGAAAGACTGAAACACGCTTTGGGAGACGGACAGGCACTTGTAGCGCAGTTTACTAATACTAAAATGACTGACGGTCTCTCTCTCAGCATGGACACTCTCAAAAACGTTAATCGAAAATGTATTGATTAACCCATTTAGCACCGAGTCCCTAAAGCAGGAGATGGATTGACCATGATAATTCAAGGGTAGTGCCAGATTAGCTTGGCGCCTGAAGGCGCCAAGCTAATCTGACACTACCCTTGAATTATCATGGTCAATCCGTCTCCTGCAACTGGTACATAGTCATAGCAACACCTCCGAAATTTACGAAATGGGACCTTGCGGCTCCGTTTCTTCTTGGGTATTTCTCTGTTTAACCCCTTGGCTGCCGAGAAAAAAGTGAACACGATCCAACTGCAATAGAAACAGCGGATCAAAGTGAGCCCCCCCCCCCCCCCCCCCCCCCCCCGGGGGTTGCAGGGGTTTATGAGGATCTATGTCTCTTTCTGAGACCAGTTTGCATCCACGTTGTGGCTTTTGGTCGTTGACTGAACACAGGTTTCAGAAATACAATGTACGCACAGGGAAGGGGTTAAAGCTGCATCGGCAAGTGCATGGACCCTAATACAGTTAATGGCTCAATCTCGTCTGGCGCCTTGATCGTTGATGATAGCTTGATCAATCAATTAATTATCCTTTGGCTGTCGGTAGCGGTTTTCGTCGAGGTGAATCCTGCAGGAATCACCACGACAAAAACCGCTACCGACAGCTGTCATGGTCGTTCCGTCTCCTTGTGAGTATGCATACAGCAATACCGCAAGGCCCGGGATGATTTGTAGACGTTAAGTCATGTGGCTTCAAAAGTGTAAGGGCTACACCATTTTTTTTTTTTTTTTTTTTTTTATGTCTGTACTGAACTTACGCGTTTATTTTCAACAGTTCTGGAAATAATTTATTTACACAGCTCTAAGCCGTCAGACGATAATTATATTCACACTCACACCACACGCAATATCAGCTCGTCTGACGGTCATCTGTTGTGAACAGTTGAAATGAACAGTGCTGGGACGTCTCGTCGAACCGCGGTCGGAATGCTGCTTTAACACATTGCAGACGTGCCGCATTCGGATACGCGGCTTTATGCCGCGTATCTTTATGCGGCACGTCTCGCATGAGTTAACAGACCGCGGTAAGGTCTCTAGGTTTTCTTCTGCCTCCTCAGAGTGCTTAGCTATATAGCCGCCATCATGTCTTTGAACATACGAAATTGAAAACCATGCCAGAAAGCAAAATGTCTCAGGGCCGATATCGGCTGTGTGCTTTGCCAATTGCAGCCTGCTTCGGCCCATACACGTTTTGCATGCTGAGACGCTATTTAACTAGATCAGTAGTAATAGTCAAAAATGGACTTGCTTTTTTTTTTATTTAGACTGAAACAAACCTTAAACGCACCATTCAAGCAAATGTACCAACCAAACAAATCAGAACAAACGAAACAAGCACTATGCACGCTTATAATACTTTAGAACACATCTGCAAGAGACGTAGATCTTCATGACTCCCCGCAGGCGGCGGTGTCTCATAAAGATCTATGCCTCTCGCCTGTGCTTCACGGCCGCAGGTAGTAGTCGCACTGTGAAGGTCTCATGTATTTCAATGGTGTCAACGATTACCGGCCTCCTCCACTGGGCCATCGGACATTATCTTACACTATACATAGTGATACAGTAGCACCTGTTTTGAGTGATCACCCTCTGAGAGATCGCCTGTCACATAAGTCTATTACTATGTAGCATGCCTGTCGTTACAGACCATCATTTAGGTGGCAGTAGAAGTCTTGAAGACAAAAACGTGTCATCTGTCTTAACACATTCTACCCCAGGACCGAAATCCCCAAATTTTGAAGTTGTCCTCTGAAGGACTGTACTACAATTCTAGAGACAGATCGAGGATGATAGTTCAAGGGTGGTGCCAAAATAGCTTGGCGCCTATGGGCGCCAAGCTGTTCTGGAACCACCCTTGAATTATCATGCTCGATCCCTGTCTTGCTTTGGTGTGTCAGGGTTGAATGAGTTAAAAATAATTTAAAAATAAAAATTAAAAACAAAACATCATTTGGCAGTAGCCATTTAAATGATGATTTTTAATGACAGGTGGTACTTTTTGGCCTCCAAGACCCTTCTCTACGAAAGAGCACCTGTCTTTAAAGACCGCCATGTCTTGAACTGAAAGTGGTGGATGCTCAAAACAGGTTCTGCCATACTGACAAAATTATAACATCGGTGCATAATGAAATGGTCGTGGCCATTCACGTTAGTCTCGCCAGACTGCTGTGTTTAATCGTCTCAAAGCACCAATAGTTTCAGTTTAAGCATCACAGTTTTCGTCCATGTTCCTCAGATTTCTTGAATTCTCAGCGTGTATGTCAGCAGAGGAAACCAGCCAAACCAACACTTCAGCCCCTCGTACATCATGACCAGTTTTCCATCACAACTTCTGCTGAACACGGAAGTTCCGTGAGCGTTGTCTCCCCGTCCGAGAAGGAGAAAAGTGAACGTGGTCGGTGGTTCCTTTTCTCGCACAAGAGAACAAGCACCAAGTACATTACTTTCACGTCACAAGCCGAACTTCTGCTCATAGGTGTGTTTGTCTGTGATTTATGTTGGACCCTAGGGACAGAGAAGCGGTTGGAGGCACAGATCCTCAAGATCACAGACTAGCACACATATGAACCCGTGTAAAGCAGTACTACACCTCGGGCGAGCGACCATGCCTATGAGAGATCATCTGTCATTAAAGATCATCATTTAGGTGGCTGTAAATGTGATTGTGACTGTATCCACCTAACTGATGGTCTTTAACGACGTGTGACACTTTTTGCCCTTCAAAATGTCTCTTGAGAGAGATCCACCTGTCCACTTTCTTGCTGTTGCTCAAAACAGGTGCTTCTGTAGCCTGAAAAATCATTTTTACACATGGTAAATAAATATATCACAATAATCATTAGTGTTGAATAACCTGTACTTCTACTGCCATGCAGTATCAAGTATGCAGGAAACAGTTGTTAGAACAAGAAGTCATCAATGCCGGCCCGGAACGTCCTGCAGCAAGTGTACATCTGACGACCGGCTAACCTTCGCCGACGTGACCAAAGTAGCTTTGCCGAAGTCTCCGCTGTGCCCTTGGGACACTTCGCGAAGTAAAACTTCGGCATATTAAGACGCGGCCTAAATCGTCCGTCCTCTTAGTGTCAGAAGTTATCCTAAACAGAACGCCAATATCACCATCCGCCTGAAGAAAGTGGACGCAAATGGGGTTTAATTAGTAAGATGCATAGATCCTCATGAGCCCCATGCAGATCTATGTCTCTTGGAGGTTGTCAATGGCCTGTGTCCCAGAAAGGATATTCTGTGGATGGGTTATTACACAACAGAATATGGATCGACCATGACAGTTCAAGGGTGGTGCAGTAATAGCTTGGCGCCTAGAGGCGCCAGCTTTTCCTGCACCACCCTTGAACTGTCATGATCGATCTGGCGCTTAAACCGTGATGCAGTCTTCAGAGGACAACTCCCAACTTTGGGAACTGCGATCTTAGGCCCTAATGCCTTGACGTATACTAAATACACCTACGGTCGGTGTCTGGATTTGAACTCGTTATCCCAAGGATTGGGAGTCGAAAGCGTTATGTAAGCAACAGATAGAGCTACCGATGTTGCAACAGCGAAGTCGATCATTCCATACATGTACTAGAATCTGTACAGATCTTTTGTACAGCTTCGAAACTGAAGGCTCTCCGGGCAATACGGCGTGCATCTTTGGTTAAGAGACACCGCTATTCACAGGCGAACCAGGTCCCCTCCCCCCCCCCTCCCTCCCCCCTTAAGCTGTCATTGTGGATCCTCCCTTCGCAGCGGTGGCTGAAGGCAAAGGAATATTGTTCTCCATACAGTGATGCCTTCTGTAGTTTTTCCTATGCTTCAATGATGCCTTCTGGTTTCCTGTTGCCTTCTTTCTTTAGAAGTGGAAGACTAAGTCATCCCCGACCTCTCTTCTGGTCATGACATCAGTGATGCTTTCTTCGCTTGTTTGTTATTGTTCTTATTAAAGTTTGTTAAAGGCGCCTTCTTGTTTCGTTCCTTCTTGTTTAGAAGTGGAAGAAGAAGTCATCGCCGACCTCCGTGTTGGTGACGATGTAGTTGGCCGGCAGGTGGCGTCTGAACGAGCTGACCGTGCTGCAGCGGCCGTGGGTCGTGAAACTGTAGTCGCCGCTTCCAACACCACCAGTGATTGCCCCACTGCACTCCATCGGCCCTCCGCCTGACAGGTCGCCCGGGGCGGGGTCCGTGGTGCTGATCCTGTCCACGACGCTGTGGTCGTTGCTGACGCCTCCGATGGTCATGACTAGGCCGTCGTCGTCGTAGCTGGCCAGGGATGGGGTGGCAAAATAGCAGGTGGAGGTGGCTGCTGAAAGAAAAGTAAAACGCTAAGGCCAAGTCCCGATAAGCAAAGGTCCTCGGGCCCACGACGGCCGCAGTGGGCCCGCGCACCGTCCGGTTGTGCGCGGGTCCACTGCTGTTGTCGTGGGCCCGAGGACGTTTTTGCTACTGGGGTTAGAAATCCAGATCAAAAAGGTGAGTGCCAAGCGTGTAAAACTCAAAGAAATCCCAAGAATGGAAGGAAGTACAAAAAACGCCACGATTGCGTTGTATACTGACGAGCAATAGAAATGAGACAATTTTGGAATGATCGATTCCCAAAATGTCGCATTTCTAGTTTTTCCGATCATTCCAAAAATGTCGCATTTCTGTTGCTCGTCAGTATAGTGTTTCCAATCATTCCAAAAATGTCGCATTTCTGTTGCTCGTCAGTATACTTGCAGTTTCTAAGCGTGTTTCTTTTCTTTTTTTGTGAGGATTTTCTTAGCCTGATGAAGTAGGGCAAGGGTGATAATGTGGGGTACAGTAAAGTACAGGAAGATTTCTAAGATAGTATTCTTCCAACACACACATTCAATGAGACACCACAGTTGCGGACGGTCATGAGAATTGTATGTCTTGCTGATAAATACAGGACCAAGCTGTAGCTCGAACAGAAGGTGCTATTTCGTACGGCTAACTGACGAGCGATAACCGTGTACGTGTTTGAACAGTGGTTCAGCCACTTCACAACTTAGGCGGCAGTAGGTGGTCACACACGTAATCAAGATTGATATAGTGTTACTGTTGTCGTCGTCGTCGTCGTTGTTGATGTTGTTTTAAGCGCCAAGTTAATCAGACACAGACACTGAGCTGTCACGTCTGGATCAATCTCACACATCTCTGTCCTGTTGAAGGCAAACAACAGGAAGTCTCTTTTTTTTTTTTTTCGGTGAAAAGTGAGATTGTCATGACAATGAAAATCTCACTCGTCACAAGAAATTGGCGTATTGTCTCTTGCCTTCAACCTAGTCAGCAAAGGGCATCGAACCGACGTAGTCGGCCGCAGTGAGCCCGCGCACGAATGTGCGCGGGCCCACGGCGGCCGACGTCGGCCCGAAGATGAGAAAGGACAGATCAGTCTGACTTTTTACACGGAACAAGCTTTAATTTTATACCTGAGGAGGAAGGGATGGAAAGCCGGGTGCCGTTCCAAGCTGTGTATCCGGGTCGGAAAGCGTGCGGGCACTTGCGGATTTGTCTCCGCCTCCTGACAACGGCCGCCACGATGGCGCAGAGGGTGGAAGCGACCAGGCAGCCGGAGATGTAGCTCCAGAGTAGTGTCGTGAAGGAGATGGGAAGCACTGTGGACTCCACCACCACCACCTGTGAGGGAGAAAGATACGTTAGTGACGACTTACGATACCGCCTCAGTGGCGGGAAAGGCGCGTAGTTATAATCCGTTTGAGCAAAGCTTAAAGCTTATTTTAGGATAAGCGCTATATAATTAGCCATTACTATTATTATTAAGCTTGCCTCGTATTTTACGCAAATAAATTTTGAACGTAAATGACTTCAAGACAACTCAAAGAAGAAAAGATGATCAAAAACTATGTGCCTAGCTTATTTTAATTCTCCTTTAGAATTGACGGCAGTGCCCGTTTGTAGCAGCTGCCCTCGGGAAATTTTGAACATGACCTATTTAAACCTGATAAAATATACCCTGATCAAGCCCCAGTCAGCAACACTGACACATTTATTTCGGTGAATTTTACTCACCCCATGTCGAATATTCGACAGCTTTGTCTTGCGACACGTCTGATCCGTGCATAGCTTGTCACCGTTTTAGCGTCAGTGATGCAGGTCAGTGGTCATTAATGCTTGAACAGGGTGAATATTTCAACTTTTATGTACGTCATCGCCGTGATCTCCTGAGGCCAGTGGCTAAACCGTTGGATTTAAAGCCAGCTAAATTTTAAAATAAATTAGGACCAAGCTTGATGATAACTTTTTGTATTGAGCGTTTTTCTTAAATATGTCTTGTTCAAAAGTTCATTGGAAAGAAAAACAAAAACACGAGGCAAGATTTGCTCAAACAGACTATACCTTAACTCATTCGAGACGTGCCGCATCCGGACAAGCGGCTGAAGGCCGTGTGTCCGGATGCGGCATGTCTCGAATGAGTTAAAATCTCTATACCGACGATACTCTTCCGCGTCTTTTGCCGTATCGTTATAGTAGCAATCAAGGTGTACCAATACGACTATGATTACTATTACTAAATATATTACATGTTACTGATAACAGCAATACCTGTGTTGTGGCTAAACTGCTGTTTCCAGTCTTGGCCTCGGTGCAAACTCGCCCAACTGGAGCGTCGTCTTCGTCCACCACCGTCACGCACGACTCGTACACAAACTCCGTCTGTAGCCCCGTGAACAGGTAGCGCCACACTTCCGTTGAAAACGTCATATCCGCCTCCTCGAAAGAGTCATTGCCACGACGAATCACGACCCTGATAATCAAAGAGTGCATGTATAGTCATGGGTACGTGAGCTAAGTATACCGACGAGTAAAAGAAATGCGACATTTTTGCAATCAAGTGTTTCCGATGATTTCAAAAATTGTCGCATTTCCGGCTTTTGGTCGTCAGTGTAGTAAGCACGATAGGTAAAACCAGAAACCAAACAACGGTTTTTATGAAGTATATTTCGGATTTTCGTATGTTACTCAGAAGTGATGGGAAAATGCACTTTAGCGTTAAACGTGTTCCGCGTTTACAATGAAATCATGCCATGTTGACATAAACATTTGTTTTCATCCCTACGTCACACGACCAGTCGCTTTAGCGCAACCCGTACCATGTGACCGTGATACAAATGGCAGACTTCTTGTAGCCCTCATTGTGACGCATCTTGGATGCGAGTTTTGTTCTATAAAAGATCACCAAAACGTTCTAAAGTAAAAAGTTACTAGTGTTGTTCGAAACAACAAACACATTCAGTACTGGAGACGGCAACGTCATGAAATATTTTAAATTACGTCATAAGTCTATTATGTATAAATGTATATTCCTTTGACGTCAGTCATGTTGGCGTGATCCAGGTATGAAGATGTCGTCTTGATTTCTTTTACGAAAATAGTGGAGGAATAAAAACAAATACATTATTGGTAGCAGGGGTTTGCTGCACGGACCCTTGTAGGCCTGAGGGAGGTCAAAGGAATCATTGTACCCCTCAGGCCTTCGGCCTTCGGGGTACAATGGTTCCTTTGACCTCCCTCAGGCCTACAAGGGTCCGTGTAGCAAACCCCTGCGACCAATAACTTATAATAACACGCATATATCATATATAATAAAAGATGAAGATCTTTCATCTTCTGTTGCTTCTTTGTTCCAACATCGCAGCCACTGACAATCCTGTTAGAAATTTCAATGCGCAAAAGGCCGTCGGGCCGACGTCGGCCGCCGTTGGCCCGCGTATGGTTGTGCACGGGCCAACGGCGGCCGACGTAGGCCCGATGGCTTTTGCGCACTGGGAATGCTGTTGTCAGGTATTAAAAAGTGAATACTGTTACCTGAATCCCGCCAGCTTCCTGTCGCTAGTCACGTTCCACTTCACCAGCAGCGCTGATCTCCCTCTAGCTTCCACAGTTACGTCCAGTTCTGTCCCCTGAAGGCCCAGCGGCATTAAGGGGGAGGGCACCGGTCTGCGCAGCGCGGGAACGTCTTTGGGCATGAGCGGCGTGACGTTGCTGGAGTTGCATGCCGGGACGGCGGTCTTGCTAGCGTTGGGGCACTTGAGGTCCGCCATGAAGAGAGTGCCGAAGTAGCGTCGCGCCAGATCGTCGGGCTCGGCACACTCCCACTGCAGCAGCGAGCGGTGGTACTCGGGCAGCGTCATCTGCAGCCAGTTGTGCAGCCAGGCCAGACGACAGTCACACACCAGAGGGTTCTGTCCCAGCCTCAGATCACCCAGACGCTGGAAGCCCTCAAACAGGCAGCGGGACAGGGTCTCGATCTCGTTATCCTGTAGATCTACAGATTCCAGCGAGTTCTTCAGTCCTCGGAAAGCAGAGTCCCTGACATTGTCGATCTCGTTCTTGGACAGGTCCAGCTTCTTGAGGTTCTGCAGTTTCTCAAAGACGCCGTCAGGGATCTCAGTGATGGCGTTCTCCTGCAGCCCGACGAACTCTAAACCAGTGAGATCGGATAACGCAGGTATGTCTATGGATGTGAGGTTAGCATTCCCAAGACTAACTTTCTGCAGGGCGTTGTCCAGTCCCTTGAAAGTCCGCATGGACAGAGCTCCACCCAGGTTGGTGTTGTCCAAAAACAGCTGCTGAAGACGACCGTGCTCAGCGAAAGCTCCATCCTCGATAAGTCTCAGTGGGTTGTTGTCAAGCTTCAGAACCTGAAGGTATTTTTCGGTGCCCTTGAATGACTGCCTGTCCAGCTGCTCGATACGATTGTCGCTGAGGTCCAGGTGTGAGAGGTAGACGTGCTTAAAGAAGTGTCCCGGCGCCAGTGACGTGATGTTGTTGCCGCCCAAAGAAAGCAGCCTGATGTTGCGGAGGTTTTGAAGGGTGACCAGCGCGTCGTCTGTCAGCTGGTTGTCATTCAGCTTGAGCACCTCCAGGGAATACTGCAGAGGTCTGAACGCGTCATCGCTGATCACTGTCATCTTGTTGTGGGACAGGTCCAGGAATCTGAAATGTGGAAGTAATCATGAGGTTTCGTTTGCAACGAACGAGATCGAAATCATGGCTTGTACCATAAGCATAGACAACACGCCAAACATCTCCAAGAGGCATAGATCCTCATGAGCCTCTTGGAGATGTTTGGCGTGTTGGCGTGTTGTCTTGGCACCATAGTCAATCCATCTCCTGCAACTGGTACATAGTCGTTAGGCAACACCTCCAAAATTTGAGACATGGAGCCTTGTGGCTAAAAGCCAAAGAGCCCCTGCTGTCCAAGGAACATGGCTTTAGAGTGGTTTCAGCAAGATGCGCAAATCCCCCGAGAGCCCCCGCAACTGCAAATGCTCATGAGTGTCTATATCTCTTGCAGTCGGATCGTGTTCACTATTTCTCGACAGTGAAGGGGTAATTTTTTTTAAAGATATGGAGATGATGAGTTAAGAGAACTATTAGGAACTGATGGATTATTGCCTGTTTTCTGATAAGCTCGTGAGCAAACTTGTCATCATATCAATTGAAATATGACTCGGATTGGCATAAACAGGAACATACGTAGTCGTTACTACAAGTTAAAAACGTTCATCACATCAGTCACTTGTATGTGCTGGTCTGAGCCGGAAGGGCCAAAGTCACAGACCGACACGGGGAAAAATCGTCACTGCAGCTAACCTCAAGTGCAGGAGGTGATCAAAGGCGTTGTTGCCGAGGGTGGTCAGTTTGTTCTTGGCCAGCACCAGCTTCCGCAGCTCGTACAGCTTGCCCACCTCCCCCAGGTGCTGGAACTGCACGTTGTTGCCTTCCAGGTTCAGCACCTCCAGCTGTTTCAGCGACGCCAGGCTGCCGGGCAGGATCTCCTTGACACGGCAACCCTGTGGATACATTCAGACGTAACTTCCCGTGCCCTTTGCGGGTGTAGTCCCGATCGAGATGGACCAACTCGGGGAGTACGCCACGAGTACACTTCTATTCAAATGTGTAGCATCTCATTTGAATAGAAGTGTACTGGTGGCGTACTCCCCGAATGGGTATACCTGGAGAGTACTCCCGCAAAAGGTACGGGTAGTGTCCACGGTAGGGAAGCACGTCATTTGATCAGAGATACATTTATTTAATTAAAAGGAGCGCCTTTGCTCGCAATCACAATTCATACGCAGTTGCACTTTTCCCCATTTGAACACTATGTTCGCAGGTTCAGCACGTGAGCACGTGAACTGCGAAGACGGGGAACGCTCGCACAGAATAGTGTATGGCATGGGTAACATCACAGTGGCGTAAGGACCTGGAAGGCGGGGGGGGAGGGGGACTAGCCTCCCCCCATCCCCCCAAAAGTAAATGTAGGAATGTAGAGGAAGGGGGGGGGGGTATCCCCTGCCCCGCCCCCCACTCATAAAAAAAATAGATAAAAAAATAAATAAATAAATAAATAAAAAATAAAATACAAGAAAAAAAATAAATAAATAAAAATAAATAATTAACAAATAAATAAATAAATAATAATACATAATAAAAAAAATAAAAATAAAAATAAAAAATAAAATAAAATAAGTCAATAAATAAATAAATAAGAAAAAAATGGGCGAAAGTTTTGTTGAGAAGAAAACTTTAAACTTGTTTGAAAAAATTATAGATTTTGATGTTGGACTCTACCTAGACTGAAACACTATCGCCTCCTCTCCCCCCCCCCCCCCCCGCCCCCCCCCCCCCAACCCCTCCCCCTCTGCCATATTTTTAGGTTTTTGGGAGGTTTTCTGGAGTATCTCATTTTGGACTGTCGCGTGTCTTCCCTCCCCCCTCCCCCTCCCGTTCTTTTATTTTTTGGATCCTAGAAAGTAACATGACAAGCACGCTGGGCTCCCCCAAGGAAAATATCTTCCTACGCTGCCGTATTATTATCAAATCCAGTCCGACATTCTGTACTATCGTCTGTTGACTCGTTCGCGGCAAGCCGCATCCGGATGCGCGGCATAAGCCGCGCATCCGGATGCGGCTTGCCGCGATAGAGTTAAGGGATCTCCTGCACAACATGGCGCTCTCACCTCAAGATGTAGCTCCACTAGACTAGTCAATCCCTCGAACGCCGTGCTGGTCAGAGTGTTCACCTTGCATCCTATGATCCTCAACACTCGCAATCTCTTCAAGCGCTTAATGGCTTCACTGGGCAAGCCTTTCATTGCGTACACCTACACAGAAAGACACGATACAGAAAACAGGTTTATCGCTGGCGTGAGTATACCTGTACAGGTTCAGACAGACCCACTCGGGGTGTACGTGACGAGTACACTTTCTTTCAAATGAGATGCGTAGAGTCGGTAAAATGCAAAGAAAATCCCTGCAATGAAAGAAATACGCTTAAAAAGGACAAGTTCAGCACAGTTGTGTCGAAATTGTTCATTCCAGGCGTGTTTCTTTCTTTCCTGTGATTTTCTGTGGAAATGCTGTGTTCAGTTGCTGGTGTGTGATGGTGGACAAGCATCTCCAAGCCGTTATATCTTCTGTTGTCACGTCGTGTGCAACAGCGCGCTAAACCACAAAAATATAGCGTAAAGAGAAAAACAAGGAATACGACAAGTCTGGCACACTCGAATCATGAAAACATGATTAACCTTTTCAGTGGCTGTAAGCAGCGATTTTTGTCGCGGTGATTCTTGCAGAAATCATCGCGACAAAAACCGCTACAGACACCCAAAGGGTTTCAAAACTCCGACCCCTTCTCTTTCAATTGAAATCTGACCTGTATGTGCAGTTCCTCCAGCGAGTCTTCCAGCCCCTCGAACGCCATGTCGTGCACGTGACTGACGACGTTGTCCGTCAGATCCAGGCTCTCCACGTGCAGACCCATGAATGCGCGCGCAGGCAGTTGCCGGATGCTGTTCTGGCGTAGGGACAGGGTTCGAATCCTTCCGTCGAAAGCGAGGAACTTGGGCAGGTGGGTGAGGTAGAGGTACTGGCAGTTGACCACGAGAGCCCCGTTGTCCGACTCGCACAGACACGGGTAGGCCGGGCAGTAGACGAAGCCTTGTTCCACTGACAAGCCTGGTGCGGGACTGTATGCTACCGTCAGCCAAAGAATGCTGAGCGCAAAAGATCTGCAAATGCAGCAGAAACACAACTATAGATGTAAAATATATATATATATATATATATATATATATATATGTATCAGCTGGAAACAGGTCGCCAAATGAGGCCGACGGTCGTCTAGGGAATCTTTTGCTTACTGAACTGAATGGAGAGATTCGACCCCCCCCCCCCCCTCCTCCCCGGGCCCACTCTCTCACACACTCCCTTTAGCCCATTGGCTGTCGGTAGCACTTTTTGTCGCGATGATTCCTGTGGGAATCATGGCGACATACAGCGCTATCGGCAGCCAAAGGGTTAATCCTAACTCTGAATGAAAACCCTTGCTTTCCTATCAGAAGCCTGAACATTTTAATTAACTCATTCAGCCCCGACACACCACAGCAAGACACGGATCTAGCTTGATAGTTCAAGAGTGGTGCCAGCATAGCTTGGCGCCCATAGGCGCCAAGCTATTCTGGCACCACCCTTGAACTGTCAAGCTAGATCTGTCTCCAGAAGTGTAATACAGACTTCAGAGGGCAACTTCAAAATTTGGGGATTTCGGTCCTGGGGCAGAATGTGTTAAAGGCAACTGGATCGAACGATGATGACGAAGATGTTGATAATTTTTGTTTTGGTTGTCGCTGAATACGTTTTATCTCTTTGTTTTCGTTGTCGTCGCTGCTGCTGCCACGCTGATGTGGGTGATCGTGCAGTAGTGGTAGAGGCAGCAGAAGTATTTACTTTGGTTGTCGCGGCATTTGTTTGTTTTCTCTCTTTGTTTTGTTGTCGTTGCTACTACGAATTTAAATCGCACATGAAGCTGATACTGTTTGACGAGGGAAAGATTCTGTGTCAGGCATCTCAATGGAAAAGGCAACACTCCTCCCATCTCCCCCCTCCCCCCTCCCCCCCCCCCCGGGGGTTGGGGGTGGGTTGAGGGGAGGGGGTGGGGGGAGGGGGTGGGGAGAGGGGTTGGGGGTCATGGGAGGTGTGTGTATGTTTGTGTTGGGGAGGGGTTGGTGTGAGATTTCAAAGGGTGGCGGGGGTTGGGGAATGTGACATCTTACTCTCTTTAATAGTAAACAATTGCATAATCGTCGCCTTCCGACGCTTGATCGATCGTAACTTCCTCTCTCACCCCTGTTCGCTGCAGCGGCTGTGTTTACCTTACGTGCCACCTGCGTTTGCGGCCTACAGGTTCACTGCACCGGATTCTTGCAGCCATTGAGCTGCCTCTCCACAAAAGTAAGCTGTGTTACACTGCGAGACCTTTCGCTTTTGTTTGCATACTGGTTCAATTCTGGCACGCACTAAAAAAAGTCCGCATTCCCATACAAAAAAGACCCTCGAGCCGATGTCGGCCGCAGTAGGCCCGCGCACGGCCGTGCGCGGGCCTGCTGCAGCCGACGTCGGCACGGGGGTTGTTTGCTTGCTGGGCTCTGGTTTCTGAATCTAGCTTCAGCCGGCCATCAAACAGTCGAAAAGCGAGATTAGTTTCGCTTCATGTAATGCGCCTACACATCTGTCAAATTCTTGCAAGCATGTTATAAGTTCAAGTCGTTGAGGCTTGTCTTCGATCAAACTGTTTGCTTGATTGTTCGTGCATTACACTGATTTTCTTAAAAAGCGCCAAACACACTATGAATTTTTCCCGGGGAAAACTGAACTCAAAATGACCCCGGCCTTCCCTTTCTCCTAGCTGACAATACTCATGTCATCTAAACACATTACATTTACATCGTAAATGAAAAGTAAGATGCAAAAGCAATGTGTTTCGATGACATGTGATAAATATCTCCTTATGTTTTTTAATTTAATTTTATTTATTCATTTATTTATTTATTAATGTTGTTAATAATTTTGTTTATATCTGAGTGTTTTAGCAGTTAGTCTTAGGTAATGAGTACGTGCCAAAGTGTTTAATATTACAGTACTAAATTTGTATGGCAGTATTATAAGATATTACACTTTTTGAATGTTTTAGTATATGTATTAGTTAAGTTTGTTTGATCTTTATAGAGTTTAGAATGTTTTAGTATTGAATACTATTTATTAATTTGTGTGTGTGTGCGTGTGTGTGTGTGTGTGTGTGTGTGTGTGTGTGTGTGTGTGTGTGTGTGTGTGTGTGTGTGTGTGTGTGTGTGTTTTAGAGCTTTGTTATGTCTTAATCTTAGTATTAGAAGTCCTACAGATTTAGTATATTAATATTATATACAAATTTTATATTAGAATGTCTTGGCATTAATTAATGATAATTGGGTGATTTTTATTCTTACTGTTTCCTCGTACACAAAATTGTAATTGCCCGTTAAGGAATAAATACATTTTTTAAAAAAATTGAACTAAATCATCAATGAGAATGTCATCAATGAGAATGTCCAAACCATGTAGCTGCTGCGACTCCTGTTCATAAGCGGCGGGAAAAGGGAAAGTTGGGTTCATTTTAAAGTTCATTTTCCCCAAGTAAAATTCTTAGTATATTCAAAATGCGCAAAAGACCGACTGACCGATGTCGGCCGCCGTTCGCTCGCGCACAGCCGGCGCGGCTCAACGGCGGCCGACCTCGGCCTGATGGCCTTTTGCGCATTGGGTTGGGCGCGTTTTAAAGTCCGAACAGCCAAACTTTCTCAGGATGTGCGCGCTCTGCATATTATAAAAAAAAATCATATCCTAGATTTGCTTTTTCCAAGCTGGGCTTTAAGTACTGAATTCGGCAATAATTCCCTTAAACTGTCTAAAAGCCGTTTTACCCTTCTATTGACAAGCCGTGTAAGTAGGGAAACAAAACATAAAGTGGCGTAAAAGCCGTTTTACCCTTCTTTTGACAAGCCGTGTAAGTAGGGAAACAAAACATAAAGTGGCGTAAAAGCCGTTTTACCCTTCTTTTGACAAGCCGTGTAAGTAGGGAAACAAAACATAAAGTGGCGTAAAAGCCGTTTTACCCTTCTTTTGACAAGCCGTGTAAGTAGGGAAACAAAACATAAAGTGGCGTAAAAGCCGTTTTACCCTACTATTGACAAGCCGTGTAAGTAGGGAAACAAAACATAAAGTGGCGTTGCCACTTTTGCGCCCAACAGGGATTTCTCCTGCGTGACAAAGGGGAAGCAAAGCAGAACTGTTTTATTTTACGATATTCAAACTTAGCAAAAACTTTACCTTAGTAGTTTTTTAATTTTTTTACATTTTGTTTTGTATTTCTTATTTATTTATTTATTTATTTATTTATTTATTTATTTATTTATTTATTTATTGTTTGTTTGTTTGTTTGTTTGTTTGTATGGGGTGTCTTTTTTGTTTTGTTTAGTTTATTTTTTTTTTTATATTTTTTTTAGTGCCGCATTATCGAAAGACATATTAAGAACACTTACAAAGCAGGCGTCATCTAATGACTATGCACCAGTGGCAGGAGATGACTCGACCATGATAATTCAAGGGCAGTGTCAGATTAGCTTGGCACCGACAGGCGCCAAGCTAGTCTGGCACTACCCTTGAATTATCATGGTCGATCCATCTCCTGCTGTAGTGCGTCAGGTGCTTAATGGGTTAATATGTCTTAGCAAGAGGTTTCGTTTGGAACAAACGACTACCCACAACGAACGAGAGCGAAGGCACGGCAATAGCCAGTTTGTAATTATAGCATAGACACCACTCCAAACATCTCCAAGAGGCATAGATCCTCATGAGCCCGGAGGGATCATGAGGATCTATGCCTCGTGGAGATGTTTGGAGTGTTGTCTATGCTGGTTGTCAACCGCGATTGAGTTCGCTCTGGTTCGTTGTGGGTAGTCGTTCGTTCAAACGAAACCTCACTTATAATGCAGCATAGAAGGGCTCACTAAAAGCGATCTGCTCCATGGCGGGTTTTGATTGCTAAAATTCGCCGATACGCTATCAGTGTTGTCTTGCCTCATCTAAACATTTTCTACGCTTACTTTCACAGTCATGTTAGTAGCCACAAGCACGAGAGTTTTTCCCACTGTCCTTATGGGCGTAACGGAAAGAATTCTCATGCGTACAAAGGAGAAGAAGACTAGTACTAGAAAAGTCTTTTATTTTACGACACTATACTTAAACTTCATCAATTAAGTTAGTCCTATTATCTAGCATTAGCGTAAGACATTCTATGAACATTAGTACTAGAAAAGTCTTTTAATTTACGACACTATACTTGAACTTCATAAATTAAGTTAGTCCTATTATCTAGCATTAGCGTAAGACATTCTATGAACATTTATAAAAAGGATCTTGCGAATCTGTTAACCCTTTACTGCCTTGAGCAGGTCGCTTTAACTCATGAAGTTTGAACGCCGTTAAACGAAAGACTGCTAGTGGCACATTGTATGTGCACATTTTAGCAATCAATGCCCACCATACAGCAGATCGCTTTAATGACACATGTGTAGGCAAAGAATACAGAAAGTTTGAAGGATTTACACTTTTTAACATTCTTTTTAGCACGTCCTGGTCATTAGTTGATTGACTTCTAACCGTGTCCAAATTGTCAAGAAGAAAGAAATAATTGGGTTTAAAAAAATAAATATTCTAAATTAGTGTTTTAAAATGTTTTTATCTACAGACGTTATCATCCTTGCTTCGTTTGTTTATTTTTTTAACGTGCCTGATGCTGACGTGATTTAGTTAAATCACGTCGCCCCCGCATCAATAGCTGCGGAAATGTATAACGTCGCCGCTGGTGACGCTATACGACACTTTCGCAGCTTTTGATGCGGGGCGCCTTGAATGAGTTAACCACCCACAAACACACTGAAATATATCGCAAGGGTGTTTGAGCAGGGCTACCCTATGAACGCGAAGTCCATTGTTTTGTGAAAAGCGAGATCCCCATTGTATTAAATAATAATAATAATAATAATAATAATAATAATAATAATAATAATAATAATAATAATAATAATAATAAATCAGCACATTAAATAGGCGCTTTATCCCAATTGAAAATCGGCTCAAAGCGCCGCCGCGAACTGAACCCAACAAGCACGCTCACGCGAATCACGCGCATTCACCCACACACTGTACACATACATAGAATGAAAGTCGCGCTTTTTACCAAAATGGCATTTCTGTCTCTTGCATTGACAAGGCAGAAGGTGAACATAATAATGATAATGATAAGTGATAATAATCTCAGGTGATAATAATCTTGGACATTTCCAGACGTGAATACATCCATAATCCATGATAGTTCAAGTTTGGTGTCTGTATACGCACCATGCTGTTCTACGATTACCTTACTGGGGCTATCATGGTCGTTCTATCGCCTCAGTTGTCTGTTCTGCAGCTCAGCATCTACGAATTTTGGTCTTGGGACTCAGTGTGTTACATTTTTTTTTAAATGTCATATTTTCCTCACCCAGTTTCAAAATTCACATTAAATGTCACATTTCCCTCACCCAGCCTTCTGTCTATTTTCCTTTCTGTTCCATTTTATGCATGTCTTTTTATTGGACAGTAAAGTTTATTTTATTCAATTCAATTGGTTGACTCATTCGAGACGTGTACAATCCGGGTATGCGGCAAAAAGCCGCGTATTCGTATGCAACACGACTCCAATTAACTCATTCAGTCTCAAAATACCACAGCAAGATATGGATTGACCATGATAGTTCAAGGGTGGTGCCAGAATAGCTTGGCGCCTATAGGCGCCAAGCTATTCTGGCACCACCCTTGAACTATGATGGTTGATCTGTCTTCTGAATTGTAATGCAGTCTTCAGAGGACGACTCCAAAACGTGGGTATTTCGTACCTGGGACACAATGGGTTAATGGACTTCGTTGAAATTGGGTTCCTGAGAATAGGAACACCTTCATCTTAGACTGGTTAAATTCCCCTTCACAACTTGGGTGAAGCGTCAGATCCCTGAAGATTACGCACACTAGGTTCACAAGGTTCCGAAGTGTGCCAATCTAAAATATTTTCGGCAAGTGAGAAACAGATCTTCGGACCCAGGGCGGCCGCAGCGGACCGATGACCTTTTGCTTACTGGGATGGCACTATCGTTCAACTGTCATGGTCAGTACTGTCGTCATTTGGCAGACGCCAGTATATTCTTTTTTTTTTTTAAATAGAAAAGCGAGCTTGTCATTGCATACAAATTAAGATCGTTTAATTTTCATTTAATAATTTGACAGCTTGGCATATCCATTTTTTTAACAATGAAAATCTAGCTTTTCTCCACAATTGATGTATACTGGCGGATTGGTGCCTTGGTGCGGCTGGTTGGTTGGTTGGTTATTTGGGTTTAACGCCGAGCAGGCAACTAAGGTGCGGGCCTTGGTGCGGTGTTGTGTCAAGACTGAATGAGGTAATAGCACAACATGAACGAAAAATTGAAAACAAATCGCTTACCTGATTTGAAGCATGATGAACCAGTAGATACGCAGATGCCGGCCGTTTCGAAATCAAAAACAAAATTCCTACTACACCCCAGAATCAGAATCAGGAGTGTTAATAAAATTGTGTGTAACACTTGGAATCAATTGTTGGCAATTCTTGTAATTCTTGAATTGAACAAGAAAAGATTCTCGCTGTGGAGATCAGTCCTAGTTTGTCTTTTGCTGTAACGCACTGTTATTTCCTTTGATGTGGAAGCATGAAAACTTTGACACTACTATGCGGAAAAGCCCAACAGTTGCGGCAATACGTCCACTACAGCAGAATGCTCACTGCTTTATCTGCATCGATAAACTGAACTGAACTGAAAAACTTGGAGAACCACTCAGCAGCCTGGAATCCATCCACACGCAACCCTAAACCCGTATTGCTCTACGCTAAGCCTCGATCACACTGCTTCCTCTGCATCGAAATACTTTGAAATGTGAACATTCATCGGCTGGAAGTTGCATTCATGTCTTAATTCCGCTAAGCCGCGCACCAGAGTGATTCCGGGAAGACGCTAGTCCTGTACCTTGTCGAACAGCCAAGGACTGATTCCGTGAATACACAGAGCGAATGAGGAAATCCGGACACTTAAATTGCTCAGATGCTTCCCGTTGGAGGACAGACGCGAATGTAAGTGATCAGATCGGCAACACGACAAAATATGGGTGGCATTACGCAGCTGGCGTGGAACACCCCACAACCCCGGCCTGTTGAGCAGGACTTTAAAAAAAAACCGAAGCAGCAAGAGAATAATATCGCTACAGGTTCTTTCAGCAAAAAGCACAGACTTTCACGAAAGTAGCAGCAAGAGGCATAGATCCTCATGAGCCCCCGCAAACTACGGGGACTAATGAGGATCTATGCCTCTTGTCAACTGACTGCCTTCGCTGCAGAAAAAAACCAGTGTGGGCAAATCTGCAGAAACACCCGTCAACGTTCTTCGAAGCTTGAGAGACACAGACGCAAATGCGGCGGACTCGTCCCAGTATATGTAAGAAATGTGTTTTGGTCAGCAATTGAGGCCTGAATGAGCTCGTGAGGATCTGTGCCTTTCAGAAATGGAAAGGGTTCTGTTGTTGGAATAGGCAGAGGGAGGTTACATCTGATGCATGGTGGTACAAGACCCAAACCAAGCCCAGGTCATTCTCCTCCGTCTGGGCGAGAAAAAGTGTATGTAAATTGGTTCTGTCTTCATCAGCAACAGACACATATTCTCATGAGCCCCTGCAGCTGCAGGGACATATGAGAATATATGCCTCTTGCGGGCGGGAGGGACAGGTATGCTGTTTTCAGAAATGAGGACTGGTGGTAAACAAAAGGCCTAGGCTGACCAGTCATAGCGTTCCATCACGAGTGAGGGTTGATCAGGCGGATGAATCAAACTATGATGTATGTAGCTCTATTGTCCATTCCACATCTTGTGTGTGTGTGTGTGTGTGTGTGTGTGTGTGTGTGTGTGTGTGTGTGTGTGTGTGTGTGTGTGTTATAAGTCTTTTTGTCTTTTTTACGTGTATTGCATCCTCTCCTCCCCCCCCCCCCCGCCCACCCACACCCTCTCTCTCTCTTTCTCAACACTCCCTTCTCAACATCCCCAAACCAATCACAAACTGCTGTTTCTATTTCTAAAGCCGTCAACCTGTTTAGCACTCTAACAGTCAACAGCCCCAACGATCGCGGAAGCCCAAAGAACACAAATTCAGCGATCATTTCAGTCTCGTTCTTTGATAGTCATCCTTTGCCTATGAGCCCGTCTGTGTGCAAGCGGCATAAATGCTCATGTGCCCCTGCAGTCGCAGGGGCACATCAAAATCTATACCTCTTGTTGGTCCCACCGACATCCGCAGAATGAGGAATTCCCCCCCAAAGTGACCATTTTTTAGCAGTTTGCTGCGAACAACATCCACCTGCATTCTCAGCAAACCGCCAGTTATTTGCGGTCCCCGGAAAACCAAACTTGCGGACAGTTCCTCTCACAACCCGCCTCCGTCTGCAAGAGGCACAGATTCTCATGGACGGCTGCAGAAAGCAGGGGAATCATGAGAATCTAAGTCTCTTCCTGCAGCGGCCCAGGACAATGCACGCTTCTTGCTGGCAGAGTTTGAGCCCAATTTTCATTGTCCGACGGAGAAAGACACTGGGGTTTTAAGACGAAGACTGAACAAGCGATGAAACGCTGTAGGCAAAGAGATTGCCCTCTAAGACGCCCTGTAATGACAACTATCAAGCTTAACCCATGTAACCCCGACGCCCTGCAGCAGATGATGGATGGACCAGATAATTCAAGGGTAGTACCAGATTTGCTTGGTGCCATCAGGCGCCACGCAAATCTGGCACTACCCTTGAATTATCATGTCCATCCACCGCCTGCAACTGGTACCTAGTCAATGAGTAACACCTCCCAAAATGTGAGAAATGCGGCCGTGGGATTAAATTGGTTAATGTCCAGCCTGCAGTTCAGGGCCTTGTGGTCTGCATTTGCAGTCCATGACCGGAAGGCTTCACGATATCAGCCATTGGTTGAAAAACATTTTAGCAGCTAAAGCTACAACTGTACATGAATGATCAGGCTGTAGTTTGTTCTTCTTTTCTTGTTGTTTCTGACTTTTTGTTTTAGAACCGAGAACCCCAAATTTAAGGGGCATTCTTTAGTATTCTGTACCAGGAGGTAGATCAATTGGGATAAGTTCAGAGTAGACGGGCAGATCAGCCAAGCAAGCCGTGACGTGGCACTTAGTCGTCTGCTCCGCGCTAAAACCTAATAACTAACTGGATCAGCCAAGACGCCTTAGTAGGTTGATAATTGAACTGTTTCATGGGAAGGTTTAGAGTTCAAGTTAATTAGTCAGTTAGTTATTAGGGTTTAATGAACGGCGAGCAGAAAGGCGTACCGTGAACTATGCAATGGGCTTAAATCCATTTAACCCCAAAACGGTAAACATTTAGGGCTTAACGTCTTTTGTCCACCACGAAGGGCATTTCAAAGTCGGGGCACCGAATAGGGTCTGAATAAATAATTTTATGGCCGCACTCATTTTCCAAAGTGTAGAGGTGTCAACTAACAACTATGTGCCAGTTGCAGGAGATGGATCAATCATGATAATTTAAGAGTAGTGCCAGATTAGCTTGGCGCCGGAAGGCGCCAAGCTAATCTGGCACTACTCTTGAATTATCATGATCGATCCATCTCCTGCTATGGTGTATCGGGGCTACATGGGTTGAACTATCATAATGGAGCCATTGACGCTAATCAGGCTTGAATTCGAATTCACTTCCGGTGGTTGGGTAAAGTCGGAGGGCAACTAACTGGCCAAGCTTTTCCACAATGACGTTACGACAGCCTTGTCTGGGACCTCGCCGTCGCAGACAACCAGACTGACTCCTCTCGGTCTTAGGATGCAACAGGAGTCCATATCTGCCAGCAGCAGGTTTAGATTCTGATACGTACGCCAGCAAAAGGCATAGATTCTCACAAGCCCCTGCTGTCGCAGGGGCTTATGAGAATCTGTGCCTCTTGCTTGCTGATCGACCGACTGCTTTTCGCTAGAAGAAGCGTGATTGCTCAGGCCGCTTGCAAGAGGTGCTAGGTTTACCGATCTCGGCCCTTCGGCGGGGCAGATCCTGTTGTCTTGTTGGACTAGTGGGGCGGGCCAGCAGCTCACCCACAACACCACCACAATGGCCATTCTTTTGCATGCTGTTGGGTTTTTTTCTGCTGTCAAATTTATTCAGAGAGGATCAGCCTGAATCAAATCGTGCCTTGTCCTTGTATCTTTTCCTTCCTCTTTCCTTTCTTCCCATATTCTTCTTTTCTTCCTGAGATGCTGATGTTTTCTGGTGTCAAATTTATACAGAGATGATTAGCCTAATTCAAAAAGTGTCTTGTCCTTCCCAGCTAGCAGGAGGCCCTCAGGCCGGCTTTGAGGTTCAACTGCGGCCGACATCGGTCTGAATGTGTTTGCGAACTGGGTTGTATCTGTGAGTATCTGTTTCCGCTCTCCCTTTTTTCTTTCCTTGTGTAAGTGTTATGAAGTGGGACGGGGCGTGTGTGTATTTTTTCTGTCTTTCCCTTTTCTCGGTCTTTCTCGTGCTTATCTTTTACTTTTTCTAGTCATTTCAAGTCCAGCATTTTAAATTAGTTGTTGTTTTGCGATTTTTGACATTTTCTATGGAGATGGATACCACCCACGAACTTGTACCATGACCTATCTCACCTAGCCTTACCTATCTAGTTTGTGAGCATATACCATGAACATTTCTGACTGTACAGTTCAAAGTGTAACAAAAATCGGATATGAAAATGCTTTTTTTGATGCGATTTTGGAGATTCGCGCTGCAGACGTTTCGTATAAAACAACAACAAGACATTGGGTGCTCTGTGGGTTTGTCACTATATCTATATAAACTATACTGACTAGCAAAAGAAATGCGACATTTGGAAGCACCGGAAACACTAAAGTGTTTTTGGTGGTTCAAAAATAGCCGCATTTCATTTGCTCGTCAGTATAAATCAAAAGGTCTGCCCGAACGGAACTTAACACCTTCGCTGTTGAGAATATTTAAACACCACCCAACTGCAAGATGTATTGATCCTCATGAGCCCCCGCAGTTGCGGGGGCTCGTGATGAGCTATGCCTCTTGCTAAAACCACTTTGTATAAATGTCTACTGTGTGCGACTTTTGGCGTTGAATTTATAATCATCACAACACAAGCTGCTTCCACTGCTCGGGCGGAACTTAAACAGAATCTCTGTTCTCTAAGTACTATCTAAATATTTCCCTAAACTGACATTAGAGTCGCAAAGCTAAGCAACGCGACATGTAGAACAGGGAAATCTCCTGTTAAATCTTCCTCCACCTGAAAATCCCAGGAAGGCTGTTCGAGTCATCAGACGAACAGTTGCTTAGCTCTTTAGTTTGAGAGCCACAGATGTGCAATGGATGAAACAAGGACATCATGTCGTCGTCCGAAAGGCCGATTAAGCTCTGTGGTTGTCGCATGACTGTTCCCTGTTGAACTATTTTTATGTTATGACTTCGAAAGTATGCCGCCGGCCGGAGAATGACTAGCAAGTGACCCGAAGGTAGCCCAGAGTCTTTCGACTGATGCTGAGAGCGTCATCCATCTTCAAGGAACACAGATCTTCATCACTGTGAAGCATAGATCCTCATTAGCGTCTACACGCCGTAGAAGCTTCATGAGTTTATGTCATCCTGGGGACTCTGTTTATATGCTTACCTCATTAAATGGTCTTTGGGCGATATATGTGCATGGGGCGTTCAAACTGCGATATAGTTAGGCTGAAATTGTCCATTTGCAAGAGGCATAGATCCTCATGAGCCCCCGCAATTGCGGGGGCTCATGAGGATCTATGCCTCTTGCCGATTTTAAGTGTGTTGTTTTTTTTAGCATCTTATTTGTTCCATTTACATCCTGTTTTACTGGGGTACGGAATCAAAGGGCAAGTTCTTTAAGTTTGTAGCCCTTCAGCATCTTGCTGGTCCGTTATATATCTGTGTTCCACAGGAGTAGGTAGTCCTAAGGCGCTCAGGCTGATGGTTGTCTGAAGCCAGATCTGCTTCTTGGGACACGTCCAAGCCTCTGCCGGCATGTCTCCGGCACGTAAGGACACCGGCCACAGGGCGAAGGCTTGAAGAGTATTATTCTTCAACCATGTAAATAAACTGAAAAGAAGGTTGGCCTTTGGAAGAAATGTTCGTGGGTGAGAAACTGGTTATTAATGGACGATGTTCGAAAATCAGAAGTGGGTCACGTGTTGTGACGAAAACAGTGGATTAAAAACTCGGACAAACATGCTTTTAGTCAAGATTGCACGTGTGAGTTTCGACAAAACGGTGGATTAAAAGCTCGGACAAACATGCGATGTCGCATCGTCTTTGTCCGGGTTTTTATTCCACTGTTTTCGTCAAAACGCGTTGCAATTTTGACCTATTAATCGTCTATTGACATTTTAAAAGGTCGCCCTCACGTTTCTTAATTAACCCTTTCACTGCCGAAAACGTGAACACGATCCACCTGCAAGAGACATAAATCCTTATGAGCCCCCGCCACTGCGGGGGCTCATGAGGATCTATGCCTCTTGCTGAGACCACTTTGTGTCCATGTTCTTTGGACAGTTGTGGCTTTTGGTCGTTCAGCGAGCAAAGATTTCGGAACAGAATGTGCGCAGAGTGGCAGGGAAGGGGTTAAAGAGACCGCAAATGCTTGATAAACGAACGACTGTAAATTAACCGATAGCCAAGCTTCCCCGTCTCCTGGATTGTAATGCAATTCAATTTTCTCATGGATTGTCATGCAATGCAATATTCTCCTGGACTGTAATGCAATGCAATAGTCTCCTGAATTGTAATGCAATGCAATATTCTCCTGAACTGTAATGCAAGGCAATATTCTCCTGAAGTGTTATGCAATGCAATATTCTCCTGGACTGTAATGCAATGCAATATTCTCCTGAACTGTAATGTAATGCAACATTCTTCTGGACTGTGCTGCAATATTCAGAGGACAACTCCCAAATTTGGGGATTTGTCTTTAGGTCTGAGTCGCATGGTAATGAATCGATTATTGTCACTTGATCTGATTTTCATAGAAATTATCATGCATGATTGATGTATGGTGTATTATTGTTCCACACAAACACAATGCCTGAAATCCCCTCCAAGCGCTTTCTGAGCAATTAGAATCATTTTAACGAGTCGGACTTTAATGCGTGTCGCTGCTACTGAACACAGACTAGGAAGTCTTCGGTGATTTTTGACGTCACTTGACCTAAGCTTGTTCAAAAGGCAAGGAATACCTGAAGCAAACAAGAACGTACGCATCTCAACCATGTGCACGAGCGTACAATGAGAGGGAAAAAAATGTTGTTCAAGTGATTCCAAGACTCTGAGTTCAGTTCAATGTTAACTTCGTTATCTGAGAGGCGTCGAATTTTGTCAGATGTAAGAAAAAAGAATGTTCAGGCGATTCGCATGTAGACCTAAAGTCGTTAACTTTGTCCTCTGAGAGACGCGCACTCGGCTTTTACTAAACGTGAGTGTATTGTAGCGATGCCGTATACACGGTGGACAGTCAGTGAGCAAAGGTCCCTTAGGCCGACGCCGGCCGCGGTCGGTCCGAGCACGTTCGTGCGCGGACCGACCGCGGCCTGCGTCGGTCCGATGCTGTTTTGTTCACTGGGTGGCACTAACTAGCCCCGCGATGCTACTAGGTCCCATTTTCTGTTTTGTTTAGACAAGAGTGAATATGGCTGTACGGAGCGAAAAGAATGTGTGAAAAACCCTGACGGTGAGCGTGCCTTCAGATTTCAGGCGTATCACCGACAGTCCACGTAAGGTACAAGGTATGACAGTGGTGTTAAGTCGTAGATGACAAGACTTTGCTGCTCATGTACGTGTCTAATACTGTGACAAAACATCTGTCAGCGGACAAAGCATTGTCTTCTGTTGACCATCAGTCGTGAGCAGAAAACAACTTTTCTTTACCAATCGAAAGACGCCAGAATAGTATTAACTCTTTAAATCCTGACACACCCTAACATGAGATAAAGTTGACTATGATAATTCAAGGGTGGTGCCAAAACAGCTTGGCGCCTGAAGGCGCCAATCTGTTCTGGCACCGCCTTTAAACTATCATGGTCAATCTGTCTCCTGAACTGTAATGTGGCGTTCATAAGACAACTCACAAATCTGATATAAATTCGTCCTCAGGATTTAATGGGTTAAACATCGTTTATTAGGGTTGATATGATGATAGTGTCATGTAGATATACAACGAAATCCCGCGTAATGTAAGATACTGAAAGTGTACTTTGTTTATGCTCCTTTACGGAAACATTAGTGAAAAAAATAACCGTAGAAGCATAAACAGATTTTCAATTCAGTTCTACAACTGATATTTATCAGTTTCCAGCAGACTGTCAAGCTTCGAAAAGGACGCCTGATACAAAGTCAGTTGACTCTATACAGTGACATTGCCGAGTCCGGTCTGCTGCGGTACACACAAGGCAAAGAAGAAGTGACGTCCAAAGCAACGTAGGGGTGAAGTGCATAATTATTCGATTTTGGACAATCCGAAGGCATTTAAATCGCCAAGCAGCGCCATGATGAAATCAAGCCCTGCCCAAGTGGTCATCACGGTGGTGATAGCAGCCCTGGCGCTGGGGGTTGGACTGGTCATCGGCTACCTCTTGAGAGGGTCCGCTGGTTCCGAGGATGGCCGTTTCCAAGGCAACCTGACGCCGCTGCAGCTGATGACAACGGGTGACAATGAGACGGCGACTGGCGTGATGATGCAGAAGTGCCGGAAGACGGCTCGTGACGACCCGGTTATCAAAGGGTAAAGTGACAACAGACCATTTCAGAATTACGTCATACATGCGCGTCTTTTGACGCAAACAGTGGATTGAAAGCCTTGACAAACATGCCGCGATATCGCGGCATGGTTGTCCTGGCTTTCAATCCACTGTTTGCATCAAAAGACGCGCATGTTTGCTATAATACTTCTGATTTCCCAATAACATCTGTTAGTCCTCATCATTAGCTTATTCGTACGTGTGAGGGTCTGTGATTTTAGACCTTGTGCTGGAAGCCGCAAGATCCAAAATCACTGACCACCACTGATGTCTACATAGGCAGACGAAATTGCGCGCTGAGTGCATGGACAGTCCGGCCGATTCGCAGTCGTCTGCTAGTCTCAACACCGCAGTCAGCCGAAAACTGAGGTTTTGTTTTGGACTCGATGTATAAATTATATTGAGCCACATTGTGTTTGATATAGTGCCGATTACTTAACCCGAATTTAAATGACAATGAGGTTATCAGCACTATATCAAGCAAAATGTGCCTTAGCATGATATAGCGTGCCTGGATTGTCCATACTTTCACTGCCAATAGCTAGGAGCGATGCCCTTGGTATCCGGCATCGCAGATTCACTACATTGAATAACCCCGTCTGCGCGCACTGAGGCACACCTCCCTTGAACTATCATTCCCGATCAGTATCGTGTTGTGGGTTGTCATGGCTGAAAGTTTACCGAGAATAATCAAACGAAGAAAGAAGCACGCTTAGAAAAGACAATTACAACTCGATTGTGTTGTAAATGTCTCTTCTAAGCGTACTTCTGTCTTCGTTTGATTATTCTCTGCATTTTACACGCTTGGCAGTCACCTTTTGGGTCTGGATTTTGAAAGTTTACCGCCAGTGTTTTTCTGTGCATCTGTAGATACCTGCTAGACAGCCAGACCCAGGCTTGCCAGGCGGCTTCGTGCCACGTGGACCTGCCCAACACCTACGTTGTGTACAAGCTGGACTCCGGAATCATCGACATCGACGGCAAACTAGATGAAAGGGCTTGGACGGACGTCGCCTGGACGGAACCTTTTGTCGGTGAGTAATAGTGTCCGACAGGAGTAGACCGTCGAGATACTTTGTCGTAACTTAGATACGGGTGACCATGATAGTTCCAGGGTGTGCCAGAATAGATTGGCGCCTAGATGCGCCAATCTATTCTGGCACCACCCTAGACCTATCATGGTATCTGTCTCCTGGACTAGCAGGCAGTCTTCAGACAACTCCTAGAGGCGCCAGTCTATTCTGGCACCACCCTGGAACTATCATGGTAGATCTGTCTCCTGGACTGGCATTCCGTCTAAAGACGACTCCTCCTAAGACGGGGAATTGTGACTTTAGTCCTAAATGAGTTCATTCCATGCGTGAACTGTACCATATTAATGGAACTGCAAGGACAAACCACTTGGACCAATAACAAGATGGACAATATAAGCTATTGGTAGCAGGGGTTTGCTACACGGACCCTTGTAGGCCTGAGGGCTACAATGTTTCCTTTGACCTCCCGAAGGCCTACAAGGGTCCAGGAAGCAAGCCCCTGCTACCAATAACGTATTTGTTTTCATTCCTCCACACTTTTCGTACAAGAAATCAAGACAAAATCTTCCGACCTGGATCACGCCAGACATGGCTGACGTCAAAGGAATATACATTTATACATAATAGACTTATGACGTAATTTAAAATATTTCATGACGTTGCCATCTCCAGTAGTGTGCTTGTTGTTTCGAACAACGCTAAGTAACTTTTTACTGTAGAACGTCTGGTGATCTTTTATAGAACAAAACTCGCACCCAAGTCCGCCATTTTTCGCTACAAGGGTTTTTGAAGCTCGGTCACGTGGTACAGTTTGCTGTAAAGGGATTGGTCGTGTGACGTAGGGATGAAAAACAATTATTTTTGTCCCACTGCCGAGAAACATTGAACACAACTCAATTGCAAGAGGTATAGATCCTCATGAGCCCCCGCAGTTGCGGGGGCTCATGAGGATCTATGCCTCTTGCTGAATCGATGTTCCTCGAACGGCTGGAAATCTTGGACGTTGATTCTACAATGATTTCAGAAACACGGTCTGCGTCCACTGGCAGTGAAGGGCTTCAAGTTGAGTGAAATGTCTTGTTATTTTTTCTGTGTGTCACTTTCATGACGTGTTAATGGAATATATTAATATATAGACAGTCAACTCCGCCTATAACGAGGTCGGATATGACAAAAGTCGGATATAGCAACATCCTTTCAGAGGTCTCCACAGCACTCTTTCTTCGCTTATAACAAACTTCGCATATAACAACAAGAAGAATTGGGTCCCCTGGCTATTTATTATGTCTGAAATTTACTATGTTTGTACACTTTGTGGGGTTTTTTTTTCATTATTTATTATTGGAATGCACGCGTTTTGTGTTTCTACTGTCGCTGTAGATATTCGTGGTGGACAACATCAAGTCCCGAGGTTCGAAACCCGCGTGAAACTGCGTTGGGATGACAGGAACCTGTATGTGGGGGCCTACCTCCAGGAGTACGCGGTGTGGGCCAACAGGACTCTCCATGATACAACCAGTACGTTCAGCATCGTCAGTTTGCTTTTCTAATTTTACAGTTCAGGGTTAATCACATCATTAACTGCCTGGAAAAGTGAACACCACTTAAAAGTGCTGCAAGAGGCGATGATGATGATGATGGTGATGATGATGGTGATGGTGATGATGATGGTGATGATGATGATTATTATTAGTATTATTGTATTGGTTGGCAGAGAATTGATGATGATGATGATGATGATGATGATGATGATGATGATGATGGTGATGATGATGGTGATGATGATGATTATTATTAGTATTATTGTATTGGTTGGCAGAGAATTGATGATGATGATGATGATGATGATGATGATGATGATGATGATGATGATGGTGATGATGATGGTGATGATGATGATTATTATTAGTATTATTGTATTGGTTGGCAGAGAATTGATGATGATGATGATGATGATGATGATGATGATGATGATGATGATATGATGATGATGATGATGATGATGATGATGATGATGATGATGATGATGATGATGTTCATTTGTAAAACATTTCTCCATCCACACTGAATGCTCAAATCGTTTTGTTGGAGGAGAGATTTTGTAAACAAGGGATAGCAAAGCACCAATGTGGAGAGAAGACAAAAAGAAAGAAAAGTAAACCACAGTCAGTCAGTTTACTCTGGAATTTCAGATAGAAATGTGTGTTCTTCAGTTAGGGGGGCGGTTTGTAGGAGTGTAACCAAGCTGCCGTGATCAGAGCACTTGTGACGTAATGAAGTTCAGTGGAGAGCATATGGTGATATCTATATCATTTTGTTGGTAAGTGTTTTGGGGGAGCGGGGGTTCTCATCTATCTATCTTAAAGAAGGTGTTTTTGTATTGATGTAAATTTTGACAAATTACAAATAGGTGTAGATTTATTGTGTGCCTGCAAATATTTTATAGTTGAAAATTAGAAATGATGTTGGGGTTGGTTAGAGTTGTGGTTGGAGGCATGTGTGTGTGTGGAGGGGGGGGAGATTTGGTAGTTTGCGGCCCAGAGTAAGCTATGTAGATTATTTAGAGGAAGTTGTTGGGTATGTGAAGATATGTTGGGTGAGAGTGATATTGGAGTAGGGGGGGGGGGGGAGAGTGGGTGTTAAGGATGTTTTGCTGTGAGTTGGTTGATTTATCTGGGTGGTGGTGAATGCGCGTGCGGAGTAAACATTTTAGAAGTTTTGAGTAAAGTGAGAAAATTTTATAAATAATGGGGGTGGGGAGGGGAAAGGGGGGGGGGAGAGTATTATAGGTGATTATAGTATATAATTGGGAGTTCTACTGAGTGTGCAGTGTCGTGATCTATTTTTAACTATATTAGGATTATTGAATTGTGGTAATTTTTATATGAATGTTATGTGTTTTTTTTGTGTTATTTTTATTTTTGTGTGAGGAGGAATGGGGTTTTTAGTTTTTATTTTTGTTTTTTCGTTATTTTTGTGGAATGGGGGTGGGTAGGGTAGGGGGGTATGGGTTGGGGGGTGTTGGGGTGAGGTGTGTGTTGAGCGGGTGGATGTTGGTGTTAATTAGAGGATGTGTGTGGTTTTTTTTTTTTGTAGTGTTTGTGGGTTTATGTTTGTTTTTTTTATATGAGAGGGGAAGAGGGTGCGTTGTTGATGTGAGCAGTGGTGGGATGGGAGAGGGGTGTGTGAGGGTGAGGAGGAGAGAGGGGGAAGAGAAGTGGTCATGCGTATTGGATACAGGTTGTACTAGGAGACTGACGAGAGTGAGAGCTCGAGCGTGATCGAGTAGTGGTGGACATATAAGAATGTGTAATGGAGTGATAGTGGGGGAGAGTTTATGAGTTGGAAAGGAGGAGGGTTTGAAGTTTTGGGGATTTGGTGGGGAGGGGGGTTGAGGGGAGTGTGGGGGATGGAGGACGGGGTAGGGGATGGGTAATTATTAGATGGAATGGATGGGGGTGAGCGAGTAATATATTGTGAGGTGGGGGGGGAGAGCGATATTGGTTGAGGGTTAGTGTATTTGTGTAATTGTAATAATGGTAAAGGTAGAGAGAGCGCGCGAGTGATGTGAGTGAGATGTGAGAGTAGAGAGATGAGAGGGTGTGTAGAGAGAATTAGTTGGGGGTGGAGATATAGTGGTTAGAGCGCGCGAGTGCGAGCGTTTTTTGAGAGTGGTTTTTTTGATATAGGATGTAGGTTTATAGGGTTGTTAGATGAGTAAGTAACTAGTGAATTGGGTTGTTATGTTAATGGAATTGTATATTTGTTTAAATAACGAAAGAGAAAAAGAAAATAAAGGTGATAAGGAGGTATAATATGAATTGGGTATAAGTGTTTGGGGGAAAATGTAAAAATAAATATTGGTTTTTAAGAGAAATTTTGGGAAGGCAAGTTGTGGAAGGGTGATGTGTTATATAGAATGGAAGGTAAAAAGGGGAGCCATTCGCCCCTTCCTTATGGCATCAAATCGCGACATGGTGCCATCACAGGCGAGGAAGCCCACGAGTTGTGTGCCCCTAACCGTCAAAGACACACGGAGCCGGTCAGGGGCACACAACTCTATGATTTCCTCCCCCTGTGGTGTTTGACGCACGGAGCTGGCCAGGGACACGTAACTCAGGGATTTTCGCCCCTTGTGGTATTTGACGTTCAGAGCCGGCCAGGAGCTCACAACGCAGGAACTTTCTCCCCCTGTGGTGCTCGACGCTCGGAGTCGGTCAGGGACAGGTAACCCGTGGATTTTTCCCCATGTGATGTTTAATTCTCGGAGCTAGTCCGAGGCACCCAACTCTTTGAATTCCTCCCACTGTTGTGCCACTAGGAAGGGGCCAGGGAGCCTAACGATGTACGGTATCTGGTGCCCGGGGTGTGTATTTTCACGATTGGTCTCAGTTTCCAGTCATTTTTCTTGATTACGTGTACAGTTTTGTCAACTAAGTTCTAAATGAGGCCCATTACAAGAAAAGATCGTGTGTTTCTTTGTCATTGCAGATACAAGGAGATTTCAATCAATGCACTGGGCATCGTGTCTGATATTATGCTGACGAGGGTAAGCGTAAATTGTGTTGGTGTAAATCTGTTCACATGTGAGGAAAGATAATGTTCCTACGTACTCACACGGAGACAAGAACCTCGAGTTTCAAAAATGAGTTCTCTTCTTAAGTGTTTTTTTTTTTTTTAATTAATTAAGAAGCCTTTTACGCTTTGCACGTTTAGAGTAAGGTTTTTGTAATAAGTCTTTACTGTTAGCAGTTCGTGAGCAAAAAAAAAAAGTGCACGAACAAGAAAACAAAAATCACAATTGCGAAAAAAGAAACACTTGGAATTAAAATGCAGCGTACTGAAAAAAACCGGAACAAACTATCCGCCCTGTTAATTCACCGAGTCTGAGGTCGATTAGAATCGGACATTTTTGGAAGAGTCCCCTGAAAAACAGCACAGTTCAGCATATAGATTCTCCAGTATAGTTCAAAGAGCCGTGCGAGAAATTCTTGGTGCCTATTCGTGGGCGGCGCTAGAACAGCTGTGATAAAATTCCACCGCAATCTGAAACACCATGTAAGTTCAAGAGTGGTGCCAGAATAGCTTGGCGCCTATAGGCGCCAAGCTATTCTGGCACCACTCTTGAACTGTCAATATCGAGCCATCCTGTTTGTAGCTTGTCAGGGCAGAACGGATTAACTAACCGGACCCGTGAATGATCTTCCTGTAGCAGTAAGAGATTGTGTTTGTTCTCAGCCCTATATGGATGACGGAGAGCCGCTGAGTTTCTGGGAGAGTGAGGTTGTGCGGGCAGTCTACACTGACGGGCCTATCAACGACCCCTCGCGCAAAAGTTAGCTCCCTTCCTCTTCTCCTCTTTCATATACAGTATAAATACCTTGTAATTTAATGTATTTTACGATGGGTGGATGGATGGATTAATGGACGGCTTGCTTGATTGATCGAGCATTGATGGGTGGATGGATTGATGGATGGATGGATTTATGGATGGATGAATGGATGGAAGGATGGATGGATCGATTATTGATGGATGGATGGATCGATTATTGATGGATGGATGGATGGATGGATGGATTAACCGACCGAGCGACCTATTGATCGATCGATATATTGATTAATTCATTGACTGATAATACCTTGGATTGATTAATCTTCATTGTGGTCACGTCTGATGTAAACCTTTTCGTCATTTACTTGTGCGCAATGAATGTGGACATCAAGCAGAACTCTATTTCCCCACACTCGTTCTAGACCTCGCTGTACCCATGCCGTGCTTTATGTGCAGATAAGTTCTGGACAGTGGAGATGGCCATACCCTTTAAACAGCTGTACGCCGGGGTGGGACGGACAGAGGGAGATCTACCTCAGGACAGGGAAATATGGCGCGCTAACTTCATGAGGTACAGTGTCCTGTCAGCTGAACCTTCGGCTGTCGGTAGCGCTTTTTGTCGCGATGATTCTTGCAGGAATAGCATCCTGACGTCTTACAGGAGTAACAACATCATGACATCCTGCAGGAATCATCGCGACAAAAAGCGCTACCGACAGCCAAATGGGTAACACAAAGCAAGGTCGAAATTACCATTTTGCATTGTCTTAGGGCCGATTGGATAATTTGTTTCGCTGGGGCTGGTTTGTGTGTTCGGCTGTTGTTGCTTCGACTGCATATATTTACTTTCCTAATTGTGTGATTTGAACCCTGTGACCTTGCTGTGATTTTACTTATATGTGCAACATAACTATTCCTTCGGCTGTCGGCAGCGGTTTTTGTCGAGGTGATTCCTGCTGGAATCCCCTCGACAAAAACAGCTACCGACAGCCAAAGAGCTGATATATTTTCTGTTTTCTACAGGACAGAGTGGCAGACGGAGGTGGTAGGAAGTAAATACCTCAAGGTAATTTACAATAATTATTGGTTCATACTCATATCTGTTAGACTACCAACAGTTTGAAAATCATACATTTTTTTGTAGGCACATCCCCAGTGCGCAAAGGCCACCGGGCACGGCTGTGTGCGGGCTAACAGCTGCCGACGTCGGCCCGATGGCCTCTTGCTCATTGGATCGGCCTACACACAAAATGATGCTAAGTGTGCATGTATTTGCTACCATTTGTTTTGTAGGATAGCACAACTGGTTGACCTACAAAATGACACATATGACAAACACCCATCTTAGTCCCCAAGGTGAATCCAAAAGATCCTGCCATGTCAACCAAAGGAGAGGGGTCGTCTTGTAGGCGATCTTGTATGGTTAGGCAGATCAGTGAATCCTATTAGAGTCCGCCAGAACCTAAAAAGGACGTATCATCTGGAAAAATGCTGTATTGTTTGACCCCTGTTGTGTTCTAGGCAAAGTTGGTCAAAGGTAAGACACTCAATGGATCCTATTGAAACCCACGTTAACCCCTTCGCTGCCAGTGATCACGAATTACGCGTCTGAAACGACTGCTCTGACCGACATTTGCTTTAAAAAAAAAAGCAATAACAAACAAACACAGACGCAAATGGGACAATAATAGGCATAAAGAACAAGACACTTAAATCCTCAAGAGCAAGCCCGCGAGTTCCGACGGCTCATGGGGGGTTTATATCTCTTGCAGCTATGTAGCGTTCGCTTTGTCTCGGCAGTTAAGAGGTTAAAATCAACAAAAGTCGCTAAAGTGACTTGCTCAGTTCACATTGAAACTATTGGCAGCTGCTGGCAACAACGACGGCAAGGCGAGGTGCGCGGATGTGTCAGAAAAATGCTGTGCTGTTGTATTTGTGGCGTCTTCTATTAACTATATTCGTACTAGTTTGCATGGAGCGGATCAACAGTTATGTTAACTCATTCCAGACTTAAGGCATACGGGTACGCGGCTGTAGCCGTGTATCCGTATGCCTTACGTCTGGAATGCGTTAAAACAATGGTCTTACTTTATATTATTTGCTTGCTGTGTGTGGTTTCAGAGGCTTGACAAAGAAGCCGATTTCTGGACGTGGCAGTCACACGGCGTGGCCAACCTGCATCTTCCCGACAAGTCAGTGGACATTACTTTGATGTCGGTTACTTAGGAAATGATGATCCCCGGGAGAACCCCCTAGATGGACCCACTCAGGGTGTATGCCACATGTAATAATAATAATAATAATAGATAATAATAATAACATTTATATAGCGCTGTAACCCAGCATTTGCCACGCTGGCTCTAAGCGCTTTAAAACGTAGAGACGCGGCAAAGAACGAAACGCGAAAACACAACTGAGAGTGCTAAGGGGGAGCTTAACACATTCTGCTCCAGGACCGAAATCCGCAAATATTGAAGTTGCTCCCTGAAGACTGTATTACATTTCTGGAAACAGATCGAGCGTGATAGTTCAAGGGTTGTGCCAGAATAGCTTGGCGCCTATGGGCGCCAAGTTATTCTGGCACAACCCTTGAACTATCACGCTCGATCCATGTCTTGCCGTGGCGTGTCGGAGTTGAACAAGTTAATGCTGACAGTGAGTGATGATGAAGAACGATTAAAGACTAACTGCCAGCTTTGAAAGACAGAGGGCTAGACAGAGCTTTGAGGAAAAGTTACGTTTTAAGATTGCTTTTGAATGCATGTACATGTACACTCATCCGGCTTCGATTTATATGAGATACTAACATCTCATTTAAATAGTAGTGTACTTGTGGCATACTCCTCGAGTGGGTTTGTCTGGTCGGTACCCCCGCAAACGGTACGAGGACGGTAGCTACTGATTCCGCATTTTCTTGTGTATACGAATTAATACTTCCTGATCACATATACTGACGAGCAAAAGAAATCCGACATTTTTTATAACACTTTAATATTTCCGATGATTCCAAAAATGTCGCATTTCTTTTGCTCTTTAGTATATATGTCCTCCTACAACCAAGAAGACAATTTCTGACTAGTTCAGGAGCGGGTACTCCGAATTTCTGAATGGGAACGTTGCCTTTTGTCCAGATGGGGTTTGCTGCAGTTCCGTGACGTTCCAGTGAACAGCACCACCTTCCAGCCCGACAAACGATGGATCACCCTGAACGCCCTGCTGGACATCTACAGGGCACAGAAGGTAGGCTACCACAAACAGGGTTACACTCACTCAGCTCTGACCCGCTACAATGATGGACCATGCTAGTTCAAGGGAGGTGACAAAATAGTTTCGCGCCTCTCGGCGCGAAACTATTTTGGCACCACCCTTGGACTATCATGGTCGATCTGTCTCCTAAAACGCGCCTCAAGTTCTCGGAAGACATCACCGTTCAAGAGACAGATCGACTTTGATAGTTAAAAGGCTATGCCACAATTGTTTGGCGCCTCTTGGTGCGCGACTATTTTGGCACAACCCGTGAACTGCCAAGGTCGACCTGTCTCTTAACCCGTTACATCCTAATACACGCATTGCTTGATATTAAGTTGACTTCAGGCGCCAAGCTATCCTGGCACTATCCTTGAACTAAAATGGTTGATCTGTCTCCTAATCTGTAATGTAGCCTTCATAGGACAATAAGCATTAAAAGAAAATCAGCTTCAGGATGTAATGGGTTAAACAGTAATGTGGTATTCAGAGGACAACTCCCAGACTGGGGGATTTTTAACCCATTTGGGCTCACTGTGTTTAATTCATTCGCTGCCGAGAAAAAAGTAAACAACACCTGACAATATAAGAGGCATTGATCCCATAAATCCCCGCAGTTGCCGTATGCCTCTTGCTCAGATCCCTTTTTCTCCAGTTTCCTTAACTCATTCGAGACGTGCCGCCTCCGGATACGCGGCATAAGCCGCGTATCCGGAGGCGGCACGTCTCGAATGAGTTAAACGTCTCTTTGATGTTGAATTCACAACCGACGGTGATTTCAAAAAGTGATTCCAAATCTGTGTCCATTCACAGTAAAAAGGTTAATGTATTCTGAAATTAACAAGCAAGTGTACTCACAAACATTTTTTTGTGTGTTGCTGATTCTGACATTAGGGACCAACGTTTTAACATACTAAAAATAATGACCACTCCAACACAGCACCGAACAGTTTCGTCCAAGTTGTCTGATCTTGTCCTTTTCCGGACGCATGATCTTTCTTTTCCTGGCTCGTTTCTCGCATTTGAAACAATCTCCTGACACTGTTTTATCGCTATTGTCTCCGTCCCACAGGCGTACAAAGCTGTGAACGGTCAGTACACAGAGAAGAAAGATAGCCTCCACTTGCCTCCCTACATTCTTTCCAAACGCTGCATCCGTGACCTTGACATTCAGCTGGACTGGGGCGGCTTCCGGGTCACAGCAAGGCCGGCGGAGGAATTCCTGGAGGACGGTCACACGCGGACTGATCG
Source organism: Semisulcospira habei (assembly GCA_036245525.1). NCBI lineage: Eukaryota > Metazoa > Mollusca > Gastropoda > Semisulcospiridae > Semisulcospira > Semisulcospira habei. Next base: position 44,226,309 of record BTPG01000004.1, read on the forward strand.
TTTTGTGTGGTTCGGCCAAGAAAAAGAGAACTTTTTTCGACGAAAATAATTGAAGCTGCGTGTGAACCCTTTGGGTGTCGGTAGCTACTTTTGTCGAGGCGATTCCTGCAGGAATCGCCTCGACAAAAAAGCGCTACCGACACCCAGAGGGTTAGTCTGTGTAATGTGTAATGTTAATGCGTATCGCGAGAGTGAGAGTGTCCTGTCCATTGTTTGTGTGGTCGGTTTGGTTCACTGGAAAAATAATCGAATTTGTATTTTATTTTTAATACTGATGTTCTTTGAATTATTGACATGATGTGAGTGAATGTTCAGGAGTATGTTCGTCCATTTAGTTATTAAAATTATTATTCACAAGAGTGTCTCGTTTAAGTACAGTGGATTGATTTAAAGCGACCTGCTTCAGGCAGTAAAAGGTTCATAGTTCCCAATATCTCCCTTACATATTTTCTTAATATGTATTACAATAATAACGACGAAAAGGACCTACATTAATAAGTCTGAATGTCGTAAACTGATTTCTGCTTTTCTTCTCATTTGTGCTTAGGAGTTTAACTGACGCACACCGCGTGCAACAGAAAGAGTCTAGAAAACCTCCTTACGTGTGTCTATCACACGGATTGTGAACAGATGGGTAGAAAAGTCTTGGTTGAGGCATTGAGAATCCGTTGTATCCGCATTTTTTTGCAATCAAAGCACGCCATGGAGCAAATCGTTAACGCATTCAAGGTGCCCAGCATCAATAGCTGCGAAAGTGTCGAATAGCGTTGCCAGCGGCAACGCGGTTCGACACTTCCGCAGCTATTGATGCGAGGCTAGAATGAGTGACGTCTCTGAGCCTTGCTGTTGTTTAACCCTTTGTCTGTCGGTAGCGCTTTTAGTCGCGATGATTCCTGTCGGAATCATCGCGACTAAAAGCGCTACCAACAGACAAAGGGTTATGAAACGTCACCGATATTATTAGTTGTATTACGAGTTAGGCTTTGCCGGTGGTTCTTGTCGCCTCGAGGGTCCGGTCGGAGGTGTCAATGTTGGAGGCAAGAGTCGAGGGCCGCTTTAGCACGAGACTCTTACCTCCGACACTGACTCCTCCCCCCCCCCCACCCCCTCCGCCCCCCCCCCCCCACCCCCCCCCCCCGACCGGACCCGAGATGCGACAGGAACCACTGGCAAAGCCTAACTCGTAATACAACGATTTTGTCTTCAACTGTAAAAAATAATAGCGTAAAGAGTACCATTGAAAGGGCCCCAAACCTTTACGTGTGACGTACATATTCAGGGGACGTAATTTTCCATACTTCCGACTGTCCGTAAACAACCTCGCGCAAACTGCAATCGAGTGAAACTTCTCTTTCCGATATTTTTTAATTTAACATATTTTCAGCCATGTTTTTGTATGAAATTGGTAATATAGACCGAACACAACGCGTGCAGATAGTTATTTTGTTGCGTAACCCCTTCAATTTTTATTTATCCAGTTTTATGTTTCATCGCCGTTTAAAATACGTGATAAGGGCCTTGGCTTCAGTTGAAATTTTTTTGTCGTTGATATTATCTAACTTACCCAATTATTCAGTCATGTTTTGTATGACACTGGTACCACCGATATCACAGAACACCTACATAATTTTTTTTGTTGTTGTCCTACTCCCTAAATTATTTATTTATTAGCATATTTTTGTTTAGAGGATTGACTGAATGAAGATTAGGGTGTGTCTGTCAGTACCGAGAAATATGATTGGCCAAAGATTTATTTGGGGAAGAACGCTTTGCTCAGCGAGTAAAGTTGTCGTCGTAACATTTAATAAGGGACTCTACGTATCACTAATACTTTGGTAATATGTGACAAGGGGACTCCGTTGCCTTGTGAAAGGACGACCAGGGGAAAAAATCAAATTGGCCGGGTCAATGGGAAAAAGTGTAGAGACTGCAAGAAGACAATAGTGTTATTAAATCAGGACCCAAAAGGTGACTGCCAATACAATAGTGTTATTGTACGCACGCTGAATACAAGGTTTACCTCGCAGTATTAAAGTTGTTTGCAGGCTGGGGGTTGACAGCCGGAGACTTAAATTTTTGCGTGCGCTGGTTAATGATTTTGGACCTTACAGCTTCGAGTCGTAAGGTGCAAAATCATAGATCAGGACGCGTACATTCCCTCGACCAGATAAGAAAGACTTGAATACACTCGAGTATATTTACACTCACACTATGAACTTCATCGGGAGTTTGACAAAGCAAGAGCGGATCAGTTACCCTCTGATGGCCCTGTCTCCCCCCCAAAAAAAAAAAAATTTAAAAATAAAATAAAATAAATAAATAAATAAATAAATAAATAAATAAATAAATAAATATTTTTTTTTTAAAAAGATCGAAAGGAAAAGCGTGGATGGGGGTTGTGGGAGCGGGTTAGGCGAAACGCGTGTGTGAGGGCCTTTGCGCCTCTCCGCCGCAAAGTAACAACAACCACAACACCAACAAAAGTTGGGCACGTATGTGTCTCACCATAATATAACACTTCTGTGTCTCACCATATTACTCTTATCGAATAAATGAAATGCAAGGGAAGGGAGGAGGACCCTACATACAGCATTATAAGGAATTTTGTGGAGGGGGGGGGGAGGGGGGAATTGGAGGAGGAATGGGGGGGTCATAACCCCCTCCGGCTAGATCCTCCACTAAACCCCAGTAACTTATAATATAAGGATAGGCGTGTTGACACATGTTTGCACAAGACATTATCTAGGACACGGCGGCCCGTGTTTCACAACACTGGCTGTGTACTAGATGTTTCTTGCACAGTATAACACTTCAATAATTCGCGCGGTCTAGAGGATTTCAATAAAACTGACTTCTCTCCGCAAGATAAATAGGTTTTCATGAGCCCCTGCAAACGCAGGAGCTCAGTCATGAAAACCTATGTATCTTGCGGAGTGAGGTCAATCGCATGGGCTTATGAGGATCTATGTATCTTTGAGATAAGACTGAGTTGTGTGTGTGTGTGTGGGGGGGGGAGTGGGAGGGGGAGGGGGTCGGGCGCGCTTAGAATTGGGTGCTAGGCCCAGACCCTCGTTTAACATCTTGAATAAGCTCAGTATAATGTAAAGTGTTTCCAGTTTAATTGTGACACTTCATTGTTGCATTGCAGCGTGCACAACGGGCTGTAATTCATGCACGCAAAATGAGCCATGAATCTGAATGCAGTAAACGCACTTTCGGAATACGGAGAATATAATTTGAATTTATGACATGCCTTTGAAACATACACGCGGGCAATACACGCATGCTCAAACACATATTCATTCACTGTGACAACACTGCGACGTTCACTGTGACAACACTGCGACGTTCAAGGCACAATACTGCGAATACAATCGTACAGTGACTCGTCAGTATTTGCGGCCGAAAATGCGAACATCAAAATGTCTTATTCTCAGTTCTCACAACTAGGTCATGACGTGTAATCACGTGTGCTGGTCTGTGATTTTGGAGGTCACATCAGTTTTAAAGGGATCTTCTCCGTATGAGAAAGCGTTAATTAGTTTTGCAATATCCCCTTTAGAAATGTTCTACGTATCTCCTACAATATCTCCTTTAGAAATGTTCTACGTATCTCCTACAATATCTCCTTTAGAAATGTTCTACGTATCTCCTACAATATCTCCTTTAGAAATGTTCTACGTATCTCCTACAATATCTCCTTTAGAAATGTTCTACGTATCTCCTACAATATCTCCTTTAGAAATGTTCTACGTATCTCCTACAATATCTCCTTTAGAAATGTTCTACGTATCTCCTACAATACTGCCTGAAAAAAAGGGCTGACTTAACACATTCTGCCCCAGCACGGAAAATCACAAATTTTGAAGTTGCCCTCTGAAGGACTTTATTACAATTCTACAGACAGATCGAGTATGATAGTTCAAGGGTGGTGCCAGAATAGCTTGGCGCTTATGGGCGCCAAGCTATTCTGGCACCACCCTTGAACTATCATGCTCAATTCATGTCTTGGTGTGTTGTGTCGGAGCTGAATGAGTTAAAATAAAAGACTTGTTTGCTCTTCTTTTCTCACTATTGTCTCAGTAGTCTCACAGCCCCGCCATTCACACCCCCCCCTCCCCCCTCCCCCCCCCCCCCACCTCCCCTTACTCACAAAACCTCACAAGAGTCAGAACTGAACACACCCGTCCGTTACCAGTAGCTCCTAACATGTATTGTGAACAGATGGGTACACATGCCTTAGTGGGGCAAGACAAGGGGCCAGTTGCATGAATGAGCTTAGTCCTGCTCCAGCCACTAAGCAAGGTGCTCCGCTATAACTAAGTTCGCTCATGCAGCTGGCCCAACATCAGTAACCCGTTCTATCGGCGAATTTGAGCAATCGGAGCTCACTGTAGAGCAGGTCGCACAAACCTCTTTCCTGAACAGTACCCAACTGCAAGAGGTATAGATCCTCATGAGCCCCCGCACTTGAGGATCTATGCCTCTTGCTGACCCCAACTTTTTATTCATGTTTCTTGGACAGATAGGCACATTGTCACTGAAAAAAACAAACGTTAAAAAAAAAAAAAACTCAGCCTGCATCAACTGACTGTTGTGGTAAATGCACAACCTCAGTAAAAAGGAGCTGAGATGTTTCCAAAGGGGGGCGGGGATGGGAGTAGTAGGGGGTGTGGGAGGATGGAGGGGGTAGAGTCTCCACCATAGCCGCCATGCCTAGCTTGTGGCCTACGTTTTCAGTCAGTTTAACTCAATCAGTCCGGCGCACGTATTTCCCAAATTTTGGAGGCGTCATCGAACGACTATTCACCTGTTGCAGGAGATGGATCGACCATGGCACCGACAGGCGTCAAGCTAGTCTGGCACTACCCTTGAATTATCATGGTCGACACATCCAGTCTCCTGCTGTAGTGCGTCAGGGCTGAATGGGTTAGCTAGGACTGATGATAGAACTTCTTTTGTGCCCATAAAATGGCCGATCTCAAGAGATGTAGTTTTGCAATGATTATGCAGAGAGCAAAACAACAGAATTGTTTGAAGAAGCAAGGCGTGATCGCTTTCAAACAATTCACTGTGGAACTCCTATGGTTCTTGAGAGAGAGAGCAGGACGGAAGATGGAGCCGCGACTGTTTGTGTTGATGGGGTGGGAGGAGAGAGAGAGAGAGAGAGAGAGAGAGAGAGAGAGAGAGAGAGAGAGAGAGAGAGAGAGAGAGAGAGAGAGAGATAGAGAGAGAGAGAGAGCTGAGCTGAGCTGAACTGAACTGAACTGAAACTTTATTTTCTAAGAATAAATACAGTGGTCACTAAGGCCTTTTTACATGTCTGTCCTTAAATAACATTTTAAATAAATATGATAGTAAAAGAAAAAGTAACATGACAAATAAAATTTAAAAAAAAGAGATAATTGATAATCATCATTATCATCATCATCATCATCACCATAATAACATGATAAAAAAAACAAAAAAACTGAAGCATTTCGCACACACACGCATACTTTCGCCTTCACAAGGCGGTATAGAAGTGTGTTCTTGAAACCTGTCTCGTCCCGTGAAGGCGAAAAGACGGCAAGTCCATTTTTGTAAAAAGCGGGCTTTTCATTGTAATACGATACAAATCTCGCTTTTCAGAAGAATGGACTTACTGCCTGTTTGTCTTCACGGGACGAGATAGGTAACAAGCACACACAAAGGACAAAGCATTCAACAAAGGACCTCTCACAAGCGCCCCCTCACCTACTCCGTCCATACCCAGTAAGCATAGGTCCTCGGGACACGACGGCCGCAGTGGGCCCGCGCACGGCTGTGCCCGCGCGGGCCCACTGCGGCCGCCGTGGGCCCGAGGACGTCTTGCTACTGGGGTATCTGCAATGGAACAAAGATTTAAAATAACCCATGCAGGCGCGCAAGCACGTTCGAATCTACTTACGCCTCACGCAGCCGCAGAGGCTCATGAGACCCTGTCTGTTTCTGGAGTCGGCTGCATTACATTGTTGGGTCCCATCCTCGGCGTCGACCCAACCTCCGAGTCGGCGAAAGTGACATATATTGCTCACAAACAGTAAGGTAATTTAGCTTTTCAGCTTGAATTACTAAATGTCCTATGAATCGGTATAATCACGATTATATCAGTGATTAGCCATCCCACTGGACTACAATATGTCACACCGATGTTGTGAAATCGTAGGCCAGTGGGATGACTAATCACTGATATAATCCATTATTATACCCATTCTGAGAACTTGTAGTAATTCAAGCTGAAAAGCTAATGTACCTTACTATTTTTTAGCATTATATGTCACTCTGGCCGAGGTTGGGTGGACGCCGAGGTTGAGACCCGACAACTTACTATGATTTCCGTTTACCTAGGTAAGCTCGTGACAAACACACGCTCCAGGATGCAGTGCATATAGCACGCTCTCAGTGCGCAAAAAGTCATCGGGCTGAGCAAGTGTCAGACGCCGTTGTGGACCCACAGCGGACCGTCGACATCGACCCCCGATGGCGTTTTGCGCGCTGGTCTGCCACTTGACTGACACTGCAACGACTGAACGACTCTGAAGTAAACAACCGGATGTTAGGAAACTACAGGTGCAGGCGGCTGACGCAAAGACTATTGTGCCTCTTCCTGGTGCATTGCAGAAAGACTGTTCCTAAATCCCTTAACCCCTTCACTGCCGAGAAAAAAAAGACCACTCAACTGCAAGAGGCATGTAGATCCTCATGACCCCCCGCGGCAGCTGGGGCTCATGAGGATCTATAGACCTCTTGCTGAGACCTATTTGTATGTACGTTCCTTAGTCGGTTGTAGCATTTGGTCATTGGATGGACAGAGCATCAGAAAAAAAATATAATTGTCCAGTGACATGGAAGGGGTTATGTGCTTCGTAGGAAAACAGTTTTTATTTTTATTTTTGAAAAGCTGGGACTATGACAAGCAACTTCGCATGTGTAGCCCCTCTGACAACAAAAATAATGCTAAGACTTTGCTCCTAGCTTAATTAGAATACAGGCCTCTTGCTGATCTTCAAAATGAAGTAGATTCCTAGGTTCACGTTTCAAAGCATACAAGCGCGTTTTTCAGGCCCATGCCAACTGCAAACGCCATATATAATAATGAAGCTGCTGTACACGAGGATCCATGCCTCTAGCTGACCCTCAAACGGAGGAAGATTCCGGTGTGTGTGTGTGTGTGTGTGTGTGTGTGTGTGTGTGTGTGTGTGTGTGTGTGTGTGTGTGTGTGTGTTTAGTGTTTGTGTGTGTGTGTGCGGTGCGTGTGTGTACGTGTGTGTGTGTGTGTGTGTGTGTGTGTGTGTGTGTGTGTGTGTGTGTGTGTGTGTGTGTGTGTTTGTGAAGAGTAGGGGGAGAAATAGAAAAGGGCTCAGAGAGGGGAAGAGGGTGTGGGGTGCGGGGGGGGGGGGGGGGGGATACGTTTACAAATACAAGCGCCTCCCGCTAGCTCTTTCCTATTTTGCAAGAAACCTAGATTCTCATGTACCCATGCATTCGCAAAGGCTCAACAGAATCTATACGTCTTGCTGGCTCACAGACGGAATCCTGTGTTGACGCTTTTAAAACTACACAGAAGCACCTTTCCCGCAGGACAAACTATAGTCTCGTCGTCGTGAGTCTTAAATGCCATCAGCAAGAGGCATAGATTCTTATGAACCCCTGCTCTGTAGGGGCTCATGAGAATCTATGTCTCTTGCCTTTTCTTGGACCGAAGAAGACCCCGCGTGTGAATTAGAAGCGCCTCTCCGCAGGACAAGCTGGTCTCGTCACCACAGGGCGTCAACTGCTTGGCAGTCAAACAAGATGGCTTACTCGGGACGCTGTATTGCCGCCTCTATCTTTCTCGCGCTCGTTATTGGCATTGGAGCAGGCATTGCCATTGGCTATTTCGCCATCCCAAACAAGGACAAGAGCGAGAATACACAACCGAAAGACTCGGACCTTGGGTGAGTAGTCTTCGATCTGTTGATATTTGTTAAAACTTATTTTCTAGTGTCCAAGTCAGTCTCGGAAAGCGGTTTGTACTACGCAGAGATAGTGTAGTCACGTTGGTGCGATCGTCGCAGTTAGTCGTTGTTGTTTCATTATCGAAGTGACGATTAGCCCTGATGACGAAGAAGGGTGTTGGTCATTGCTGCGTATCGCCCTGCGACTAGTTAGCTCAGTCGACATTCAACAATCTAAGGGTTGCCCTCCAAAGTCAACATCAGTTAAAGTTCAGCGGTAGGGTCGTATCTGCGTTTGTCTAATCAATCATTTTAATAGGTCAATTATTCAATATGCAATCTGAAAATCTGACTAACCCACTGAGCCCTGATACAATGACACTCTGATCTACCGAGATAGTTCAAGGGTGGTGCCAGAATAGCTTGGCGCATCTAGGCGCCAAGCTATTCTGGCACCGCCCTTGAACTATCTCGGTAGATCAGAGTGTCATTGCATCAGGGCTCAGTGGGTTAGTCAGATTTTCATGGTTTGTACCAGAATAGCTTGGCGCCTAGAGGCGCTAAGCTATCCTGGCACCACCTTTGAACTATCTCGGTAGATCAGAACTGATGTCATCGCATCAGGGCTCAATGGGTTAGTGCGATTTTCAGATTGCATATTGACACTAGTAATATGATTGATTAGACAAAAGCAGAAACATACAACTCTACCTGTGCTGCAAAAGTATGTTAGAAACATGCCCATATGCATCGCGTGCACACATCTGTGTATACCATCAATAAAGAACGGTATTTAGTTTTTTTAGAAACCCAGAATGATGCATGTTGTGATTTGGCACTTTGTCGGAATCACCTCAACAAAACGCGCTACCGACAGCCAAAAGGTTTTCAGCCAAAGCTGTCTCGAATTGAACTCCGAACTCGTCATGTACACCGCTCGCATGTGAAATTAAATGAATGCAGACACTCTCGTATTGTCGGTCGCATTTGTAATAGACTGTCTTGCAGGGCTGACTTCAAAACAAATTTAGAACCGTTACGTACAAGGCGCAGTGGATCAACTGACCCATGATACTTGATAGCTTGGGGGTTAGTGACTGATCAGACAATAGCTTGAGTAATTGTGATCGAACCATCTCGCTGTTGTGAATGAAATCTTTATTTTTTAATGTTATGTGAACAGAGCCCTCCTTTTGGTTTCAGTCTCCGTTAAAGTTTTCAGACATTTTTTTTCCACGACAAAAGAAAGTGTGGCAGTGTAGCATGCTATAAATTATGCGACGGCAGGAATGAAACAACCGAAAATAAAGGGTGATAGGCTGTGGCAGTTTCGGATTATTTACAGCGTTAATATGTACAACAATACCGTTGCCTTTGTGAGTGTGGCCTTGCAAGCACAGACCCTCTCTCCCCCCACCCCCTTCTCTCTCTTCTCTCTCTCTCTCTCTCTCTCTCTCTCTCTCTCTCTCTCTCTCTCTCTCTCTCTCTCTCTCTCTCTCTCTCTCTCTCTCTCTCTCTCTCTCTCTCCTTCCTTTACATCAACACCTTACTTTAAATAAGTGCGTACTTATGCACAAAGCACTGAACGGGAAAGCTCCCCTCTACCTGGCTAAGCTTTTCACTGAGAGCGAAAGGGTTTACAGCACTTTGAGGAACAGTCTCGTCATTGAACGGCCCCGAATTGACTTGCCTTTCGTACGCGGGTGCCTATTTATGGAACTCACTTCCTCCACATATACAGCAAACGAGACATCTTCCATTGTTTAGGACGAAAGCTTTTAATTTCATCTCTGAGCAAACTTGAAAGAAACGTAGATAATAATTATGTCCAAAAGAGCCATGTCAATGATTTCCTGTGGTCACCCGTTTTGCACTTGTTAACTTTTACATTATATCTCTCTTTATCGTAGTGTTTTGCCTGCTCACTAAAATCCTATACATGAGTAGCTGTATCATAAGCGTGCAGTCGCTTTCTATAAACACACTTTACATCGCACCACCACCCCCCCCCCCCACCCAAGACCCTGTCATTTTACTGTGTGTGTGTGTAATCTTCAGCAACTTTGGAGCTTGAGTATCGGAATGTAATACAAGTCATCTTGTTGTGTGCTGTTAACATATTGTTTTAATGTTGCTTTTAATGTTGTAGTTTAGCAAGGACAAACATGAAAAGAGGCCTGTGCGCCTATTGTTTCCATCTTTGAGAAATAAAGTGTCATTCATTCATTCATTCATTCATTCATTCATTCATTCATTCATTCATTCATTCATTCATTCATTCTCTCTCTCTCTCTCTCTCTCTCTCTCTCTCTCTCTCTCTCTCTCTCTCTCTCTCTCTCTCTCTCTCTCTCTCTCTCTCTCTCTTACAGTATTCTTAGATTTTAGCAAAGCTTTCGACTTAGTCAATCATAATCTACTTATACAGAAACTTAGAGCATATAGGCTTAGTAACAACGCTGTGGCGTTTTTTTCAGTCATACCTAGAGAATAGAACTCAATTTGTTCTTGTAAATGGCAAACAATCTGCAGAGGGTATAATTCGTCATGGTGTGCCACAGGGATCAATGCTCGGCCCCTTATTATTTTTTCTTTTTATAAATGATCTTCCTCTACATATTTCTCCCACTGGAGTCACCTGCAGCCTTTTTGCAGATGATGGCACATTAGACTTTTCTGATGCAAATGTTTTCAGTGTCAACCTCACCCTTCAGCAGGGTCTAAATGTTACATCAAAATGGTGTGCGGATAATTTCATGATTCCAAACACTGGTAAAACAAAGTGCATGCTCGTCGCCACCAGACAAAAACATCAGCTCAATCCCCCTCCTTTGAACTTGTTTCTGGGATCAGAAAAAATTCAGCAAGTTAAAGAACATCGAGTACTTGGCACACACATTGATAACTGTCTCAGCTGGCAGAGCCAAACAGATAAGATATGCAAGGTGGTCTCAAGAAATTTGTTTCTTCTTGCTAAACTAAAATATTTCACTGACAGAAAAACAAGACAACTATTCTAGAATGCACACATTAAATCGCATATTGATTATGTCTCATCTGTGTGGGATGGCTGTAGCGATGCAAATTTAAAAAGATTAAACTCACTCCATAGGCGAGCAGCGAAACTTATATTAGATAAAAACATTCCACAACAAAGCAGTACCGACGAAAAACTTGCTTTACTTCATATGCTCCCTCTCCGTCAACACTTTGTTTTTAATAAGTTAGTAATGGTATATAAGGAGACAGTAGGAAAAACACCAGCTTACATATCTAATCTTTTCAAGACTTGTAGCACACCCTACAACACACGTAAAAACGACC
>BTPG01000004.1:44242587-44247587 GCA_036245525.1 Semisulcospira habei
GAGAGATCTTTTCTCTCTTGTCTTTAGGCGCTTTCTTAACTCCATTAACGGAACGTCCTCCTCGGATGAAGAATTCTCACGCTCTTTTCGCACCCCCCTAGTCAGTCTGTCTCGTGCGTTCTCTTGCCCTACTGCATCGTCACTGTCGCTATCAGATGATTCTGGAGCTACAACCTGTGTGGCTTTACGTAATGTTCTCCCCCCTGGCTTTTGGAATAGGCCACTCACTAATTTTGGCTATCCGCAAGTGTTCAGCATGTGAACTGACCTCAGTGCCATCTAGTTGATGTCGTACCCTGAATGTGACAGGCGACAATTGTTCCACCACTCTATAGTGCGACCTCCACTTACTGTCTAACTTATTGTGTCTACGGTGATTACGAAGGTACACTGGGTCACCGACCTTAATCTCGACAGGCTGTACACCTCTATTAGCATACTTAGCCCCTTTCTTCTGTGCTTTCTTAATTCGCCGATACACCTGGGTGAAGGCCTTGTGTTGCTGTTCAAGCGCTATCTTGTGAAACTCTTCACCAGCGTATTTTCTTCGGGGTCTAAGGATGTTATCTAACGGTAGCACTGGATCGCGACCGTACAGTAAAAAGAAAGGAGATTCCTGCGTAGTTTCCGAAACACAAACCCTATAAGCTGCTAGTACCTGGTTAATATGCACGTCCCATGTCGAAAAATCCTCTTGTATCTTTTTGGACAGAATGTCGTTAAAAGTTCTATGGAAACGTTCGACCTTAGCATTGGACTGTGGATGATAAAGACTGGTCGTGACATGATCTATGTTCAGTTCTGCCAGCGTTTCTGCCATCACCCTATTCACATTCTCAGATCCATTGTCTGATACTATCTGCAATGGACAGCCATGTCTGGGTAGAATTTCTTCTACGAGCAGCTGTACCACTGACTGCGGCGTTTTATCTGGTACAGGGAACGCCTCTACCCAACCTGTCAGATGACAGATGAATGCTATGACATAGCGATTCCCGCTAAGAGAGCGGTCAAACGGACCTGCCAAGTCCAATGACAACTTAGCGAATGGGTATGGAGGAATGTCCATTTCCTGGACGGGGGCCCTTTTCTTTTGTAACACTCTAGACTGACAGATGACACACCCACTAACATATTCATACAGTTGTTTGTACATGTTAGGCCAGTAATACTTTCTACTGACTGTGTCATGAGTCTTGTCTATTCCTAAGTGACCATTTTCGTCATGGTACTGTCTGACTACGTACTCTACCAAGTGAGACGGGACATACAATCTGGCTACTGGTTCATCATCAGGATGAGACAAGAAATATAGAACATCCTCTATCAGCATGTATCTCCTATTGACTGTCATGGTTCCTTGTTCACTAATCAATAAGTCCTTTAAGCGCACTATTTCAAAATCCTTCTCCTGTTCCTCAATAATATCAAACCCTGGAAGATCAACTTTTTTCCAGCTTCTCGTCACACCCTGCCCTTATTGTACAACTAGCAAACTGCTTGGGTGTGAATTGGTTGGAGTTTATGACTCCAATGACAAAAGCATTGTCATTGACCTCTCTGGTTAACTCTTCTTCTTCCTCATGCTCTGGCATGTGAGTACCACTCGGCATTCTGGATAGTAAGTCTGCCAAAACATTTTGAGGACCTGGGATATATTCAATAGTACAGTTATATCCCGAAATGCCTAGGGCCCACATCTGCACCTTCTTATTCTGCATTGGTGAATTAAGCAAATACTTAAGAGGCATGTGATCCGTGCGGATTACAAACTCCGCATTATGCAAGTAGTGATTTAGCTTTTGAAGCGCATAATGGATCGCAAAAGCCTCTTTCTCTATTGTCGACCATTTCCTCTGACTGGTACTAAGTTTATGGGATAGAAAGTAAACAGGTCTTTCTACCTTTGAGCCTGGGGAAATGTCTGAATCCTCATCGCATTTTTGCGCGAGACATGCCCCCACGCATGTGTCGCTGGCATCCGTGTAAAGGATGTACGGACGCCGTGTATCTGGATAGGCTAACACTGGTGCTACGGCTAACGTCTCCTTCATCAAATCAAACGCTTTCTGGCATTCCTCTGTCCAACTGAATCTCGCATACTTTCGTGTCAGTGCTATGATTGGTTCAGCCATCTGGGAGAAATTAGGAATCATTTTCTTGTAAAACCCAATCATATCAATGAACGAACGGCACTCTCTGACACAGGTCGGAGCCGCCATAGCCCTAATGACTTTTACCTTTTCCTCATCCGGTTTTATCCCCTGGTTACTAATGACAAACCCTAAGTATTTGGTTTCTTCCTCAAAGAACTGACACTTCTTGAGTTTCAGCTTCAGGTCATGCTGTCTCAATCGATCAAAGACTGTCTGAAGGTGACACAGATGGTCTTCTATTGTTTCTGAGAAGATCAAAATGTCATCGAGATAGGCACAGGCAAAACTTTCTAAACCGGCTAGCACGATATTCATAAGCATCATGAACAATCCCGGTGCTCCCACCAAACCAAAAGGCATTTTCGTGAATTCGAATAATCCCTTGTGGCATGCAAATGCTACTCTATCCCTACTCTCCTGATCCGCCATCTTGACCTGCCAGTATCCCGACTTAAGGTCCAGACTGGTAAAATACTTGGCCTTTCCAAGCAGTGACAAAATGTCATCTATCAGCGGTAGTGGGTACGATGTTTTCTTTGTAACCTCATTCAGTTTTCTAAAGTCAACACATAAACGTTTCGACCCATCCTTCTTGGATACAATCACTAAACTAAAAGACCATGGGGACTGAGAACGTCTTATCACACCTGCCTGTAACATCTCTTCTAGAGCCTTGTCAACAATCTCTCTATCTTGAAGCGGGATTCTATACGGTTTTATCCTAATGGGAGGATGATCGCCGGTATCTAGTTTCATTGTGACAGTGTCAGTAGCCCCTAAATCAAGGTCGCTATTCGCGAACAAGTCTTGATTGTTCGTAATGAGCTCTGACACTACATCTTTCATCTTCTCCGGCGCAGTGACTTCCGTCAAGTCGACTGCCGATACCTGCCGATCAACCGACCCTATCTGTACTTCATGTACTTCCTGAACTGCTGTTACCTTCCCTACAACACAACCCCTTCTAACTCTATACGTCTTGTTTGTGTTGTTTACTATCAGTATGGGGTACGTCTGGTGCTTATTTTGCCTGACTACCGTGCTTGTCACTGACAGTCCCGGTTCTTGTGCTATAAATCCCTTGTCTGTTTCCGAAATCTCTAAGAGTGTCTCTCTTGCAAAATACGGAGCATTCTTCATCCGTACATGGAGTACTTCTGCCGTCTGAGGTTTTATCACTTTCGTCTTAGTCACTCTGACCAAAGACGAAATGTGGATGTCCTGTTCATAGGGCACATAAACACTTCCGACTCTGAGTTTCTTCAAGTCAAAATAAATCCTCACCCCGTTTTTGTCTAACCAGTCATTTCCCAAAATAAAGTTCCTGTTGAGCCCTGATACCACGTAGAACTTATGTTTAAACTTTTGCCCCGCTACCGTAAATTCTAATTCTGAACTCCCCAATACTTGTAAAGCTTCTCCACTAACTGACTGTAACGACACATCTCACTTTCCTAACTTTGGCTTATGACTGAGTTTATCGTAAGCCCCCTTGCTAATCAAAGACACCTCTGCTCCCGTATCGATCAAGCTACGAAATCGTTGCTTCCCAATTTTGAACACTATGCACTTAGGACTACCCGCTACATTAATGCTAAACAACTGACTCTTTCTACCTTTCCGGTCCTGCGTAACGGCTTCGTGTGCCGCAGAACCTTCTAGTTTTCCTGCCTCGGCAGAAACCTTCTTTGACCTTGTGGCCGCCTGTTTCCGGCCTTTCTACATTTCCGCTGAATGTGACCTCGTTCCCTACACTTCCAGCATTGAATCGGGGGACGCATTGTTTGCTGACCAACCGCCCCTATCACTCGGCAATTTCGTGCCTGGTGCCCTACTCTCCCGCATTTAAAACAATTTTACGGTGACGAGCAGGGTCTACTTCCATAGCCTCTTCTCCACTCCTAGCTGTCGCTCTCGGCTGACTAACTGGCCGATTGTTTATCGTGCGTAGATCAAACCTATGGCGAAGGTTTTCCTCTTGCATGGCCACCTGCACGGCCCTATCACTCTAACGTATTTGAGTTGTCCCTCAGGACTTTCATCTTAAGAAAGTCGTGCGCCAATCCGTCACAAAGAAATTTATTAGTTGCCGTTGTACCACAGCAGCGCCCATCTGACTCGGGAAGGCTTCGCCGGCCAGAGTCATTAGTCGCTCTGCGTACAGAGGCACGCTTTCCCTCGGGTTTTGTTTCACCCGCTGTAGCAACGCAAAAGCATGATTTTCATCGGCGATTTCGCCGAACCTTACGGTTAGCTGCCTTTTCAGTTCATCCCAATCCCCTGCCGCTTCCGTTTGTAAGAATCGATGGATAAAATCGCTCACCACCCCCGAGCTTGCTTGATAAGCAATGACGGGGCGCCTGTTGAGGGCTTTTATTAGCACTGCATATTTGTCAATTTCTTTTATCCACTCCCTAAATTTGGTAGGCTTTCCGTCAAACGTTCCTACCATCTGCCCTATACTCTGGGCGTTAATCGCCTGACTCATTTCCTCTACTTTTTCGCCTAAAATCCTAAACACTTCCTCTGCCATTTTTGTTTCTTTTTAACTGTAACAACAACACAACTCTAGCTAACTGGTCTGGCTCCTATATAAGACTCAACAAGGGTTAAACGAAAAAAGTCACTTACCCCGTGATCCTTTCGGCTGTTGGTCTTGAATGAGTCGCAGACGTCTCGTGGGCTCGAACTCTGTTTTGTCCTTGACGTGGGCTCGAACTCTGCTTTTCTTGAAGTGGGCTCGAACTCTGCTTTTCCTTGACGTGGGCGCGAACTCTGCTTTTCTTGAAGTGGGCTCGAACTCTGCTTTTCTTGAAGTGGGCTCGAACTCTGCTTTTCTCTTCG